>BSYR01000053.1:8960000-10160000 GCA_030270665.1 Hibiscus trionum
ACCCTCAAAATTCCTAAAAATATCTAAAATTCCTAATACTCAAAACCACAAATTCTCTAAATTCTGTAGATGCTGCAACCGTTGCCGCCATCGGACACCACCACTGCCGTCATCGGAGGCTACCACACAATTTCTCAACCGCCCATCATTGGTAACTACCAGAAAGAATGTCAATTGGACGTCGATTGACTAGAACCATTCGTATTTGTCGTTCGATTGACACGGTTCCCGTTGATTATCAGAGATGGGAGGTTGGGGGAAATGAGCGGCGGCCTCTAGTGACTGTAGTGGTGGTGTCTGGCGACGACAACATCAGTAATTTGAAGAAATTATAGTTTTAGGCATTAGGGATTTGGGGCTTTTTGACAATTTTGAGTTTTTAAAAAAATTATATTCTTTTTTATTTTTAAAATTATAATAAAAAACATACCATATGTCACGTTCTTATGAGATAACATGTTTTTTAATAGCCGAACACTTAAAATTATAAGTGTCGAAACTTTAAACATCTAAAGTTTTTTAGAAATATAGTTTAAACAACTATTTTTTTATTAAGATTATTTGTAATATAAACCTTTAAAATAAGGCAAGTCTGTGATTAGTCAGATTCCAGCAAAATTACTTCAATGGAATTAATAATGCTGTCCGCAGTTAAGGCAACTGAAAATTGGAAAACGGCGCCGTTGAACGAACTGTTGACTTTGTTTTGCTCAGTTTGAGTTCCCCTTCATTTCCTTCCACACTATAAACCCAAATCTCCGATTCATATCTCTTTTCCATTCTCAGTGTCTCGAAAATCTCCGATCTATCCTAAAAACTCCAAATCGCGCCATCAAAATGGCGTCGTTTCGGCTCGTTATAGCATTCTCTCTCGTTTGTCTCATCCTCTTTGCAAATCTCACTCCTTCGATCTCCAAGACAGCCAAAAACGACGACGTCGAGGACGATGAGGATCTCCGTTTCCTCGAAGAAACGGAAGGCAAAAGCGACGCCGCTTCTCCTCACTCTCACTTCAATGGGGAAGACGAGGACGACGAATACGGTGACTTAGACGACGATGACTTCGGGAACTTCAATAATTTCGACGACTCCGACTCGGATCCGTACAAGGAACCCGAAGTCGACGACAAAAACGTCGTCGTTTTAAAGCAAGGGAACTTCACTGATTTCATCGAGAATAACAAGTTCGTGATGGTTGAGTTCTACGCGCCTTGGTGTGGGCACTGCCAGGCGTTGGCTCCCGAGTACGCTGCGGCGGCCACGGAGTTGAAAGGGGAGGAGGTGGTGTTGGCCAAGGTGGACGCCACGGAGGAGAATGAGCTGGCTCAAGAGTACGACGTGCAGGGTTTCCCCACTGTTTATTTCTTTGTTGATGGGGAGCATAAGCCGTATCCTGGTGCTAGAAACAAGTAAGTTTTGAATACAAAATAAAAGATCTGGGATTAGAATTTAACTGTCTTTGTTTTTTTATTACTATTTGATAATTCAGGGAGGCCATAGTGACCTGGATTAAGAAGAAGATTGGACCTGGTGTGTACAACGTTACTACCATCGAAGAAGCTGAACGCATCTTGACTTCTGAATCTAAAGTTGCCTTGGGTTACTTGAACTCTTTGGTGGTATGATTGACCTTTCTCTCATTATATTTTTATAGTGAATTAGGGTGACATGGTGATCAATCAACATCTTCGGAATTGCAATTCGAACTTTTGAGTCTAATAAGGTTATTGGTTCTTTGCATCATCATCTATTTGACCCATCTCCATACATTAAAAAAAAACCCTTTCTTAGATGATGTCATTTGAATTTGGCATGTTATAATGATAACAGGGTCCTGAGAGTGAGGAGTTTGCTGCAGCTTCACGTCTCCAAGATGATGTCAGCTTCTATCAAACTGTGAATCCTGATGTTGCAAAGCTTTTCCACTTAGACCCTCAAGTTAAACGCCCGGCTTTGGTCTTAATAAAAAAGGAGGCTGAAAAAATAAGCCACTTTGGTCAGTTTCTCGACAGATGCAAGATTGATTGGAATCTTGATCCGACTACTTAGGGGAAGTTTTATATTCAATTGCTTTATCTTGCAGATGGTCAGTTTGTCAAGACTGCAATATCTGAGTTTGTTTTTTCGAGCAAGCTTCCTTTGATTACAATATTTACTAGGGAAAGTGCTCCTTCAATTTTTGAAAGCGATATTAAGAAACAGGTATGCATTTTATAACATTTCCTTCTATTTGTGAATTCCTGGACCATACGACCGGTGGATGTAGCATTTCCTATTGACACTTAAAAATCATTTTTCTCTAAGGTGTTGTTGTTCGCCGCATCAAACATTTCTGAGAAGTATATCCCATCATTCCAAGAAGCAGCGAAATTCTTCAAGGGAAAGGTAACTAACAACAGTAAACCATCTAGGGTAAATTAAAGTACTCTTTAGTATTGTGTATTCTGATTTAATAAACGATTGAAGTGTGTGATTTCCGAAAAATTCATTTATTTCTTTTGTACTGTTGATGATTACTTGGTAACATGTTATAAATTCTTGTCTTGCATGCCCATTTTCAGCTTATCTTTGTTTATGTGCAAGTGGATAATGAAGATTTTGGAAGACCTGTTGCAGATTATTTTGGTGTCACTGGAGATGGTCCCAAAGTACGTTTCCCTTGTCCTTTCTGATCCTTTCCTCCCCAGATTTTGTTTTTGAATGGAAGATGTGGGTGGCAGGGGTGAAGATTGTTGTATACTCTATCTGCAATGAATTTGATGTTCACTGTGGTGTTATTTGATTATCATGCAGATCCTTGCGTACACTGGAAATGAAGATAGTAGAAAGTTTTTCTTTGATGGAGATGTGACAGTGGACAAAATTAAGGTTGTCACTCTCTCTATGTCTACCTATATTTAGCCTTTTCATACGCTCCTTAATGTG
Organism: Hibiscus trionum; assembly: GCA_030270665.1. Taxonomy (NCBI): domain Eukaryota; kingdom Viridiplantae; phylum Streptophyta; class Magnoliopsida; order Malvales; family Malvaceae; genus Hibiscus; species Hibiscus trionum. The sequence continues at coordinate 8,962,926 of BSYR01000053.1, forward strand.
ATTGGCAGACAATATTTACTCTTCCAATCAACTTTTAAGAAGTTAGGTGTTCTACCATTCTGTAGGCTTTTGGGGAAGATTTTTTAGAAGACAAACTTAAACCTTTCTATAAGTCCGACCCAATTCCTGAAACCGTAAGTATCATTTTCCCATTATCAACTTTGTCATCATTGATTGTAATCTTAAGTTACATTTCACTTTTTAGGTTTCTTTGTTAATTTTTTTAACCTGAACTTCTATTTGAATCAGAATGATGGGGATGTGAAAATAGTTGTTGGCAATAACTTTGATGAAATTGTTTTAGATGAGTCAAAGGATGTCCTTCTTGAGGTATTGCTGGAACCATATATGGAAAAAGAAAAGCCTTACCTTTATCTTTCTTTAAATGTGCTTATTCCATTGAATGCTCTGAATACCAGATCTATGCACCTTGGTGTGGCCATTGCCAAGCCCTAGAGCCCACATACAACAAGCTTGCTAAACATCTACGTGGAATTGACTCTCTGATTATTGCTAAAATGGACGGGACAACAAACGAACATCCAAGGGCAAAGGTAGAATGAACATAAATCCGCACTTCCACTTCTCAAGCTTGTAAATCTGCCATTTGAATTCCTATTTTGCACTTAAGCTTGAGTGGAACTTCATTTCTTTTTGGCAGTCCGATGGGTTCCCGACAATTCTGTTCTTCCCAGCAGGGAACAAGAGTTTTGAGCCTGTAAGTAGTATATTCTGCATACATCAACCATACGCCCATTAAATATTATTATTCTCCTTGTAAAAAAGATTGAATACGCAGATCACTGTGGACACTGATCGAACTGTGGTGGCGTTTTATAAGTTCCTCAAGAAACATGCTTCAATCCCTTTCAAGCTCCAAAAGCCAGCTTCAGCACCCAAAGGGGAACCAGAAACTAAGACAGATGAATCCAAGGAAAGCGTTACTGAGTTGAAAGACGAGTTGTAAGTTACAACATGATGATGAGATGAGAGGAGAGAGCAGTAGGAGGGATTTAGTTTTTGATGACATCCCAAGTTTAATTGTCTTCTATACTATGTGGTTATATATTACTCCAGATGAATTGATAGATTGAAGGAGGAATCCGAAAACTGTAATGGGTCACAAGCGTCTTTAATTTACTTCTGTTTCCAGTTGAACCCGTTACTGCTAGTGCACTGGCAGCTTGCCCCCATGCCCCCTACTTCTAATCATCTAATTTACTTTTTTTAATTCAATTATTTTATGCTACGCTCAGTTGCGTTAAGTATTAAAACAACAAAAGCTTAATTATTGCATGAGTTTTTAAAATAGTTTGACTTAATTATCCTGTTGGTATATGAATTATATCTAATTCTTAATTTTTTTTGATCAAATAATTCTTAGTTTCATATTTGTGGTTTTAAAATTTTCAATTTCACGTGTTTTTTTGCCGCTATTTGATTCGCTCATTTTCTGGAATTTGATGTGGACTCCTTGTACTAATAAAAAATTGACACATGATTTTAAATTCTCTATTTACTTAAGGGTTAATAACAAAATTAGTCTTTAATGTTATAAAAATTATTTACCCTTAAAATTTATTTTTTTTTTCTAAAAAACAAATATTTTTAAAAAATATAAAAATATATTCAGACCATTCAGTGATCGATACGAGACAATATTAGAAATAGCCCAACATTTCATATTTTGGTCATTTTAGCCTTATTATTTTTTGGTGCAAACAACCACATACTATTTCATTTTTCGTTTAAATTTTACCATTGTTGGATGAAAACCGTTAGTCAACTAACGGTCAATGCTTGAGGCTGACGTGACATGTGTGCATAGCATGAGGAGATGACGTGGCACTACCACATGGCATTTTTGCTGACGTGGCATTTTTAAAAAAATTAAAAAAAATTAATAAATCATTTTTCAAAGAAAATATTTTTTAAATATTTTTAACCAATCGTCACATCAACAAAGTGCCACGTGGTAGTGCCAGGTTATCTCCACATGCCCTACAGACATGTCACGTCAGTCTCAAGCGTTGACTGTTAGTTGACTAACAGTTTTCATCCAACAATGGTGAAATTTTAACAAAAAAATAAAACGTTAGGTGATTGTTTGCACCAAAAAAAAAGATATGGATAAAATGACAAAAAGGTGAAACGTTGTGGGACTATTTTTGACCTTTTGCCAATTAGAAAATACTGTTTAGTTTTTTTTCCAAAATAACTTTTCATTTTTTAATTATTCTTTTTAGGGTAAACTACATAAATGGTCCCCTGACTATGCTTTAATTATCTTTTGCATCCCCTGACTATTAGAAGTTACAAACTGATCCCCATACTTAAAAAAAGTAACATATTGGTCCAACGCCGTTAACTTTTTAACGGCTGATGACGTGACAATTAATATAAATTGATATAATTACATAATTAGCACTCAAGTTCTACACTTATTTTAGTTTGACCCTAATTCTAAAAAATTAACCCACATAATTTAAATAATCTATCAATTTAGTCCCATTTCACCCTCAAGCTGTGAAAATTAAAGGATAAACTACATAAATGGTCCCCAATTATCAGAAGCTTGGAATTGAAAAACAAAAGCATGTGAATCTTCACCGTTTATGTTTTATTACTTATTCTTGATCCAAATCCCTCAAAAAGGGCTTTTCCTTCCTTTAACTCACCTTTAATCATGGGCAAAGGTGGTGGTTGTGTCCCGAGCAAGAAGGAACATTCCTCTTCCGCTGAGGACGCCTCTCGCCGCCGACGGCCCTGCGCTACGACCACCACCAACTCACACATCGTCGCCTCCGATGAAGATATCTATGAGATCCCCATCGCGATGGTGAATTTAACAAATACCGAATCAACTCTGAAACTATTCATTGTTTTCTACTCTATGTACGGTAATGTGGAGAAGTTGGCGAAGTGGATGAAGAAAGGAGTCGACGGGGTGGAAGGTGTTGAGGCGGTTCTTTTTCGGGTTCCCGAGATACTTCCAGCTTATGTGTTGGAGCTCATGAAAGTGCTGCCTAAAGACCTAGAGATTTCGGCGACGAAATTGGCGGAGGCGGATGGGTTCCTGTTCAGGTTTTCGACGAGGTGTGGATGTATGGTGGCTTATATGAAGGTGTTTTTCGACTCCACGGGTCAGCTTTGGAAGGAGGAGACGCTGGCTGAAAAGCTGGCTGGGTTCTTTGTTAGTATCGGAACTCAAGGAGGCGGCCAAGAAACCACAACATAAGTTAGAATTTGGATTTAATCTTTCTACTATTGTTGGAATGATGATTTACGAGTGCAATGAGAACTAAATTTTGTAGAGAAATTTTGAGTAACAATTTTGATTCTTTCTTGAGGGTGAAATGAGACTAAATTGATAGATTATTAAAATTATGAGGATTAATTTTTTAAAATTAGAGTCAAATTAAAATAAGTGTATTACTTGAGGGCTAATTATATAATTATATCAATTTATATTAACTGTTATGTCATCAACCGTTAAATTTTTAACGGCGTTGGACCAATTTGTTACTTTTTTTTAAGTCAATGGACCGATTTGTAACTTCTGATAGTCGGGATGCAAAAGATAATTGGAGCATAGTCGGGGGACCATTTATGTAGTTTAACCTTCTTTTTATTTCTCACATGGATTTAATTTTTTTATCTTTTTAATTGACCACTCTCGGTCCTTATTCATCTCTTTAATCAAATACTCACCACCAATTTTGTCTCATTCTTCACCATCAATGGCTAGTAATTTGTGACGGAAAATAAGGCATGAGGTCTGCAATTGAAGCCATAAGAGTATACAGTTGGAATGGTGCAAATGATGTCAAGGCATGTTTTGAACTTTGGTACCTATTTCGAATTGTTTTTTGTGAACGACGCGACACAATTTAGTACGAATATGGGTATCGTTTATTTTTACTGTTGGCATTTCTTCCACCGCTGCTTTTGGCGTCGACGTTTTACAATTAATCGATCAACCTCAGAACCCAAAAAATCTGGGTTTTTATCCTTTTGATTAAACGACAGTAATGATCGAAGACCTGAACCAACTCGATCGTGTCGTAAAGTGTCATGACCATGGCTGAAGATTTATGGATTTCAAAGGGAAAAAAAAGGATTAGGGCTCAAGAATGCAATTGGGAATTATTCTATTGAGAAGAATGGTTCAGATAACGATAAAGAAGGGAGAGGAGCAAAACGCAGCGTTAAGATGAATAATAGAGGCTGGTTTAAACACATTGTGGCAGGTAAAAACGTTATTAGACTAAGGTGGACTCGGGACCCACTATTGCAGATAATCATGACGAGCCCAAAGATGAGCCCATAAAAGAATGAAGATGAGAATGAATTTTACAGCTGTCAGCTAGATATTAGCTAGTGCAATCTTTATATGTAAAGAATTCTTGTACTGAAAACCATATCGAAATGTTTAATGAAAATTCTATATTGTCTTTCTTCTTCAATCTTCTGAAATCCTTTCTTCTTCTTTTTTCTTAACCTAAATTCTATTTCGGGTCATTACAATTGGTATCGAGAGCTCAATTTTTTAAGATCCATCGTCCATCAAATGGCTTACAACAATGGTTTACAAGAGAAGTTAAATCGCCTTGAAGTGAAGTGCAATGAAGATCCAAGATACATACAAAGAATTTTTAAACTTACAAATGAGCATAAACATAAGTTGAAGCTGCTGCTTACAAAATGGGAGGAAGATAAACTTAATCGACGACAACGAAGTCAGAATCAAAGCTTCATAGGGGTTCCAAAAGTTGAGAAGATAGTGGAGTAGAAGTAGAGTTTTCCTGAACCACCATCAACCTAAGATTTATCACCGGTAATCTATGGAGTGGGAATCAGTTACATGGAGGATAAAGAGGTGAATTCAGGTGATGCACAGATGTTCGATAAATTGCCCATAAAAACATATAATGAAGTTAAAGACAGTGATGTAGTTGATGATATTACAATAATAAGTAATATAGTAGATGAAAATAGTATCAGTGAAGAGAAAGCAGCAGACGATGGTTCCAATCAACGTTTCAATGCACTTGATGATCTACCGAAGAGTGTTGCAAGAATTTAGAATCATGGTTCATTTTCAATGAATACAAAATTGCATCATGTTCAACAGACTCTAGTTCTACTTGGTTTCAATGTTAGAGACATAACATTATGGGAAATTTGCTCTTGGGAGAGGCTGGTTTCGAAGAATGTAAGAGTTGGAAATTTTAGTGCTTGTCCAATACCCCTTTTAGTCAAAGATCTTGCTATCTTTAGAAATGCTATAATTGAGATTTATGACCCTTATATGTTTAGGATTTTAGTCATGACATATTTCAATCTTAACTGGAGTTTTGGTGCTATTGATCGCATTGTTATTCAAGTTGACTCGACATTTTTAAAACCTGCAGAGAAACTGAACTTGCATGCTGAGTATGTTGATGGTTGTCAAATTTTTAATATACATTTTCTAAATGTACTCTTAATGTCTTCTTTGTTTGATCCTTGAGGACAAGGATTGGTTGAAGGAGGGAGGAATGTCATAACATGGATGGAAGCCAACAATAGAGACAATAGAGATGGGGCATGAATGAAAGAGCAGGGAGACCATGAGATAATTTTGCTTGGAGGACAAGAAAATCATTGTTTAAGGTTACATTCAAAAGACAAGATGCAAACATTAGCCAGCATGGATACAAAAATGTTAAGGTGGTTGTATTTTCTAAATCCAAAATCCATGGAAGCTAAAACTTCGGTGAATAACAAATCTTCTGTTACAGTGGTGACCACTCTACTTGATGAATTAGCAAGGGCTTCTTATTTTTCTAGAAGATTCAATCAATTTTTAAAAAGGGGTTATGTCAGTAAACACAGACTAGATGAGCCTAATGTCAAAGCTAATGTTCCTTTATATGGTTATGAAGCTGAATCTGAATTTCTTGCTATAGCTATAGGGTTGCTTATTATCAAAGGGTTGCAAATTGAGGACCACAATTATGTGTCTGATAACTTCAATAAGTAATTAACTTCTTTTATCACTAGTAACAAAGAGAAGGAAGCAGGGTGCACATACATTATGAAAATGCAAACAATGATGCAGCAGAGGTAAAAAATATACAAAGTGTCACATGAATGTTTTTTTGCAAATCCCGCAGATATTGAAGAAATACACAAATAAAAAATAATCCGCGAGAATAACTCAAGTGAGAAACGATAATTACCTAAAGTTACAGCAGTGCCATCACAAATCAATTACCTTCGAGAACCACTTGAAGCTTATAGCTTGCTTCCATGGCACCTACAACATTACCAACAGAATTTAGATAGTGATTTCTGGATGGGAGTTATAGCCTAACTCAAAAATTCACCCCAAATATCACGAGCCTTCAAAGGAAAAATTTAGGTGACAAATTTACGAGAGCCTTATACTCACATGGGTTGGATACTGATGACCAATTGTGTGTCTCTCTTGCAAGAATATTTGATAAATGTTTGGTCAAGAGTAATAAAGTGACCGTAATTCACTTGTGGGTCTAGTGGTTCGATCTTAGAGATAAAGGTGCACTTGGGGAAACACTCACGATATTATCGACTCTACTCTCTAAATTTTATCCTTAGAGACAAGGATCTACTGTTGCAGAGGGTATTATCATTATTTTATCAGATATTATCATTTTTTTATTAGAGGAATTGGAGAGGGAAGGGAGAAAAGAAAGGGAAACAAGGATTGAAACAATTGAAGAAGTGCAAGTGGAAAAACTATCTCAAATTATGAAGCTAGCCATCAGATTTTATGTGAGCAGTGCATGGTAGTTGAGAACTCAATTATGGCAGACCTTGCATGACTTTCCACTAAAAGGTCATTTTGGCGTTCAAGATGTACATCAGAGACTGTGATTCTACTTCTACTGGTCAACATTACAAGTTACTAAATACTACCTAGATCAGATTTCTACATTAACTGGTCAATCCCATATTTACATTTCAGACAGAGGGTAGCTCAAAATTAAAAGGGAAAGGAAGATGAGTACCTCTCAGGATCTTCTTGAGTTAGAAGGTGACGATCAACCCTATCAACAATCATCTGTAGCACTTCACAGGAATCTGAAACTCGCAGCTTGATATTTTTCTCCCTACAAGATCATCTACAAGTTTAATTTAGTTGCTTATAAATTGGAGTTATTCCCAACATCAAGAATTTACCCGATATTTTAGATTACTATATTGATGAAAAAAATTGGCGATAGAGTTACATACACACAAGAACCACCAAAGATGGCTGCTGCAGATCAACTTAAAAGATACTGTGCAAATATGTTGGAAAAACATATACTCAAAAGGAAAAATCAAGCTCTAACTCAACTATTGAGACTTTGGTCTAACTTGAAAGTGGAGAGTGCAACCGGAGAAGATTTGACAGTACTTACTGTTCAGTTTCTTGATTTTGATCATTGGGGTCAAGAATCCTCTGTGGTGGAGGATATTGTCATGTCCATGGCTGAATATTTAGGGATTTTAAAGGAAGAAAAGGGATTAGGGCTCAAAAAATGCAATTGAGAATTATTCCATTGAGAAGAATGATTCAAATAACAACAAAGAAGGGAGAGGAGCAAAACGTAGCGTTAAGATGAATAATAGAGGCTGGTTTAAACACATTATGGCAGGTAAAAACGTTATTGGACCAAGGTGGACTTGGGGCTCACTATTGTAGATAATCATGACGAGCCCAAAGATGAGCCCGTAAAAAATAAAGATGAGAATGAATTTTACAGCTGTCAGCTAGATATTAGCTAGTGCAATCTTTATATGTAAATAATTCTTGTACTGAAAACCCTATCGAAATGTTTAATGAAAATTCTATATTCTCTTTCTTCTTCAATCTTCTGAAATCCTTTCTTCTTCTTCTTTCTTAACCTAAATTCTATCTCGGGTCATTACGTAAAGCTCAAACCTTCTTTCGTTTTGTTCAACACTGATTGATTCTACACCGACGATGCTCTGAGCTTGAAGATTTCCCCTTCGATTAGAACTCAAAATAGGAGAATCCATTTTTGCAAAGCAAAATCCGGGCTTTATATTTAAAACTCACTCTGAAATAGGTTTTCGGGTGATTGAAACCAAATTGTAAATCAGAGAAACAACACTTAGAATAATCATATGGTATATAGACTGTTGAAAAGTTGGACAACAATAGTGGACATGGAAGGATGGATTGTTGGAGAAGAAGGACAAGAAAAACAACAAAGATTTGGGGGGAAAAGGTTAGTACCCGAAGATAATATTTTGGTCCCTTGGCACTTACGTTTGAGGTTTGTTCTATTTTGATCACCCGAATTTAGAAAAGATCTTTCTAGCCACTTACATTTTGAATTGTGTTTGTTTTGGTCCCTTCTCTGTTAGTCTCCGTTACTTAAAAAATAGTTTCTAATTTAACTCCCAAACTTTCAAAACTTTATTTTTCAACATCTTCCCCAAAAATTATAAAACTAAAATACTAGAAAATAAAATCAAATTTAAATATCGGAGGGTACATGCATGGTCTCACGAATTTGAAAATTCATCTCCATAAATTGTTGAATACTGACTAAACCTTTCAGATTCATGAATCTCCATGAGTTTTAATCAGTAGATAAATGTTTAATGTGCATAATATCTCATGGAGTCAACGAGTCATTGAAGTAAAATCAAAAAATAGAATAAAACCTTGGCTAGTATTTATGGATAAAAACTGAATTAACAATGCTGCCTGCTCTACGGTTTGGTCCAAATCAGTTAGTTGTTGGGGGGCATTGTCGGTAATTTGTAGTTTCTTGCCCCATCGGGCCTTGATGCATCGATGAACACATGGACGTTTCTGATTGTATGATGGTAATTGAAACGTGAGACTATGAATGTACCATTTGATAACCTTAGTTGAATAGAGGTTGTTAGCAATGATGAATCCACAACCAGCCCCATAGATGGGGCCGGTGCAGTGGTGATACTACCGTCAACATCAGTTGGTTCAAAGGGAGTGGGGCTTGAGCTACTACTGCCTAGAGTTCTTCCAACACCCTGATACACACTTTGACGTTTATTTATAATCTTTGGGGTCGGATCAAATCAAATTCGTTGTTAAATGTAGTTTGTTTAATCCGACACCTTCATTGTCTGCAATGATTATTAATAAGTACAAAATGAGTGGAAATATTAGGAGTTTTAATATTGGGGGAATGGGTTGTAGGCTGGGGTTATAGCCATTGATTTACCTTTTTGGGGTTTTAGTTTTATAATTTTTGAGGAAAATGGTGAAAATAAAATTTTGAAAGTTTGGGGGTTAAATTAGAAACTAATTTTTTTAAGTAATGGAGACTAACGACCAAGGGACCAAAATAGTAATGATTCAAAACGTAAGGGGCAATAACGATCCTTTTTGAATTCAGGTGACCAAAATAGAATAAACCCCAAACAAAAGGGACCACGAGTGAAGATTACCCTTTTTTGAATTTTTAATTTTTAAACTTTCAATACAAAATTAAAAAATTAATAAATATAAAGGATTAATCTTGTTATTATGCGTTAAGTAAATGGAGATTTTTTCTTTCGGTAACCAAACCATCTTATGCCACAACGTTGATGGGTATTGGGACGGGAGGTGCTGCTACGTAGACTGATATTAATAATACAGATTATATTAATTTGCGAGAGGAAGATGTCACAACATAATTGGTAAATGAGTTATCGGCAATCTAGTTATCGGATAGGGCTCGCAAGTTGATGGAGGCTAGTATGGTGAACACAATTGTATTGAAGCTCTTAGGCCGAATATTGGCTTGCAAGCACTATCGAATCGGACACATGCTTTGTGAAAGCCGAAAAAGCCGTTTCAATTGATAGATTTAGAGAATATATACTTTTTGGCTAAATTTTAGTCCATAAATGACTATGAATGTGTCCTTTCGGAGGGTCTTTGGTTTGTATATGGTTGGTATTTAACTGTCTAACCTTGGACTAAGGAGTTTGGTACGTCACATCCATATTCGGAGATTGTGATTGCTAGGATTCGACTCCCTGATTTTTCGGAGGTAATGTACAAAAAAGGTACTATGAAGTATTGGTAGTCTCTTAGGGAAGGTTATCAAACTTACTACCATACGGATCAGGGTACGAGGGGAAGATTAGCTAGGATGGCTATTTATGTCAACCTTTTCAAACCCCTTATTTCTAAAGTTATGGTTGAATAACGAGTACAAATCATGGAGTATGAGAATTTACCGTTTGTTTGCTTTTCGCGTGGATGCTTTGGTCACTTGAAGGACTCTTGCTCGTTGGCTGCGAATATAATTGAGGTCCCCCACCTACAATTGAGGATGAATCCCAACCTATTATTTTGAAACCCACATCGACTGCTTTGAATATGCAAGATGTTGACATCGTTGTGGTGCCTGAGGAGGCCTTTGGGCCGTGTGTAGCGACATTTAAAAAAATTTAGGGTAAAGTTTACAAATTGTCACTAAACTTTAATAAATTGTTCAATTTGGTAATCAAACTTCTAATTGAGTCAAAATGGACATTAAACTTTTAGTTTTGCTTCAAATTGGTCACTGAGCCGTTAACGATGTTAAAAAAAGTGACGTGGAAACTAACAAAATTTATTTTATAACACATTTAGTCCTCCAAATTTATACATTCAAACAATTTAGTCATAATTCAAAAAAAAAATTTAACTCTCATTATTTACACATTCATTCAATTTAGTCATATTTTTAATTAAAAATAATTTAATAATTCTACTGAAAATGAAAAATGATTTATTTCCCCATAGTTATGAACATAACAAAAAAAATTAATATCCCATTCCCATGTAGCACCCTCATCATCATTAATGTAACCCCCTCGACCCAGCCTTGCCGATTGATTTAACCGAACGGGTCACACGGGGAATATTGAACCAAACCGGGAAAGTTTACCTCAATAAACGACCCTTTAATAATTCAAACAACCAATTACCGGTTCCACCGGCTCAACTCGACTCACAAAACATCTAGGCCCAAAATCGGGGCGTTACAACTCTCCCACACTTAGGAAATTTCGTCCTCGGAAATTTACCTAAATGAAAAAGATGCAGAAACTGCCTCAACAAGTCTGCCTTGCTTTCCCACGTGACCTCCTCAAGTCCTCGGTGTCGCCACAACACCTTCACAAGTTCGATCGTCTTTCGACGAAGAACTTTACTACTCGAATCCAGGATTCTCACCGGTTCCTCATCATAGGATAAATCCGGATTCAACTCAATTTCCTCAACTGGCATCACATGAGACGGATCTGATCTATACCTTCGCAACATAGAAACATGAAACACATCATGGATCCTTTCCAACTCGGGAGGCAACCTCAACCGATAAGCCACAAGACCAACTCGCTCCACAACCTCATAAGGTCCAATAAACCTCGAACTGAGCTTTCCCTTACGTTCGAACCTCATCACCTTGTTCCAAGGTGATACCTTAAGGAACACACGATCTCCAACCACAAACTCAATTTCCCTACACTTTAAATGCGCGTAAGATTTCTGACGATCCGCTGCAGCATTCAATCGCTCATATATGAGCTTCACTTTCTCAGTTCTTCCTTTAAGCATATATGATATGGAAACCAACTTTTGCCCTGCCTCAGCCCAACAAAGAGGCGTTCTACACTTCCTCCCATACAAGGCCTCATACGGAGCCTTTTGTATACTTGCCTGAAAACTGTTATTATAGGCAAACTCAACTAAAGGCATATGCTTTTCCCAAGAACCTTGGAAATCAATCACACAACATCGCAACATGTCCTCCAGTACCTGGATAACTCGATCCGACTGTCCATCCGACTGAGTATGATATGAAGTGCTGAAATTCAAACGTGTACCAACCGCCTGATGTAAACATTCCCAAAACCTTGCTGTAAACCTCGGATCCCTATCTGACACTGTAGATTTAGGCGCATCATGAAAACGAACAATCTCAGCAATACACAACTCTGCAAGCTTGTCCAACGTATACGTAGTATGCATAGCCAAGAAATGTGCACACTTTGTAAGAGGATCCACAATCACCCATACATAGTTCTTCTTAGATGGTGACAAAGGCAGACCAGATACAAAATCCATCGTAATCCTTTCCCATTTCCACTCCGGTATCCTCAAAGGCTGTAACAAACCAGAAGACAACTGATGCCTAGCTTTCACACGATGTGTAACCCCCTAAACCCGGCCTAGGAGAAAAGACCGAATTTAGGAAGTTACAATTGAAATTTTTCCCCCCAAGAAAACCAATTTTAAAATGATATACTTTAAATTAAAATAAAATAACACAAATTTAATAATAAATAAAAATATAAATATCATAATAGATATTCGAATAATTATATAAAATCTCTGAATTAAAATAACAGTAGATGAATGCTAAAAATAATCTCAAAATATAAATAGCCTAAAATTACATCCATGTCCCAAAATAATAAATTAAAATCGGATTAAACTAAAATAGTTTCGTACTAAATAATAAAATAACCGGATAAAATTGAGATCCTCCAAGTACCACGTCGCCTAGAGAGTCTGAGTATATCTGAAAAGAGAAACTATGGGAAGTAAGCTAAAGAGCTTAGTGTGCCTCTAAAGTGCAAGAAAATCATAGTCGTAAAAACATAGTAATATTTTCTTAAAAGTCTTTAAAGAACAACACATAAATCACAAGCGCAATGCACTGCACCCAACTACAACCGCTAAGAGGAAAGTTCCCCAGAACTCCTCACTACAACCGCCAATCCGAAGTGGAATTCCGCCTGAAGGGTGAAACCACTGAACTTCCCCGAACAAATCCCAACCCATGCTCATACAATGATATGATGATTACAAATCAAATTTCATAAACAAAGTTCCATAAATCCGATATTCCGTAAACATACTTCATAAATCATAGTCCATAAGTCCATAAATCCAATGTTTCATAAATCAATGTTCGTAGTACATAACCAAAATAAATTCTGAAATCGTATGCATATGATGTCAACCATACAAGCCATAATACATATAAATAATCACACAAGAGGTAAAATACCAACACATAGAAAAATAGTATATAATTTAATTATAGCACCGGAAGAAAACACACCTTGAAGCGATCAGAAATATTAGTTCAGCGGTATCGGTGGAAGAGGCGATAAATCGTAAGACTTGAGGATAGAGGAAACGATGAACGACTAATCAAAGGGTGAAACTTGCAAAGAGCGACCGACAAAACCAATGGAAAAGTATTGTTGACGTGAAACAATATGGAATTTTAGGGTAAGATGAATATATATATAAAAGAACTAATGATGGCCATGAAATGAATGGTGAATAACTCACCTAATCTGCCGTGACATAGAGATAGAATAAATGGAGGCCCCACGTTTTGCTTTGCTCTTCCAAGGAAGCAATACATATTGCATGTGTGATTTGGGCAGATGACGTCGATAAAGTAAAATTGGGGTTAGGAACTTAGGTTCTTACGGGTTTTGGGTGGTCTTACAAACTATGTAATATATATATATAGGAAAAGTATAATAATAAAAGAGTTATAATATGAAAAGAATTGGACCTGGTAAAGACCGTTGTTACGTCAGTGTTTAAAGGAAATAGGAATTCAATTTAAAATTAAAGGGTTATATATATATATATATATATTAAACAATTAAAAAAAGACGGAAGAAAGAAACCAAGTTAAATTAAAATTTAATTTGATAAAGGGTTATTTATGAAGTCAGTCCTTAAACTTTTAAGAAATTTCACATTGACTTTCAAGTTGATAAAAAAATCTTATTTAGTCCTCATAAAATTTAGGGTTCTAAATTAAAAATTCTCAATTGTTAGGGATTTCAAAATTAGATTTTTAATTTAGGGATTTTTCAAATCTAGGGTTTACAATTTGGGCGTAATTTTTGGGGTGTTACACGCTGTCAAACCATACATTTGCTTACAAAATCAGCAACATCCTTTTTTCAACCCCACCCAATAGTACTCATCCTTCAAACCACGATACATTTTAGTACTACCAGGGTGCATAGCAAAAGGACTACTATGAGCCTCTATCAGAATAATGCGCCTCAACTCAACATCTTCTGGCACAACTATTCGACTTTTGAAACATAGAACTCCATCATCGTTGAAACAGAAGTCCGTTGCATTACCATCAGCTATATCCTGAACATGAGGCACCAACGAATCATCAAGAAACTACTTCTCCCTGATCAGCTGAACCAAGGAAGGTTTCACCTGCAACTCGGCTATCAACCCACCATCACACGATAAACTCAACCGAGCAAACATCGCTCTCAGCTCAACAATAACCTTCCTACTCAAAGGATCGACCACCACATTGGCCTTTCCAGAATGATACTCAATTGTCAAATCATAATCCTTAAGCAAGATTCAACTCATTTTGGGACATAAGATACTTTAAACTCTTATGGTCAATGTAAACCACACACTTCTCACCATAAAGATAGTGCCTCCAAATCTTTAATGCAAACACCACCGCAGCTAGCTCCAGATCATGGGTAGGATAGTTGCGCTCATGCACCTTCAACTGTCTAGTCGCATAAGCTACAACCTTCCCTCCTTGCATCAACACGCAACCCAAACCAACATTTGAAGCATCACTATAGACTACAAACTCCTTACCCGATTCTGGTTGAATCAAAACAGGAGCTTGCGTCAAAGCTTCCTTAACTTCTCGAAAGCTTGTTGCCTAACATCCGTCCACTTAAAGCGAACATTCTTTTGCAACAACTTGGTCAAAAGAGTAGCAATCTTGGAAAAACCCTCGAAATACCTCATGTAATAACCAGCCAAACCAAGGAAACTTCGCACCTCCGTCACCGACTTAGGCGTTTTCCAACTCATCACCGCCTCAACCTTGTGTGGAACAACCTGAATACCTTCGACTGACACATGTCCAAGAAAAACCACCTCCCTAAGCCAAAACTCACACTTGCTCAGCTTAGCATAAAGCTGATTCTACATCAGCACTTGTAACAAAATTCTCAAATGCTTATCTTGATCCTCTTCGGTACGCGAGTACACGAGAATATCATTGATAAACACTACCACGAACTAATCCAGAAACTCATAGAACACCCTATTCATCATATCCATGAATGCAGCCGGTGCATTTTTCAACCCAAACGACATCATCAAGAACTCATAATAGTCATACCTAGTCTGAAAAGCTGTTTTAGGTACATCCACATCCTTAACCTTTAATTGGTAATACCCTGACCTCAAATCAATCTTCAAAAACACTGAAGCACCACAAAATTGGTCAAAAAAATCATCAATCATCAGCAAAGGGTACTTGTTCTTAATCGTCAACTTGTTCAGTTGTTGATAATCTATGCACATACGCATTGTACCATCCTTCTTCTTCACAAACAAGACTGGCGCACCCCAAGGTGAAATACTTGGCCTAATGAACCCTCGGTCAAGCAACTCCTGAAGTTGCGTCTTCAACTCCTTCAACTCCTTAGGTGCCATGCGATAAGGAGCAATGGACACGAGAGTCGTATTCTCATACACTCAATGCCAAACTCAACCTCTCGGTTTGGTGGCAACCCAGGAAACTCCTCCGGAAAAACACTCGGGAACTCACATATTGTTCGTATGTCTTGCACCTGTACTTCCTTCGTACCAGGATTCATCACATACGCCAAGAAAGCTTCGCAACCCAACTCCATCATCCAGTTCGCTTCAAGAGCCAAAATTACATTGGACAAGAACTTCACGCTCTCGCCTACGATTACCACCTCGTAATCATCCGCAAGCTTCAAGGTGTCTCGCTTAACATAAAAATCAACCATAAATCGATGCTCAACCAACCAGTCCATTCCAAGAATCACATCAAAACCATAAAAAGCTAATTCCATCAAATCAACTAAAACACATGGCCTTGAACAGATAATGGACATCTCCTATACAATTTTCTTGTAACAATAGTTTCACCAAAAGAGCTTGTCACTTGCATTCCTACGTCTAGCATCTCAACAGGTATATCAAGCAAATACGCATGCTCACTCAAGATGTATGAATGCGTAGATCCAGAATCAATCAATGCTAACAAAGACAAGGATTGCAAGGTGAAGGTACCTGCAATCACGCCGGTATCATTCCGTCCCTCGCGATGTGCATACACCCTCGTAAGACCACCTCGCTCTGGTTGAACCGCAACGACATGAGCCACACCTCTCTCCTCTGAAAGTTTCCATGGCCGCGCCCACAGCCTCTCTATGGTGCAACAACATGTGTACGACCCTGACCACCTCCCACCAATAAGGGACACTCTTGTCTCATGTGGTCAGCCGATCCGCAGTTCCAACTAGAATTTGCCCCAGCCACCGGAGCCTTCACCTCACGAGGGCAATCTCGCCTCAAGTGCTCACGCGAACCACATGACCAACATGTGTTCTGCTCAAACCTCAGCCTGTTGCCCTGAGCTGGCGCACCTCTTCTATCCACATGCTGATATCTACGGTCACGGTTCCTCTTATTTTGCCCACCACTAGGGCCAGCATCAGCAGCTCTCTTGCCTGAGCTAGATCCACCAATGCGAGATGACAAACCCAAGCTCTGTTCTATGTCCTTAGCTCACGTCACAAGCACATCAAAATCTGTATAATCAGACGCAAGCATAAACATCTTCACGTCATGCACCAGGCGTACCCGAAGCGGTCACAGTGATGCCTATCATTCGGCAACAACTCCGAAGCGTACTGGCTCAATCGTACGAACTGGACCTCGTACTCAGCCACTGTCATATTCCCTTGCACTAGGGACATGAACTACCGCTTCTTATCGTCCATGTATCTAACTCCAAGATAATTTCTCTTGAAGGCAGACTGAAAGAAAGTCTAATCTATCTCTTCTGGCTCCAAGACCGCAGCCGTCCACCAAGTGTATGCATCACCGTGCAACAATGACATTGCACACCCCAGCTTCTGTGCATCGTTGCACCCCATCTGATCTAAGATCCGGATCGTGCTGGCCATCCAAGCTTCGGATGCCTCAGGAGATAAAGCACAAAATTCTACTCCTCCTAAACTTCTCAAGCGCTCTAATGGCAATCTCGATTGCCTAGCAGCAGGGGCTTGTACATGCACTCCAACAACAGCCTGGAATGCTCTCGTTATCGCCTGTACCAAAGGCGTTAAATCTCCTAACACCGGACCAGCCTGTCCTTGTTGTTCCTGCTCCTCACCCCAGGTGGTGGTGGCGGTGGAGGAGGTAAATTCGTACTAGGAAGAACCTCGTTCTCCGGATTACGTTGCTCATCAATATGAGCAACTATCCCAGAACGTAAATCTTGTTCGGTCACATTGTGCTAGTAACATTAAGGCATGAATATAAAACAAACAAAATATCAAGCCAGCTTCTAACAAGGATCCAAGACTTCAAATCCAATTCAAAAACATTTCACTAGGTAATAAGACAATGAGCATTCCAATTTCCCCCAACATAGCATAAAGCATACGAAATGCATGTCTCAATCATCATGCATCACAAGCATTAAAATTCAGCCCATTCCAACATCATTTATATCAGCTCACATTCACAATCAATCACCATATATAACATCACCATCACATACTTAAAATTTTCATACTTAAAACATTCACTGGACAAAGCAATCATCACCAAAAACACACATTCACATCAAACTCACTTACCAACAACTTACCATCAGCCCAAGCTTTCGTAACCTGGCTCTGATACCACCAAATGTAATCCCCTCTACCCGGCCTAGCCGATTGACCGAACCGAACGGGTCACAAGGGGGAATATTGAAGCAAATCGGGAAAGTTTACCTCAATAAACGACCCTTTAATGATTCGAACAACCGATTACCACTTCCACCAGCTCAACCTGACTCGCAAAACACCTAGGCATAAAACTGGGGCATTACAATTGAATAAACAACTCTACCTCTTTTGTTCTAAACATAACTGTTATTAACCATTTCCCCAAGAATAACATTCGAACTCAAATTGTTTTTAATGATATACATGAGCTTTTTTGCCTAATTCGATAACACCCAAAAGAGCATAAGAAGAAATCACACTAATCATAAATGTCTCATTAGCTTTAACCCATTTTCCCTTCAGAACCTGGAACAATTCAACAACTTTATCAGAGCGATTGTTCTTAGCATACTCACTAATCATCGTACTCCAAGAAACCAAGTTCCTCTTAGGCATTTTATCGAACAGTTCGCGAGGCACTTTGACATCACCAATTTTATTAAACCCAGCGATCATTGAAGTCCATGAAACCACATTCAAACAAACCATTCATTGAAACACTTCATTTGCAGCCTTTACATCCCCACAAGTTGAATACATATGAACGAAGGAATTCTGCACATAAACATCATTTTCAAACCCATGTTTTGACCATGAGCTTGAACCCCCCATAACAATAGCTTCCAACTGGGAACACGCCTTTACCAAATACGGGAAGTTGAGATTAACGGGGCCAGTTCGACATGTAACAAGTCGAAATAAAAATGGAAAGACTTGATTGTGTCTTCACTCGAAAACCATTTGATAAGATCATTGCGAATGAAGAGATTTGGGTTTTCAATTTAGGAAAAAACATTGTGAGCGTAATCTAATGAAAATGTTCCAAAGGAAGGGTCTGCATAAAGGGAAATCAAACGACTGACGGAAAAAATGTCGAAGATGATAAGGGTTCTGTTGAGTTGATCAATCGATTGTAAATAGCCAAGAGGGGGTGAATTGGCAATTAAAATTTGAAAGGAGAAAATGGATGAATGAAAAATTGGACACAAGGCAATTTAGAGTGGTTCAAGTTCCTAAATGAACTCTACCTCCACTACCTTAGCTCCCACTAAGGATTTTCAACCAATCCACTGATTGATTCTTCCCCTTTTCTTAGATGAAAAGGGAACCTTACAAGACCGATTAAGCTTTCTACCCAAAGCTTAATCCAACTCACTCTTTAAAAAGAAGAAATTTGGTAAACCTTACAATTATCTCTCAAAGGTTGATGTTTACCCAAATACAAATAATCACACCCCAAACTCTCAATAAAAATTACAATGAAAGACTCAATTGAGTTGGGTACAAAGATTTCATTCTAAGATGCTCAAGATTCGGATTTGAATGCTTTGATGTTGCTTGAAGGCTCAATAGTTGTTGATGTAGCTTTAGAGACTTGTTTTTATACCTTCTCATTGATTTCTAGCCATTTGGGTTGTTGAGATCATCAATAGAGCTGTTGGGGCTCTCTCTTCCCTCCATAAATACAGTTTTGCAACTACCCGTATTGGAACACAGTACCCCTGTATCGAAACGGACACTTAAAAAAGAAAGAGCCGTTATGTGTAAAATGGGCCCGTATCGAAATGGTTATAGGTCATACCGAAACAGTAAGTGCAAAAAGAAGATCGTATTGAAACGGATAAGGGCAGTGTCAAAATGTTTTGAAATTGTAAATTGGTGTTTCGAAACTTCTTAGGGGTGTATCGAAACACTTAACCAAATCTTCAAAAATCAGTTTCTGACAAGTAACGGCTAGTTCATTTAATGCCCAATTCTAAAATTACTTGATCCCTGTATCGAAACAGGTGGGCACCATTTCGAAACAATATTAAAAAATCAAAAGCCTAGATGAATGTCGTATCAAAACGGGTGTGAGCCGTTTTGAAATAGATGTTTCCAGTGGCAAAACATATCGAAACATTTTGAGGGTGTTTCGAAACGCCTGGGAAATTTTGTATGTTTTGGATTTGAAACACTTAGAAAAATTTATGGGGTTTAAGTTTTGACTTCAAAACATTTGAAGTATAAATTGTAGGTGTCAAAATCAAGTATTTTGATTACTTAAAAAATTATTTACTTTGTAATTTAGTCCTTGAATTACTTGTTATATCAAAATCAAATATTAGTTTTACAATCTCCCCTTTTTTGATATAACAAAACCAAAGTAAATTTTTAAGTAAACTCCCCCTAAATTTAAGCTAGGTTTTGAAAAATGATTTTAAAAATTTAGCTTAACCCTTCTCCTCTTTTTGTTAGATCAAAATCAATGAAGGAATATAGCAATATAGCACAAGTCAAATCACAATTAAAGTAACAAAATTTCATAAAGCATTAGAAAGCAAAGCAAATTAAGTTCATAAATTAAAAACATAATATCCAAAACATAACATCCAAACATAAATCAAAGCATAGTTCTTAAAGTAAAAACATAAATATGTGCATAAAATAGGGAAATCCTAAACTAGATGAGATGCAATGGAATGCAATGATCTAAGGCTCATCATCTTCGTCATCTTCATCATTGGCATTGCTCCTTCGAAATTGTCGCCATTCGCCATAGAAACCGGTAAAGGACATGTCCATAGAGGTTTGTTGGTTTCAACCGAGGTGAGATGATTCTCAACATTTTGGATACATCCCTCCATGGTAGTGAGGCGAGTATCAATAGTGGCAAAGTAGGAGTCCATGTGAGTTCACAAGCCGTTAAATTGCTCGGTAAGGAAGGTCATGAGGGCTTTGTTGTTTTGCGGAGCAACTTGAGGTTCAGGTTCGGGGGCAGCAACGGGTGGAGGATTCTCGACACGGGTCCACTCTCCATTAATATAATGAAATTTGCTCCGGAGGAGTGTGTGTCCATTAATATAACGAAATTTGCTCCGGAGGAGTGTGCGTGCCATAGGTGAAAGAGGTGACGAGATCGGAGTTGTGATTTTGGACAAGGTACACCATCTCAGCAAACATGATTTGACAGAGATTCAGTCGATGTCCCTCATGAAAGCATCGAATCCAAAAATCATCCACTTGCCTAATATGGGAGAACTTGCCTCCGGAAGGGCGAAACCACCACGAGACCATGAGATGTAGGATGTGATCATGAGCATCAAGGACCGTGATGGAGCCACCAATGGTATGACCCAACGAGTTCTCATCCGAGATTCCCTCATCTTCAAACCCGAACACATTGACCAAAGTTTCCAAATCAACCCTAAACTTCTTCCCCATAAGACAAGACTCAATAGCAACCACTTGACCGATATTGGAGATGCAACGAGTATTGACATAAAATAGAAGCACCATGTTATGATAAAAAGTACCGGGTAAGCCCAAAAAAGACATAAAATTCCAATGCCTCAATAAGTTAAGATAGCAGAATTGAAAACGCTCGGAATCCAAAAAGGGAAGAGAAACGATACGCTCACGTCGGATAGCATGATCTTGAAATTGCTTGAAATTGGTGTAGGCATCTTTGTTTCGAAGAGACTTTTGGTAAAGCAAAGTAAGATTTGGATGAGTAGAATCGTCATCCATGTTGGAGCTTCCACCAGACTCATTGGTTCTAATTCTCTTCCTAGAACCCATATTTGAAATCTGGAATAAAATCAAGACAAAAACATATGTATGCGTAAATCAACCAAATTCAATCCAATATACAATTCGATAATCAAGGTGTTGATAAAAACTATACAATATAGTTTTAAAATTATACATAAACAAAAAAATTTGGTGAAAAGAATTTGAAAAAAACATATTAAAAAATTATATTGTATAAATTTATATTCGAATAAAAAAATTTCAGTTTTTGAAATTTTTTTGCAAATAAACTTGAAAAACTACACTATATGTATATGTTTTATACAAAAAGGAATTAAAAACAACCTATAATTTTAAACAAAAATTAAAATTAAAAAAGAAAGTTTTTTTTACCTTGATATGGGATAAAGATGAATGAGGGATGATTGATGCACCAAATTGCTTGCAAAGCTCTAGCCTTGATATGTAGATTGAAAACCCTCAAAAAATTTGAGGGTTTGATGTGAAAAATCAAGTGATTTGAAGGGTTTTTATAGGGTTTTTGCGGTTAGGGTTTAAGAGGAAAAGAGAGTTGTGTTTTAATTAAAGTTTGATACCTTTTAATGCCTATTTAAAGCAATCTGCGCGATAGTGTTTCGATACGCCACTTGGCATATCGGAATGGCCGTTTCGAAACGCTATCGAGCCGTTTTGGTACTAGACTCATTTCGATACAGGTTGACCCTGTTTCAGAACAACACCACGAACCCGTATCGAAACGCAAAGATCCCAGTTTGATACGATTCACTACTGGAATCACCTTAGATTAAGCCCGCATCGAAATAGATTTAGCTGTTTTGATACACCCTTACCAGAAACTGCATTTTGGGTTGTTTCATGTTCAAAGAGACAACTTAGATTGAGCCTAAATTCATGTGAATGACATATGAGCAAGGTTTAATGACTAAAACTAATGCATACTCCCCCTAGCAACATGCATAGAAGCAGAATGATGCAAATTAACATAAGCATGAATATCAACTAATTTCAAGTAAATTTTGACCATTTGGGACCTAAAATGGTCAAGAAAGGCTAGTTAAACCTAACTCTCTCATAAGGGTCCGAAAATGCTCTTTATCTAAAGGTTTGGTAAATATATCCACTAATTGGTTCAAGGTATCAACATATTCTAGAACAACATCATTTTTCAACACATGGTCCCTAATGAAATGATGTCTAATTTCTATATGTTTGGTTATAGAGTGTTGGATGGGATACTTAGTGAGACAAATGGCACTAGTGTTGTAACACCTAAGGGGTATTGCATCTACTTGAACACCATAATCTAAGAGTTGTTGCTTCATCCAAAAGACTTGAGCACAACTCCCTACGGATATGTACTCCGCTTCGATGGTAGATAAGGCTACGCTATTTTGTTTCTTAGAGAACCAAGATACGAGCATACTACCTAATAATTGACATGTTCTGGAGGTACTTTTCCTATCTATCTTTCATCCCCCAAAATCCGCATCCGAATAAGCATGAAGGCTAAAGGAAGAATCCTTAGGAAACCAAAGACCTAAATTAGGTGTGTCTCTAAGGTATCTAAAGATTCTCTTAATGGCTACTAAGTGCGATTCTCTAGGACTAGCTTAGAACCTAGCACACAAGCAAACACTAAACATAATATCCGATCTACTTATGGTAAGGTAAAGCAAATAATCTATCATAGATCTATAAAGCTTAGAATCAACACACTTACCTCATTTATCTTTGTGAAGCTTTATAGAAGAGCTCATAGGAGTGTCTTGAGGCTTCACATTCTCCAAGACGAACTTCTTAAGCATTTTATTCACGTACTTTGCTTGATTGATGAAGGTGTCATCCTTCCTTTGTTTGATTTGGAGCCCCAAAAAAGAATGAGAGCTCCCCCATCATGCTCATCTCAAACTCTCATTGCATTAGCTTAGAAAATTCTTTGCAATAACATTCATTAGTAGAACCAAAAATAATATCATCAACATAAATTTGTACTACTAAGATGTCATTACAATATCTTTTTATGAAAAGTGTAGTATCCACCTTGCCTTTTTCAAAACCCTTTTCAATCAAAAAGTTTGAAAGCCTTTCATACCAAGCTATAGGAGCTTGTTTTAAACCATAAAGAGCTTTAGTTAATTTAAGGGTAATCTTCACTAGTGGTCCCTTTCGTTTAGGATGTGTTCTATTTTGGTCTCAAAAATTTAAAAAAGATTATCCTGGTCACTTATGTTTAAAATCATTTCTATTTTGGTCACTTGGCCATTAGTCTCCGTTACTTAAAAAAATTAGTTTCTCATTTAACCCCCAAACTTTCAAAATTTTATTTTTCATCATCTTCAACAGAATCAAAACCAAACAATATACCAGCATTAAACATGATTTTGGTCTTCTATGTTTAGGGATTTTTATACCTCGTGGATAATACAATCTAGGATGCAGTATGATTGAGCTGAGCCCGAGCCATCTCTGGTCTTGGCTCCAGCCGGTAAAGCTGACGGGAAATAATGCAAAATGGAGCAGTTCTGTTGCCTGCTGACTGTCGTTCCGTTTGATGAAACCACGGAGCATTGCTTTCTAGTTGGCCTTGCAAGTACATACCTTTAAAGAAGAAAATAAAAATCAGAACTTTACTTCAGAGGCAAATTAAATTGTTTCACAAATCCCTAATTAACACAACAACGAACGAATAAAAGTTTTTTAAAAAGCCCAAATTACCAATCTTGGCTCAATCAATCAGGGACGTCGATCATCCACTCAAGGAGCATAAGCTGTTTCGCGAACAATTTTCGAACCTCTGGTCCTCGAAGCTCGACAAACATCAAAGTCTTTCGACAAATCTTCGGATTTGTGCTCGGTTTTGATTTCGATGTTGAAGTGATCGGGTTCAGATTCGGGTGCTGAAGACTAGAGCGAGAGAATAGATGAGGCCAAGCAGCGAGCTTGCAGTTGAGCATCGCGACGATTCTGTGCTTGACGGAGCAGCGAGAGATCTCTACGCTTCTGTTGGTCGGATATCGCCACTCGCTTGAACGGACGACGAAGATCGTGCGACGCCATTGCTTATCGTACTAACCTTCTCATCTAATTTAACTACTTAAATCTTCCGCGATGTTCTCCATCGTTTCAAACGATTTAATAGAATAGGGGTTTATTACATTATCGCTTCAATAGAATTGGGAAAGATGGTGAAAATAAAAGTTTGAAAGTTTGGGGGTTAAATTAGAAACTAATTTTTTTAAGTAACGGAGACTAACGGCCAAGGGACCAAAATAGAAACGATTCTAAACGTAAGTGACCAGAATAATCATTTTTGAATTCTGGTGACCAAAATAGAACACACCCTAAACGAAAGGGACCACTGGTGAAGATTACCCTTAATTTAAAAACATGATTTGAAAATTTAGGATCCTCAAAACCCGGTGGTTTTTCAACATACACTTCTTCATTGAAAAAACCATTTCGAAAAGCACTTTTTACATCCATTTGAAAAAGCTTGAAATCATGGTAACATGCAAATGCTAGAAGCATCCGAATAGCTTCCATTCTAGCTACGGGTGCACATGTTTCATAAAAATCAATTCCCTCTTCTTGAGTGTAACCTTGAGCAACAAGCCTAGCCGTGTTTCTTACTATGTTACCACTCTCATCTAGTTTTTCCTAAAGACCCATTTAGTTGCTATAGTAGATTGATTACTAGGCTTATCAACTAATGTCCATACTTTACTTCTCTCAAATTGATTAAGTTCTTCTTGCATGGTCAAAATCCAAAAAAAATATCTTTTAATGCTTCTTTGATATTTTTAGGCTCTATGCATGAAATAAATGCAACATGGTTCATTAGTTTGAGAGAGGATCTAGTAGTTACCCCCTTGGATGGATCACCCAAGATTTCACCACCTTTGACATAGTTGAACTCCCTTGGGTATGTCACCTCATTTTCCTCAAGAGCCAAGTCCTTCAAAGCTTCAAGAGGTGGATCTTGTGCATCTTCTTCTTTGGTTGGAATCTCATCCACCTTTGATGTTTGTCCTCCATCAATGGCTTCAATGATCCCTACATCATCATCATCACAAGATTCCTTCCTCAGAAGGAGGTTATCATAAAAAACAACATGTATAAACTCTTCAACAACCAAAGTTCTTTTATTAAAAACACGATAGGCTTTAGAGTTTAGAGAATAACCCAAAAATATTGCTTCGTCACTTTTAGCATCAAATTTACATAAGTTGTCTTTTCCATTGTTTAAAACAAAACATTTACAACCAAAGGGGTGGAAATAGCTAATGTTAGGCTGTTTGGATTTTAAAATCTCATAAGGTGTTTTCTTTAAAATAGGCCTAATCATTACTTTATTAATAATATAACAAGTCGTATTAGTGGCTTCCGCCCAAAAATACTTAGGTAAGTTGTTTTCACTAAGCATAGTTCTAGCCATCTCTTCTAAAGTTTTATTTTTCCTCTCAACTATCTCATTTTGTTGAGGAGTGCGAGGAGCTGAAAAATTATGGCTAATACCATTTTCATTACAAAAATCTTCAAAACCCTTATTTTGAAATTTGGTTCCATGATCACTTCTAATGTGTGAAACTTTATGATCAAGATCATTTTGGGTAATTTTTGTAAATGTAATAAAATTTTCTAAAGCATCATCCTTAGTACTTAAGAATAGAACTCAAGTGTATCTAGAAAAGTCATCTACCAATACAAATGCATATGACTTACCACCCAAGCTCATAGTTCTAATAGGCCCAAATAAATCCATGTGGATTAGTTGTAATACCCTACTAGCCAAAACATCATTAATGAGTTTAAATGAAATTCTCTTTTGTTTACCCTTAGCACAAGCATCATATATTTTATCTAATGAAAATTTTAGTTTGGGTAAACCTCTAACTAGATTTTGGGAAGCCAATTTTTCCAAAACACTTATGCTAGCATGCCCAAGTTTTCTATGCCACAACCATGCATCATTCTCATCATGTGCAACTAAACATGCATGGGATGAATGTATGTCATCTAAATGCACCATATAAATATTTCCTATGCGATAACCAATGATCATTATTTTATTTGTTTTATTGTTCAAAAATTTACACCCATTTTTATCAAAATGAACATTAAAGCCTTTATCACAAAGTTGACTAATGCTCAAAAGATTATGTTTTAGACCATTGACATATAACACATTTTCAATGAATGTAGATGATAGATTACCAATGGAGCCTATGCCTTCAATGTGCCCTTTGGAGTTGTCACCAAATGTCACACATCCTCTACTTTTTGGTTTAAGCTCCAAGAATCTACTCTTGTCTCCGATCATGTGTCTTGAGCATCCACTATCAAGGTACCATGTGTTTTGAATTGAAGCTTTGGCCTTGTAGCAATGCTCCCCCTACAAACAAAGATTAGTTCTTTGATTTTGGTACCCAAATCATTTTGGGCCTATAAGTGTTAGCTCCCAAAAGCTTGGTTCCCTTAGGAATCCAAGAAGCAATGTCATTTGCATTATTAGAAACAATGAGTTCCTTAGGAACCCATAGACTCCTAATTCTTTTTACTTTAGATTGCTTTTGAAAACTTCTTTGTTTGGGGTAAAAAAGTTTTCTCTTTACATATTGGGTTTTAGAAGAATTTCCCTTTTTAAAATCATTTTCCCAACAGTGAGTGAAGTTTTAAGATTATCCACCTCCTTGGTGTGATAATATTGAAAATCGAAAAGAAGTTTTTTCTAAATCAATGTTTTTCTTTTTGAGATCATTTGAAATATTAATCAAATACAAAACATTCTTTTCCAATTCAGAATTGGTTTTTGAAAGAGACTCATTTTGATTTTTCAAATCGGAAATGTTTTTCTTATTTTTCAAAATAGACTCTTTGCATTTTTCAACCAATTCATTATAAACATCTTGTAACTCATCATAGACATCATATAATTCATTGTAAGTGTCACACCCAGAGTTTTTGGTTGTAAAAGAAAAAAAGGGGGAAATTGCAGCCAAGAAGATTCAAACTCGCGACCTTGGCTATTAAGGGGTTGCATTTTAACCATTTGGGCTAACGGATAACTTGGTTATGTGTTACCACAAATTAACCTTAAACAAATGGTGCGATTATATCAAATATAATAAAAATTGGATCTGACCTTCCACCTACCCACGTCTAATTGCCTCATCCTTTTCGAATCTCAAAACCCATCTTTTTCCCTCTTAACGAAACCCGCCTTCACAAAGTCCGGCAACCCGCAACCATCCACACTGCTGGCCGGCATACACCACCGCCTGCACCGGGGAACGTGCCTCGTCGCTCCGAGCCCTCTGCCGTCAGTCACACGCGCTCCCGTGCCGCCATCTGCACCTAAAACCAAGCCGAAGGTTGGGCGAGTTTGGTCGCCTCTGCCCTCCCCCCTTTTCCGATCGTGCCGCCACCGTTTCGCCTCATCGTCGGTACGGCCGAGCTCCCCGCGTCAAGCCGTGCAAAACCCAGTCGGTTGCTTGCCCGTCTGACTCTGATAAGGACTTCATCGGAGCTACGTCACTCTCTGGTCGTCCCTTGGCATTTCGGGTAAGAATCGATACGATTCTAATATATTTTCAGTGTTTGGGTGTTATTGTTGAGTTGTGGTACTGATGCGTCTTCTTTTTCCAGCAAAATCGGTGTTCTGGTGACATTCTGACCACCGTCTGAAGGCCGTTCTATTAGAGGTAAGAAAAACCGGTCCAAAACCCTTTTCGATTAAAGCTCAAAACCCGAACCGGCTCGGCCCAGTTAAGCCCTGACCCAACTCGTCCGACCTGACCCGCTTTTGTCCGACCCGACCCGCTTCTGTCCGACCCAAACCTGAGTCTGACCCGCCCCGTCAACCTGAGTAAACTCGTCTGAGTTAGCCGAGTCAACTCGTCCGAGTCAGTTGAGTCGACTCGTCCGAGTCAGTCGAGTCAACTCGTCATAGTCAGCCCGAGTCAACTCAATTGACATGCTGACGTCAGCGTTGACCTGCTAACGTCAGCATTGACTCTGACTCCGTTGACCTGCTAACGTCAGCGTTGACTCTGACTCCGTTGACCTGCTTACGTCAGCGTTGACTTTGACCGTTGACCAAAAAGCCAACTTTTTCGAAAACTCCTATTTTATGTTTTTCGACGTCCTGAGTTCGATTTTAAAGCCCGTTTTGCAAAATTCTGACCCGAATGCCTCCGAATATGACCTTGAACCCGAGAGTGCTTATGCATTTAATTAATTGGTTAAGAGCTTTGTGAATAAGGTCTGATCTTGAGATTTATGTAATTGAAGGTATTCTCAGTTTCTTGAATGCGAGATGTTGAGGGACGTCGAATCCTGGTTCGAGTGCGATCAATTGGGGTATCATGAATCGACCGACGTAGCTCGGAGTTAAGGTAATGCATTACTACCTTCTGCATGCTTTCAAAACTTGTTGGTATTCGGTTAATGCTTGCACGACCATGTTTGAGCATGTGATTACTTCCACTTATGTCGATCAATTATGAGATAAAAATAATGATGGCGGTATAAATACTCGAATAAGAGGTTTGATAAATCGAAATGGCTTTCGAGTTCAGTAAGCGATTAATAAAAACAGTTGATCTCAGAATCTAATTATGTTGGCTAATGAATTACGAAACAGTTGATCAATGAAAGTGGTCTAAGAATCTATACTAGATCTAGTATATCAGCTGATTCTTCTGAAAATTTTGAAACTAGCTTGGGAAGTTATAATAACGAGGCTTCACCTTTGAAATTTTAAATTGCTCAAATTGTTTTTGAAATTGAATAAATCTCTGAAGACACTTGCGAGAAATATTTGTATGTTGAATTAGTCAAAATTGCGTAAATTGCTGAATTTATAAAAATGACAAAAAAATGTTTGGAAATACTGATAATGTTGAACTGATCAGAATATCCATAATGACCAAAAAAGAAGAATAATCTATCCTCGGCAACAAGTGCCAAATTGATCAAAATGATGGTTTTACCCTCGAGAACTTAAATGAAAGAATAGTTGGAAGGACTGAAAGACTCTGAACAATCGTTTCACCTTCGAGCATCGAATTGTCTGAAATACCCTCGGATATTATAATGATTGAGAATACTTCTAAGACATAGAATTGAGAACTCCAAATAAGGCCTACCATGTAATGGCTCAAACAAGAAGTGGTAATATACGACCCGTGTCTGTTGGTCCTTTATGATACTAAGAGGATATTGGAGGAATACCATATGAAGGCGTACAATTTATTGGGAGAAAGTACATAGCTAATAGTAAGAGAGATATGTTCTTATAAGGTACATTCGATGTTTTGGAATGAGTTCAAGTGCAATGCACATGTTTGAATACTTGGAAAATACCATTCAAATATATGCTTGATTTCTAGAATAAGTTCAGTGGACGATTGGTGAAGGTGAACTATTGCTGTTATGCTCTGTAGTCAGTTCTGAGAAATGAATGGTTGAAGTGTACATATATGGTGAGATATTAAACAATGTGTTAATGGGTTCTGATTAGTTCAAGGGGCTTGGAAACTTGACGAGCAACTAGAAGTCATAAATTCTGTACATCACCGTTTATGTCTTGTCGGTTCAAATTACCAGTTTACCCCTCCCGAAGATCAAAATGACCTTAATACCCTCATAGGTTGTAACATTTAATTCTGCTCGCGATATATCTAAAATCCCAATGATTCTGATGCATCAACTTCCGATATTGATTCGATCCGTCTTATCGAACTCCTCTATTCGTAGGGACCTCGTTATGAAATCAGTCCAAAATTGTCAAATGTTATCTTTCTGATATCTATCAAGTACCTCTAAGAAATGAATTGGGTCATAAAGCGCGTACCGGGTATCTGTAAATATCTTATGTTCTAAACCAATACCATATGCTAAAAATTTAAAAGTATGATACTATAATAAGAAAGGAAAGCAATTCTCTGATTTTTAACCTCTGATATGAAAAATATATCTGATATCTAACATTTGAATACGAAATAATAATAATGTTAATAAAATAAATTTGATATCTGTCTTCTGGTATAAAAATAGATTTGATATCTATTTTCTATAATAATGTCTTCTGAATATAAACTAAAATCATCTGGGGTATATTATTTGGGATATGAATGATGATTTGTAGGCTCAGCGCTGGTAAGTCCTTCTGGACCTAAGCTCCTACGCCCATGGGCCTAGGGTAAGCCTTTCTGTTAAGCTCCTATGCCCACGAGCCTAGGGTAAGTCTCTCTGGTCCTAAGGCATCCCCTTAGGTAGGCTCCTACGCCTCAGGCCTAGGGTAAGACCTTCTGTATGCATTTTAGGGTGAATTGTATTTTAGAGTTTGGTTGAGGGCAGTTAAGTTAATTAATAGAACTTTCTGACCTCTTCTGAAACATACCCTACTAAATTAAAGTATCAATGTTGAACCCTCAGTAAACTTACAATTCACACTTAATAGACCACTCTGAACTCTTTGATTCAACTTCTGAAATCTGAATCTCTGGCTTTAGACCACATCTTACGGTTCGGGTGATCAAATAAAGAAAAACTCTGTGACCTCCTAATAATGCTTCACTGAATTATCAAATCGTAATTTGAGCTTACCGTTGCTTAATTATTCATGACAATGTTAAGTTGCCATATACCTACTTGCACCTTTAGCATCTCCTGGTAGTTTGTATTACTGAGCTTTCCGAAGCTCACTTTGTTTTTACCATCACAGGTTAGAAGATCGACATTTTCGCGGCTGTCAACGTCGGTATGAGAGTTTCTTTGGCTTGCTTGCGGAGTATGGTACCTGTATAATTAGGGGGCATGCATGTCATGTTTTTATTTATATTCAGATTTGAAACTTGTATTAATAATTTGTATCAGAGTTTTGTTTCATTGTCTAAATGTTTTTCTTAAATTGTATTTTAATTCAAAACTTGATTTATGATTTCAAATGGTTCAGCAAATTTGTTTATTTGAAATTTTATCGTGGGTCGCTCCGGTGACCCTAATGTGACTTCCTAGGATCCGTATTAACGCATAAGCGGGTCAAGGGGGTTACATTTAGTGGTATCAGAGCTTAGGGTTGCGTCATTCTGGGTAGATTGGCCGATCTTCTGTCATAGGGTGTCTGGTCTGTGCATGCCCCTAGATCATAACCGTACTCCTCAGTACCGAGACTCTGATGTTGAATCCTTTCCTGTATTAAGTGTATCCAATCATTCTACTCTTAACAGCTCGATCTGTACTGGCAATGAATGCTTGTAACATTCGTTTGTAATTCAGATTATCTTGGTGGATTTGGTTGTAAAAAAGATAGAGAGAACATGAGATGGTTAATGAACGTAAAAAAAATCTGATACAGATTGAGAGCAAATGTTTGACCTTGTGACGTAATCGATGTAAGATTACATGCAAGGTTGTTCGGTGATAATTGTTATGTTTGAGAATATTTCGATGGAAATTCGAAGAGAAAAAAAGGAAGAAGAAGAAGAAGAGTGTTATGAATTTAAAAGAAAGGTGTATGTGAGATTGGTGAAAGTATAGTTTATGTGGTGACTCTGTTATGCACGAAGGAAACAATTATCAGAGTATTACGCTGAAGGTAAGTGATATCCGTTCAAAACCCTTGTTATGCTTGACTGGTATGAAGAAGGATATTTTAGGGGAAAATGACACTATATTCCGTCTTATGTATTCTACTTATTGAAATCTGATGTTTACATCCTGATTCATGTAGGCCCTGGTTGAGGCTTTGAGTACTCGTATGAATTTCACGTACAGTTGTTTGTCCGTAAACTAATGGTCAACCTAAAAGAGTAATTTGGATTCTGGAAGATAAACCCTTGGGTTGTATGATTAAATTCTGTGGTAGTTCGGAATGTCTCTTGTCCGTGGTTGAGACATTGTATTGAAATTGGTTGGTCTGAGATGTATAATGGGATGATTTTGGGTCCAAGACAGTACGAGTGACTGAGGGAACTACCAGATTAATCTGTGACTGTCTGAGAGTTCCGAGGATTTAGTATACTCTAATAGAAAGTTTTCGTAGATGAAATAGTGGATTATGTATTTCTCCTTGACTCTGGTAAATTTTGAGGACGAAATTTCTTTTAGGGCGGAAGAGTTGTCACACCCAGAGTTTTTGGTTGTAAAAGAAAAAAAAGGGAAATTGCAGCCAAGAAGGTTCGAACTCGCGACCTTGGCTATTAAGGGGTTGCGTTTTAACCATTTGGGCTAAGGGATAACTTGGTTATGTGTTACCACAAAATAACCTTAAACAAATGGTGCGATTAAATCAAATATAATAAAAATTGGATCTGACCTTCCACCTACCCACGTCTAATTGCCTCATCCTTTTCAAATCTCAAAACCCATCTTTTTCCCTCTTACCGAAACCCACCTTCACAAAGTCCGGCAACCCGCAACCATCTACACCGCTGGCCGGCATACACCACCGCCTGCACCGAGGAACGTGCCTCGTCGCTCTGAGCCCTCTGCCGTCAGTCACGCGCGCTCCTGTGCCGTCGTCTGCACCTAAAACCAAGACAAAGGTTAGGCGAGTTTGGTCGCCTCTGCCCTCCCCCCTTTTTCGATCGTGCCGCCACCGTTTCGCCTCATCGTCGGTACGGACGAGCTCCCCACGTCAAGCCGTGCAAAACCCTGTCGGTTGCTTGCCCGTCTGACTCCGATAAAGACTTCATCGGAGGTACGTCACTCTCCGACCGTCCCTTGGCATCTCAGGTAAGTATCGATTATTGAAGTATAGAGACCTCAGTCGGTTTTCTAAGGCTGGCAGAGTTTGTTGAAAGTTGTTGGATCAGTTAACTCTTTTGTTATTTTTGTTACAAACGGTTGGGCCCTAACTGATCGACCACTAATTGACTTTCTAGTCATTAGTATAATCAGATGGGCTATATAAACCCTATATAGGTACTGGCCCAAACTAATCATTTGGCCTACATTTTATAAAAAATACAAAATAAATTGTTTTTCTCTTTTTCCTTTTCGTCTTTCTTCCCGTTTCCCCCTTTTTGATTAGCTAGGGTTTTCTGTTTCTTTTCCGTTTATCTCCGATCATCTTCTTCTCTACTCCGACAACCGCAATATGGTATCAGAGCTAGCGATCACCGGCCGTGCAGTGTGTGTTCGTGTTTAATTTCTGTTCCTCTCTCTTCGTTGTTCTCAGATTCGAACAGAGGTTCTCAAATTTCTCTGTGTCGTTTTCTTGTTTTTCTCTGGTGTAATGGCACCTGAAATTGTCGATGAAGTTACGAATGAGATGGATGCGCTTTAGATTGAGCAAGGCTCAGGTTCAACATTTGCAAACAAGCAAGTTAGTGTCAAGTTAGACGACACTAATTTCCTCCTTTGGAAGCAGCAAGTGGTGCTGATGGTTCGCGGTCAAGAGCTTGAACACTATCTGGATTCAGAGACGCCTATTCTTTCAAAAGTTGTCAAAGATGCAACAGGAAAGCTTGTTCTTAATCCGGATTTTCGTAGATTCAAGAAAGAGGATAATGCTCTTGCCTCTTGGCTTCTATCCACATTGAGCCCTACTGTTCTACCTCGTCTTGTTGGAGCCGAAACATCTTCTGCGATTTGGTCAGTGGTTTTAAATCTCTATTCTAAGTTTTCCACTCCTAAAATAATGAATCTACATTGTCGCCTGCGTGCGTTGAAGAAGGGATCAATGTCGATTCGTGAGTACACTACACAAATCAAAGAGATTTGTGACTTGTTAGCCACTAGTGGAAGTCCAGTAGCTGAGGTAGAGCAGATTGCTACTGTGCTTAACGGACTTACACCGGAGTTTGATCCGTTTATAGCAGCTATAACCATGAGCCGTGAATCTTACACTCTAGAGTCAGTCACGTCGGGCCTCATTGATGCAGAGTTAAGGTTACAAGATTCTATTCGTATTCCAGTCGGCATCAATCTGACTCAAGTGGAAAATGACAAGCCTCGAATGTCCTTTAGTTCTGACAGAGATGCAACCAGGAATTTGTATGATTTGAGACAATAACAAAGAAACTATCAGTCTGGTGAGCATGATTCAAGGGCACAACAGAGGAACTATCAGTCTGGTGGGAGATTCAGGGGTGGATGTCCACGGTTACAGTGTCAGTTGTGCGGGAAGCTCGGACATCTCGTTGATCGTTGCTGGCATAGATTCGATCAAGGCTTCAAGGGTGTGACCTCTCAGCAGTTCAAGGACTCCAGTAATACAACACAAGATAACCTGTGTCAGTTTGCTGATGTATGTGAGGAAGTCTGTTACAATCCTTTTGTAGGCGTGGAGCTTAATCCCAGTGAAGAAAAAGGGGATACTACGAATGACACAGCTCAGGTGAATACACTCATTGCTCGTGGTGTTTTGTCTGTTGATGATAAATGGTTTCCAGACTCGGGCGCAACCCATCATGTTGCAAGATCCTCTGCTGGAACCAAACAACCATACACTGGAACTTGTAAGGTTTTTCTAGGAGATGGTTCTACAATTGATATATCTCATATTGGTAATTGCAACATTTCTACTGCCTCTAAAACCTTAGTGCTTGATCAGTTATTATGTGTGCCTAAAATTACAAGGAATTTGTTGTCTGTTTCAAGGTTTACATCTGACAATAGTGTGTATTTTGAGTTCCATTCTGACAGATGTTGTGTCAAGGATGAAGTAACAGGTGAGACTCTTCTACATGGTACTCTTGAGGATGGTTTGTACTGTTTCAGTCTTGCTTGCCCTACTCAACATGATAGTCTATGCAATAATGTGAATGTGTCTGCTCAATCTGTTCCTTTTGCTAGTTCTGCTTCTGCTAGTGATTCAACAAATAAGCCCTCTACTGCTACTGCTATTAAGCCTGCTGCACAATCCTTGTACTGGTTGTGGCACCAGCATTTAGGACATCCCACACATCCTATAGTTAGTAAAGCCTTGAATAAACCCTTTACTGTTGATAAGAGCTTACTATGCAATGCATGTCAGTTAGGGAAGAGCCATAGGCTTCCATTTGATTTGTCTTCTACTACTTACACTAGACCTTTTGAGCTTGTTGAAGCTGATGTATGGGGCCCCTCACCAGTTAAATCTCTAGGATATCAATACTATGTCTCCTTTATTGATATGTACTCTAAGAATTGCTGGTTGTTTCTGTTGAAAGCTAAATCTGAAGTGTACAATGCTTTTCTGCTATTTGATGCAATTGTTACAAATCAGTTTTCTACTTCTATAACTGCCTTGCAAACTGATGGAGGAGGTGAATTTGTTGCTTTATCCTCTGTTTTAGCTAATAAGGGCATACGACATCGCATTACATGTCCTTACACTTCAGCTCAAAATGGTGCTATAGAACGTAAACATAGGCATATAGTTGATACTACATTGACATTGTTAGCTAATGCCTCTGTTCCTTTGCAATACTGGTCTTTTGCTGCCTTGAGTGCTGTCTTTCTCATCAACAGATTGCCTTCTGATGCTTTAAATGGCATCTCACCACTGAAAAATTGTATGGTACTAAACCTGATTATCACTTGCTTAAGGTCTTTGGTTCACAGTGTTTTCCTTGTTTGCGTGACTACAATAAGCACAAGTTTTCCTTTAGATCTCGACCTTGTGTGTTCTTAGGTTACTCACCTAAGCATCGTGGGTATCAGTGCATGGATTCCTCAGGTCGAATATATGTTTCCAGGCATGTCAGGTTCAATGAATCAATCTTTTCATTTGCTTTAGCACCTTCTAAGTCTACTCCTAATCAAGACAAATTTTATACATCAGCCCCTCTTGAAGTTCCTGATCATAAAACATCCTGTGAACCTAAACATGTTGAGTGTTCCCTAGTTGCTCAATCTAGATCATCTCCTACAAACTCTGTTAGTGCTGAGTCTTCTCCATCTGTGTGTTCTACCCCTGAACCTGTCTCTACACCCTCTCTTTCAAATGAGAATGTTGAATTTTGTAATGTTGAAGAGGCTGCAGGGCATTCTGAAAATCTGAATGGTTCCAATGAGAATGTTGAATTCTGTAATGTTGAAGAGGCTACAGGGCATTCTGAAAATCTGAATGGTTCCAATGAGAATGTTGAATTCTGTAATGTTGAAGAGGCTGCAGGGCATTCTGAAAATCTGAGTGGTTCCAATGAGAATGTTGAATTCTGTAATGTTGAAGAGGCTGTAGGGCATTCTGAAAATCTGAGTGGTGATGTTGATGTTCTTCAGAATCCAATTTCAGTGATGGATGAATCTTTAGTTTCAAATATTCCTGAACCTGCATCTGTGTTAGACTCCTTAGTTCTTCCACCTGATTCTCTTCAGTGTTCTTCAGCTGTTGAACATCATAGTGATGTTAATGTTGATGATCAACCTACTTCTGTGCCTACTAAATACCATAGTATGGTCACAAGAAGTAAAGCTGGTATATATAAACCTAAGATTTATAGTGCTGAGCATCATTT
This sequence comes from Hibiscus trionum, assembly GCA_030270665.1. Taxonomy (NCBI): domain Eukaryota; kingdom Viridiplantae; phylum Streptophyta; class Magnoliopsida; order Malvales; family Malvaceae; genus Hibiscus; species Hibiscus trionum. Next base: position 8,999,765 of record BSYR01000053.1, read on the forward strand.
CACTCCTGAAACTGTGCATCAAGCTCTTGCACATCCCAAATGGAGTGAGGCTGTACATTCTGAATATACTGCTCTTCTCAACAACCAGGCCTGGGACTTGGTCCCTCTTCCACCTGATCAAAAACCGATTGGTTCCAAATGGCTCTTCCGTATCAAGCTAAATTCTGATGGATCTGTTAGTAGATACAAGGCTCGCCTTGTAGCGAAAGGATACTCTCAGGTTCCTGGCTATGATTTTGATGAAACCTTCAGTCCAGTCATTAGGTTCTTCACTGTTAATGTCTTTCTCTCTGTAGCTGTTACAAATGGGTGGGTTATACATCAAGTGGATGTAAATAACGCTTTTCTCAAATGGGATTTGTTTGAAGATGTGTACATGTAACAACCAGCTGGTTTTGTTCAGAAAGCTCTAGATGGATCAGAGCTTGTTTGCAAGCTTAGGAAGGCTCTCTATGGTCTTAGACAAGCCCCTAGGAACTGGTTTTGCAAACTTAAAGAGTTTCTATGTAGCCTTGGCTTTCATTGTTCTTGTGCTGACAACTCCTTGTTCATCAAGACTGCTTCTGTTGGTGTAACATATATTGCAGTGTATGTGGATGATATCTTAATTACTGGGGCATCAGAAGAATATGTTTAACATGTTATTCATGAGCTGGATGTAGACCTGGCAAACTTGACCCGAGACCCGAAACCCGAACCGAATTACACGAACCGAAACCCGATTTTGACCCGAACATGATGATTCGAAGTTGACCCGAAACCCGAATCGAACCGAACCGAAATTTTTTGTTGAACCGAAATGGACCCGAACCGAAATGGACCCGAACCGAATGCTACCCGAACCGAAAGCTGAACCGAATATCGACCCGATTTTAACCCGATTTTGACCCGAATATCTATTTTTAACAATATAATAAATAATAAAATGAAGTATAGAAATTTGAGATCTTGGTGACCAATTTTATAATTTCATCATAAAATATAGCATAAAATTGAAATTGTAGACTAAATTGACAATTTGGAAGTGGAGAAATTTGAGAGTCCAATGACCAATTTTGTAATTATACCATATAAATAAATAGGGGTCAATTTTGGCTAAAAATTAAATCTTTGAAATTAAAATGAACGAAAATATCAATATATTAAATTAATAGACTAAATTACAAAGATTAGTTAATTTCAACTAAAAGTAAATTTTTAGAGACTAAATATCACTACGGGGAGGGGATTTCTATATCTGAAGTCTAAACCGTGGGAATACTTGTGACTAAATTAAATTAAACTAAAACTTAAAGTTGACTAAAATGTAACATTTTAAATGCAGCATGACCTAAAAAGTAATTAATCTCTAGCTTAAAAAATTGGTGGCTTATTTCCCTCCAAAATTTTGTCTTTTCTCTCTCTATTTTTTCCAATTGTCTTTTTATTTTTTTTTCAATCTAGCTTAAAAAATTGGTGGCTTATTTCCCTCCAAAATTTTGTTTTTTCCCTCTCTATTTTTACCAATTGTCTTTCTCTTTTACTTAATTTAATTGAGTTTCAATTTAGATTAATTTAATTGAAATTTAGTTTTAAAATTATTTTAATTATGTCCGTGATTTATGCTTTTAGATTTTAGTTAGTTCAATTAGATCCTATGTTTAATAAATTAATTCATTTCAGACATTATTATTATTATTATTATTATTATTATTATTATTATTATTATTATAAACTTTGATTTAATATAATTATACAAAAAAAATTATATGGATACATGAAGCTTTGATTTAAATATTTAATCAAATTCAAATGCATAGATTAACAAGTTGAATTAGAATTAATCTCATACACCAGTAACTCTAAACTAAACCATAAATACTAAACCTCAAACCTTTAACCCAACTCAAATCGAATTGACCCGAAAATTTAAATGTTGACCCGACCCGAAATTGACTCGATTTTAACCCGAACCGAAAGCGACCTGAACGACCCGATTTTGACCCGAACCGAAAGCGACCGATCCGATATTGACCCGACCCAAAAACAACCGATCCGATTTTGACCCAATCCAATACCCGAACCGAATCCGACTCATCACAGACCCGAATTAGACCCGAACCCGAACCGAACCGACCCGAACCGAATCTAAACCGATTATAGATAGACCCGAAATGACCCGAACCGAAACGACCCGAACCGAACCCGAACCGAATGACCCGCTTGCCACCTCTAGCTGGATGTGAAATTTTCTCTTAAGGATCTGGGCCTTATCCATTATTTTTTAGGGATTGAGGCTGTTCACTGTGGTCAAGGGTTGTTTCTTAAGCAGAGAAAGTTTATCGAGGAACTTCTTGTTAAGACTAATTTAAACAGTGTTAGATCTGTCGATACACCAATGATTTCTCTGCCAAAGTTGAGTAAAGATGTTGGTACTGAATTCATTGACACTCAGTTATATCGTAGCACTGTAGGAGCTTTGTTGTATGTGTGTCATACGAGACCAGATGTGTCCTTTGATGTTAACAAGGTTTTTCAGTTCATGCAACATCCAACAGATGTGCACTGGGCTGCTGTGAAAAGAATCTTGCGATATCTCAAAGGGACCCTAGAGTATGGTATATGGTTTTCTCCTCAATCCATGCCTTTGTGTCTTCAAGTTTTTACTGATGCCGATTGGGGGAGTGATATTGATGATCGCCGATCAATTTCTGGATATTGTGTTAGATTTGGGTTGCATATGCTGTGTTGGAGTTCTCGTAAACAACGGTCAGTGTCCAGATCGACTGTAGAAGCTGAGTATCGTAGCCTTGCTGATGCTACGTGTGAACTGTTGTGGGTGCAGACCATTCTGACTGATATGGGGATTGCTCTACCAGATATTTCTCAAGCCTGGTGTGACAATACCAGTACAGTGGCATTGGCTGCTAACCCAGTTTTACATACGAAAACCAAGCATGTGGAACTTGATTTACATTTTGTCAGAGAAAAAGTGCTTCGACAGCAGCTTCTGGTCAATTACATTCCTGCACAAGATCAAATCGCGGATGTCTTCACAAAACCACTTCCTACTGTTCGATTTGCTGAATTACGAAGGCATCTTAATGTTTTGGCCCTTACTAAAGTTCAAGAGGAGACTGAAAGTGGGGTGAATATTGAAGTATAGAGACCTCAGTCGGTTTTCTAAGGCTGGCAGAGTTTGTTGAAAGCTGTTGGATCAGTTAACTCTTTTGTTATTTTTGTTACAAACGGTTGGGCCCTAACTGATCGACCACTAATTGACTTTCTAGTCATTAGTATAATCAGATGGGCTATATAAACCCTATATGGGTACTGGCCCAAACTAATCATTTGGCCTACATTTTATAAAAAATACAAAATAAATTGTTTTTCTCTTTTTCCTTTTCGTCTTTCTTCATGTTTCCCCCTTTCTGATCAGCTAGGGTTTTCTGTTTCTTTTCCGTTTATCTCCGATCATCTTCTTCTCTACTCCGGCAACCGCAATATCGATATGATTCTGATATATTTTCAGTGTTTGGGTGTTGTTGTTGAGTTGTGGTGCTAATGCGTCTTCTTTTTCCAGCAAAATCGACGTTCCGGTGACATTCCGGCCACCGTCCGACGGCCGTTCTATTAGGGGTAAGAAAACCGATCCAAAACCCTTTTTCGATTAAAGCTCAAAACCCGAACCGGCTCGGCCCAGTTAAGCCCTGACCCAACTTGTCCGACCCGACCCGCTTTTGTCCGACCCAAACCCAAGTCTGACCTGCCCCGTCAACCTGAGTCAACTCGTCTGAGTTAGAAGAGTCAACTCGTCCGAGTCAGTTGAGTCGACTCGTCTGAGTCAGTCGAGTCAACTCGTCTGAGTCAGCCCGAGTCAACTCAGTTGACATGCTGACGTCAGCGTTGACCTGCTGACGTCAGTGTTGACTCTGACTCCGTTGACCGTTGACCTACTGACGTCAGCGTTGACCTGCTGACGTCAGTGTTGACTTTGACCATTGAACAAAAAATCAACTTTTCCGAAAACTCCTATTTTACATTTTTCGACGTCCTGAGTTTGATTTTAAAGCCCGTTTCGAAAACTTCTGACCCGAATGCCTCCGAATATGACCTTGAACCTGAGAGTGCTTATGCATTTAATTAATTAGTTAAGAGCTTTGTGAATAAGGTCTGATCTTGAGATTTGTGTAATTGAAGGTATTCTCGGTTTCTTGAATGCGAGATGTTGAGGGACGTCGAATCCTGGTTCGAGTGCGATCAATTGGGGTATCATGAATCGACCGACGTAGCTCGGAGTTAAGGTAATGCATTACTACCTTCTGCATGCTTTCAAAACTTGTTGGTATTCGGTTAATGCTTGCACGACCATGTTTGAGCATGTGATTACTTCCTCTTATGTCGATCAATTATGAGATAAAAAAATGATGCCGGTATAAATACTCGAATAAGAGGTTTGATAAATCGAAAGGGCTTTCGAGTTCAGTAAGCGATTAATAAAAACGGTTGATCTCCAAATCTAATTATGTTGGCTAATGAATTATGAAACGGTTGATCAATGAAAGTGGTCTAAGAATCTATACTAGATTCGGTATATCAATTGATTCTTCTGAAAATCTTGAAACAAGCTTGGGAAGTTATAATAACGAGGCTTCACCTTTGAGATTGTAAATTGCTCAAATTGTTTTTGAAATTGAATAAATCTCTAAAGACACTTGCGAGAAAATATTTGTATGTTGAATTAGTCAAAATTGAGTAAATTGCTGAATTTATTAAAATGACAAAAAAATGTTTGGAAATACTGATAATGTTGAACTGATCAGAATATCCATAATGACCAAAAAAAAGAAGAATAATCTATCCTCGGCAACAAGTGCCAAATTGATCAAAATAATGGTTTTACCCTCGAGAACTTAAATGAAAGAATAGTTGAAAGGACTGAAAGACTCTGAACAATCGTATCACCTTCGAGCATCGAATTGTCTAAAATACCCTCGGATATTATAATGATTGAGAATACTTCTAAGACATAGAATTGAGAACTCCAAATAAGGCCTACAATGTAATGGCTCAAACAAGAAGTGGTAATATACGACTCACGTTTGTTGGTCGTTTATGATACTAAGAGGATATTGGAGGAATACCATATGAAGGCGTACAATTTATTGGGAGAAAGTACATAGCTAATAGTAAGAGAGATATGTTCTTATAAGGTACATTCGATGTTTTGGAATGAGTTCAAGTGCAATGCACATGTTTGAATACTTGGAAAATACCATTCAAATATATGCTTGATTTCTAGAATAAGTTTAGTGGACGATTGGTGAAGGTGAACTATTTCTGTTATGCTCTGTAGTCAATTTTGAGAAATGAATGGTTGAAGTGTACATATTCGGTGAGATATTAAACAATGTGTTAAAGGGTTCCGATTAGTTCAAGGGGCTCGGAAATTTGACGAGCAACTAGAAGTCATAAATTCTGTACATCACCGTTTATGTCTTGTTGGTTCAAATTACCAGTTTACCCCTCCCGAAGATCAAAATGACCTTAATACCCTCATAGGTTGTAACATTTAATTCTGCTCGCGATATATCTAAAATCCCAATGATTCTGATGCATCAACTTCCGATGTTGATTCGATCTGTCTTATCAAACTCCTCTATTCGTAGGGACCTCGTTATGAAATCAGTCCAAAATTGTCAAATGTTATCTTTCTGTTATCTATCAAGTACCTCTAAGAAATGAATTGGGCCATAAAGCGCTTACCGTGTATCTGTAAATACCTTATATTCTAAACCAATACCATATGCTAAAAATTTAAAAGTATGATACTATAATAAGAAAGGAAAGCAATTCTTTGATTTTTGACCTCTGATATGAAAAATATATATGATATCTAACATTTGAATACGAAATAATAATAATGTTAATAAAATAAATTTGATATCTGTCTTCTGGTATAAAAATAGATTTGATATCTGTTTTCTGTAATACTGTCTTCTGAATATAAACTAAAATCATCTGGGGTATATTATTTGGGATATGAATGATGATCTGTAGGCTCAGCGCTGGTAAGTCCTTCTGGACCTAAGCTCCAACGCTCAATGGGCCTAGGGTAAGCCTTTCTGTTAAGCTCCTATGCCCACGGGCCTAGGTTAAGTCTTTCTGGACCTAAGGCATCCCCTTAGGTAGGCTCCTACGCCTCAGGCCTAGGGTAAGACCTTCTGTATGCAATTTAGGGTGAATTGCATTTTAGAGTTTGGTTGAGGGTTGTTAAGTTAATTAATAGAACTTTCTGACCTCTTCTGAAACATACCCTACTAAATTAAAGTATCAATGTTGAACCCTCAGTAAACTTACAATTCACACTTAATAGACCACTCTGAACTCTTTGATTCAACTTCTGAAATCTGAATCTCTGGCTTTAGACCACATCTTACGGTTCGGTTGATCAAATAAAGAACAACTTTGTGACCTCCTAATAATGCTTCACTGAATTATCAAATCGTAATTTGAGCTTACCGTTGCTTAATTATTCATGACAATGTTAAGTTGCCATATACCTACTTGCACCTTTAGCATCTCCTGGTAGTTTGTATTACTGAGCTTTCTGATGCTCACGTTGTTTTTACCATCACAGGTTAGAATATCGAATTTGTCGCGGTTGTCAACGTCGGTATGAGAGTTTCTTTGGCTTGCTTGCGGAGTATGGTACCTGTATAATTAGGGGGCATGCATGTCATGTTTTTATTTATATTCAGATTTGAAACTTGTATTAATAATTTGTATCGGAGTTTTGTTTCATTGTCTAAATGTTTTTCTGAAATTATATTTTAATTCAAAACTTGATTTATAATTTCAAATGGTTCAGCAAATTTGTTTGTAACCCCCTTAACCCGGCCTAGACGGTTGACCCGAATTAAGAAAGTCACACGGGGAAAACCAAAGTCAACCCGAAAGTCAACCTTGATTAACGACCCTTTTTTTTCTCTTTTAAAACTTGTCTAGATGCATATTAAGCCTTAGATATGATCATACAACAGCATACTCAAAGATCATAAACATCAGAGATCAAACAGGGACCCAATTGAACAATTTACAACTTTAGGGACCAAATTGTAAATTCTGATAATTATAAGGACTTAACCCAAATTGAAGTTACCAACTTGAAATTAATCATGTTTCATGCCTCTCTGTGAAAATTCAGCTCAAAAGGACTTCCCAAACTCATACAATTGCACAAACAAGATTCAGGACCAAAATGCAAACATTTCAAAACATTTAACTGCCAATGTCAGCCCCCAACGGTCACTCGTTCCGAAACGGGAGACAGCCCGTTTCGAAACACGGGGCCGTTCCGCAACGCGTACCGAAACGGGGGTCGGGCAGTAGCCTTTCCGTTTTGGAACGGTCCCTCCCGTTTCGGACGCCTGGGCTTGTTTAAGGCACCCGTTCCGATACGGTAGGTGCTGTTCCGAAACACCCTGCACAGATTGCCCAAAAATGCATACTTAAACATGCAATTGACCAACCAATCATGCTCCAAATGCCACCAAACTTTGCCAACATGCCATTCAACATATATGAGACATACTTGCATCAACAATTCATCAAAACATCCACATATATGAAAAGCCCCAAATCTATAGGCATGCTTCCTACACAAGCAACCATTCAAGCATAAACCTCCAATTCAAGCATATAAAGGCCAACCACAAAAACCAGCATTCTCAACAACATTCAACATACTTAAGGAGTTCAAAACATCTCCCAAAACATACACATAGGTCCCCCATTGCCAAATTACCAAAAGCTAAATGTACTTAAGAAAACCTTCCATACTTTGAGCTTTACTACCACTTGAAAGTTTGCCTTCCTTGCTGCCCTCAAAGTACTTTAATGCTCTGCAATATTGGTTTGAGAAAACAAAGAGAGCGTAAGCAAAAGCTTAGTGAGGAATGCTCAATAAAACCATCCAATAATGCATTTATAAAACACTTTATAAATCATGCTTCAAATCATCATTTACACATGCTCAAAAGCATACTTTAACAAGCATCTCATGCTTCATTTCATTACATGTCTTATTGGCCACAAGTGATACATTTCATTTCTTGAAAACAAGTTCATCAACTTTCACCCCAAGGACTTTTAAACACCTTGGACCCCAAGGACTTTTAAACACCTTGGCCATGGACTTTTAAACACCATGATATAAATTACCTCAAGGACTTTTAAACACCTTGACCCCAAGGACTTTTAAACACCTTGGCCATGGACTTTTAAACACCATGAATTAAATCACCTCAAGGACTTTTAAACACCTTGACCCCAAGGACTTTTAAACACCTTGGCCTATGGACTTTTAAACACCATAGAAAGGACCACACAAGGACTTTTAAACACCTTTGTGTCCGTAACAAGAATCATCCAAGGACTTTTAACCACCTTGATGTTCTTAAGTAACAAGGCTCACTCAAGGACTTTTAACCACCTTAGTGACCTCAACCTTTTCAAAACATCACTTGCCAATATACATCATTATCATCAATTTATCCACTGTTCTAAAGCATTAAACCAAGCCATATTCATCATGCATTTAAAAGCATCAAACCACATTTAATCAATGTTCAAAAACAAGGAGCTTTTACCTTGAGCTTCCTTCAACATATGGCTTACAAAAACAGCATTAACCATGCTAAATCATGCTTTCAAAACAGAATTTAAAACATGCAATAAACCACATTGCACAACAATCAAATCATGGCCACCACTAGAGAGTATTTCCGAAAACTTACACTTGAGCTTAGCAAAGTTGTTTAGACTTAAACTAAGCTCCCAAGACATTGGTTTCAAAGCCGAAAACCCAATTTCACTCACCGATTCCACTTCGCCTCTTGCCGAAGCACCAAATCAAGCCTCCAGATCACCACCACTTGGATCCAAAGATGACTCCCCTGTTTTAACACATTAAAACAGTAGATAAATGCATCATCATGCATTAATAGCTTCAATGAAAGCACCTAAACTCGCTGCTCTCATCCACACTCCATTTTCGGCCACCAAACACAACCGAAAATGCATCCAAACCACTTCTCAACTAAGCCCAGCCATTAACCACCAAAACCTAACATCCTTTAACATCTTTTAACATCTAAAAAGAACCTAACAACATCCTTATACCTCCAGCAACACCAGATCCACAAGATCACCTCAAAAACAACCAAGAATCATAAGCTAAACTTAGGAAATTCAACCTATCCGGGATTGCATTAATCAAAACTCAATTCCTTATCAAATTAACATTCATTAATCATCATTTTAACACCTTAAAACACTGCTTAAACAGATCCAACGAAATTTCATCAAAAACACGCCAAATCTTGCATTTTAAGCCAAGATCCATTAAACAATCTTAAAAGCCATTTATAAAACATCAATTAAGGATTGAGAACTTAGGAATTTCATTAAAGAACTTGAAGTTCAGAGGAGAAGGACGTTCTTACCTCCAAACTTGAGTTTCTCCTCTTTTGGAACCAAAAGCTTGATGAATCAAGTAGCATATACAAAGGTTTTGATGATGAGATGATTAGGAATCAAAAGAGGATTGAAAAGAAGTATTTAGGTGATAAAAATCAGAGGAAAAGATCTGGAGAGAATGTGTTTGGTTTGAGAGAAAAGATGAGAGAAAATGGGAAATGGAAAATTTAGAAAGTTAGTTAAAAATGACTAAAATATCTTTCCCTCCTTTTACTTTTATTTTAAACCATTATTAAATCATTTAATATTCTAGAAACTCCCCTTTGGGTAAATAGCTCCTTAAAGATTCTAAGTTTCAATCCTTTTTAAAACAGTCACAAAACTTTCAAAAATTACATTTTGGTCACTAGCCAAAATGTCACCCTTCCGAAACTCATTTTCCAAAATTGATTTCACAGTTCACTTAAATATATTAAAAGATGATTTTAGAACATTTTTCCATATTTTTAATGCAACCCGAACTAAGCTTTCCTAAATTCACTCTCTTAGATTCGAACAGCACTTTGACCAAACCGGTCAACGCCCAAAACTTCTAAACCCAAAACCGGGGCGTTACAACTCTCCCCCCCTTAAGAAATTTCGTCCCCGAAATTTACCTGAAGGAAAGAGATAAGGAAACTGCTTCAGCATGTCTTCCTTCCGCTCCCACGTGGCTTCCTCAACACCTCGATGCTTCCACAGCACCTTCACCAACTCAATGGTCTTGCCACGAAGAACCTTGCTATCCGAATCCAGAACCTTCACCGGTTCCTCATCATAGGTCAAATCCGGATTCAAAACCACTTCTTCCACAGGCATCACATGCGAAGGATCAGATCTATACCTCCGGAGCATAGAGACATGGAACACATCATGAATCTTCTCCAACTCCTGAGGTAACCTCAACCGATACGCAACAGGACCCACACGCTCAACCACCTCATATGGTCCAATGTACCTAGGGCTCAACTTGCCCTTCCGGCCAAACCGCATCACCTTCTTCCAAGGCGAAACCTTCAAGAACACACGGTCACCCACCGCATACTCTATCTCCTTACGCTTCAAATCCGCGTAAGACTTCTGCCGATCAGAAGCAGCCTTCAACCGCTCACAAATGAGTTTTACCTTCTCTGTGGTCCCTTTCAACAAAGCCGGCATCGAAACCAACTTTTGACCAGTTTCAGCCCAACAAAGAGGAGTCCTACACTTCCTCCCGTACAAAGCCTCATAAGGTGCCATCTGTATACTTGCCTGATAACTATTGTTATAAGCAAACTCAACCAAAGGCAGATGCTTCTCCCAAGAACCTTGGAACTCAATCACACAGCACCTCAACATATCCTCCAAAATCTGGATAACTCGCTCAGACTGACCATCTGACTGAGGATGATAGGATGTACTGAAATGCAACCTTGTACCCAGAGCTTGATGCAAACACTGCCAGAATCGCGATGTGAACCTCGGATCCCTATCCGACACAATCGACTTAGGCACACCATGCAGCCGCACAATCTCAGCAATGTACAGCTCTGCCAACTTATCCAAAGAAAACGTGGTATGCACAGGCAAGAAATGCGCACACTTCGTTAGGCGATCCACAATCACCCACACCGAATTCTTCTTCGAGGGAGACAAAGGTAAACCAGATACAAAATCCATGGTAACCCGTTCCCACTTCCACTCAGGGATTTTCAACGGTTGCAACAACCCTGAAGGAAACTGATGCTCAGCCTTAACTCGCTGACATACCAAACACTTGCTAACAAACTCCGCAACATCTTTCTTCAAACCCACCCAATAGTACTCATCACGAAGATCACGGTACATCTTAGTACTACCAGGGTGCATAGCAAAAGGACTACTATGACCTTCAGTCAGAATAGCACGCCTCAACTCAGCATCAGCAGGCACTACTATCCGACTCCCAAAACACAACACACCATCATCATTAAAACAGAAATCCGAAGGTCTACCCTCCGCGATATCCTGAACATGCGACACCAAGGAATCATCCAGCAACTGCTTATCCTTGATCAACTGAACCAAAGAGGGTTTCACTTGCAACTCAGCAACGAGACCACCATCTTGCGATATGCTCAAGCTAGAAAACATAGCCCTCAGCTCAACAGCTACTTTCCTACTCAAGGCATCCGCAACAACATTAGCTTTTCCAGGATGATACTCAAGCGTCAGATCATAATCCTTGAGCAACTCCAACCAACGCCGCTGCCTAAGATTCAACTCCTTCTGAGACATCAGATACCTCAAACTCTTGTGATCTGTGTACACAGTACACTTCTCACCATACAGATAATGTCTCCAGATCTTCAGAGCAAAAACCACTGCAGCCAGCTCAATATCATGCGTAGGGTAATTGCGCTCATGCACTTTCAACTGCCGCGATGCATAAGCCACCACCTTACCCTCCTGCATCAGCACACACCCCAAACCAACATAGGATGCATCACTGTAAACCACAAACTCTTTCCCTGATTCAGGCTGAATCAAGATAGGAGCTTGCGTCAAAGCCGCCTTAAGCTTCTCAAAAGCCTGCTATCTCGCTTCCGTCCACTCATACTTAACATCTTTTTGCAACAGCTTCGTCAAAGGAGCAGCAATCTTGGAAAAACCATCCACAAACCTTCGGTAGTATCCCGCCAAACCAAGGAAACTACGGACCTCATGAACAGACTTAGGAACTTTCCAATTCATCACCGCCTCAATCTTCTGAGGATCAACACGAATCCCCTCAGCTGAGACCACATGCCCAAGAAACACCACCTCCCTTAACCAGAACTCACACTTGCTCAGCTTAGCATAAAGCTGATTCTCCAACAAAGCTTGCAAAACAACCCTCAAATGCTCTTCATGCTCCTCCTCAGGAAAAACACCAGGAAACTCCTTCACAACTCTGATATCTTGCACCCTCAACTCTTTAGAGCTAGGATTCATCACAAAAGCTAGATAGGCTTCGCAACCTTGCCTCAGCATCCTGCTCGCCTCCAAGGTAGACACCACATTGGCAAGAAACTTCACATTCTCACCAACCACAACAACTTCATAATCATCCGCAAGCTTAAGCGAAACTCGCTTGTTTTCACAATCCACAACAGCACGATGCTCAGCAAGCCAATCCATACCAAGGATTACATCAAAACCATAAAAGGGCAACTCCATAAGATCAACATGAAAAACATGTTCTTGAACAACCAAGGGACACCTTCTATAAAGCTTACGAGTCACAACAGTCTCACCAAAAGAACTAGTGACACGAACACCAACATCCAAAGACTCAACAGGCAAACCAAGCAATTCAGCATGCTCACGCAAAATGTATGAATGCGTAGATCCAGAATCTATCAAAGAAAGCAATGACAAGGATTGCAAAGTAAAGGTACCTGCAATCACATCCGCATCATTCCTTCCCTCACGCTGAGCATACACCCTCGCTTGGCCTCCACCTTCAGGCTGAATAGCCACAACATGGGCCACTCCACGACCACCTTCCTCTCTCCTCTGGAAATTACCACGGCCGCGCCCACGACCTCTCTGCGGTGCAGCAACAACAGGAGCACGCATCTGATCACCAGCCAACCTAGGACAGTCACGCCTCAAATGGTCTGCGGATCCACAATTCCAGCACCCATTACCAGCTGCCGCAACAGGAGCTTGCACCTCTCTCACAGCACGGGGACAGTCACGTTTCATGTGACCACGTGAACCACAGATCCAACAAGCACTCGGATCAGCTCTAGCATTGCCTCCTCTAGCAGGTGCACCACCACCTCTCTTAGCTGAAGACTGATACTTCTGATCATGTCCCCTCTTGTTCCGTCCACCTCCAGAACTATACTCAGCAGCTCGCTTGCCAGCACCCTTAGCAGATAAACTCAAGTTCATCTCAACGTCCTTGGCTCGGCCCACCAACACATCAAAATTATCATACTCGGCGGCCAGCAAATACATTTTCACATCCGTCTCTAAGCCGTAACGGAACCTCTCGCACCTTGCCCGCTCATCAGGTACCAGCTCAGGTGCATACTGACTGAGTCGCACAAACTGCACTTCATACTCAGCCACACTCATGCTCCCTTGGGTAAGAGACATGAATTCACGCTTCTTCTCATCAAGATATCTCACACCAAGATATCTTCGCTTGAACACATTCTGAAAGAATGTCCAAGTCACATCAGCTTCTGCCATCCCAGCAATAGTGGTTGTCCACCACGTATACGCATCCTTCTGCAGCAAGGACACAACACAACCCAGCTTTTGCACATCCGTGCAGCTCATCTGACCCAAGATTCGCTTGGTACTCTCTAGCCAAGCTTCAGAACTCTCAGCAGACATACCCCTGAACTCAGTCCCACCAAGACTGCGCAGACGCTCCAAAGGTAGTCTGACTCCAGCATCTTCCTAATGCCCCGCTCCACGAGCCCCAGCTACTGCTGCTTGAAAAGCACCAGCAATAGCTTGCACTAACATCGTCATATCAGGCATAGCTTGCCCCTGACCAGCCCCAGGTCCAGCAGCTCCAGCACCAGCTGCAGCTCCAGCTTCCTCAGCCCCAGCACCACCACCACCAGGTGGAGGAGGAGGTAACACCGCACTACCCGTGTTTTCCTCATTCTGGTTCTCATTAGGAGCCGTAGCTCGCACATTACCTCGTAACTCTCTACGTGGTGCCATACTTTTACCATGCAATCACAATACAAATAAAACAAAGTCAGGCCCAGCAAGGTAAGCGATCCAAGTATTCAAGCTCAATTTCATTCAAAATCAACACCATTTCATTAGCTTTTATTTGGCAATGGGTACCCACAACATGCTACATCACAACATACATCTCAAATGCAACATACATGCAATTCACTCAACATGCTTCCACTCAACAAGCATACAAAGCATACACACTTCAATCATGCACACATTCATTCCCAATTACTCGAAAACTCAGCTCTGATACCACCAAATGTAACCCCCTTCACCCGGCCTAGACGGTTGACCCGAATTAAGAAAGTCACACAGGGAAAACCAAAGTCAACCCGAAAGTCAACCTTGATTAACGACCCTTTTTTTTCTCTTTTAAAACTTGTCTAGATGCATATTAAGCCTTATATATGATCATACAACAGCATACTCAAAGATCATAAACATCAGAGATCAAACAGGGACCCAATTGAACAATTTACAACTTGAAATTAAGGACTTAACCCAAATTGAAGTTACCAACTTGAAATTAATCATGTTTCATGCCTCTCTGTGAAAATTCAGCTCAAAAGGACTTCCCAAACTCATACAATTGCACAAACAAGATTCAGGACCAAAATGCAAACATTTCAAAACATTTAACTGCCAATGTCAGCCCCCAACGGTCACTCGTTCCGAAACGGGAGACAGCCCGTTTCGAAACACGGGGCCGTTCCGCAACGCGTACCGAAACGGGGGTCGGGCAGTAGCCTTTCCGTTTCGGAACGGTCCCTCCCGTTTCGGACGCCTGGGCTTGTTTAAGGCACCCGTTCCGAAACGGTAGGTGCTGTTCCGAAACACCCTGCACAGATTGCCCAAAAATGCATACTTAAACATGCAATTGACCAACCAATCATGCTCCAAATGCCACCAAACTTTGCCAACATGCCATTCAACATATATGAGACATACTTGCATCAACAATCATCAAAACATCCACATATATGAAAAGCCCCAAATCTATAGGCATGCTTCCTACATAAGCAACCATTCAAGCATAAACCTCCAATTCAAGCATATAAAGGCCAACCACAAAAACCAGCATTCTCAACAACATTCAACATACTTAAGGAGTTCAAAACATCTCCCAAAACATACACATAGGTACCCCATTGCCAAATTACCAAAAGCTAAATGTACTTAAGAAAACCTTCCATACTTTGAGCTTTACTACCACTTGAAAGTTTGCCTTCCTTGCTGCCCTCAAAGTACTTTAATGCTCTGCAATATTGGTTTGAGAAAACAAAGAGAGCGTAAGCAAAAGCTTAGTGAGGAATGCTCAATAAAACCATCCAATAATGCATTTATAAAACACTTTATAAATCATGCTTCAAATCATCATTTACACATGCTCAAAAGCATACTTTAACAAGCATCTCATGCTTCATTTCATTACATGTCTTATTGGCCACAAGTGATACATTTCATTTCTTGAAAACAAGTTCATCAACTTTCACCCCAAGGACTTTTAAACACCTTGGACCCCAAGGACTTTTAAACACCTTGGCCATGGACTTTTAAACACCATGATATAAATTACCTCAAGGACTTTTAAACACCTTGACCCCAAGGACTTTTAAACACCTTGGCCATGGACTTTTAAACACCATGAATTAAATCACCTCAAGGACTTTTAAACACCTTGACCCCAAGGACTTTTAAACACCTTGGCCTATGGACTTTTAAACACCATAGAAAGGACCACACAAGGACTTTTAAACACCTTTGTGTCCGTAACAAGAATCATCCAAGGACTTTTAACCACCTTGATGTTCTTAAGTAACAAGGCTCACTCAAGGACTTTTAACCACCTTAGTGACCTCAACCTTTTCAAAACATCACTTGCCAATATACATCATTATCATCAATTTATCCACTGTTCTAAAGCATTAAACCAAGCCATATTCATCATGCATTTAAAAGCATCAAACCACATTTAATCAATGTTCAAAAACAAGGAGCTCTTACCTTGAGCTTCCTTCAATATATGGCTTACAAAAACAGCATTAACCATGCTAAATCATGCTTTCAAAACAGAATTTAAAACATGCAATAAACCACATTGCACAACAATCAAATCATGGCCACCACTAGAGAGTATTTTCGAAAACTTACACTTGAGCTTAGCAAAGTTGTTTAGACTTAAACTAAGCTCCCAAGACATTGGTTTCAAAGCCGAAAACCCAATTTCACTCACCGATTCCACTTCGCCTCTTGCCGAAGCACCAAATCAAGCCTCCGGATCACCACCACTTGGATCCAAAGATGACTCCCCTGTTTTAACACATTAAAACAGTAGATTAATGCATCATCATGCATTAATAGCTTCAATGAAAGCACCTAAACTCGCTGCTCTCATCCACACTCCATTTTCGGCCACCAAACACAACCGAAAATGCATCCAAACCACTTCTCAACTAAGCCCAGCCATTAACCACCAAAACCTAACATCCTTTAACATCTTTTAACATCTAAAAAGAACCTAACAACATCCTTATACCTCCAGCAACACCAGATCCACAAGATCACCTCAAAAACAACCAAGAATCATAAGCTAAACTTAGGAAATTCAACCTATCCGGGATTGCATTAATCAAAATTCAATTCCTTATCAAATTAACATTCATTAATCATCATTTTAACACCTTAAAACACTGCTTAAACAGATCCAACGAAATTTCATCAAAAACACACCAAATCTTGCATTTTAAGCCAAGATCCATTAAACAATCTTAAAAGCCATTTATAAAACATCAATTAAGGATTGAGAACTTAGGAATTTCATTAAAGAACTTGAAGTTCAGAGGAGAAGGACGTTCTTACCTCCAAACTTGAGTTTCTCCTCTTTCGGAACCAAAAAGCTTGATGAATCAAGTAGCATATACAAAGGTTTTGATGATGAGATGATTAGGAATCAAAAGAGGATTGAAAAGAAGTATTTAGGTGATAAAAATCAGAGGAAAAGATCTGGAGAGAATGTGTTTGGTTTGAGAGAAAAGATGAGAGAAAATGGGAAATGGAAAATTTAGAAAGTTAGTTAAAAATGACTAAAATATCTTTCCCTCCTTTTACTTTTATTTTAAACCATTATTAAATCATTTAATATTCTAGAAAATCTGGAGAAACTCCCCTTTGGGTAAATAGCTCCTTAAAGATTCAAAGTTTCAATCCTTTTTAAAACAGTCACAAAACTTTCAAAAATTACATTTTGGTCACTAGCCAAAATGTCACCCTTCCGAAACTCATTTTCCAAAATTGATTTCACAGTTCACTTAAATATATTAAAAGATGATTTTAGAACATTTTTCCATATTTTTAATGCAACCCGAACTAAGCTTTCCTAAATTCACTCTCTTAGATTCGAACAGCACTTTGACCAAACCGGTCAACGCCCAAAACTTCTAAACCCAAAACCGGGGCGTTACATTGTTTATTTGAAATTTTATCGTGGGTCGCTCCGGTGACCCTAATGTGACTTCCTAGGATCCGTATTAACGCATAGGCGGGTCAAGGGAGGTTACATTTAGTGGTATCAGAGCTTAGAGTTGCGTCATTCTGGGTAGATCGGCCGATCTTCTGTCATAGGGTGTCTGGTCTATGCATGCCCCTAGATTATAACTATACTCCTCAGTACCGAGACTCTGATGTCGAATACTTTCCTGTATTAAGTGTACCCAATCATTCTGCTCTTAACAGCTCGATCTGTACTGGCAATGAATGCTTGTAACATTCGTTTGTAATTCAGATTTTCTTGGTGGATTTGGTTGTGAAAAAAAAGAGAGAGAACATGAGATGGTTAATGAACGTAAAAAAAATCAGATACAGATTGAGAGCAAATGTTTGACCTTGTGACGTAAATGATGTAAGATTACATGTAAGGTTGTTCGGTGATAATTGTTATGTTTGAGAATATTTTGATGGAAATTCGAAGAGAAAAAAAAGGAAGAAGAAGAAGAAGAAGAAGAAGAGTGTTATGAATTTAAGAGAAAGGTGTCTGTGGGATTGGTGAAAGTATAGTTTATGTGGTGACTCTGTTATGCACGAAGGAAACAATTATCGGAGTATTACGCTGAAGGTAAGTGATATCCGTTTAAAACCCTTGTTATGCTTGACTGGTATGAAGAAGGATATTTTAGGGAAAAGTGACACTATGTACCGTCTTATGTATTCTACTTATTGAAATCTGATGTTTACATCCTGATTCTAGAGGGCCCTGGTTGAGGCTTTGAGTACTCGTATGAATTTCACGTACAGTTGTTCGTCTGTAAACTGATGGTAAACCTAAAAGAGTAATTTGGATTCTGGAAGATATACCCTTGGGTTGTATGATTAAATTCTGTGGTAGTTCGAAATGTCTCTTTTCCGTGGTTGAGACAGTTTATTATAAAAGTTATTAGACAAGGGTTTACTTGGAACTTTTTGAAGTTCGATATGGATTCAACATTGTATTGAAATTGGTTGGTCTGAGATGTATAATGTGATGATTTTGGGTTCAAGACAGTACGAGTGACTGAGGGCACTACCAGATTAATCTGTGACTGTCTGAGAGTTCCGAGGATTTAGTATACTCTGATAGAAAGTTTTCGTAGATGAAATAGTGGATTATGTATTTCTCCATGACTCTGGTAAATTTCGAGGACGAAATTTCTTTTAGGGCGGAAGAGTTGTCACACCCAGAGTTTTTGGTTGTAAAAGAAAAAAAAAAGGGAAATTGCAGCCAAGAAGGTTCGAACTCAAGACCTTGGCTATTAAGGGGTTGCGTTTTAACCATTTGGGCTAAGGGATAACTTGGTTATGTGTTACCACAAAATAACCTTAAACAAATGGTGCGATTAAATCAAATATAATAAAAATTGGATCTGACCTTCCACCTACCCACGTCTAATTGCCTCATCCTTTTCAAATCTCAAAACCCATCTTTTTCCCTCTTACCGAAACCCACCTTCACAAAGTCCGGCAACCCGCAACCATCCACACCGCTGGCCGGCATACACCACCGCCTGCACCAGGGAACGTGCCTCGTCACTCTGAGCCCTCTGCCGTCAGTCACGCGCGCTCATGTGCCGCCGTCTGCACCGAAAACCAAGACGAAGGTTGGGCGAGTTTGGTCGCCTCTGCCCTCCCCCTTTTTCTGATTGTGCCGCCACCGTTTCGCCTCATCGTCGGTACGACCGAGCTCCCCACGTCAAGCCATGCAAAACCCAGTCGGTTGCTTGCCCGTCTGACTCCGATAAGGACTTCATCAGAGGTACGTCACTCTCCGGTCGTCCCTTGGCATTTCAGGTAAGAATCGATATGATTCTGATATATTTTCAGTGTTTGGGTGTTGTTTTTGAGTTGTGGTGCTAATGTGTCTTCTTTTTTTAACAAAATCGACGTTCCGGTGACATTCCGGCCACCGTCCGACGGCCGTTCTATTAGGGGTAAGAAAACTGGTCCAAAACCCTTTTCGATTAAAGCTCAAAACCCGAACCGGCTCGGCCCAGTTAAGCCCTGACCCAACTCGTCCGACCCGACCCGCTTTTGTCCAACCCGACCCGCTTTTGTCCGATCCAAACCCGAGTCTGACCCGCCCCGTCAACCTGAGTCAACTCGTCTGAGTTAGCAGAGTCAACTCGTCCGAGTCAGTTGAGTCGACTCGTCCGAGTCAGTCGAGTCAACTCGTCTAAGTCAGCCTGAGTCAACTTAGTTGACATGATGACGTCAGGGTTGACCTGCTGACGTCAGTGTTGACTCTGACTCCGTTGACCGTTGACCTACTGACGTTAGCTTTGACCTGCTGACGTCAGTGTTGACTTTGACCATTGACCAAAAAGTCAACTTTCCGAAAACTCCTATTTTATGTTTTTCGACGTCCTGAGTTTGATTTTAAAGCCCGTTTCGCAAAATTCTGACCCGAATGCCTCCGAATATGACCTTGAACCTGAGAGTGCTTATGCATTTAATTAATTGGTTAAGAGTTTTGTGAATAAGGTCTGATCTTGAGATTTGTGTAATTGAAGGTATTCTCGGTTTCTTGAATGCGAGATGTTGAGGGACGTCGAATCCTGGTTCGAGTGCGATCAATTGGGGTATCATGAATCGACCGACGTAGCTCGAAGTTAAGGTAATGCATTACTACCTTCTGCATGCTTTCAAAACTTGTTGGTATTCGATTAATGCTTGCAAGACCATGTTTGAGCATGTGATTACTTCCACTTATGTTGATCAATTATAAGATAAAAATAATGATGCCGGTATAAATACTCGAATAAGAGGTTTGATAAATCGAAAGGGCTTTCGAGTTCAGTAAGCGATTAATAAAAACCGTTGATCTCCAAATCTAATTATGTTGGCTAATGAATTACGAAACGGTTGATCAATGAAAGTGGTCTAAGAATCTATACTAGATCCGGTATATCAACTGATTCTTCTGAAAATCTTGAAACTAGCTTGGGAAGTTATAAGAACGAGGCTTCACCTTTGAGATTGTAAATTGCTCAAATTGTTTTTGAAATTGAATAAATCTCTAAAGACACTTGCGAGAAAATATTTGTATGTTGAATTAGTCAAAATTGCGTAAATTGCTGAATTTATTAAAATGACAAAAAAATGTTTGGAAATACTGATAATGTTGAACTGATCAGAATATCCATAATGACAAAAAAAAAGAAGAATAATCCATCCTCGGCAGCAAGTGCCAAATTGATCAAAATAATGGTTTTACCCTCGAGAACTTAAATGAAAGAATAGTTGGAAGGACTGAAAGACTCTGAACAATCGTATCGCCTTCGAGCATCGAATTGTCTGAAATACCCTCAGATATTATAATGATTGAGAATACTTCTAAGACATGGAATTGAGAACTCCAAATAAGGCCTACCATGTAATGGCTCAAACAAGAAGTGGTAATGTACGACCCGTGTCTGTTGGTCGTTTATGATACTAAGAGGATATTGGAGGAATGCCATATGAAGGCGTACAATTTATTGGGAGAAAGTACATAGCTAATAGTAAGAGAGATATGTTCTTATAAGGTACATTTGATGTTTTGGAATGAGTTCAAGTGCAATGCACATGTTTGAATACTTGGAAAATACCATTCAAATATATGCTTGATTTCTAGAATAAGTTCAGTGGACAATTGGTGAAGGTGAACTATTGCTGTTATGCTCTGTAGTCAGTTCTGAGAAATGAATGGTTGAAGTGTACTTATCCGGTGAGATATTAAACAATGTGTTAATGGGTTCCGATTAGTTCAAGGGGCTCGGAAACTTGACGAGCAACTAGAAGTCATAAATTCTGTACATCACCGTTTATGTCTTATTGGTTCTAATTACCAGTTTACCCCTCCCGAAGATCAAAATGACCTTAATACCCTCATAAGTTGTAACATTTAATTCTGCTCGCGATATATCTAAAATCCCAATGATTCTGATGCATCAACTTCCGATGTTGATTCGATCCTTCTTATCGAACTCCTCTATTCGTAGGGACCTCGTTATGAATTCAGTCCAAAATTGTCAAATGTTATCTTTCTGTTATCTATCAAGTACCTCTAAGAAATGAATTGGGCCATAAAGCGCTTACCGTGTATCTGTAAATACCTTATGTTCTAAACCAAGACCATATGCTAAAAATTTAAAAGTATGATACTATAATAAGAAAGGAAAGCAATTCTCTAATTTGTGACCTCTGATATGAAAAGATATCTGATATCTAACATTTGAATACGAAATAATAATAATGTTAATAAAATAAATTTGATATCTATCTTCTGGTATAAAAATAGATTTGATATCTATTTTCTGTAATACTGTCTTCTGAATATAAACTAAAATCATCTGGGGTATATTATTTGGTATATGAATGATAATCTGTAGGCTCAGCGCTGGTAAGTCCTTCTGGACCTAAGCTCCTACGCCCAATGGGCCTAGGGTAAGCCTTTCTGTTAAGCTCCTACACCCACATGCCTAGGGTAAGTTTTTCTGGACCTAAGGCATCCCCTTAGGTAGGCTCCTACGCCTCAGGCCTAGGGTAAGACCTTTTGTATGCAGTTCAGGGCGAATTGCATTTTAGAGTTCGGTTGAGGGTAGTTAAGTTAATTAATAGAACTTTCTGACCTCTTCTGAAACATACCCTACTAAATTAAAGTATCAATGTTAAACCCTCAGTAAACTTACAATTCACACTTAATAGACCACTCTGAACTCTTTGATTCAACTTCTGAAATCAGAATCTCTTTTGAATCTCTGGCTTTAGACCATATCTTACGGTTTGGGTGATCAAATAAAGAACAACTCTATGACCTCCTAATAATGCTTCACTGAATTATCGAATCGTAATTTGAGCTTACCGTTGCTTAATTCTTCATGACAATGTTAAGTTGACATATACCTACTTGCACCTTTAGCATCTCCCGGTAGTTTGTATTACTGAGCTTTCCGAAGCTCATGTTGTTTTTACCATCACAGGTTAGAAGATCGACTTTGTCGCGGCTGTCAACGTCGGTATGAGAGTTTCTTTGGCTTGCTTGCGGAGTATGGTACTTGTATAATTAGGGGGCATGCATGTCATGTGTTGCGTGTAAAATAGTCTATCGCAATTGTAGTGCAAGTGTACACGACGCAAGTAGTAAAGTGATACGAAGTATCGGATATCGTCTCCACAGGGATTGGGCTAATGACTTCACCTTGTTTACTCCACGAAAGTAAAGGAAATAATTAAGAGTTGTCACGAGAATAATAAGGTAAAAACGTAAAATAAAGAATTGAGAAATCAAGATAGAGAGAATGGGCTGGTATTGAGTTGCTCAGTAGTGCAGGTATTGAACTGCTTAGGATCTCCAGTTCTGTTGTCGCGCCTGTCGCCGACAGCACCTGTCGCGGCAGCTATCCGTTGATTGTCGCGGCAGCGAACACACCAACTCCGTACTTCAAGCTTGGCAAGAATCCCAGATCTGCCTTGCCCTATCCCTAGGCACAAGTCTATCGATGATCACGTCTTTGATGATACCTCCCGGCATGAATCGAAGGATGAACACCGATGTGTATGAATTCTTCTTTAGCCACTTAACCTCGCCCTATCCCTAGGCACGAGATGGTTCAACTATAACTAGAGAACGCGCTCTTATCTCTTTCGTATACTTAACTCTCCCGATGCTAAGTAAATAGATAACCTCACAATGCTCTCCCGATGCTCTTGTAAGATATTAAAACCAAGATAAAAGAACTTGAAGTTTATTTTATTGAACTTGAAAAATCCTAAAACAAAGCAACCCTTGCAACTACTTTACAAAACAACCCGTGGCCCTAGGGGGAATTTAGAACATGTCGGTGACGGGTGGACGACAGGGGGGTTTTTGGTTTCGGTTATGGGGTAATCGGTTATGCCTCCTAGGTTAAATCTATGCCCTTATATAAGCTTTGGGCTCAAGTCCTCTAAGGTAACAAGGATTACAACTTTAATTAAAAGTAAGATTCTAATAAAGACTAAATCTCTAAAGACTCCTACTTTCCAGCCGCCATCCTTGTTTCTAGGAATTTCCTCTTCTTGAGCTTTGGCTTGACATATCTTTTGATCCGGGGCTTGGAAAATTATTTGGCTTTCACACGACAGACGAGCAGATTTTTCTCTATCTATCGAGGTCCACTTTACTTTTCCTCTTCATAAGGTTGCTGTCACCTTGCTGTCACGACAGGTCCACGACAGGTTCGTCTTCTTCGTCTGCTTGTCCAGTTTAGCCCTCCTGCTTCTCTGCCCTGCGCCTGCCTTCAACATCTACTATGGCAGATACCTGCAAAAATAGCCATCTTTTAGTAGAATCCGTGCCTTTAGTCCATTTGTGATGTTTTACTGAAAACTAACCTAAATGCCATGCAATTATGCTTGAATGCAGCAGAAATATGGGTTAAAAAAGGTGTAAATAATAGAACTTTTACACACTCAACACACCCCCAAACTCAAGTCTTTGCTTGCCCTCAAGCAATTAAACCTAAAAAAATGAAAACAAGAAAAAATTTTGTGTTGGCCTTCAAACAGTGAACTGTCCCTTACCCGTCGCTCGTTCTCTATGGCGGCAGCAACCTGTCGGATAGGTTAGGATCTGTCCGGAATCTCCCTATAGCTCTCGTGCAGTGTGTGCATGCTTGTGAACAGTTATATGCCAAGACTCTCTTAGTTTCACTAGAATATTCGACTTTAGCCTGTTTAGAGTTTTTCCTACGAGACTGTTTTCTTTCTTTTTCTTACTAGAGCCAGAATTGGGCACCTCTAGTTATTTCTTTTTTTTTTTAAATTTCTTCTCTTTTACTAGAGCCAGTATTTCAGGCACCTCTAGTTAACTGTCTAGAGCCTGTGATAGGCACCTCTAGAAGTTTTTCTCTGGTTATCTGCCTAGAGCCAGTGATAGGCACCTCTAGGTTTCCTGAGATTCTAGTCTCTTTTCTACTCTAAGTGCTAAGCTTTCCTATTCTAGTTTGGCTAAAAGAAATCTAAGCAGTATAACAGTCACAAAAGTGTTTAAGTTTTCAGAACTATAGAAAGGCTCTAAACTTCTCCTTAATCTGTCCTAAAGATGCTGCCACGACAGAGATGTCATGACAGGTAAGTTAACTTCACAGTTTTAAGCCAACAGTTTAATCTTTTCTGATTTTTTTTAAAAGAACTTAAAATAAAAGACACAACAAATAATAAAAAGATGTACTTAAGACTCCATTAATGATGGAGGGTTGCCACCCCCAAACTCGAGGGTTGCATTGCCCTCAATGCAAAATGACATGAATAATAAAGAAAAAGTACATCAACAAATATAAAGGCAGGCAGCAATCAGAGGAAAATAAAAACTTAAATTTTCAGTCGCTGCCCTCGCTGCTGCTACTGATTCGGATCTGACGGCGGCGTCTGCGATGTGGGGGAGGCTGGACAGGTTCAGAGACAGGTTCAGGGACAGGTTGCTCCACGGGCTGAACATCGGAACTGCTGCCGCTGTCCCAACTGCTGGTGGTAGTGGTACTAGCCTTAGGCAGCCTTTTCTTGTCTGCCACATGTTTAATCCTCTTGACCCTAGTAAAGTCACTCTCCAAATTCCTCCGGATAAGAGGGCTGTCATCAGTGGCAGGTCTCTTGGTTCCTCGAGGGGAAGTGTCTGCCGGTGGGTTGCCTTCTGCCGTCGGGGCAGGTGATTTGGTGGAAGCAGTCGAGTGGGACGGGGAGGCAGGTGGTGTGGGCGTATGGATAGGTGTGTGGACAGGAGTGGGGATATGGAAATAATGGGCAGGAAAAGTAGGGAATTGAACATCGGGAAAATTTAAAGTTTGGGTAATAAAATTTACCGTGGAGTTTGTGAAGTCCCGAATAAATGTCATCAATCCCAATTGGCGTTCCTCTACCCGTTGTAAAGTAGCTAGGATAAGGGCAGACTGGTCTGTCGGAGTGGCGTTGGTTTCAGCATCAGGGGCAGGCTCGGTGGCAGGGTCGGTGGGTGGTTCCTCTGATGATTCTGCGGGTGAGCCGGCAGGGTTGAAGGAGGAGACAGGTGTAGCTGCGATCAGCTCCATGAGGCTGTTGATGTTATTGTCTGTCCAACCTCTGCCCTTCCTGATTTTGTCGGAGGGATCCTCGGGCACCGCAGCGCATCGGCAGAGGGAAGTTATGGTGAACGACAGATAGAGGCGTGAGTCAGAGCGGAAGGCACGTCCAGGATGCTGTCCCTCATATACCTGCACACATTAATGGCCCTGTTGTGCATGATGGAGTGAATCAGGGCAAGCCGCTGTCGGTTGACTGTCGTGTGGTGGGACGAGGGCAGGATACGCTTTTTGATGAAAGCGTTCCAAAGTTTGGCTTCCGGGCGGAGCTGCCCCCTATTGACGGAGTGGGGGTTCTTCTTGCTGGTGGTCCATGATGTACCGGCCTCTGTTAACTCCACCATGATGGCATCGTAAGTGGCAGAGTCGAGGGAGTCGATGAATTCCTGGTGAGCATCATCACCGGGGCCAAAGAAAAGGCCAAACATGTGATTGATGCTGTCGGCAGTGAAAGGTACTTGCACTCCTCGAACAGTGACAGATGTCGCCGTTCTGCTGTCTATGGCTGCGTAGAATTCTCGGACTAAGGTGTCGTTAAGCTCGGCCGGTTGTTCAGCAAAAGACTCCCATAGTTGAGCCTTGATGGCCTTGAAAATGAACGGCCGGAGTCCCATGTTGGGCGTCTGTCGGATGTACACGAAGCCACATTCCTCCCATAACTCTTTGTTGGCGAAGGGGGATGCTGCTGCGGAAGAAGAGGCGGCAGCAGTGCTACGGTGGGTTTGTCTCGACGACATATTGGTTGCAAGGGCTGTGTGAAAACCAGAAAAGAGAGAGCAAATAAAACTAGAGGAGAAAAATAACAAGAGAGCAAAATCAGAAGTGATGAAAAATGAAAATGGGAAGGGGTTTATATAGCGGTCGTCGAGCTGCCCATTTAATGCCGCAACGGCAGGCGTGAAGAACGGAGCGGCAGATTGGATTTAGCGTGTCTGACACGCAGTTATTCGTCTGTTACGCGTTTGCCGCACGCTTCTGCGTCTGCCGTGTCAGTCTGTTTACAGCCTGTCATATCCGTCCGCGGCGGCAGCCGAAACGACAGGTTATCATAAATGGGCTTTATTTGGCTGATGGATGGGCGGTGGGCTTGGGCCACTTCTTCTTTCCTTCTTGACTCCTTTATTTCCTAAAAACTGAAATTAAAAAAAACAAAACATTATTCGAAAATTAACCTAATTTCCTAATAAATAATAAATAAATAAAATAAATATAAAACTTAGGTTAAATTAGGGGTGCCTTGTGGGGCATCTCCTAAAGTAACCACTTCCTGAATTCCTGGGGCTTCAGTCCCCTGATAATGCTTGAGTCGTTGTCCATTGACTTTGAATTGGTGCCCGTCTTTTAATGATTGAATTGTGATGGCACCATGGGGAAAAACTTGAACTACTTGAAACGGGCCACACCATCTAGACTTTAGCTTTCCTGGGAAGAGTTTAAGTCTAGAATTAAATAACAACACAAGCTGCCCTGGGCAGAACTGTCGTGGCAGCAGTTTCTTGTCATGCCACTTTTTAGTCTTTTCCTTGTAAATCATTGCGTTGTCGTAGGCCATTGTCCGTAATTCTTCAATCTCGTTTAAATCTAATAACCTTTTCTGGCCGGCCTTGTCCAAGTCCATATTTACTGCCTTGATTGCCCAATATGCTTTGTGCTCGATCTCGACAGGCAAGTGACAGGTTTTCCCATAAATCAGTCGGAATGGAGACATTCCCAATGGAGTCTTGAAAGCTGTCCGGTATGCCCATAATGCATCATTCAGAAGTAAAGACCAATCTTTCCTAGTTGGTTTAACCATCTTTTCAAGGATGTTCTTCACTTCCCTATTGGATATCTCAGCCTGTCCATTGGTCTGTGGGTGGTATGCTGTCGCGATCCTGTGCTTGACACCATATTTCTTCAAGGCAGCAGCAATTACCCTATTATCAAAATGTCTCCCCTCATCACTGATAATCGCCCTAGGGATGCCAAATCTAGAAAAAATATTTTTATGCAAAAACTTTTGGACCGTCTTGGCATCATTCTTTTGAGTTGCGATTGCTTCAACCCACTTGGAGACATAGTCCACGGCTAGGAGGATATAAAGATTTCCACACGAAGATGGAAAAGGTCCCATAAAATCAATCCCCCAAACATCAAAGATCTCTACTTCTAGAATATTCTGCAGTGGCATCTCATTTCTCCTCGAGATGTTACCTGTCCGCTGGCACCTGTCACAGCTTTTGTAAAATTCCTGTGCATCTTTATAAAGTGTCGGCCAATAGAACCCTGACTGCAGCACCTTGGCAGCAGTTTTATTGCCTCCTAAGTGACCTCCATATTGTGACGCATGACAGTGATGGAGAATGTCTTCTTGTTCTTCTTGTGGTACACACCTTCTTATAACCTGATCTGCGCACATTTTGAAAAGAAGAGGTTCGTCCCAATAATAATGTTTAACATCATTTTGGAACCTCTTCCTTGCTTGATAATTAAGATCAGAAGGTAATATTCCGCTAACTATAAAATTAACGAAATCAGCATACCAGGGAAGGTTAGAAGACTTACCTGCCGCCATGGCTGTCGTGACAGCGACTGCGGCAGCAAAGAGCTGCTCATCTGGGAAGGTCTCCAGTATGTGTGTCTCATCTAACGGTAGACTCTGTCCCGTCTCCAACCTCGACAAGTGGTCTGCCACTTGATTTTCTGTCCCCTTTTTATCTTTGATCTCAAGGTCGAACTCTTGTAATAGCAAGATCCATCGTATCAGCCTAGGCTTCGCATCCTTCTTTGCGAACAAATACTTGAGGGCAGAATGGTCGGTGTGTATTATTACCTTCGTTCCAAGTATGTAAGAACGAAACTTGTCGATGGAGAACACCACAGCTAACAGCTCCTTTTCTGTGGTGGTATAGTTCACTTGGGCTTCATTTAATGTTTTGCTAGCATAATATATGACGTGAAACAGCCTGTCTCTGCGCTGCCCAAGTGCTGCCCCGACAGCATAGTCACTAGCATCACACATGATCTCGAATGGTTGTGTCCAGTCTGGTGGCTGTACTATGGGGGCTGTCACTAACTTTTCCTTCAGAACCTTGAATGCTTCAGTACATTCCTCATTAAAGTCAAAGGGTCGGTTCTGCTCTAGGAGATGGCATAGCGGCTTGGTGATCTTTGAAAAATTTGCAATAAATCTTCTGTAAAAACCGGCATGCCCTAAAAAACTCCTAATGCCCTTGACTGTGGTTGGCGGTGGCAGCTTCTCTATTACTTCAATTTTTGCCCTGTCGACCTCTATCCCACGGTAGCTAATCTTATGGCCTAGAACTATCCCTTCATCTACCATAAAATGGCATTTTTCCCAATTTAGAACAAGGTTAGTTTTTTCACATCTTTCAAGTACCTTTTGAAGGTTGCTGAGGCAGCTCTCAAAATTGTCTCCAAAGACGGAAAAATCATCCATGAAAATCTCAAGGAAGTCCTCTACCATGTCGGAGAATATTGCCATCATGCACCTTTGGAAGGTGGCAGGTGCGTTACAGAGGCCGAACGGCATCCTCCTAAATGCGTATGTTCCGTAGGGACATGTGAAAGTCGTTTTCTCTTGATCTTCCGGTGCAATAGCAATTTGGTTATAACCTGAATAACCATCAAGGAAACAATAATAAGATTTACCCGCTAATCTATCAAGCATTTGATCAATAAAGGGTAAAGGGAAGTGGTCCTTTCGGGTAGCTTTGTTAAGTTTCCGATAGTCCATACAAACCCTCCAACCGGTCACAGTCCTGGTTGGGATTAGTTCATTGTTTTCGTTGGTTATCACGGTCATGCCTCCTTTCTTGGGAACACATTGCACCGGGCTTACCCATTTGCTGTCGGAGATGGCGTAAATAATACCAGCATCTAACCATTTAATGATCTCCTTACGCACTATCTCCTTCATCTCATGGTTTAGCCGCCTTTGGGCATCTATAGTCGGCTTATGATCTTCCTCAAGAAGGATTTTGTGCATGCATAATGCCGGACTAATGCCCTGAATGTCTGCTATCGTCCATCCAATCGCCTTTTTGTGCTGTCTTAGCATGTCGATCAGCTGTCGTTCCTGTTCCTGCGGCAGCTTAGTAGAGATGATTACGGGCAGTGTGTCATCACAACCAAGATAAGCATATTTAAGCTGCCCTGGCAGGGGCTTAAGTTCTAAGACAGGTGGTTCAACAGTAGAGGGCTTTTGGATTAAATGGTTATCCGAAGTGTAGTTCAAGGGTTCGAATAACTTACCTGGATGATGGTCTAACCAATTTACCTCCTCATGACCTTCAGTATCAGATGTATCAGATTCAGAGGAGTTGCTGTCGTCGGTGCTGTCGTCATCGCTGTCGTGACAGGTCTGTAAATGGCTGTCGCAGCAGTGACCAAATTTTTTATCACGGCAGCCCGACCTGATGCAGGGGTAATCAAAGGTCACCTCAATGATGGCCTTGCATTCCTCGTCCAAATTAGCACGTTTCATTGATTTGAGAACATTCAACTTAATCTCTTGATCGTTTACTCGCATGGTGAGTTCTCCTTTCTCCACATCAATCAGTGATCTTCCCGTGGCTAAAAAGGGTCGCCCAAGGATGACTGGTGCGTTTTCATCTGCCTCACAATCTAAAACAAGAAAGTCAGCAGGAAAAATAAACTTATCCACTCTTACCAGAATGTCTTCAATCTTTCCCTCTGGATGAACGTAAGAGCGGTCGGCTAGCTGTAGGGTAACTGTCGTGGGCCGCGCCTTCCCAATACCTAATTTCTGAAAAACAGATTTGGGCATTAGATTAACACTAGCTCCAAGATCACAAAGTGCCTTACCCACAAATTTGTCACTGATTACACAAGGTATGAGGAAGCTCCCTGGATCCTTCTTCTTCTGGGGTGGCTGCCGATGAAGAATACTCATGCAACCATCTGCCATCCTTACCGTTTCAAACTCCCCAAGTTTATATTTCTTTGACATGACATCCTTGAGAAATTTAGCATAACCGGGCATCTCCCTAACGGCATCTAACAGCGGAATATTAATCTGAACCTGCTTAAAAATATCATAAATCTTTTTAAGTTGGGATTCTTGCTTAGCTTGCTTTATCCGTTGAGGAAAGGGTGGTGGGGGACGGTAATCAGCAACACGTCCTTCCCACTGCATACGAATCTGAGGACGATGTTCTTCATTTTCCTCCTCTGTCGCTTCTGCTGTCGTGACAGGCTCATCGGCAGCAGTCTGTTTATCACCTGTCGGGGCAGCTTCCTCGGCAGGTTTATCTAAGGCAGGTTCCTTTTCTATTTTAGCTTTTTCCGGTCCAGGTAACTTTTTCCCACTCCTAGTAGTAATCGCCTTACATTGCTCATGTGGGGGCGGTCTAGCATTTTCAGTATTGCTAGGGAAACCTCCATTCTGCCTTGGCTTAATATGCTGGGACACCTGACCCATTTGTGTCTCTAGAGATTTCAAGGTAGCCTCATGATTTGTCATTCTCATCTTGGTTTCATCCATAAAGTTTTCCGTCTTCTTGACAAACTGATTAATATTGTCCATATACGTACCAGTCTGAGACATAAAAGTGGCCAGAGTCTGCTCCAATACACTACTCGTGGCAGATGGCGGCTGCTGTTGCTGTTGCGGTGACAGGTTCTGCGGCAGGTTCTGCGGCTGCTATTGCTGTCGCGTCAACAATCTAGGGCCCCCTGATTCTGATGATGCACTTGCGGATTCAGAGCATTGTTGGGGTTACTCCAAGAAAATTTGGGATCTTTCCTCCAATTAGGATTGTAGTTGTTGGAATTGTAGTTTGGCTTGTAATTTCCAACATATTTTCCCTCTTCTATATTTATAGGGCATTCATCCCTACTATGATTTCCCTCACAAGTAGCACAAACTTCCTCGACAGCAAATCCTCGTAAGTCTTCTTCATTCAATAAGTGTTTCATGGCTTTAGTGAGGAATGCCACCTGTGATTTCATAGTGCTGTCGGCCTCATAGTCCTTGACAGCAAGTACCCGTTTACCCCCTCTTCTAGCTGTCGGAAACTGTTATTCATTCTTAGCTAGATTTTTCAGAACTTGCAGTGCCTCGTCCGGATCTTTATCCAATAATAGTCCATTTGCTGCAGAATCAATTCTAATGCGAGTTTGTAAGTTAACAGCATTATAGAATTTAGTTACCTGATTCTAGACAGGGAATCCATGCATTGGGCAGTTCCGTAGAAGAGTAGTAAATCTGTCCCAGGCCTCGTGCATTGGCTCGTCATCTTCCTGTTGAAAAGTAGCAATTTCGTTACGTAATCGCTCAGATAAATGCGAAGGATTAAAACGAGATAAAAATTCACGAGTTAAATCTGCCCAAGTCATAATGGAACCCGGTGTTAGTTTATTCCACCAAGTTTTAGCTCTGACCCTCAAGGAATGGGGAAATAACCGAAGCCTCAGTATCTCCGGACTAACTCCTGGCAGTCTAAACGAACCACAGATCTCCTGGAACGTTTTGAGATGCTTCCCAGCATCTTCTGTCGCAGAACCACTAAACTGTCCGGCGTTGTTGATCATACTAAACATGACAGGTTTAAGTTCGAAGTTATCAACATCAATATCTGGCAGCGTGGTCTCCAGCTCTACATGATCATTCAGCATGTAGTCACGACATGACCGTCGTCCACCTGCTGCGGGCGGATCGCCGACAGGTGGGTTATTATTGCCAAGGGGTGGTATGAAACCACCAGCGGGTTGGTTATGGGCCATCTTCTCTAGCTGTTCCTCGAGATATTCGTTTCTGTCTAAAAGTCGGCGAAGTTGTTTCTTGAGATTGAAGGAACGTTCGATTTCCGGATCTAATTTATACTCAGGATCTTCACCTCTTTTGGATCTGCGCATAAACAAGAAAACCTCGTGAAAAGCAAGAGTTGAAAACACAAAAGAAAAATTAAAGAAAAGCAAAAAAATAAAAACGAAAATAAAAAATAAAAGTGCAATAAAAGAAAGATGTAGTTATGTTGCCAATCCCCGGCAACGGCGCCAAAAACTTGTTGCGTGTAAAATAGTCTATCGCAATTGTAGTGCAAGTGTACACGACGCAAGTAGTAAAGTGATACGAAGTATCGGATATCGTCTCCACATGGATTGGGCTAATGACTTCACCTTGTTTACTGCACGAAAGTAAAGGAAATAATTAAGAGTTGTCACGAGAATAATAAGGTAAAAACGTAAAATAAAGAATTGAGAAATCAAGATAGAGAGAATGGGCTGGTATTGAGTTGCTCAGTAGTGCAGGTATTGAACTGCTTAGGATCTCCAGTTCTGTTGTCGCGCCTGTCGCCGACAGCACCTGTCGCGGCAGCTGTCCGTTGATTGTCGCGGCAGCGAACACACCAACTCCGTACTTCAAGCTTGGCAAGAATCCCAGATCTGCCTTGCCCTATCCCTAGGCACAAGTCTGTCGATGATCACGTCTTTGATGATACCTCCCGGCGTGAATCGAAGGATGAACACCGATGTGTATGAATTCTTCTTTAGCCACTTAACCTCGCCCTATCCCTAGGCACGATATGGTTCAACTATAACTAGAGAACGCGCTCTTATCTCTTTCGTATACTTAACTCTCCCGATGCTAAGTAAATAGATAACCTCACAATGCTCTCCCGATGCTCTTGCAAGATATTAAAACCAAGATAAAAGAACTTGAAGTTTATTTTATTGAACTTGAAAAATCCTAAAACAAAGCAACCCTTGCAACTACTTTACAAAACAACCCGTGGCCCTAGGGGGAATTTAGAACATGTCGGTGACGGGTGGACGACAGGGGGGTTTTTGGTTTCGGTTATGGGGTAATCGGTTATGCCTCCTAGGTTAAATCTATGCCCTTATATAAGCTTTGGGCTCAAGTCCTCTAAGGTAACAAGGATTACAACTTTAATTAAAAGTAAGATTCTAATAAAGACTAAATCTCTAAAGACTCCTACTTTCCAGCCGCCATCCTTGTTTCTAGGAATTTCCTCTTCTTGAGCTTTGGCTTGACATATCTTTTGATCCGGGGCTTGGAAAATTATTTGGCTTTCACACGACAGACGAGCAGATTTTTCTCTATCTATCGAGGTCCACTTTACTTTTCCTCTTCATAAGGTTGCTGTCACCTTGCTGTCACGACAGGTCCACGACAGGTTCGTCTTCTTCGTCTGCTTGTCCAGTTCAGCCCTCCTGCTTCTCTGCCCTGCGCCTGCCCTCAACATCTACTATGGCAGATACCTGCAAAAATAGCCATCTTTTAGTAGAATCCGTGCCTTTAGTCCATTTGTGATGTTTTACTGAAAACTAACCTAAATGCCATGCAATTATGCTTGAATGCAGCAGAAATATGGGTTAAAAAAGGTGTAAATAATAGAACTTTTACACACTCAACATCATGTTTTTATTTATATTCAGATTTGAAACTTGTATTAATAATTTGTATCAGAGTTTTGTTTCATTGTCTAAATGTTTTTCTGAAATTGTATTTTAATTCAAAACTTGATTTATGATTTCAAATGGTTCAACAAATTTGTTTATTTGAAATTTTATCGTGGGTCGCTCCGGTGACCCTAATGTGACTTCCTAGAATCCGTATTAATGCATTGGCAGGTCAAGGGGGTTATAGTAAGTAAGAGATGATGAGTTAGGGTTTACCATTGGTTCCTCCTCAAATTCCATGAGACAAAGGTTGGCTACTTCCTCCTCCTCTTCGGATGACTCCTCGTCAGTCCAAGTTGCCACTTGTGCTTTGAGTTTGTTCTTCTTCCCAAAGCTTTTCTTTCTCAATTGAGGACACTCGAATTGGATATGGTCGATCTTCTTGCACTCATAACAAATGATTTGGTCATTCTCTTCTTTACTCATATTCTTGAAGTTCCCTTTTCTATTGAATTTTCTTATTTGATTGGACTTCATGAATCGTGTGAATCTTTTGGCCAACATGGCCATCTCCTCATCTTCTTCTTCACTAGAATCGCTATCGTTGTATAAAGCTTTAAGTGCGATTCCAATCTTCTTCTTTTCAACCTCCTTCTTCTCAACTTTCTTCTCTTCTTCCCTCCCTTGTTTTATGATCTCATGAGTGAGTAGAGATCCAACAAGGGCATCAAGCATAAGAGTCTTCAAATCTCTAGCTTCGATGATGGTTGTTCTTTTTCCATCCTAAGATTCAAGAAGAGAATATAGTAGTTTCCGAACTAGCTTGTCTTTGGGAATGACTTCACCGAAGCCCTTTAATCCGTTGACAATCTTGGAGATGCTTTCATCTGGTTCCATCTTGAAATTTTCATAGCTTAAGTTGAGCAGCCTGATCTTCGTCTCTTTAACATCGTTAGTTCCCTCATATGTGGTCTCGAGGGTATCCCAAACTTCCTTGACGCTTTCAATTGAAGACATCTTTGAATAGATATCGGGTCCGAGAGCACATAAGATCATATGCAAGGCTTTATCATTGACTTGAAACCGTCTTCTATCTTCGTCGGTCATCTCGGCTTTAATCTTTGGGGACTAATCTTCCTTCACCATCTCTGTTCATAGGAATGCTTGGCATGTCTTCTACAACATCACATACCATGTAGTCATTGGATTTGATAAAGAGTCGCATCCGATTCTTCCAATATGGATAGTTATCCCCATTGAAGAATGGTGGTTTAGTGGTGGATTGAGACTCATAGTGGTTGGGACCGAAAGTGGATGTCATTGCTTCAATATGTTGTTGATCAAACTCTCCTAGAATCGAATCAAGATGGTTGTAATCTTTCCAATGAGTGTGGCTCTGATACCAATTTTTGAGTTGATCAATCGATTCTAAATGGCCAAGAGGGGGGTGAATTGGCTATTAAAATTTAAAGGGAGAAAATGGATGAATGAAAAATTGGACACAAGGCAATTTATAGTGGTTCAAGTCCTAAATGAACTCTACCTCCACTACCTTAGCTCCCACTAAGGATTTTCAGCCAATTCACTAATTGATTCTTCCCCTTTTCTTGGATGAGGAGGAAACCTTACAAGATCGATTAAGCTTTCTACCCAAAGCTTAATCCAACTCACTCTTTACAAAAAAGAAATTTGGTAAACCATACAATTACCTCTCAAAGGCTGATGTTTACCAAAATACAATTAATCACACTCCAAACTCTCAATAAAAATTACAATGAAAGACTCAATTGAGTTGGGTACAAAGATTTGACTCTAAGATGCTCAAGGTTTGGATTTGAATGCTTTGATATTGCTTGAAGGCTCAATAGTTGTTGATGTAGCTTTAGAGACTTGTTTTTATACCTTCTCATTGATTTCTAGTCGTTTGGGTGATTGAGATCATCAATAGAGCCATTGGGGCTCTCTCTTCTCGCCATAAATGCAGTTCTGCAACTACCCATATCGGAACACCATACCCCTGTATCAAAACGGAAACTAAAAAAAGAAAGAGCCGTTATGTGTAAAATGGGCTCGTATCAAAACGATTATAGGTCATACCGAAACAGTTAGTGCAAAAGGAAGGTCGTATCGAAATGGATAAGGGCAGTATCGAAACATTTTGAAACTGTAAATTGGTGTTTCAAAACTGCTTAAGGGTGTATCAAAACACTTAATCCAAATCTTCAAAAATCAGTTTCTGACAAGTAACAACTAGTTCATTTAATGCCCAATTTTAAAATTACTTGACCCCTGTATCAAAACGGGTGTGAGCCGTTTCGAAACATATGTTTCCAGTGGCAAAACGTATCGAAACATATTGAGGGTGTTTTGAAACGCCTGGGAAATTTTGTATGTTTTGACTTTGAAACACTTAGAAAAATTTATGGGGTTTAAGTATTGACTTCAAAACATTTTAAGTATAAATTGTACTTGTCAAAGTCAAGTATTTTTATTACTTAAAAATTTATTTACTTTGTAATTTAGTCCTTGAATTACTTGTTATATCAAAATCAAATATTAGTTTTATAGGTTCCTATCATGTAGCCATGGATGATCTTCAATGAGATAAACTATTTTAGGATTCTAGTAATAGAAGTTTTGGGTTCTTTAGTCTTAGTGTGTTCAACACTTTGCAGCTGACATTGATGTTTGTTCAATTTTCTGGTTATTCGATGAACAATTATGTTTTTTTTGCTGCATCATGTTATTAAAATAAGATCAAAGAACAAAAGAGGCAGAGTTGTTTATTCAATGATGATGAGGGTGGAATGGGGATATTAATTTTTATTGTTATGTTGC
This sequence comes from Hibiscus trionum, assembly GCA_030270665.1. Lineage (NCBI taxonomy): Eukaryota > Viridiplantae > Streptophyta > Magnoliopsida > Malvales > Malvaceae > Hibiscus > Hibiscus trionum. Next base: position 9,036,805 of record BSYR01000053.1, read on the forward strand.
TATTTATAGGGTAAGTTATTTAATATGTAAATTTAGAGGACTAAATGTGTTATTTTACAAATTTGTTTAACTGCAACGTCATTTTTTTATATGTCTTCAATGTTAGAGTGACCAAATTAAAGCAAAACTAAAAGTTTAATGCCCATTTTGACGCAATTAGAAGTTTAGTTGTCAAATTGAACAATTTACTAAAGTTTAATGACCACTTGTGAACTTTACCCAAAAATTTAAATCGAATTTTCCCATTTTTTCTTAAAAAAGTAATTAGGGGGGGATTTTTTTTTAAATTGTGTTTTTAATAAAATCGGCCACTTGGGTTAGGTAGACTGAAAACGAAAAGACTAGAGATTTTTTTCTGGTGTTGTTTACGGGGGAAGAGTTCGCACCCCCAGCACGCCCAAACTTGATACCAAATCGATTACCATTTTTATTAATATCAAATTTTTGCGAAGTGACATTTAAATTAAAATTTGGTTATACATGCGAGTTCATTGGCTCTGGTGTTTGAGCAATAAATGAAAACCACCACCTACTTCTTAGGTATTAGCCAAGTTTATCGTCGAAAAAGGGAGCACCGCACTAACAGTTTATATCTCGAACACAACATAATAATGACACATGGCATGATATACAAGAATAAAGGCATAAAAAACATAAATTAAGGCATAAGATAACAAACAATTACAAAAAATAAAATAAATGCAAAAATTAAAGGTTAGTTGTTAGATGTTAATGAGTTAGAGGTTAGTTAGTTAGCCAAATTAATCGGACCATAAATAATACAGATGATACTTCGGTGCGGGTCGTCGTAAAGCCGTAGATGAATCGTAATAATCAACTTACCAAATTAAGCATATGATAATACATATATTGTAATGCCCTAAATCCTAGCCTAGAAGTATTAAAGCTAGTAACTTGGTTTCTAATCCAATTAAGCACGATTCTAAACTAATTAGGAGATTTAAGGACCTAATTGAACGAACAAGAAAGATTAGTAACTAAATTGTAATGACCAAACATAAATGGATAGCAAAAATGACGAATGCATTCTAATTTCTCAAATTCTGAAATACCTTTGCTTAAGCTTTTAATTAGTAGATAATCAATGGGTAAGTTAGTCATTTCCCTAAACCACTTAAGACTACATCATCTTCTACATTTTATTCATTTAGCCAAAATGAATTAGAGAGAAAGAGAGAGAGAAATTGAGAGAAACACCATTGATAGAGAGGTAGGAAGCTTTCTAGATGATTGTGGCTCATGCATGTTACAAAAAATTGATGCAAGTGTTCTTCCTTGTTACCTGAATGTTTGCTTATGTGAAATTGTTTGAATTGATTGTATGTTATAGTTTCAAACATTGAAATTGATTGTAATACCCCCTTCCTGGCCTGGTCGAGAACTGGGTCAAAAGGTGATACCGATGGACAGTACAATGATCGGTGCAATAAAATTTCAACTTATAATCAATACTTTGAACAATATTGTGCAATAATACATTACCACAATACATCTTAGTCCAATTAATCCTTATGAAACAATAATTAATCATTTAAGACCAATTATTAACTATTACAAGTTTTAGGGGCTAAACTATAAATCTTGACAAATTAGAGGTCCTTCTATACAATTGATTATACGTTAATGAAATTCAACACAATAACAACAAGTCTGTAAAATTTCATGCAATTTGGAGTTCATTTACTCATCCAATTGAATCGTTCTAAAAATTCAGTGACCAATCTGTGAACATTGTAAGCTGTCAAATTATGCCTTTAACCAACTTAACTAACCCTGTATCGAAACACCTTAAGGTTGTTTCGATACGGGTGTACGATGGTCAAACTTGGTTGACTTTGCCCATTATACCATATCGATACAGACAAGCCCTGTATCAGTATGGGTTGACTCTCTTTGACCTTGACTTTGACCCGTTTCGATACAAGTTAGACCCGTATCGGAATAGAGGACTCCAGTAGAAAAATGTTCCGATACAGCTCCAAATCGTATCGATACGCCCTGTTCCTTAGGTTCAATAATGCTTAACCGTATCGATACTCCATGACCCCGTATCGATACGGCCTGACTTGTAATGAAAGATTTTTTCTGGTTTTTAATCAAGTTGACCTGTCAAACAATGTTCAAATGCAATGAAACTTTACACACAATATTTTAATACTTTAAACTACTGGCATGCAAAATTTCATGATCATACGAATACGTTTACTATGTTTTCACCTTTTTAAGCCAAATATGCATATTAGACCAATTTCAAGCAAACTTTAACAAGTCATTTAAGACACTTAAACCGCATATAACACATAGCCTTTATACACATAGACAAAACATCAAAATCAACTAGTTTATCTACTTTGCCACCATTCTAGGAGTTCATAGGGACAAAATACTTTACTTTAGCCTCAAGGTGACTTGCCGCTTTACCAACTAGCTCCGATCTTGAAACGATAATTCTTAACATGAAATGTATGGACAATAAATACATTAGACTTATATAGTCTAAGTGAGGTAGCCAATAACAATGTATGAACATGGTATGCCACTTATCATGCTTTGGTGACAATCATAATATTATTTATGTGTATAAACATGGCATGCTCCTCATTCATGTTAAAGCATAACATCAATTATTATATCATCAATGACAATATTAATATCATAATACCATGACAAAGCAATATCAATAACCAATAATTCGAGATGGCACCTAGCCACTCTCGAGACTCCGGCTACACTCACCTCGATAATCTGAAGCTCCTAAGGCTCTCGGATGACAATCCCTTTATCCCTAGACTTTGTTGAAGGTGTCAGATTAACTTCCTCCAATTCTTAAGCTAGGAAAAACAATAAGAGATTATTAGAATCAATATGAAAATATTGATACTTGGAATAGCTATTAGCTATTAGACAATAGCTTATAACTTAAAATTGGGCATTCAATGACCAAGAGGATCGATAACTGATTTAGGGTTTCAAATTACTCGATCGATAGCTGGGAATTGATGTTCTTAAATCAAAGAAAGCCTAAGATTAAGGATCACAAATTGAGAGGTGTATGCTTAGGAGCTCAAGGTTGAAGACAATGGAGGTGTATGCTTGTTCATTCAAAGCAAGAAGATGAAGTTGGTCTCGGTGAAAGCTAAACAAGGATGATAACCTTTTTCCCTTTATTCATTTTTTAAGCTTAATCATTCCCCACCTCACCTATGACCAATGAGAAGGTTTCCCTCAACCAAGGTTAAGCTTAAAATATTATTTCTTATCTTCTCTATATCTTATCAATACCAATCATAAAGATGACTATAAGTCAACCTTTTGGATTACTTTCACATGGGGAGGGGCAGCAATAAGCAGGTGAGTCATCACCTCCTCATTTCCTTTCAATTTAACCTTCAAACAGATTCGAATCAGGGGACATGTTTTGAAACGCGTGAAGCTGTATCGAAACGGCTAAGCAAAAGTCCAAAAGTTAGTTAAAACTGTTAGAACTGTATCGAAACACTCAATAATCGTTTTGAAACGCCTTACCTAGGTCGTTTCGATATGGGTCTTATTGTATCGAAACACCTAGCTAAAAAAACATCATTTTAGGCATTTCCATGGAGGTCCTTAACTAAGAATAAGTTCAATTAGGGCCCCTTAACAATATAATCTATAATTTAGGTAGTAAAGATATGATATTTGAACATTTTAATATCAATACTCCTATCATCGGAATCCAATTCCGACTAGCCCCAGTTTTGGGTATTACATTGATGGTTGAATTTTTTGTTCGAATTATATTAGGAGTTGAATTGAAGAATTTATGAATTTATATTGAAAATTGAATGAAATTACATAGGCCGAATGATGTAAATTGCCCTAGAATCATGGTAATGTTGTTAAGCTCGAAAATGATGGAATAACTTGAGATACATGCATAATTAGAAAAATTCATGTAGGATAAACTTGCTGGAAATTAAATTAGCAAGTGAATTAAGGTGTTAAATTAGTGAAAATGATGTTAGAATTGGTAAAATAGAGGTTAGGAATGAAACTAGTCACATGATAAGCTTAATCGGCTAAATAGTGACTGTTTTGAAAGAATGTTTGAATTAGGGACTTATCTGGATGTTTTTAGGACTAACTTTGATAAGAAAATGCAGGGGAAAACAGGGGAATTAAAGGCTTAAGGGATGGTTTGAATGTAATGAAAATTGTGGGTTGAATAATACACTAAAGTACACCTAATTGTAAGTTGGACTGTTTTGTAAACATGGAAACTGTTGGGAACTGTATTGATTATAAAATCCAGTACATTGAAGAAATTTTAAGATGTTAAAATGCGTTAAAAACAGTAAGGAACAGAACTAAATATGAACAAGCATGTATAAGAAGAAAAAAGGGGATAAGAATGCATGTTAAATTATGTGTACAAGTCTAATGGCTATTTTGAAAGTTATTAAGATTATTGGGGACTGTTTTGCTATATAAAAATGAATGATGGACTGTTTTTAGATGAAATGAATAGATAAGTATGATTGCTGCTCTTATTTGATCACATGCTTGGCTTGTAAGTTGGTTTGAAAAATGTATAAGCAAATGCTAGACAAATGGGCATGTATGCTTGATAGAATTGTCTTGTTTGGAATGTTTGAATGCTCCTTGTTGGGATTGAGTTTCTTGGTGAATTGGAGGCTTGAATACCTTGAATTGCTACTGATTTTATGTTTCTTGTAATTGGATGGATCCTAAAACAAGACGTTGATATTGTTGAAGAAGAGAGAAGTGTGGACAAGCTAGTGGCAAATTTAAGGGGATAGCAATCCAGGATCAAAATTAGCTCAGAATACTTGTGAGTGTAGCTTTTAATAGGGTTGAGACTTAGGTCCTGACCAAAATAAGCATGTTTACATTCTTGTTTGTTGTTGATGCCATGTTAAATGGATTTAATCTAAACTTGACATTTAATAAGGGAATAATGGCTTATAGAAACACTTGTAATATAAAATAGTTGCTTGAAATGGTTAGAATGAAATGAAAGACATTCTTGGAAAAACTTGAGCTCGATCACATGTTGCTATGATTCGAATTAATGTTATACTTGGTGCCTAGTAATGTCTAATAATGATTATGTGAAGATTCATGCTTATGTGTTATGAAACCATGATATAAATGAACCAAGGTTCGCTAAGCCTAAGGGCTATCTTGATCTTGCCAAATGTCTAATAAAAATGATATCTTGAATAAGCTTGCTACTTGTCTTGAACATGTCTTGATGCTTGACTTGCTTGGTTACATGAATCTTGATCAAATGTTAATTAAACTAAATGATGTCTTGGTAGCTAGTGAGTCATTGGTAGGATTGCATGCCATAGAGTCTAGAGCTCATTGTGTTTGGAGGGACTAAGGTCCTGGGCTAAGGCACTTATTGGCGACAGTAAGAGGGATGTGTGTTATGGTCACTGGCGACAGTAGGAGCGATATGACCGAGTTCTTGTTTTGGCGACAGTTTGGTTGGTGACTCGATTACCTAGACTTAACTAAATACCAAGGCCTAATAAGAATGTAAAGCTTGATTATCGCCTGATACATGAAACTTAATTTGATTATCTAATATGCTTGAATTACATGTCATTTGTAATGTTACTTGAAATGAAATAATGGTAAAACTTGTACATGTTAATATTGTTTATGCTTGATATGTTGCCTTGAAAAGAAGCTTCCCGGATCTTGAAATTTAATCATTGTGTTTTGTTTCATGTTATTCGAATGGTATTGAAGATATATCATGATTTGCTTGTCTTGGAATTAAGACTTAGGATGTGTATAGATGGTCTTGCAATGCTATGTATAAATTGGTAGTCAATTACATGCCATGTTACTAGTTCTTTGGCTAAAACCATTCGAATGCTACAAAAGAGACTTGACATGAAATGCTTGAACCTTAGCTAGATCCACTCTTGATAAAAACACACTTAAATTAATAGAATTGCCTAGTATAAGGTTGCTACCTCACTAAGTACTTAATTGTACTTTTCACTCTTGTTTTGTAACGCCCCGGTTTTGGGCTTAGAAGTTTTGGGCGTTGACCGGTTTGGTCAAAGTGCTGTTCGAATCATAAGTGGTTAAATTAGGAAAGCCTAGTTCGGGTTGCATTAAAAATATGGAAAAATGTTCTAAAATCATCTTTTAATATAATTAGATGAACTGTGAAAACAATTTTGGAAAATGAGGTTTGGAAGGTTGACATTTTGGCTAGTGACCAAAATGTAATTTTCGCAAATTTGGTGGCTGTTTTAAAAAGGATTGAAACTTTGAATCTTTAAGGAGCTATTTGCCCAAAAGTGAATTCTCCAGATTTTTCTAAGATATTTTAATCCTAAATTCTGATTTTAAAGGTTTCATAAAAGGAGGGAAACTCATTTTTACTATTTTCTTTCCTAACTTCCTATTTTCTTCTCTCATTTTCTCTCCAACCAAACATTTCTTTTTCCAGAGATTTTGATCTGATTTCTTCATCTAAAATCATCCTTTCAACCCACAATTGATAGCAAATCATTGTGTCATCAAAACCTACTCAATTGCTACAAGTTTCAACAAGGTTTTCATTCCAAAAAGTGGAGAATCACAAGTTTGGAGGTATGAACGATTTCTCCTCTGAACTTTAAGTTCTTTAATGAAATTCCTAAAGTTTTCAATCCTAAAATTATGTTTAATTAAAGGTTTTCAAGTAGATTTGTGGATCTTGGCTAATTATGCAAGATTTTGATGTTTTCACTTGATTTTCGTTTGATCTGTTAAATCTGAGTTTTAAGAGATGTTTTTGATGTTAAATGATCTCTAAATTGATAAGGAAATGAGCTTTGATCAATGCAATCCCGGATAGGTTGAGTTTCCTAAGTTTAGCTTGTGTTTTAAGGTAGCTTTTGAGGTGATCTTGTGGATCTGTTGTTGCTGGAGGTATAAGGATGTTAATAGGTTGTTTTTAGATGTTGTTTGGTGTTGATGGATGTGAGGTTTTGCTGGTTTATGGCTGGGCTTTGTTTAGAAGTGGTTTGGATGCAATTTCGGTGGTGTTTGGTGGCTGAAATTGGTGTTTGAATGAGAGCAGCGAGTTTGAGTGCTTTCATTGAAGCTTTTGATGCTTGATGATGCATTAAACCTCTGCTTTAATGTGTTTGATCAGGGGAGGCATCTTTGGATCCAAGAGTTGTTGATCCGGAAGCTTGAATTCGTGCTTCGGCAAGTGGCGAAGTGGAATCAGTGAGTGAAATTGGGTTTTCGGCTTTGAAACTAATGTCTTGGGAGCTTAGTTTAAGTCTAAACAACTTTGCTAAGCTCGAGTGTAAGTTTTCGGAATTTCTCTCTAGTGGTGGCCATGATTTTGTTGTGATGCGAAATGATAATTTGCATGTTTTACATACTATTTTGGAAGCATGTTTTAGCATGGTTTTTGCTGTTGATATAAGCCATATGTTGAAGGTAACTCTAGGTAGGAGTTCCTTGCTTTTACACATTGAAATGTTGTGGTATAATGCTTTTAAATGCATGATGAATATGGCTTGGTTTGATGCTTTAAAACAGTGATGTAAGTGATGAAAATGATGTATATTGGCAAGTGATGTTTTTAAAATGTTAAGGTCACTAAGGTGGTTAAAAGTCCTTGAGTGAGCCTTGTTACTTATGAACATCAAGGTGGTTAAAAGTCCTTGGATGGTTCATGTTGCGGACACTAAGGTGGTTAAAAGTCCTTAGGTGATCCTATCTATGGTGTTTAAAAGTCCATAGGCCAAGGTGTTTAAAAGTCCTTGGGATCAAGGTGTTTAAAAGTCCTTGATGAGATTCATTCATGGTGTTTAAAAGTCCATGGCCAAGGTGTTTAAAAGTCCTTGGGATCAAGGTGTTTAAAAGTCCTTGATGAGATACTATCTATGGTGTTTAAAAGTCCATAGGCCAAGGTGTTTAAAAGTCCTTGGGGCCAAGGTGTTTAAAAGTCCTTGGGAAAGTTGTTGAACTTGTTTTAATAAATGGAATGTTTCACTTGAGCCAATATGACATGTTAAGTATGTAAGGAGCATGAGATGCTTGTTTTGATATATGATATGAAGCATGAGATTGCTTGTTTTAAAGTATGCTTTGAGCATGTGCAAGGTTGATTTAAAGCATGTTTTTGTAAATGTTTTCAATTGCATTATTGAATGGTTTTTAAGAGCTTTCCTCACTAAGCTTTTGCTTACGCTCTATTCGTTTTCTGAATTCAATAATGCAGAGCATTAGAGTACCTTGAGGGCAGCAAGAAAGGGGCAAGCAATCAAGTTCAAGTGAAGCTCAATGTATGAGGTTTTATAAGTACATTTAGCTTTTGTATGATTTGGCAATGGGGGACCAATGTGTATGTTTTGGGAGGTGTTGGAGACTCCCTAAGTATGTTAAATATTGATGTGTTTGTTGGCTTTTGATTTGGAACCTTATATGCTTGCTTTGTAAGTTTGGTGTTTAATGCCTAACTTGTGTAGGAAGCATGCCTATAGAATTGGGGCTTTTTGCATATGATGTTGATTGGATGAATTGTTGATGCTAATATGATGTTTATATGTTGAATTGCATGTTGGCAAAGTTTGGTGATGTTCGGGGCATGTTTGGATGTGTAATTGCATGTTTAAAGTGATGTTTTGAAGCAATCTGGGCAGGGTGTTTCGGAACAGCACCTACCGTTTCGGAACGGGTGCTTTAAATGAGCCCAGGCGTCCGAAACGGGAGGGGCCGTTCCGGAACGGAGTAGCCTCTGCCAGACCCCCGTTTCGAAACATGCTGAGCCTGTTTCGGAACGGCCCCGCGTTTCGGAACGGGCTGTCTCCCGTTTCGGAACGGTCGACCGTTGGGGGCTGACATTGGCAGTTATGTGTTTTGAAAAGTTTGCGTTTTGGTCCTGAATTTTGTTTGTGCAATTGTATGAGTTTGGGAAGTTCTTTTGAGCTGAAATTTCACAGAGAAGCATGAAACCTGATTAATTTCAAGTTGGTAACTTCAATTTGGATTAAGTCCTTTAATTTATCAGAATTTACAATTTGGTCCCTAAAGTTGTAAATTGTTCAATTGAGTCACTGTTTGATCTCTGATGGTTGTGATCTTTTGGTATGATGTTTGTGTGATCACCATTAGGCTTAATGTGCATCTAGACAAGTTTTAAAAGAAAAAAAAAGGGTCGTTAATCAAGGTTGACTTTCGGGTTGACTTTGGTTTTCCCCGTGTGACTTTCTTAATTCGGGTCAACCGTCTAGGCCGGGTTAAGGGGGTTACATTTGGTGGTATCAGAGCTGAGTTCTCGAGTAATTGGGAATGTTTGTATGCATGATTGAAGCATGCTTGCCTTGTATGCTTGTTGTTTGAAAGCATGTTCAGTGGTTTGAGATGTTGATGCAATTGAGTTGTATGTTGTGATGTTGCATGCTGAGGGTACCCATTGCCAAACAAAAGCTAATGAAATGAAATTGATTTTGAATGAAATTGAGCTTGAATACTTGGATTGCTTACCTTGCTGGGCCTGACTTGTTTTATTTTGCATTGTTGTTGCATGGTAAAAGTATGGCACCACGTAGAGAGTTAAGAGGTAATGTGCGAGCTACGGCTCCCAATGAGAATGAGAATGAAGAGCACGCTGATAGTGCTGTGTTACCCCCTCCTCCGCCTGGTGGTGGTGATGGAGGTGCGAGAGCTGAAGCTGCAGCTGGTGCTGGAGCTGCTGGACCAGAGGTTGGTCAGGGGCAAGCTATGCCTGACATGACGATGTTGGTACAAGCTATTGCGGGTGCTTTTCGAGCAGCAGTAGCTGGAGCTCAGGGAGCTGGGCATCAGGGAGATGCTGGAGTCAGATTGCCTTTGGAGCGTCTGCGCAGTCTTGGAGGGACTGAGTTTAGAGGTTTATCAGCTGAGAGTTCTGAGGCTTGGCTGGAAAGTACCAAGCGTATCTTGGGTCAGATGAGTTGCACGGAGGTGCAAAAGCTGGGCTGTGTTGTGTCCTTGCTGCAGGACGATGCTTATACATGGTGGACAGCTACCATTTCTGGTATGACTGAAGCTGATGTTACCTGGACATTCTTTCAGAATGTGTTTAAAAGAAGATATCTGGGAGTGAGATATCTGGATGAGAAAAAGCGGGAATTCATGTCTCTTACCCAAGGGAGCATGAGCGTAGCTGAGTATGAGGTACAGTTTGTACGGCTCAGTCAGTATGCACCGGAGCTGATACCTGATGAGAGGGCTAGGTGCGAGAGGTTTCGTTACGGTCTTGTGACGGATGTTAAGATGTATTTGTTGGCCACCGAGTATGTTGATTTTGATGTGTTGGTGGGTCGAGCAAAGGATGTTGAGATGAACCTGAGTTTGTCTGTAAGAGTGCTGGCAAGCGAGCTGCTGAGTATAGTTCCGGAGGTGGACGGAACAAGAGGGGACGAGATCAGAAGTATCAGTCCTCAGCCAAGAGGGGTGGTGGTACACCTGTTAGAGGTGGTTATGCTAGAGCTGATCCTAGTGCTTGTTGGATCTGTGGTTCTCGTGGTCACTTGAAGCGTGATTGTCCTCGTTCTGAGAGAGTGGCACAAGCTCCTGTTGTGACAGCTGGTAATGCTGGTGGAAATGGGTGCTGGAATTGTGGCTCCGCGGACCACATCAGGCGAGATTGTCCGAGGTTGGCTGGTGAGCAGGTGCGTGCTCCTGTTGTTGCTGCACCGCAGAGAGGTCGTGGGCGCGGCCGTGGTAATTTCCAGAGGAGAGAGGAAGGTGGCCGAGGGGTAGCTCATGTTGTAGCTATTCAGCCTGAAGGTGGAGGCCAAGCGAGGGTGTATGCTCAGAGAGAGGGCAGGAATGATGCAGATGTGATTGCAGGTACCTTTACTTTGCAGTCCTTGTCATTGCTTTCTTTGATTGATTCTGGATCTACGCATTCATATATTCTTCGTGAGCATGCTGAATTGCTTGGTTTACCTGTTGAGTCTTTGGATGTTGGTGTTTGGGTCACTAGTTCTTTTGGTGAGACTGTTGTGACTCGGAAGTTGTATAGAAGGTGTCCTTTGGTTGTTCAAGAGCATGTCTTTCATGTTGATCTTATGGAGTTGCCTTTCTATGGTTTTGATGTGATCCTTGGTATGGATTGGCTTGCTGAGCATCGTGCTGTTGTGGATTGTGAGAATAAGCGTGTTTCGCTTAAGCTTGCGGATGATTATGAAGTTGTGGTGGTTGGTGAGAATGTGAAGTTTCTTGCCAATGTTGTATCTTCTTTGGAGGCGAGCAGGATGCTGAGGCAAGGTTGCGAAGCTTATCTAGCTTTTGTGATGAATCCTAGCTCTAAGGAGTTGAGGGTGCAAGATATCAGGGTTGTAAAGGAGTTTCCTGGTGTTTTTCCTGAGGAGTTGCCTGGTTTACCTCCTAACCGCGAGGTGGAGTTTGGAATTGAGCTGTATGAGAATACAACTCCCGTGTCCATTACTCCATATAGAATGGCACCTAAGGAGCTGAAGGAGCTGAAGACGCAGTTGCAAGAGTTGCTTGATCGTGGTTTCATCCGGCCGAGTGTGTCACCTTGGGGAGCACCGGTCTTGTTTGTGAAGAAGAAGGATGGCACTATGAGAATGTGCATTGATTACCGTCAGCTGAACAAGTTGACTATCAAGAATCGGTATCCTTTGCCGAGGATTGATGATCTCTTTGATCAATTTCGGGGAGCTGCTGTGTTCTCTAAGGTTGACTTGAGGTCAGGGTATTATCAGTTGAAGGTGAAAGATGTGGATGTGCCTAAGACAGCTTTCAGGACAAGGTATGGGCATTATGAGTTCCTTGTGATGCCGTTTGGGTTGACAAATGCTCCTGCTGCTTTCATGGACATGATGAATCGTGTGTTTCATGAATACCTGGACAAGTTTGTCGTGGTGTTCATTGATGATATCCTCGTGTACTCTCGTACAGAGGAGGAGCACGAAGAGCATTTGAGGGTTGTTTTGCAAGCTTTGTTGGAGAATCAGCTTTATGCTAAGCTGAGCAAGTGTGAGTTCTGGTTAAGTGAGGTGGTTTTTCTTGGGCATGTTGTCTCAGCAGAGGGGATTCGTGTTGATCCTCAGAAGATTGAGGCGGTGATGAGCTGGAAGGTTCCTAAGTCTGTTCATGAGGTCCGTAGTTTCCTTGGTTTGGCGGGATACTACCGGAGGTTTGTGGATGGTTTTTCCAAGATTGCTGCTCCTTTGACGAAGCTGTTGCAGAAGGATGTTAAGTATGAGTGGACAGAAGCGAGACAGCAGGCTTTTGAGAAGCTGAAGGCGGCTTTGATGCAAGCTCCTATCTTGATTCAGCCTGAATCAGGGAAAGAGTTTGTGGTTTACAGTGATGCATCCTATGTTGGTTTGGGGTGTGTGCTGATGCAGGAGGGTAAGGTGGTGGCTTATGCATCGCGGCAGTTGAAAGTGCATGAGCGCAATTACCCTACGCATGATATTGAGCTGGCTGCAGTGGTTTTTGCTCTTAAGATCTGGAGGCATTATCTGTATGGTGAAAAATGTACTGTGTACACGGATCACAAGAGTTTGAGGTATCTGATGTCTCAGAAGGAGTTGAATCTTAGGCAGCGGCGTTGGTTGGAGTTGCTCAAGGATTATGATCTGACGATTGAGTATCATCCTGGAAAAGCCAATGTTGTTGCGGATGCCTTGAGTAGGAAGGTAGCTGTTGAGCTGAGGGCCATGTTTGCTAGCTTGAGCATATCGCGTGATGGTGGTCTTGTAGCTGAGTTGCAAGTGAAGCCATCTTTGGTTCAGATGATCAAGGATAAGCAGTTGTTGGATGATTCCTTGGTGTCTCATGTTCAGGATATCGCGGAGGGTAGACCTTCGGATCTCTGTTTCAATGATGATGGTGTGCTGTGTTTTGGTAGTCGGATAGTTGTGCCCAGTGATGCTGAGTTGAGGCGTGCTATTCTGACTGAAGGTCATAGTAGTCCTTTTGCTATGCACCCTGGTAGTACTAAGATGTATCGTGATCTTCGTGATGAGTACTATTGGGTTGGTTTGAAGAAGGATGTTGCGGAGTTTGTAAGCAAGTGTTTGGTGTGTTAGCGAGTCAAGGCTGAGCATCAGTTTCCTTCTGGTTTGTTGCAACCGTTGAAAATCCCTGAGTGGAAGTGGGAGAGGGTTACCATGGATTTTGTATCTGGTTTGCCTTTGTCTCCATCGAAAAAGAATTCGGTTTGGGTGATTTTGGATCGCCTGACGAAGTGTGCGCATTTCTTGCCTGTGCATACTACGTCCTCTTTGGATAAGCTGGCGGAGCTGTACATTGCTGAGATTGTGCGGCTGCATGGTGTGCCTAAGTCGATTGTGTCGGATAGGGATCCGAGGTTCACATCGCGGTTTTGGCAGTGTTTGCATCAAGCTCTGGGTACAAGGTTGCATTTCAGTACCTCCTATCATCCTCAGTCGGATGGTCAGTCTGAGCGAGTTATCCAGGTTTTGGAGGATATGTTGAGGTGCTGCGTGATTGAGTTCCAAGGTTCTTGGGAGAAGCATCTGCCTTTGGTTGAGTTTGCTTATAACAACAGTTATCAGGCGAGCATACAGATGGCACCTTATGAGGCCTTGTACGGGAGGAAGTGTAGGACTCCTCTTTGTTGGGCTGAAACTGGTCAAAAGTTGGTTTCGATGCCTGCTTTGTTGAAAGGGACCACAGAGAAGGTGAAGCTCATTTGTGAGCGGTTGAAGGCGGCCTCTGATCGGCAGAAGTCTTACGCGGATTTGAAGCGTAAGGAGATAGAGTATGCGGTGGGTGACCGTGTATTCTTGAAGGTTTCACCTTGGAAGAAGGTGATGAGGTTTGGCCGGAAGGGCAAGTTGAGCCCTAGATACATTGGACCATATGAGGTGGTTGAGCGTGTGGGTCCTGTTGCGTATCGGTTGAGGTTACCTCAGGAGTTGGAGAAGATCCATGATGTGTTCCATGTCTCTATGCTCCGGAAGTATAGATCTGATCCTTCGCATGTGATGCCTGTGGAGGAAGTGGTTTTGAATCCGGATTTGACCTATGATGAGGAACCGGTGAAGGTTCTGGATTCAGATAGCAAGGTTCTTCGTGGCAAGACCATTGAGTTGGTGAAGGTGCTGTGGAAGCATCGAGGTGTTGAGGAAGCCACGTGGGAGCGGAAGGAAGACATGCTGAAGCAGTTTCCTTATCTCTTTCCTTCAGGTAAATTTCGAGGACGAAATTTCTTAAGGGGGGAGAGTTGTAACGCCCCGGTTTTGGGCTTAGAAGTTTTGGGCGTTGACCGGTTTGGTCAAAGTGATGTTCGAATCATAAGTGGTTAAATTAGGAAAGCCTAGTTCGGGTTGCATTAAAAATATGGAAAAATGTTCTAAAATCATCTTTTAATATAATTAGATGAACTGTGAAAACAATTTTGGAAAATGAGGTTTGGAAGGTTGACATTTTGGCTAGTGACCAAAATGTAATTTTCGCAAATTTGGTGGCTGTTTTAAAAAGGATTGAAACTTTGAATCTTTAAGGAGCTATTTGCCCAAAAGTGAATTCTCCAGATTTTTCTAAGATATTTTAATCCTAAATTCTGATTTTAAAGGTTTCATAAAAGGAGGGAAACTCATTTTTACTATTTTCTTTCCTAACTTCCTATTTTCTTCTCTCATTTTCTCTCCAACCAAACATTTCTTTTTCCAGAGATTTTGATCTGATTTCTTCATCTAAAATCATCCTTTCAACCAACAATTGATAGCAAATCATTGTGTCATCAAAACCTACTCAATTGCTACAAGTTTCAACAAGGTTTTCATTCCAAAAAGTGGAGAATCACAAGTTTGGAGGTATGAACGATTTCTCCTCTGAACTTTAAGTTCTTTAATGAAATTCCTAAAGTTTTCAATCCTAAAATTATGTTTAATTAAAGGTTTTCAAGTAGATTTGTGGATCTTGGCTAATTATGCAAGATTTTGATGTTTTCACTTGATTTTCGTTTGATCTGTTAAATCTGAGTTTTAAGAGATGTTTTTGATGTTAAATGATCTCTAAATTGATAAGGAAATGAGCTTTGATCAATGCAATCCCGGATAGGTTGAGTTTCCTAAGTTTAGCTTGTGTTTTAAGGTAGCTTTTGAGGTGATCTTGTGGATCTGTTGTTGCTGGAGGTATAAGGATGTTAATAGGTTGTTTTTAGATGTTGTTTGGTGTTGATGGATGTGAGGTTTTGCTGGTTTATGGCTGGGCTTTGTTTAGAAGTGGTTTGGATGCAATTTCGGTGGTGTTTGGTGGCCGAAATTGGTGTTTGAATGAGAGCAGCGAGTTTGAGTGCTTTCATTGAAGCTTTTGATGCTTGATGATGCATTAAACCTCTGCTTTAATGTGTTTGATCAGGGGAGGCATCTTTGGATCCAAGAGTTGTTGATCCGGAAGCTTGAATTCGTGCTTCGGCAAGTGGCGAAGTGGAATCGGTGAGTGAAATTGGGTTTTCGGCTTTGAAACCAATGTCTTGGGAGCTTAGTTTAAGTCTAAACAACTTTGCTAAGCTCGAGTGTAAGTTTTCGGAATTTCTCTCTAGTGGTGGCCATGATTTTGTTGTGATGCGAAATGATAATTTGCATGTTTTACATACTGTTTTGGAAGCATGTTTTAGCATGGTTTTTGCTGTTGATATAAGCCATATGTTGAAGGTAACTCTAGGTAGGAGTTCCTTGCTTTTACACATTGAAATGTTGTGGTATAATGCTTTTAAATGCATGATGAATATGGCTTGGTTTGATGCTTTAAAACAGTGATTTAAGTGATGAAAATGATGTATATTGGCAAGTGATGTTTTTAAAATGTTAAGGTCACTAAGGTGGTTAAAAGTCCTTGAGTGAGCCTTGTTACTTATGAACATCAAGGTGGTTAAAAGTCCTTGGATGGTTCATGTTGCGGACACTAAGGTGGTTAAAAGTCCTTAGGTGATCCTATCTATGGTGTTTAAAAGTCCATAGGCCAAGGTGTTTAAAAGTCCTTGGGATCAAGGTGTTTAAAAGTCCTTGAAGAGATTCATTCATGGTGTTTAAAAGTCCATGGACAAGGTGTTTAAAAGTCCTTGGGATCAAGGTGTTTAAAAGTCCTTGATGAGATACTATCTATGGTGTTTAAAAGTCCATAGGCCAAGGTGTTTAAAAGTCCTTGGGGCCAAGGTGTTTAAAAGTCCTTGGGAAAGTTGTTGAACTTGTTTTAATAAATGGAATGTTTCACTTGAGCCAATATGACATGTTAAGTATGTAAGGAGCATGAGATGCTTGTTTTGATATATGATATGAAGCATGAGATTGCTTGTTTTAAAGTATGCTTTGAGCATGTGCAAGGTTGATTTAAAGCATGTTTTTGTAAATGTTTTCAATTGCATTATTGAATGGTTTTTAAGAGCTTTCCTCACTAAGCTTTTGCTTACGCTCTATTCGTTTTCTGAATTCAATAATGCAGAGCATTAGAGTACCTTGAGGGCAGCAAGAAAGGGGCAAGCAATCAAGTTCAAGTGAAGCTCAATGTATGAGGTTTTATAAGTACATTTAGCTTTTGTATGATTTGGCAATGGGGGACCAATGTGTATGTTTTGGGAGGTGTTGGAGACTCCCTAAGTATGTTAAATGTTGATGTGTTTGTTGGCTTTTGATTTGGAACCTTATATGCTTGCTTTGTAAGTTTGGTGTTTAATGCCTAGCTTGTGTAGGAAGCATGCCTATAGAATTGGGGCTTTTTGCATATGATGTTGATTGGATGAATTGTTGATGCTAATATGATGTTTATATGTTGAATTGCATGTTGGCAAAGTTTGGTGATGTTCGGGGCATGTTTGGATGTGTAATTGCATGTTTAAAGTGATGTTTTGAAGCAATCTGGGCAGGGTGTTTCGGAACAGCACCTACCGTTTCGGAACGGGTGCTTTAAATGAGCCCAGGCGTCCGAAACGGGAGGGGCCGTTCCGGAACGGAGTAGCCTCTGCCAGACCCCCGTTTCGAAACATGCTGAGCCTGTTTCGGAACGGCCCCGCGTTTCGGAACGGGCTGTCTCCCGTTTCGGAACGGTCGACCGTTGGGGGCTGACATTGGCAGTTATGTGTTTTGAAAAGTTTGCGTTTTGGTCCTGAATTTTGTTTGTGCAATTGTATGAGTTTGGGAAGTTCTTTTGAGCTGAAATTTCACAGAGAAGCATGAAACCTGATTAATTTCAAGTTGGTAACTTCAATTTGGATTAAGTCCTTTAATTTATCAGAATTTACAATTTGGTCCCTAAAGTTGTAAATTGTTCAATTGAGTCCCTGTTTGATCTCTGATGGTTGTGATCTTTTGGTATGATGTTTGTGTGATCACCATTAGGCTTAATGTGCATCTAGACAAGTTTTAAAAGAAAAAAAAGGGTCGTTAATCAAGGTTGACTTTCGGGTTGACTTTGGTTTTCCCCGTGTGACTTTCTTAATTCGGGTCAACCGTCTAGGCCGGGTTAAGGGGGTTACATGTTTCCATTCTTCCCAAATCTACAAGTTAAGTGGATTGAAAGCTTATCCTAGAGTTGAGGCAAGGCAAGGCAAGCACAAGCTCAAAGTATGGTTATGCTATCTTTTGTAAACTTTTAGTTGGTGGCCTTAGATTTGTACATAGTTTATCATGTCATGCATTTTACTATTTGAAAGGCTTGTATAATCTTGGCTTGTTGATTTTGGATGTAAATACATGTCTATGTGGCTCGAAACTTGTGATTTAGTTGGTCTAAGCATTATGTTATAATACTTGTTTATGGTTGGATAAATGGAATGTGAATTGATGACTTAGAAGTTTAGAAGCATGCCAAGTAGATTGATTCATGTTTTGATTGCTTATCATGAGACGAATGATGATTGCTAACTTGTTATGACATGGTTTGTTATGTTATGTCACAATTGAGTATGATATGCTATGTTTAAATAGGTAACATTGATAGATTGAAGTCATGTATGACATGATCTTGTTGCTATTGTCTAGGTTGATCTAGTTGAGTTAAGAATTCAAGGAACATGACTTTGTATATGCTTCATTTTCATATTTGTAAAGGATGCCCTATTCGATTGGTGTCAGAAAAGGTTGGTAGTTCCTTGTTTGCTTGGTGACATTCGAATTGTTAAACATGCTTTTCTTATCTTGGTGTAATTGTCTTCATTGGTATTGTATCATATGATTTAGGTCATAATTCAAAAGAATGTTAGAATGATATTAAGCTTGTTTAGCAAATGAGATAGTTGATCTTGGTGTAATTGTCTTCACTGGTGCATTTGAAATTGTTTACACTTTTTTTTTGATATCATGAGACTTAAGTTGTATATGTAGTAACCATGAATGCCTAGTGATCAATTGTTATAAGTTAAATGCTATGGATGAAATTGATTGTTTGTTTGGGTTGAATAGAAGATTAACTCATCCATTAGAGGTGAGTTAGGAAAGTTTTAATTGATTCATGTTTTCAATGTCTTTGTAACACTTCTTAGCCGGTTTACAACTAAACCGGGTGAGGGTGTTATATATATATATATAATAAAATGACAATACACAAGTATATAAAATATAAGTAATACAAAAATTATATAATAAATATCACATAGTAAAACAAGAATGTGCATGTAAAAGAACAAGGTAGAAAAGTAAAATGTAACCGAGGAAAGGACCAAAATGCACAAACATTAAATGGTGGAGAATAAAACAAGAATTAGCCCACTGAATTGAAAAGACACAGTCACTTTAAAATAGTTTACGAAACTAAAAAAAGGAAAACAAAAGGTTGCTCTTTTCATTTCCATATTGGAATGCAGTAAACAAAAATTACAACCAGATGCATTCTTTCATTTTCCCTCTCACAATGCACTCAAACAGACCCGCCTCTCTCTACACACCGTTCACCGGCGGTGTACCTCAGGCCGTCGTCAAAACACGGTGAATATCACCCGTAGAAGGCAACCCACGGCCTAAATAAAACCCTGAAACAACAGTCTACACAAAAGCCCCTCTTTGGAGCAAAGAACCTTAGATCTATGGGTTCACGAAGCTACCTTCAAGTAACTCCGATAAGCGATGGAGGGGATGAACTCCGAAAAGACTCTTAAAGGTAAGACCCTTCTCTCCTTCTCATTTTTCTTTTATTTTTTATAGAATGCTCTCTTTTTTAAACTAAGAATGTGACCCAAAGGTCACGAATGAAGGAAGCCAGGAGGCTAAAAAATGCCTTGGTGCAGCGCAAGGGAAAAGAAGGGTAACTAGGGCTTCCTCTAACGGGATGATATCTGGATTATTAGATCTACCTTGGATTCGATGGATGCCCCTTAACTGCATAGACACAAACCAAAAGTAGATTAGGGTTTAATTGGTATGAGCTCATAATAGGCCAAGTATGTATTAGACTAATATATATCTAATTAATCTTTGGGATTCCTTTTTTTATTTAATTAATATTAGCATATATTTTTTTGTTTTTTTCTATATAATTTATAATATAACATGTAAATAATATAATAATAAATTATAATAATAAAGCACTAAAAGTAAATAACTGAATAAAATAAAAAATGAGTTATTAACCCGAAAAAAATTAGTGATTAAACCATGGATGGTGGTTGAGGAAAGGGCGAGACGTATTCTGAAAGTTGTGTTGTCAAATGGTCCTAGCAAGGAAGTTGTTTCCATCATTGCTAGTAAATTGGTAGCACCTAAGGCTTGTAGTCTTGGTCATAAAAATATCTCTGGTCGCAAGGTTATGGGTATTTTTCACCGAAGTGAATTCGATCTGAACATACAAAGTTATGGGTATTTTTCAATCTTTCTTGAATTCTGGATGCACCATATAGTCATATATGATTTAGTTAGGTTATGGTTCAAGTTTCATGTCAAACATATTACAATTACCCATTCAATTAAGCACCTCTTAAAAATTAAGGACTAAAATGTAAATCTGTAAAATCACAGGAACTAACACATTTACAGAAGCATCCTACAACAACTAGATACATTATAAGTATGCTTGCAAAATTTCAGGTCAAACGAACAACATTTATTCGTTCAATTGATGTATGAACATATTCAGTGGCCAAAATGCAAAGCATATGATCTTGGTAAAGCCCAATAACTAAATAAACTACCCTCATACCGGGACACAAGATCCCGTACCTATACTAAGGTTTTTTCCCAAAAACCAATACCACGAATTGGTATTGATGCATTCCATCGTAATAGTACGTTAGGATCTGTACTGATCCCCATAGTAGGGTGTACAAGTACGTCCTGGCCCAATTTGCACAAATTTTAATGCGGGTACCAGTACGCATTGCTCTGTATTGCATATTCGAATATGCAATACGAGTCTGAATCATCCAAAAGGTTCCCCAAACATCATTAACATTAGGGGTGTTCATTTTTAGATATCAGTTCGATCCGAAAAATTGGATATCTGAAAATTTTAGATTGGTAAAATTGTGATATATATTCGATCCAGAAAAAATCGGATATTTAGATATCCGAAAATATAATTTAATTTAAGAATTTTTTCAAATTTGTTGATCGTATTTATGAAAATTTCAAAATTTTGAATATAACAAGCAACAAATTGCTAAATATAAAAAAGATTTGCATCTATGAAAATTTCGATTTTTTGAATTTCCGGATATAATAAGCATCAAATTGTTAAATATAATAAGATTAATATTCATGAAATTTTGAAGTTTCGGGTTCAAATCCAAATCCAAATTGTCAAAATTTTGAATTTTGAATATAACAGCTCAAAATTCAAATCCAACGGCCAAGTGTTTCGATACGGTTAGCCTTGTACCGAAATGGTCGTTTCGAAACAGGGTTGACCGTTCTGATACTCAGGTGCGTTCCGAGACCCGTATTGAAACACCCCCTTACATTAGACAAAACGTTTTGATACGTCTTCACCCATTCCGAAACCTTATGGCCATTTCAAGCCCCTGTTCCGAACCAGGCAAGGGCGTTCCGATACGCCTTGCCCCGCAACAACAGATTTTACTGGTTTTTCATGCTTTAACACATTCAAATCATTCCCAAGACACGCCACATCATGCATACAACATGAATACATATCAACAATCATCATATCAAGGCATTAGTTATAACATGGCAACCAACATGCAAGATTAGGTACTAAAGGCATGTTCCCTAGTCCACCAAGACAATAACAAGCTAAAATCATCCACCATATCTGAAATCAAACCATTAAGGCCAATTACATCTCAAAAGTAACTATCAAACATACTCAAAAACAAAAGGGGAAAACGTTCTCAACCATGCAATAGCATAAACCCCACCCATTGCCTTTTATTACATCGGAGCAAAACCTCATACTTTGCAAGATTAAAAGCTTGGATTCCTCTTGCCTACATGCTGCCTTCAAAGCCTAGTTTTCTGCATTGATGAAACAAAAGATCGTAAGCACAAAGCTTAGTGAGGATCGTTAAACATCATTCATCAATGCATGCCTCATATTTTGCAAAACCAACACTTTACATCTCATGTCATTTTATAAAACATGTCTTCTCAAGACCTCAATGCACTTTTTAACCACATGCTAATATGCATCATTTTAAAATAGCAAATAAACCTTTGCTCATGCTTTAACAAGCATCACATGCACTCTTGCATCATACACAAATATCTCATGCATCCTTGCATCATATACAAGCATCTCACGCTTCACATTATTCATTTACATTATATTGGCTCACAAGTGATAATCCATAAACCATTTCAACACAAGACACAATCAGATACGCGGATTACAGGCGTTGTCTCTCACGCTTCATACAAACTACTGGACTGCACAAGGTAGAGATAAATGGCACAATCACAACCCCTCAACACCCGTGATGTAGATTAATGGCACAATCACAACCCCTCAACATCACTCATCTGTAGTTGTATAATTCCACTAACGAGAGTATAGGACACATACACAAAACTCACACACAAGACTAACCATTCACCGTTGTGATCTTAACCTCAATCGTTAGGGTACTTGGACGGAGATTACGGCACAATCACAACCCCTCGACATCAGAGACGACTTTATTCACGGTGCACCCAATCCTATAGTATCCGATTAAAGTAACCAAAAACCATTTCCATCACTTGCCAATATAATCATTTAACCACAATAATCCATTGTTTTACAAGCATAACCACAATGCCATTTCCACAAGCATCACATGCTTAATATCATATGCATTAAACACATGCAAACTAAGGATCGCTTACCTAGTGCATCCTTAACATAATGGCATTAAAATCCAGCATCAAACCATGCTTAAACATGCTTAAAAATAGTAAACAAATCCACTCTTACATCAAGTGCAAATTCATCAACAAAACTCATATCCAAGAGAGGTATTTCCGAATCACTTACTCTTGAGCTTAGTTGAGTGTATCAAACTTACACTAAGCTCCCAAGACCACGCTCAAAGCGTTACAAAGCAGGAAATTGCATTTCCACTCACCGATACGCGAAGCCTTGTTCGCCGACACGAGAATTACACCTCCAGAGCCTCCAAAATCACCTCGTTTGCTTCCGGACCAGGATCCCCTGCTTTCACATCACCAAAACAGAGATCTAAATGAATTAAAATGCATTCTAACACCAGCAACAATTCATAAACTCATTGCCCACACAAACTACACCAAAACACCCTTCTAAAACAACCGAAAACTCAATCGATTGCTTTGTAAACCAAGCCCAGCCATCATACATCACTTCCAAACAATTATCAATATCAAAATATATCTAATAAACACCCTAACTCATCCTTATACCT
This sequence comes from Hibiscus trionum, assembly GCA_030270665.1. Taxonomy (NCBI): domain Eukaryota; kingdom Viridiplantae; phylum Streptophyta; class Magnoliopsida; order Malvales; family Malvaceae; genus Hibiscus; species Hibiscus trionum. Next base: position 9,059,648 of record BSYR01000053.1, read on the forward strand.
CCAGCAATCAAGATTCCACCATTTCACCCCAAAATCTCACCTTAAACAACCAAGAAACTCAAGGATCTCAAGGATTTCGGGATCTAGGATATCAACACATCATTTTAACATATAAATCAACTTAGAACTCAATTAAAATCAATACAAAACAGAGCCCAACTCATCAAGTCCGAAAATCAAGATTTCATCCACAATTTCACAAGATTTTGATCTTAAATCAAAACTATATTGAAAACTCAATCAAAAATAGTATTTAGAAGCAAAATATCTTGGGAAATTCAATAAAGAACTTATATTAGAGATTGAGAACGGAATTTACCTCCAATCCTTGCTTCTCTCAATGTATGACAAGTTTTCCTTAGTGAAATCTTGAAGAACTAGGAGAGTTTTCTTGAAAATGATTTAAGAAAAGTTGAGCGAGTTTTTGGGAGAAAGAATTCTGGAAAAAGATGAGTGAAATTGTATTTGGCTGAAATTAGAAAGGATTTTGGTAGTTACGTAATTGAAAAACCCTTTTAAACCACATGTCATATTGAGAAAAGGTCAAATTGACTTAAAGCCCCCTAAAGATTCTTAGATTTTGGCCTCCACATTAAAAATCTCATTTTTCCAGTTTTGAAACCTTACAATTTGGTCACTACTCAAAATGTCCATTTTCCAAAACCCTTTTTGTAAAATTGACTTGATCAACCTCTTAAATATAATTTTAGAGGATTTTAGCAATTTTTACCATATTTTTATCCTATCCCGATCCTTGATTTCCTAAAATCACCTTACGCGATTCGAACCGTTCTCGACCGGTCTGATCCGCTGCCTAAAACATCTAGGCCCAAAACCAAGGCGTTACAACTCTCCCCCACTTAGGAAATTTCGTCCTCGAAATTCTTACCTGATGGAAAGAGATGCGGAAACTGCTTCAGCATGTCCGCCTTGCTTTCCCACGTGGCCTCCTCAACTCCTCGGTGTCGCCACAACACCTTCACAAGCTCTATCGTCTTACCAAGAAGAACTTTGCTACTCACATCCAGAACCTTCACTGGTTCCTCATCATACGTCAGATCCGGATTCAACTCTATCTCCTCAACTTGCATCACATGCGAAAGATCCGATCTGTACTTCCGTAACATGGAGACTTGAAACACATCATGTATCTTCTCCAACTCTGCAGGAAATCTCAACCGATATGTCACAGGACCAATACACTCCACAATCTTGTAAGGTCCAATGAACCTTGGGCTAAGTTTACCCTTACGCCCAAATCTCATCACCTTCTTCCAAGGTGATACCTTCAAGAAAAAACGTTCACCAACCGTGAACTCAATTTCCTTACGATTCAAGTCTGTGTAAGACTTTTGCCTATCCGATGCTGCTTTTAACAGCTCACAAATGAGCTTCACCTTCTCGGTGGTTCCCTTAAGCATAGCTGGCATTGAAATCAACTTTTGCCCAGCTTCTGCCCAACAGAGAGGGGTTCTACATCTTCTCACATACAAAGCCTCGTATGGAGCCATTTGGATACTTGCCTGGTAACTATTATTATATGCAAACTCAACCAACGACAAGTGCTTCTCCCAAGAACCCTGGAAATTTATCACACAACATCTCAACATATCCTCAAGCACTTGAATCACACGCTCCGACTGTCCATCCGTCCGCGGATGATAAGAAGTACTGAAATTCAACCGTGTACCCAAAGCTTGATGCAAACATTCCCAAAATCGTGCCTTAAACCTCGGATCTCTATCTGACACAATGGACTTTGGCACACCGTGCAACCGCACAATCTCAGTTATATACAGCTCAACCAACCTATCCAGGGTATACGTAGTATGCACAGGCAGAAAATGTGCACACTTCGTAAGCCGATCCACAATCACCCAAACTGAATTCTTCTTTGTCGGTAACAAAGGCAAACCAGACACAAAATTCATGGTGATTCTCTCCCACATCCATTCTGGGATTCTCAAAGGCTGCAACAACCCAGAAGGAACATGATGCTCAGCTTTCACTCGTTGACACACCATGCACTTACTAACAAACTCAGCCACATCCTTTTTCAACTCTACCCAGTAGTAGTCATCTTTCAGGTCACGATACATCTTTTTACTACCATGATGCATAGCAAAAGGACTACTATGAGCTTCAGTCAGAATAGTGTGCCTTAACTCAGAATCATCTGGCACCACTATTCGACTCCCAAAGCACAGAACTCCATCATCACTAAAGCTGAAATCCGAAGGTCCACCCTCAGCAATGTTCTGAACATGCGTAACAAGGGAATCATCAAGCAACTGCTTATCTTTGATCAACTGAATCAGAGATGGTTTCACTTGTAATTCCGCAATAAGACCACCATCATGCGATATACTCAAACGAGCAAACATTGCCCTCAACTCTACAGCCACTTTCCGGCTCAAAGCATCAGCCACAACACTAGCCTTACATGGGTGATACTCGATCGTTATAACATAATCCTTAAGCAACTCCACCCAACGTCGTTGCTTAAGATTCAACTCCTTCTGAGACATAAGGTACTTCAAGTTCTTATGATCCGTGAACACAACACACTTTTCACCGTACAAGTAATGCCTCCAAATTTTCAAGGCAAACACCACAACCGTAAGCTCAAGATCATGAGTAGGGTAGTTGCGCTCATGCACCTTCAACTGCCTAGATGCATAGGCCACTACCTTACCCTCCTGCATCAACACGCAGCCCAAACCAACAATGGACACATCACTATAGACCACAAACTCCTTACTAGACTCAAGTTGAATCAAAACAGGAGCTTGTGTCAAAGCTTCTTTCAGCTTCTCAAAAGCTTGTTGCCTCGCCTCCGTCCACTCAAAGCAAACATTATTTTGCAACAACTTGGTCAAAGGCGTTGCTATTTTCGAGAAACCCTCGACAAACCTACGGTAGTACCCAGCCAATCCAAGGAAACTCCGTACCTCCGTCACTGACTTAGGCACTTTCCAACACATCACAGCTTCTACCTTGTGCGAATCAACGCGAATACCCTTAGCCGACACAACATGTCCAAGGAAGACCACTTCCCTAAGCCAAAACTCACACTTACTCAGCTTGGCATACAACTGATTTTATAACAACGCTTGCAAAACAATTCTCAAGTGCTTATCATGATCCTCCTCGGTACGCGAATACACAAGGATATCATCGATGAACACCACCACAAACTGATCCAAGAATTCATGGAATACACGATTCATCATGTCCATGAAAGCAGCAGGCGCGTTGGTCAAACCAAACAACATCACCAAAAATTCATAATGCCCGTACCTCGTTCGAAAAGCCATTTTAGGTACGTCCACATCCTTCACCTTCAGCTGATAATAACCCGATCTCAAGTCTATCTTAGAAAACACCGAGGCTCATAGAAACTGATAAAAGAGATCATCAATTCTAGGCAAGGGATACTTGTTCTTGATCGTCAACTTGTTCAGTTGCCGATAATCTATACACATTCTCATCGTCCCATCTTTCTTCTTCACAAACAAGACCGGTGCACCCCCAAGGTAACACACTCGGCCGAATGAAACCTCGATCCAACAACTCCTGCAATTGTGTTTTCAACTCTTTTAGCGCTTTGGGTATCATGCAATAAGGAGAAATGGACACCGGAGTTGTATTCTCGTACAACTCTATACCAAACTCAACTTCTCTGTTTGGTGGCAACCCATGAAATTCTTCAGGAAAGACACCCGGAAAATCGCGAACAGTTCGAATGTTCTGCACACGCACATCCTTGGTGCCAGGATTCATCACATAGGCAAGATAAGCCTCACAGCCTTACCTCATCATACGGTTTGCTTCCAAAGCCGAAATCACATTCGACAAGAATTTCACATTCTCGCCCACTACTACCACCTCATAATCATCGGCCAACTTCAAGGTGACCCGCTTGACCTCAAAGTCAACCACCGCCCTATGCTCCATCAACCAATCCATGCCAAGGATTACATCAAACCCGTAGAAAGGCAATTCCATCAAATCCACAAGAAAAACATGACCTTGCACAGACAAAGGGCATCTCCTATATAACTTCCTAGTGACTACAATCTCACCAAAAGAACTAGTCACTTGCATTCCTATTCCAAGCATCTCAACAATTATATCAAGAAAATGCGCATGCTTACTCAAGATGTAAAAATGCGTGAATCTAGAATCAATCAAAGCTAGCAAAGATAAAGACTGAAGAGCAAAGGTACCTGCGATGACATCAGTATCGTTGCGCTCCTCGCGCTGAGTATATACCCTCGTTGGTCCACCTCCCTCAGGTCGAACGGCCACAACATGAGTGATACCTTGCTGCCCTTCATCTCTCCTCTGAAAATTTCCACGGCTGCGCCCACGGCCTCTCTGAGGTGCAGCTACCACAGGTGCACGTCCTTGGCCACCACCAGCCAACAAGGGACACTCCCTCCTCATGTGTTCCGCTGAACCACAATTCCAACAAGAGTTCCCTGTCACCACAACAGGAGCCCGAACCTCTCCAGCTGCTCGAGGACAATCTCGCCTCAAATGGTCCCTCGACCCATATGTCCAACACGTATGCTGCTCAGATCTCACACGACCTCCTTGAGCCTGACTACCTCGACCCGGAACAGCACGCCTTCCCTCAGGCTGATGTCTCCTATCACGGCCTCTTTTGTTCCGTCCACCACCGGAACTATACTTAGCGGCTCTCTTCCTAGAGTTAGAACCAACACTTCTAGATGACAAACCCAGATTCTGCTCAATGTCCTTTGCCCGACAAACAAGCACGTCAAAATCAGTGTAATCTGCAGCTAGCATGTACGTCTTAACTTCCTGTACCAAACCGTACTGGAAACGATCACATCGGTGCCTCTCACTAGGTACCAGCTCATGAGCATATTGGCTCAAGCGTACGAACTGGACCTCGTACTCAGCCACAGTAAGGTTGCCCTAAACAAGCGACATAAACTCTTGTTTCTTTTCATCTAAGTATCTCACCCCAAGATACTTTCTCTTGATGGCACCTCTGAAGTACTCCCAATCAACTTCATTGGGTTCCATACCAGCTGTGGTAGTCGTTCACCAGTTGTAAACATCACCTTGTAGCAAAGAAACTGCGCATCCCAGCTTGCGCACATCATTAAAGCCCATCTGATCCATAATGCAGATCATACTCGCTAACCAGGCCTCAGACGCCTCATGAGACATACCAAAGAACTCTACAGCTCCCAAGCTCCTCAACCTCTCCAAAGGTAAGCCTACCTATCCAGTTGCAGGGGCCTGCACATGCGCTCCAGCAACAGCAGCCTGAAACGCTCCGGTGATCGCCTAAACTAGTGGCGCCAAATCACCCAAACCAGGACCGGCTTGTCCTTGTTGCACCTGCTCCCCACCTCCAGGTGGTGGCGGAGGAGGTAGATCCACCCGGAGGGACATCAGCCCCTTACTCAGCCTAGTTACCCTGCTCAGCTGAAGGTACTATCGTATTCGATCTTAACTCCCTTATTGGACCCATAGTGCTATTTAACAAAACATAACAACAAAACAAGTCAAACCATTTAGGCCAGCTGCAAGCAAGAATCCAAGTTTACAAAACATTTCGAGTAGCGTAATAAGGCAACGAGCACCCAATTTTCCCTCACAGAGCATAACATACATGAAACATCATGCTCACATACTTTTCATCATCCCAAAATCAGCACACAAACAAGCATGGCATAGGGTGTAAAATTCAACCAAAAGCATGCTTTTCAAACATCATACTTCAATACATATCAATTCCACATACCAAGATTCCCAATTCTTTCGTAACCTGACTCTGATACCAACAAATGTAACCCCCTTAGCCCGGCCTAGACGCTTGACCCGAACTATGAAGATTACACGGGGGAAACCAAAGTCAACCTTGATTAACGACCTTTTTTCTTTTTATCTTTTCTAGATGCTCAATATTAACCTATATGTTTGACAAATTATCTCAGCGAAAGCGACACAGCGAACGAACCTCAAATAGGGACTCAATTGAATAAAAACGTATTTTGGGGACTAAAATGTAAATTTCCAAAATTATAAGGATTAAATAGGTTTTAGTGTTGCCATTCCAAAATTAATCATATAACATGCCATCAGGTCAAATTTCAACTCAAACGGATCATTCAAACAACCAACATTTAAGGACCAAAATGTAAGAAACAGAAACTTAGAACAGCTCAAAATTCAAATCCAACGGCCAAGTGTTTCGATACGGTTAGCCCTGTACCGAAATGGTCGTTTCGAAATAGGGTTTACCGTTCTGATACTCGGGTGTGTTCCGAGACTCGTATCGAAACACCCCCTTCTAGTAGCCAAAACGTTTTGATACGCCTTCACCCGTTCCGAAACCTTATGGCCATTTCAGGCCCCTATTCCGAACCAGGCAAGGGCGTTCCGATACGCCTTGCCCTGCAATAACAAATTTTGCTGGTTTTTCATGCTTTAACACAATCAAATCTTTCCCGAGACATGCCACATCATGCATACAACATGGATACATATCAACAATCATCATATCAAGGCATTAGTTATAACATGGCAACCAACATGCAAGATTAGGTACTAAAGGCATGCTCCCTAGTCCACCAAGACAATAACAAGCTAAAACCATCTACCATATCAGAAATCAAACCATTAAGGCCAATTACATCTCAAAATTAACTATAAAACATACTCAAAACAAAAAGGGGAAACATTCTCAACCATGCAATAGCATAAACCCCACCCATTGCCTTTTATTACACCGGAGCAAAACCACATACTTTGCAAGATTAAAAGCTTGGATTCCTCTTGCCTACTTGCTGCCTTCAAAGCCTAGTTTTCTACATTGATGAAACAAAAGGGCGTAAGCACAAAGCTTAGTGAGGATCGCTAAACATCATTCATCAATGCATGCCTCATATTTTGCAAAACCAACACTTTACATCTCATGCCATTTTATAAAACATGTCTTCTCAAGACCTCAATGCACTTTTTAACCACATGCTAATATGCATCATTTTAAAACAGCAAATAAACCTTTGCTCATGCTTTAACAAGCATCACATGCACTCTTGCATCATACACAATTATCTCATGCATCCTTGCATCATATAAAAGCATCTCGTGCTTCACATTATTCATTTACATTATATTGGCTCGCAAGTGATAATCAATAAACCATTTCAACACAAGACACAATCGGATACGCGAATTACAAGCATTGTCCCTCACGCTTCATACAAACTACCAGACTACAAAAGTTGGAGATAAATGGCACAATCACAACCCCTCAACATCACTCATCGGTAGTTGTATAATTCCACTAACGAGAGTATATGACACATACACAAGACTCACACACGGGACTAACCATTCACCGTTGTGATCTTAACCTCAATCGTTAGGGTACTTGGACAGAGATTACGACACAATCACAACCCCTCGACATCCAAGGCAACTTTATTCACGGTGCACCCAATCCTATAGCCGGCTAACTATATCCGATTAAAGTAACCAAAAACCATTTCCATCACTTGCCAATATAATCATTTAACCACAATAATCCACTATTTTACAAGCATAACCACAATGCCATTTCCACAAGCATCACATGCTTAATATCATATGCATTAAACACATGCAAACCAAGGATCACTTACCTAATGCATCCTTAACATAATGGCATTAAAATCCAGCATCAAACCATGCTTAAACATGCTTAAAATAGTAAACAAATCCACTCTGACATCAAGTGCAAATTCATCAACAAAACTCATATCCAAGAGAGGGATTTCCAAATCACTTACTCTTGAGCTTAGCTAAGTGTATCAAACTTACACTAAGCTCCCAAGACCACGCTAAAAGCGTTACAAAGTAGGAAATTGCATTTCCACTCACCGATACGCGAAGCCTTGTTCGCCGACACGGAAATTACACCTCCAGAGCCTCCAAAATCACCTCGTTTGCTTCCGGATCAAGATCCCATGCTTTCACATCATCAAAATAGAGATCTAAATGCATTAAAATGCATTCTAACACCAGCAACAATTCATAAACTCGTTGCCCACACAAACTACACCAAAACACCCTTCCAAAACAACTGAAAACTCAATCGATTGCTTCCTAAACCAAGCCCATCCATCATACATCACTTCCAAACAATTATCAATACCAAAATACATCTAATAAACATCCTAACTCATCCTTATACCTCCAGCAATCAAGATTCCACCATTTCACCCCAAAATCTCACCTTAAACAACCAAGAAACTCAAGGATCTCAAGGATTTCAGGATCTAGGATATTAACACATCATTTTAACATATAAATCAACTTAGAACTCAATTAAAATCAATACAAAACAGAGCCCAACTCATCAAGTCCGAAAATCAAGATTTCATCCACAATTTCACAAGATTTTGATCTCAAATCAAAACTATATTGAAAACTCAATCAAAAATAGTATTTAGAAGCCAAATATATTGGGAATTTCAATAAAGAACTTAGATTAGAGGTTGAGAACGGAATTTACCTCCAATCCTTGTTTCTCTCAATGTATGACAAGTTTTCCTTAGTGAAATCTTGAAGAACTAGGAGAGTTTTCTTGAAAATGATTTAAGAAAAGTTGAGAGAGTTTTTGGGAGAAAGAATTCTGGAAAAGATGAGTGAAATTGTGTTTGGCTGAAATGAGAAAGGATTTTGGTAGTTACGTAATTGAAAAACTAATAACCACCTTTTAATTATTTTAATATAAATCCCAATTAAAAAATCATTTAATTAAAAACCCTTTTAAACCACATGTCATTTTAAGAAAATGTCAAATTAACTTAAAGCCCCCTAAAGATTCTAAGATTTTGGCCTCCACATTAAAAATCACATTTTCCCAGTTTTGAAACCTTACAATTTGGTCACTACTCAAAATGTCCATTTTCCAAATCCCTTTTTGTAAAATTGATTTGACCAACCTCTTAAATATATTTTTAGAGGATTTTAGCAATTTTTACCATATTTTTATCCTATCCCGATCCTTGATTTCCTAAAATCACCTTACGTGATTAGAACCGTTCTCGACCGGTCCGATCCGCTGCCTAAAAAATCTAGGCCCAAAACCAGGGTGTTACAACACCCCTACTGGACATGCTTCTAAGATTAAACCAACATAAAATAAATTTGATCGAGTACTTGCAAAACAATTTTCAACTCATATTACGATGGATCAAAGAATCTAGAGACATGCTTCTTAATAATATAATGCAATATCCAATATGCACCAAAAGGTCAAGACCCCAAACATAGGCTATAAAATGAATAAAACTAGAGACATGTGGTCATTTTAAACACTAGTGAACTAAACAATCCATCCAAATATTATCTAAAGCATTTTTATACATTAGATCATGACCATCAAATATGCTTAACATTAAAATATAATCAATCTCGTAAACATTGTATAATGCCATCATCCAAAATATAAATTTAACCAATTAATCAAGCCTTTCAGGGTTATTTAGATATATTTTGGATGTTCTCTATTGATTTTGATCTAACAAAAAGGGAAGAAGTGTGGGTGGTAAAAAAATTCCCGACCTTATAGCTTTTTAGTTAAAAAGAAAGGGAGGAAATTAATGATTTATTTGGTTTTGTTATATCAGAAAAGGGGAGATTGTTAAACATATGTTTTGATTTTGATATAACAAAATTTTTTACGCAAATAAACAAATTTTAAAGTATTTAAAATTACTCACATAATGACAAGTATTCGAATAAAATTAACTCTATTTAAAGATAAAATTATTTCTTAGTATATCCTTTCAAGTACAAATATTTTTCTTAGTGTTTTTGGTACTTAAAGAGACCATTTTGGTCAGTGAGTACCGGTACGGTCCTATGCGTATCAATACGACTTTTCAACAATATTTTTAAAATAGTGAAGGAGTATCAGTACGTTCCTTAGCGTACCGAAACGACCCTTCAAATTTTAATTACGAATAGCTTGTTAGTACCAGTACGATGCACTTTGTATCGATACGCCTTGGAGTCTTTGAATTCCTTTAACACAATGAGTACCAGTACAGTGAACCTCATACCGATACAGTCTGCTTGGATTCTATATAAAATAAACAGTGTGTACTGGTACGACCTCGAGCGTACCTATACCAGAGCTCCACCAAAATTTCAGTGAGCAATTTTAGTACCGATACGACCCTGAGCGTACCAGTATCCCTTACTCTGTATCGATACACGACCTTGCGTTCCAGTACGCCATGTAATACTAATGGCTATTTATTTTTTAGGCAGGTACCGATGCGAACCTTCAAGTACTGATACCCACGGTTGCTAGACATAATTTATTGCGAGAGAAACTCTTCCCAACGACTGTATTCAATATTGCAACTACCCAAACGGTTGAAAATCAATTAGAGGGTGTAAAAACAAGTCTTCAAAGCTTCTTCAACAACCATAAAACTATTCAAAAAGCATTCAAGCAATATCTAAAGTATATTAGTGCTTCATTTCATATTTTTTTCGTAAACACTTGAGTGTTCTTATTGTATTCATTTATTATCAAGTTTTTGAGGTTTGAGAGAGAGCTTAATTATTGCAAACTCCTGTCTTGTGAGGTTTCTTGAGTTTGTTTTTTTGTTTGTAATTTTGAGAAATGGTCTCACAAGATTTTATGTATAAATCTTTGTGAGTGTCGTAAGGTTATTCCTTGTCCTCAAAGGAAACACAAATTGAGTGAATTTTTAAAAATTTTAGTGTGCTAGCTAAGATAGTGAATGTAGACACTATTAAGGGAGTTGAACCACTCTAAATTTCTCTTGCAATTTTTCATTTCTACAATTTCCTTTCATTTTTTTAAAAATTTTTAATTCACCCTCTCTTAGCCAATTTCGATTGTTCAATCAACTCAACATATCCTACGTCCTCATGCAATATGTGTGATTTCTTTTAGAATGATGTCCATTCATGATTATGTCTTTAATTTGTGCACGAAAGAAGTCAATGAAGCAATTTATAGTTTTGTCATTCCTATACTACCTGGTGATAAATTCTAGCCAAAAACAAACTTGGGGCCTCTCGAGTTGGGGTGAATAAAATTTGACTAAAAAAAATAATTTTTTTGAATTTACTCAACGTGAAAAAACTCGACTCTTTTTTACTCGATTCGAAATTTCATAAACTCGACTTGACACGAAATATTTCAAATAAAGTTTGAGTCGTAAAATAAAAATTTGAATAACTCCAATAACTTAAATTTTTTAGTGATTAGTGGATCGATTTTAAGTTCGAGTCGAGTAACTCAATTATGCCTGATATATGCATACCACATATGAAAAATATGAAGAGATGTATAAGTAAGTGTATTGTATATTGATATAGAAAGCTTTTTAAATTAGAATCAATATGTATTATAATATTGTAAATAATTACAATTATATTTATGCAGGAACTCGAAAAATAGACTCGAATTTCATAAACTCTAATAGAAAAAAATTTAAATAAAATTTGAGTTGTAAAATATGACTCGTAAACTCATCTGACTCGAAATTTTTTGACTCGACTTGACTCGATTAAACGTTCACCCCTACACTCGAGCCACCTATAGAGCAGAAAATGTCTAGTAGACCAAAAAAATACAAGAAAAAAAAAGGTGAAAGTAGTTGTGGAACAAGACTTTCTCGAAGAAGCACCAAGTTGAGGTGTACGATATGTTATAAACAAGGTCATAACTTCAAAAAAGTGTCCAAGTAAACAACAACTACCACAACCAAATGTAAGTTTATTTTCCTTTTAATTTTGTTAATTGCTCTAGTTGACTTTTAGTTATTGAATATTCGGTTTTATTTGTTGAATGCCAACTACATGTTCAAAATGAGACATTCCGGTCAATCTAAATGTGAACCAAGTTCCTAAACCATTTACTATTCCACTAAACCCACAGAAGAAGCCAAAATCAAATGTAAGTGAAGTTATAATTTTTCTTCGTTTTTAAAATTCAGTGTTTTACATGGATGCATTTTTTAAAATGTAGGTCCGAATTTGTAAACCATTTGCTACTCCACTGAATCCACATAAGAGGTCAAAACCAAATGTAAGTATAATTTCTTTTTATTTTTAAAAGGTAAACTACATAAACGACCACCATACTATTGTAAAAGTCACGATTTGACCACCTTACTTTTTTTTCGAAGCAATTAAATTATCGTACTATTAAATTGGGTGCAATTTGACCACAAGCCGTTAAAGTTTAATGGCAAGGTGACGTGTCAGTTAAAAAAATAAGGGTATAATTACACATTTGGTCCTTACTACTTATACATTCTTTTAATTTAGTCCTAATTTTAATTTAATAAAATAAATTAATTATTTAATTAGGTGGTGACATGTGTCACTACCTTATTGGAGGGATTTAATTATTTATATTTGATTAAATAAATTTATTTTCATCCTCCAATCAGGTGGTGACACGTGTCACCACCAAGAGGGTTGGCTTACCACCACACCAAATGTTGTATTGTGATATGTTTCCAGCAATATATTATATGTAAATAAACATCAAAAACTGAAAAACTCCATCATCGTCATTAGCAACATTTTCCATTGCCTTGAACTTCTCCAAATTCCCAAAAACAAGAAAGCCAAATTATATCATATATTGCAGGAATAGAATACCAAATAATTGTAACAGGACGAACAACCTTACACTATTGTACGTTCGAATTGATACACGAAAGAAGAAAGAAAGATAGTTGAGTTCAGTTCACCCACATTTTTTTCAAAACCTTCAATCGACAGTACAAACAAATGTAATAATGGAACTCACATTGAAATTGAATTCTTAAACCCATTTTTTCTTTTATTTTTGTCAAAAAGAGAGACTTTGTTTTGTTAAAGTTCATTGCTTTGTCTTTGTTTATAGGCTAAGGAAACTCCTTCATGCGTTGAAAGTTGTCGGTCTGGTTGAATCTCTCAAGGAGAGCGTTGGGTTTTCGTAATCCTTTTGCCTAAATTACCCATCCTACTTTTTCATGCATTTCTTAGGTTGAATTTGTAGATATGCATAAAGTTGTGAGATATATGTGGATCAAAAGCAACCAGTCCATACGTACCTTGCTTCAAATTTGGCTTTCTTTTTGAAATGCAATTGCTTTTCAACTCATAATTTGTTTACTCGGGCAAATATAAAGTAATTCATTTGGTAATCACGATGATGGAGTTGAAAGCAACATTTTTCATTCTTGCAATATTGTTTCTGGGGATTTGGAGAAGCTCAAGGCAATGGAAAATGAAAAATCTTGTTTCTGGGGATTTGGAGAAGCTCAAGGCAATGGAAAATGTTGCTAATGACGATGATGGACTTTTTCAGTTTTTGATGTTTATTTATATAATATATTGCAGGAAACATATCACAATACAATATTTGGTGTGGTGGTAAGCTAGTACTCTTGGTTGCTAGAAGACCTAGGTTTGACCCTCTTGATTTGCATTTGTGATGTTTTTTCATTTTCTTCCTTTAATCAGGTGGTGACACGTGTCACCACCTGATTGGAGGATAAAAATAAAGTTATTTAATCAAATATAAATAATTAAATCCCTCCAATAAGGTAGTGACACATGTCACCACCTAATTAAATAATTAATTTATTTTATTAAATTAAAATTAGGACTAAATTGAAAGAATGTATAAGTAGTAAGGACCAAATGTGTAATTATACCCTTATTTTTTTAACTGACACATCACCCTGCCGTTAACCTTTAACGGCTGGTGGTCAAATTGCACCCAATTTAATAGTACGATGGTTTAATTGCTTCGAAAAAAAGTAAGGTGATCAAATCGCGACTTTTACAATAGTATGGTGGTCGTTTATGTAGTTTACCCTTTTTAAAATTCAGTTAGTTAACGTTTTACATGAATATATTTTTGTAAATGCATTAGGTCCAAGTTACTCCACCATAAAGTACTCCAACAAGTCCCCAAATGGTGATAAGAGTTTAATTTAATTTAGTACTTTCAACCATTAACAATAGACATTTTCAACATCAAATTGTAGAGAAGTTAAAGGAGAAGTGCTCGAATTGCTAGTCTTTCACTAACTGAAAAACTATCAAGCCTCTAAGAATTTTAAATTTATCACAACAAAGCTCAGTGAAGATGTATCTACACAAAGATCAGCACTAGTTGCCTGTTCAACCAAAGCCAAACCACAAAATGCCAAGGTAAGGGCAAACAAAATTTTTTTGCATCAAAAACACTTCAACCAAAAACAAAGAAATCTAGAATTGAATCATCTAAGATTGAATCTTTTAAGCAGAAAAGAAAAATAGATGATGTTCATGCAAGAAACTACATACATCCTTATGAAAACATATAACAAATAATTCCTTTCGTTAATTCCTTTCTCGAAAGAAATTAACCCATTTAGATCAACATTTCAAAAGAAATAAACAAACTCATTTACCTTAGATAACCTTGGGCAACCAAAGAATCTTTGACCTTGGGTTGTTTTTTTCTCAAAGTTCGAATTTCAGTCATTTGCCTACAATTACAGTAAATTTCAGCCGTTGGATTACCTCTTCTTGAGTTTAAAGAAAACGATGTTAAATCCCTAGATTTCTTCTTGATTTTAACTTAGTGAAAAAAGGGAATGGTTGATGTGAGCACGTTTATGCCACCCAACGAATGCAACTTCAAATTTCAGGGAAGTTTACTTTTTCACTTGTTACATACTGATGTGTAACATTTTTATGCTATATTATTTATATTGATGTGTTTACTATGTATATAGTATGTTTGGTGTGTTTTGAATAAGTTTGATATGCCTTATGATGTTTTTATATTGGTTTTAGTGTTTCTATTAAGTTTACATTACTTTGATGGAAGTTTGCTTTGTGTTGGCATAGGTGCTTAGGAGGATGCTAGCTTAAGTGAGTATACACAGCTCAACATCAGCTCAAGTGAGTGTGTGCAACTCATCTTCAGCTCACGAGAGTGTAGGCAGCTCAGTTCATCTCACTTCACTTCCAGCTAGCTGAATTCAGCTCGTTCAAGCTCCAGTCAGCTCAACTAGCTCAACTACACGCGTGGCAGCCTAGGTGGCATCCGAGCATGTGACCAGCGTCTATTTGTATGTACCATGCGAGGGTCGATCAAGAGAGCGAGGTGCAAGCCGCGCCATTGTTCAGCTCAACACATGTGCGGGTTTGCATGAGATTTAAATCTCAAAGTGCGGCAGAGAGAGACATTTAGAGAGAGACATTTGGAGTGTGGCATACACGAATATTCACCATGGCAGATTTCCTTACAAAGTGCCGCATTTCAATTTTGTGCTTTTGAAATTCCTATATGCGCACGTGCATGAGTCTTCATTTTAGTCACATGCGAGCAGAATGGATAAACTCCATTTGAATTTCAAACTCAAGAATGAAGCACATTAAGCATGTTCGTAAATGGTTTTGGGCGCCCCCAACTTGAATGCACGGCCAGAATTGCCTTTCAACTAGCCGCCCCATTTGTTAGTTTATTTTTGAATTTTAATAATTTAAATGGCTTAATATTAGCCACAAGTTTGATTTCAGCAAACTACCCTTGTGTATTATAAATATGTATTCATTTGATGTAAACAAGGTTAGACATTTGATTAATAAAAATTTTGTGAGATTATTCTCTCAATTTCTGTTTTTCACCGAACTTTCTTTGGCATTTCAGACGTTGTTTGTTGTGTCAAGTTTATTTGATACTTCGGGTTCCTAGATCGCTATCTAGTGGGTCCAAGTCCTCCGACGTGAAGCATATTCGATTCAGGTTTGCTCAGTAGATTGTGCAGGTTCTTTCGAGCTTTTCGTCTTTGACGTTAGATAGATTCGATTCGGGTTCGTTCAACAGATTGTTCGAGTTCTTTCGAGTTTAACGTTGCCAAACTTTCGCTGATTTTCCAGCAATGTTTCTACCATATTGTGGTCTCTGTAACAGCCATGAAAGCCCGTTGAAGCCTTCATCTTGTTCGAGTCCAAATCTGTCTAGAAATTCCTACACCTTTATTTTGTCATTTTTTTGTTTGTTTTTTATTCTAACTATCTAAAAACATCCATTCTTGTGTTTTATTGCAGAGAAATGTTTGCTACGATCTTAGATCCGGTTACGAACAAGGAGCGTTGTTTCTAAAGCAACGTACCCTTTTGTATCATATGGTATCAGAGCTAGGTTGGATTATAGCACTTTCTGCACTACAAGAAATAAAAAATATATGATACAAAAGTCAAAAAAAAAATTCGAAATTCTGAAAAAAAGTCAAAGTTTGACCAAAAAGTCAAAGTCAACAAAAAAATTCGAAAAAAAATTCAAAAAAATCAGATTCGAATATTTTGTGTATTTTTACATTCACATGTGCTGTTGGTTCGTGAAAATGATGAAGGTTTGTAACCCCCTTAGCCCGGCCTAGACGGTTGACCCGAACTACGATGATTACACGGGGAAAACCAAAGTCAACCCGAAAGTCAACCTTGATTAACGACCCTTTTTTTCTTTTTAACTTTGTCTAAATGCATATTAACCTTAGGTGTACTCATGAGATAAGCATACTAAAAAATCACAGCAATCGAAAAACAATAAGGGGCTCAATTGCACAACATACGAATTTGGGGACCAATTTGTAAATTCTGGAAATTAAGAGGACTTTTCCGATTTTTAAGTTACCATTATGAAATTAATCATGTTTCATGCTTCTCTGCCAAATTTCATCTTAAACGGACATTCCAAACTCAAGCAATTGCACATACAAAAATCAGGACTAAAACGTAAATCTTGCAAACCTCAAAACCATTCAAATCTGTGCCCAACGGTCAAGTGTTTCGAAACGGGTCTAGGCCATTCAGAAACACGGGCTGGCAGTAGCCAAACTGTTTCAAAACACCTCTGCCCGTTTCGAAACACCCAGGCCAAAATATGCACATGTTTCAAAACAGGCAAGGGTGTTTCGAAACACCCTGCCCAGAAACAGCAGAAAGGCCTGTTTTTACACTCTTTCGACCCACCAAACACGCTCATATGACCTCCATGTCATTCCAACAAGTCATCAAACATTAAAGGAACATATTTGCATCATCAAAGCTCAATCATAGCATCATTTAGGAAAAACCACAAGTCTAAAGGCATGCATCCTATAATGAAAAGCAAGCAATAATCAAAACTCCAAAACAAATACCAAATGGCCATTTACATGTTTCAAACATCATCATAGGCATTAAACCAAACTTAGGGAGTCCACAACATCTCCCAAAACTCAACCTAGGTTCCCATTGCCAAATACCAAAAGCTAATAGTGTTGTGAAAATAGTCACCATACATGAGCTTAGGCTTTCACTTGGATCCTTGACCTCCTTGCTGCCCTTGAAGCACTTCAATGCTTTGCATTATTGGTTCAAGAAAGAGAGAGCATAAGCACAAATGCTTAGTGAGAAATGCTCTAATGAAACAACACAATAATGCACTTTGTAAAAACACCTTTCCAAGGCCTATCATTTCAAAACATCATTTATCATGCATCTATGCATAAAAACCAAGCATCTCATCTTCAATACATCAACATGTCATATTGGCTTTCAAGTGATAATCCATAACCATTTTTCAACTCAAAACACAATCGGATACGCGGATTACAAGCGTTGTCCCATACGCTTCATACACACTACCAAACACTCAAGGTGGAGTTTACCGGTACAATCACAACCCCTCAACACCCGTGATGGAGTCTACGGTACAATTACAACCCCTCCACATCACTCATTGGTAGTTGTATAACATCACTAACGAGAACACGGGACACACAACACAAGATCCTCACATGGCATTTTAACCACAATTATGATCTTAGACATCTCGTTAGTGTGCTTGGATGGAGTTTACGGTACAATCACAACCCCCTCAACATCCAAGGCGACTTTATTCACGGTGCACCCAATCCTATAGCCGGCTAACTATATCTGATTCAAGTACTTTTAAACCAACACATCACTTGCCAATATACATCATTTACCATCATCAATCCACTGTTTTTAAGCATTAAACAAAGCCATTACATAATCATGCATCACTATGCATCAAACCACATTTATCAATGTCTAAAACAAGGATCTCTTACCTTGAGCATCCTTCAACACATGGCTTACAAAACCAGCATTAATCATGCTAAAAATGCTTTCAAAAACAGAATTTAAACATGCAAAATAAACACATTGCATTCAACCATCTCATGGTTCATCAAAAAGAGAGTTTCTCCGAAAAACTTACTCTTGAGCTTAGCTAAGTTGTTTAGACTTAAACTAAGCTCCCATAACCTTCAAAGATTGGTTTCAAAGCTGAAAACCAAACTTCACTCACCGATTCCGTTTCGCAAGCTTGCCGAAACGCCGATCAAGCCTCCGGATCAACACCACAAGGATCCGAAGATGCCTCCCCTGTTTTAAACACATCAAAGCAGATGATTAATGCATCATCATGCATTAAAATCTTCAACCAAACCACCTAAACTCGCTGCTCTCATCAAAACTCACATTTCGGCTACCAAACACAACCGAAATCACATCCAAACACCTCTACAACATTACCCAGCCAAGATCCATCAAATCCAATCATTCTTAAACATCAATTAACATCTAAAAATGACCTAATCTCGTCCTTATACCTCCAGCTATAGCAGAACATCAAAATCACCCCAAAAACCACAATTTTCTCAAGTAAAAACTTAGGAAAATCAACCTATTCGGGATTGCATTGATTAAACCTCAATTACACATCATTTAGACATCCAAAATACATCAAAAAGACATCTCAAAACAGAGCCCAATCATCTATTACGAATTTCCTCAAAATTAAATCCAAATCTTGCATTTTAAGCCAAAATCAAGAACACAACATTAAAACCTTTAATAAAGCTCAATTTAAGGATTGAGAACTTGGGAATTTCAGTAAAGAACTGAGTATTTAGAGGAGAAGGACGTTCATACCTCTAAATGTGTGTTTCTCCTTGTTTAGAGCCAAAATCCTTGAAAATTCAATAAGCAAATGATGAGGATTTGGTGTAGAAATGATTAGAAATCATTTAGAGATTGAAATCTCAACTTTAGGTGTGAAAATCAAAGGAAAAGTGGCTGTGGAAATGTGTTTGGCTGAGGGAAAATTGAGAGAAAATGAAATGGGAAAATTTTGGCAAAAGTTAGTTATGAAACTAAAATATCTATTTTCCCTCTTTTCTTTTTATTAAATAACATTAAATGAGTCTTTAAAATTTAAGAAAAATCTAGAGAAACCCTCCCTTGGGTAAATTAGCTCCTTAAAGATTCAAAGTTTCAATCCTTTTAAAACAGTCGCCAACTTTTCAAAAATTACATTTTAGTCACTAACTTGAAATGTCATATTTCCAAACCCCATTTTGTAAAATTGATTTCACCAGTCTCTTATATATAATAAAAGAGGATTTTTAGATATTTTTCCATATTTTTAATGCATCCCGAACTAGGCTTTCCCTAAAAACCACCTTTTATATTCGAACCGTAATTTAAACCGGTCCGGTTCAGACCCTAAACTTCCAAGCCCAAAATTGGGGTGTTACAAGGGTGATCAAATTTTCCATGGAATGCTTCGAAATCACCCGAAACAACTTCTTCTTGTTTGTTCGGTGATAGGGTCGTTGTAAGCATTTCTTTTGCAGTAAGTTGTTTCCTTTTCCTTCATTTTTTTATCAGCCTTTATTTCTTTTGTTTCATCACCAATTTCCAGCCTTATTATTATTATTATTATTATTATTATTATTATTATTATTATTATTATTATTTCAGCCTTTTTTATTTTTATTTCACCTATCAGTCCATATTTGCCCTTTAACCATTTGTTTGTTTACCTATTATATTATCTTGTAAGTTTGACACAGTTAACAAGTCCGAAAGATCGAGTTAGTTCCTTAAAGAACTGATTGCGAGAGATCGAGTGGAAAAGGCAATTGAGCGTGTGAGAACAGAAGGGGAGACAAAAAGAGCCATTCAAGTATTCTCCCGAGTGAAACACAAGCGTTTGAGTGCAATTGTTGAGCGATCTTTCCTTGGAGCGATCTGTGACATTTTTGTTGAGTGTGCAGTGAGGTCTATTTTTATTTATTTATTTCACTAACATATATATATATATATATATATATATATATATATATATATATATATTGTGTGTATTTTTTGTTTGTTGTTTTGGTTTTTCAACATGGCAGGTTCTGATGATAATTCGGGTGAACAACAACCACTGAATCTCCAGATGCAAGCCTTAGAGCGCATGATGCAACGAGTGATTGCTAATGCATTGAAGCCTATACATTCTCGAATGGATAGACTTGATGGGGGTGGTTCTCATTCTGTCCATGAAGAGATAAATGATGACAATATGCAGACATTGGCTACCGATGAAGCACTTGTTGACAAGAGAAGTCTGAATGATCAACCATCACAGGATGAACCGCAACGAAACAACCGCTTCCATACGAGATACAATGTGAACGGCAAGGTATGTATTGTGATTATTGATAGTGGTAGTTGTGCTAACGTTGCTAGTACTCTCATGGTTGACAAATTAGGACTGAAGACGACCATGCATCCCAATCCGTACAAGTTACAATGCTTGAATGATGGTGTTGAAACCGAAGTTACCGAACAAGTTGTTATACCATTTTTCATTGGTAAATACAAGGATGAGGTAACTTGTGATGTTTGTTCTATGGATACTTGTCATTTCTTGTTAGGAAGACCGTGGCAGTATGATAAGAGAGTTTTGCAAGATTGTTACACCAATCGATACTCTTTTACTCATGAGGGCAAAAAGGTAACTTTGGCACCTATGACTCCAAGTGAAGTATATGAAGACGAAGTTCGTTTGAAAGCGAGTACTGCAGCTTGGAAGGCCAAAAAAGAGAAGAATGAATGCGAAAAGAAGAAAGCAAATTCACAGGTATTATCTGATTCGGCATTTTCTTCTATTTCTTCTTCTAACTTGCAGGTTAATAAGGTGATGCCATGTGAAGTTCCCAAGGTTGCTACAGTTGGTATATCTAGTACATTAAAATTCTTTCCAGAAATTCAGCAACCTTCTTTACCACAGTTTGACGTTCCTTTCCATTGTACTATTGATTTTTCATTTTTATATGCTGATTTCTTTGGTTGTACATTGGATTGTGAACAACTTTGTGTTGTGATTCTGGATGATCGTCGAGATTCTTGTTGTCATTTGGAGTTGTCTTTGTATGTCATTGTTTACAGGATTACGAATGTGCAACGAGCATTATCTGACTTTATGTTGTGCATTATTCGGAAAGGTACCAGAAAGAAGGTATTTCCATTTGTGTTCTTTGTAAAAGAACTTGATTCGAGAGGATGGTATATGTGCCGAACAAGACGACCGAGGAAGTTCCCTGCCAAGAGAAAGTCGAAATTATCCCCTTTTGTAATGAGGGTCGATTTGGGGACAAATCGCATTAAAAAAGGAGGGATGATGTGAGCACGTTTATGCCACCCAACGAATGCAACTTCAAATTTCAGGGAAGTTTACTTTTTCACTTGTTACATACTGATGTGTAACATTTTTATGCTATATTATTTATATTGGTGTGTTTACTATGTATATAGTATATTTGGTGTGTTTTGAATAAGTTTGATATGCCTTATGATGTTTTTATATTGGTTAGTGTTTCTATTAAGTTTACATTACTTTGATGGAAGTTTTCTTTGTGTTGGCATAGGTGCTTAGGAGGATGCTAGCTTAAGTGAGTATACACAGCTCAACATCAACTCAAGTGAGTGTGTGCAACTCATCTTCAGCTCACGAGAGTGTAGGCAGCTCAGTTCATCTCACTTCACTTCCAGCTAGCTGAATTCAGCTCGTTCAAGCTCCAGTCAGCTCAACTAGCTCAACTACACGCGTGGCAGCCTAGGTGGCATCCGAGCATGTGACCAGCGTCTATTTACATGTACCATGCAAGGGTCGATCAAGAGAGCGAGGTGCAAGCCGAGCCATTGTTCAGCTCAACACATGTGCGGGTTTGCATGAGATTTAAATCTCAAAGTGCGGCAGAGAGAGACATTTGGAGTGTGGCATACACGAATATTCACCATGGCAGATTTCCTTACAAAGTGCGGCATTTCAATTTTGTGCTTTTGAAATTCCTATATGCGCACGTGCATGAGTCTTCATTTCAGTCACATTCGGGCAGAATGGATAAACTCCATTTGAATTTCAAACTCAAGAATGAAGCATATTAAGCATGTGCGTAAATGGTTTTGGGCGCCCCCAACTTGAATGCACGGCCAGAATTGCCTTTCAACTAGTCGCCCCATTTGTTAGTTTTTTTTTGAATTTTAATAATTCAAATGGCTTAATATTAGCCACAAGTTTGATTTCAGCAAACTACCCTTGTGTATTATAAATATGTATTCATTTGATGTAAACAAGGTTAGACATTTGATTAATAAAAATTTTGTGAGATTATTCTCTCAATTTCGGTTTTTCACTGAACTTTCTTTGGCATTTCAGACGTTGTTTGTTGTGTCAAATTTTTTTGATACTTCGGGTTCCTAGATCGCTATCTAGTGGGTCCAAGTCCTCCGATGTGAAGCATATTCGATTCGGGTTTGCTCAGTAGATTGTGCAGGTTCTTTCGAACTTTCTGTCTTTGACGTTAGACAGGTTCGATTCGGGTTCGTTCAGCAGATTGTTCGAGTTCTTTCGAGTTTAACGTTGCCAAACTTTCGCTGATTTTCCAGCAACGTTTCTACCATATTGTGGTCTCCGCAACGTTGCCATAACTCGCATCTCTATTTTCTCTCTTCCCAATAACACCTTTTAAGATCTGCAATGGCTCTGTACTAATACTCTCAAGGATTAATTGAAGGAAAGGGCATTTTAAGGAACTGTTCTAGATGGAAGAAAAAAAACAGTCTTTTCTAACTATTTTTTATCGATATTATTTCTTATTAATTTTTAAGTGAAATGCTGAGTTTTGCTTTATGTTGAAGGATGTGACATCGTTTTGCTGGTAAGGCTTTATAGCTAAAACCTTATCCTTGTTCACACTTATCGAATGAGAAAACGATTATCTTCTTCCCCAAATTCTCTTTCTATGCCTCCCTTTGTTCTTTATGGTCTTTTTAATCTCTAGACATTACTTCTTAAATCGGTATGTTACACCTTCACTCCTTATTCTCCGTCGTCACTCGGTGTAGAGTCGTCACCTCAAATTGCTCCTGCTCTAGTCACTGGATCTTCTGACTCGGTACCTTCAATCTCACCGGTGATGGTTGCTTCTCCATTTGAGCCATTCCATCAGATCTAGCACTACAAAACTCACTCATGAGTTATCATGCTCCTTCGACGTATGATTTCTACCGGGAAAATAAATCAATGTATATGGAATCGAAGAGGAGGTTGGTGGTGACGAAAGAGTGAACGACGAAAAAAAGGTGAGAGTGTCGATTACTGTGGTGGCTGCATCTTGTTTGGTTAGCTTCGGTGATTTTGTCTACAAGAAGAGACACGATAATATCATGAGAGCTCAGTGCAGATGTAACACCCCAAAATCCAGTCTAATCGTTATTAGGTTTTGGTGATCGGGAATTTCATATTGATAAAATCAAAATATTTTATCGACTAGTTAATTATTGATATCGGACTCTAATTTAGCTAAATTATTGTCATTGGACCCTATCGAATAAAATTGAAACCTATATAGTGGCTAAATTGAGAAAATGCAAGTTGGAGAGCAAAACCATAATATAATGAGAGTTTAGGGACTAATCTTGCGATTAGCCCCTCCTTAATTAAAATCCCACCTACGTGGGATAGTCTGAGAGCTTTCCTTCAATTGAAGGAAAGCTAAATAGCTTAAAATATATGTAAAACAAAAAAGGGGGCAAGAATAGAACTTACCCGATTACTAAGTGAAACAAATACCTCTCCAAAACTCTTCATCTTTATCGTCTCCTACCCAAGCAAGCACCTCCATTGAAGCTAGTTTCAAGCTTCATTTTTCTTCGATTTATTGTTATAAATTCATTGTTATTGATCGGGTAAGTTATATTCCTCAATCAGTTATTGGATTCCATAGATGTATTGAGTTTAATTTTAAGCTAGGGTTTTGACAATCCATGGACATCTCATCATTGTCATCTATATTGAAATCAAATATCGATTTTGATATTGTTATATTGATTTTGATATCGTATTATCGATCCTAATAGTCTCCCTATTGATTTCCTAGGTCAAGACAATAAAAAGGAACATCCATCAAATTCACCGAAGGATAGGAATAAGGGAGTTGTCATCCGAGAGCCGTAGGAGCATCGGATTATAAGGTGAGTGTAGTCAGAGTCTCGAGAATAGGCGAGAAGCCTTCACAAATATATTAATGTTGATTTCGGTTTAATAGCTAACATTCCTTTTTAAGGGAGTTGCATCGGATTGTTAGTCGGATCCACTGGTAAGCATTGGTAAGTTAATATTGAACATCAAACATGGTCATTGGTATTTTCATCGTGCATTGTTATTGATATAAGTATTGATATTGAAACATAGTGAATGAACCATCGGATAATAATATTGACATTGAAACTATGAAATATTGACAATGAGTTATGATCATTGTAGGTAACTTCAAAGACATTGGTTATTGAAATTATCATTGATTATTGACATTGGTTATTGGAATTGTCATTGATTATTGACATAGGTATTGAAACCTTGGATTTGAATGGACTTTGAATACAATTGGCATGCCATAGAATTCATGAGCTCAGTGTACGAGTGGGCTACAGTCCTAAGGCTACGACCTATATTGATTTGGCAAGGCGGAGGGATGTGTAGGTGTTGGTCATATTGGTGAGGTGGAGGAATTGGACCATTCATTGATTTGGCGAGGCATAGGAATTCGTGTATCCACTATCTTGATTCAATCCAAGGATTATTAATGAATATGATATGTTAAACATTGTATATTGAGACATTCAATTGACATTGATGAGCATGAGATTATGTAAAACTTCATATATTGTTGTTCCTATTGTTGTGACTACCTCACTGGGAAATGCATGCCTAATGTGTTTCATCTCATACATTTTAGGTTGAAGAATCGACCCCCTTTTGAAGATCGGACAAGTCGCAGCAAGACAAGTCACTACAAGCCAAGTAATGTAAATTGACATTGAGAAATCCAAGTAAGGTGGAAAAGTAGTTGAACTAGTCTTATATGCATGTTTTCTTATGCCTAATATGTGTAAGAGATGAAAACTGGTTAAGGGCCTAAATATGACTTTTGGTTTGGCTATAACTTGGTAAAAATGACATATTTGGCTTATAAAGGTCAAAATCTAGTAAACGTATTCATTTGATGATGAAATTTGACATGCCAGTATTTTATGGCATTTAAAAGTTGTGTATAAAGTTTCATTGCATTTGAATACCTTTTGGCAGGTCAATTCGATTAAAAACAAGCAAAAATCTGTCATTATAGGTCAGGCCGTATCGATACGGGTGATGGCGTATCGAAACGGTTAGGCATAATTGGACTCTAAGAACAGAGCGTTTCAATACGGTCTGAGGCAGTATTGGAACATTCTACTACTGGAATTCACTATTTCGATATGGGTCTACAGTGTACCGAAACGGGTCAAAGTTAAAGTTAAAGGTAGTCAACCCGTACCGATACAGGGCTTGCCCGTTTCGATACAGTTTAAAGAACAAGTCAACTTAAGTTGACCATCGTTCACCTATTTCGAAACGGTCTTAAGGTATTTCGATACATGGTTAGTTAAGTTAGTTAAAAGGCACAATCTGGTAGTTTGTAAAGTTTACAGTTTGATCACTGAGTATTGGATGTTTAAATTGAACGAGTAAATGAACTCCAAATTATATGAAATTTTTACAGGCTTGTTAATATTGTATTGAATTTCACTTTAGTACAATCGGTTGCATCGAAGAACCTCTAATTTACCAGATTTACATTTTAGTCCCTAAAACTCGTAATAGTTAAAAATTGGTCCTAAACGTTTGAATTTCATTGTAGTATAATCAAGGAATCAATTTTCCCTTTTTGTCAAATCTTAAGACTTTCTTCCACGGTGATACTTTGAGGAAGGCTTTCTCACCAACTTCATAATTAATGTCTCTTCTTTTGAGGTCAGCGTAAGCCTTTTGTCGATCAAAGGCAGCCTTTAAACGATCATGAATTATAGCGACTCACTCTTCAGTCTCTCAAAGCAAGTCAGAGCCTAACAACTTGCCCTCGCCAAGCTCCGACCAACACAATGGATTTCTGCATCACCTGCCATACAATGCTTCATACGAAGCCATTTGAATTGATGCTTGGTAACTATTGTTGTAGGCAAATTCGACGAGGGGTAAAGACATTTCCCAAGTTCCACCAAAGTCAATAATGCATGCTCGAAGCATGTCTTCCAAGATCTGTATAGAGAGGTTCAGTGACAATGCACGTTTCTAGGATTTTCAATGGACAGATTTTTCAATGATTTACCTGGATTACCCTTTCTGACTGGCCGTCAGATTGAGGGTGAAAAGCTGTGATGAGATTAACTCTGGGGCCCAGAGCTCCTTGTAAGGTCCTCCAAAATCGAGATGCAAATTGGGGATCTTGATCAGAGATGATAGACTGAGGTACTCCGTAGAGTGAGATTACTTCCTTGATATACAAGTCAGCTAGCCTAGGGAGACTGTAGTCCATTCTAACCGGTAGAAAATGAGCTGACTTCGTGAAACGATCTACAATGACCCATATAGCATCATGATTTGAAGGGGTTAACGATAGACCACTAACAAAGTCCATAGTTATCTTTTCCCATTTCCATTTCAGTGGATCGATAGGCTGTAATAGTCCAGTAGGAGCACAAAATTCTGCCTTAACATGTTGGCATGTGAGGCATTTGGAAATGAAATCAACTATGGCCTGTTTCATGCCCGACCACCAATAGAGTTCGCGTAGGTCTTTATACATCTTTATAGACTCGGGGTGAACAGAGAAAGAACCCGAATGGGCTTCTGAAAGGATATCGGTGCGAAGAGATTCATAATTAGGTACACAAACTTGGTCATGGAAACATAAGAGTCTTTCAGAGTTTACTCCAAAGTCAGGGTTATCTGATACCTTAGAGACAATGGTTTGAAGCTCAGGATCTTGCTCTTGTAGATCCTTGATCCGCAAAACGATGGTAGACTGAACTTGGAGTTCAGCTACAAGACAACGATGTTTCCGAAGTCAGAAGTGAGCGTTAATTGCTCGAGAGGCTACAATATAGAAATATTACGATGAGTTAATATACTACACAACACATATAACTCCAAAATTTATTGTCAATGCTTACCAGGCGAAGGTTTGCGGCTGAGTGCGTCAGCTACAACGTTGGCCTTGCCCGGATGGTAATCGATGACCAGATCATAATCTTTAAGGAGTTCCATCCACCTCCACTGCCTAAGGTTCAACTCCTTTTGAGTCAACAAATACTTGAGGCTTTTATGGTCTGTGAAAAGATAGCATTTCTCTCCATAGAAATAATGTCTCCATATTTTCAATGCGAAGACAACTGCAGCCAATTCAAGGTCATGGGTAGGATAATTCATCTTGTGTGGCTTGAGTTTTCTCGAAGCATAAGCAATAACCTTGCCTTCTTGCATCAATATACATCATAACCCTAGATGCGATGCATCACTATAAACTGTGTAGTCCTTTCTAGACTCGGGTTGGATTAAGACGGGTGCATGAGTCAATTCTTGCTTCAACTGACTGAAACTTCGTTGTTGAACCTCAGTCCAAACAAAAGGAGCCTATTTCCTCAATAATTTGGTTAAAGGAGCAGCTATCATAGAAAATCCTTTTACGAATCTGAGATAATAGCTAGCAAGCTCAAGGAAGCTTCTGACTTCACCAATGTTCTTCGGTGGAGGCCAATCTACAATGGCTTGGATTTTCTTCGGGTCTACTAGAATACCCGAAGCTAACACGATATGCCCCAGAAAGGCAACTTCGGTGAGCCAGAACTCGCACTTAGAGAACTTCGTGTACAACTATTTCTCTCTCAAGGTCTGATGCACTATACGAAGATGATCTCGATGCTCTACTTCGTTCTTGGAGTAGATCAATATGTCGTCTGTAAACACCACTACAAACTTGTCAAGATAGGGCCGAAAGACCCGATTCATCAAATCCATAAAAGTTGCCGGTGCATTGGTTAGCCCAAAGGGAATCACCAAGAATTCGTAGTGCCCATATCTTGTACGGAAGGTAGTCTTTGGCACATCACACTCCTTAACCCTCATTTGATAGTATCCCTACCTTAAGTCGATCTTGGAAAATACAGAGGCATCTTTTAGTTGATCGAACAGGTCGTCTATTCTAGGCAATGGATATTTATTCTTGATGGTTACTTTATTCAACTGTCTATAGTCGATGCACAATTGCATAGAACCATCCTTCTTCTTAACAAAGAGAACCGGACCTCCCCAGGGTGAAGAGCTCAGTTGAATGAAACCTTTGCTCAATAGGTCTTGGATCTATGTCTCTAATTCTTTCAACTCCACAACTTCCATGCGATATGGTGCAATGGAAACAGGAGTAGTCCCAGGTTGCACCTCGATGCCAAACTCTACTTCACGGGTTAGGGGCAATCCCGGAAGTTCTTTGGGGAAGACATCAAGAAATTCACATACATTGTCAATGTCTTGCAGTTGTGGTTCGCCTTTGGTTTCCAATGTCAAAGCATACAATGATGGATTCCTCGCATTCATCAGTACGACACTTTCTTTACTCAAACCCTAAAGGTACAATTTTCTCTTACAACAATCTACCCAGGCTTGGTGCTCACAAAGCCAATCTAAGTCTAGGATAACATTAAATTCATGAATCGGTAAGCCAAAAAATCGGCCAGAAAAGGAATTCGTTGAATCATTAAGGGACAGTTCTTGCACACTACCCTTACGGTGACACAATCTCCTAGAGGATTGGTTACAGAAATTCTTGATGCTATTGGTTCAAAAGACATGTTATACTTCTTAACTACAATGGTGCTTATAAAAGAATGAGTAGAACCAATGTCAATCAATACATTTAAAGGATGCAAATATAACTTAATGCTACCTGCCATAACATCAGGTTCATCCTCTTATTCCCTACTCCTCACGTGATACATTTGGGCTAAAGCTTTTGAGTCTTGTTTATTAAAGGGTTTCCCTAGTCCACTTGATCGTCCATATGTTCCCGTTGATCCTTGCTTCGATCCTTTAGCCCGAAAGGATTGAGGAGGAGAAGTAGCAATGGTTTGTATGACGAGTTACTTGGTTGCACTCATAGAACAGACACGAATAATGTGACCCTGCTCAACACAATAGTAACAGGCTTCAGTCTGCTTATAGCATTGACCCGCTAGGTGCCTATTCTGAAAATAATTGCAGAGAGGGTGCTGGTTACCTCGATTCGAACCTCTAGTGCTGTCAACGGATGCGATTTTAGCAAAAGACTGCATCACAGATTGAGGTCTATCAATGTTCCCAGATCGGGAGGGCTGTGAATAGATATTTTGTTTGGGGCCTTGATATCTCCCCTTCTTGTTCCATCTCGGAGGTCAAGAATCATCCATGAACCTCTTCTTTAATTTTCCAGACTCACCAGCTCATTGAGCTCTCTGGGTAGCTTCAGTGGCCTTGACTCAGTTCACCAGATCCTGGAAGTTGGTGATACCAAGGGCCGTAAACATGGGTCGTAGCTTATCGCTAAGGCCAGCTATAAACATTCTGCACTTGTCTTCCTCTTTCTTTATAAATTCTGCTCCGTATCGGCAATATTTGTAGAAATCATGGATTTATTGCTCGATAGGTCACCCACCCTGCCTCAGATGGAGAAAGGTGTTCCGCCTTTCCGCAAGATAATATTCACTAATGTACTTATTTTGGAACTCTTGAGAAATAACTACCAAGTAACCGATTCTTCATTAGCTGTGAGAATAGTGGTTTCCCACCACATGAGAGCTTCATCGGTCAATAACGCAATAGCACACTCCAACTTGTGTTCATCCAAACACTGCAGATGCTTGTTCAAGATAAGCAACGTGTTATCCAACCAGTATTCGGCAACTTCAAGATTATCATCATCTTGTCCAGTAAAGGAATAGGCTCGGAGTGCAGTCAACTTGTCCACAGGGGCACGGACATACTGGACAACATGAGGGGTAGGCAGAACAGATGGTGTTGCTTGCATCACAACCATAAACTGTTTGAACATATTAGCCATATTCTGGTAACATTCAGCCTGAGCAGTAGGTGTTGCAGGCTCAGTACCCTGAACGGGAGGGTCCTGTGGTTGCGGTGGGTTCTAAGGATTTCCTCCTCTAATCTCCTCACCATGTGTCGAGGCACCAGTAGCGAGCTCGTCTATATAAACTTCATTCGTCTCAGATATATCTATATGAAAGATCAGATTAGTCGAGAAGTCACAATATACGCAATTTAAAACTCCTAGGTGGCAAAGTAACACAATAGCAATGCAACAAGCTTCGGTTTAGTCCTAGAATCGACTAAACTCTAGATCTGATACCACAAATGTAACACCCCCTTCCCGGTCTGCTCGAGAACCGGATTGGAAGGTAAAACCGATGATCAATACAGGAACCAATAGAATAAAATTTCAATCCACATCATACAATGAATCATTCCCATCAAATAACTCAGTTTAATTTATCCATACAAGCAATGATTAGTCGATCACGGGCTAAATTGCAATTATTACAAGTTTTAGGGACCAATTTGTAATTTTGACAAACTATGGATTTTTCAATGCAATTGATCTTACCACTTTAAAATTCACTACTTTAATGACATGTCTGCAAAATTTCATTCGATTTGGAGATCATTAACTCATTCAATTTAGCCTTACAATGTTCAGTGACTAAACTGTGAAATCAGAAATCTGTTCAATGAGCCTTTAACTAACTTACCTAACCCAATATTGAAACACCCTAGAGTTGTTTCGAAACGGGTGAACGATGGTCAACTCTTGTTGAACTACCCTTAAGACTGTACCAATACAGGAATACCCTGTATCGAAACAGGTTGACCTCCTTTGACTTTGACTTGACCCGTTCCGATACGCTATGAACCCGTATCGAAACGAGGGATTCCAGAGACAAAATGTTTCGAAACAGCTATGGACTGTTACGATACATCCTATTCTTCAGGCTAATTTATGCTTACCCGTATCGAAACGCCATCACCTGTTTTGATACGGCGTGACATGTAATGATAGATTTTAACTGGTATTTAATCAATTTGACCTATCTAACAATGTCCAAATGCAACGAAACATTACACACAATATTTTAATGTTATAAACTACTAGCATGCCAAATTTCATGACTATATGAATACGTTTACCATATTTTTACCTTTTTGAGCTAAGTATACAAATTTCAACCATTTCAAGTTAACCAAAAAGGCCATTTAGGGCTATTAACCATATTACAACTTAGGCATTACACCAATACAACAAAATGGGCATAAATGACTAGTTCAACTACTTTGCCACCTTCCTAGGAGTTTATATGTCAAAAACACATTACTTGAGGCTTGTAGTGACTTGTTTTGCCTTTGTAATTCGATCTTCCGGTGCACAAACTTTCAACCTGAAAAATGCATGAGATGTGACACGTTAGGCGTACTTTCCCTAGTGAGGTAGTCATAAACAATATGAACAACAACAATGTATTGAATTTCTATATTCATGATCTCATGCCTATCAATAACAATGCTATGCAATGATATACAATGTTTAACATGTTCATTTCATCATTAACCCTTAGATTGAATCAAGATAGTGGATACGCGAATTCCTACACCTCGCCAAGTCAATGAATGGTCTAATGCCTCCGCCTCTCTAATATGACCAATATCGATACACATCCCTCCGCCTCGCCAAATCAATATAGGTCATAGCCTTAGGACCGTAGTCCACCTGTACACTGAGCTCATGAATTCTATGGCATGCCAATTGTATCCAATGTCCATTCCAATCCGAGGTTTTCAATGTTCATATTCATTTCAATAATCAAATAGTATACCAATGTCCGATGATTTCCAATATTACCAATGACAAATATATGTATCTCATCATCAATATTTCATAGTTCGATGTCATTATCAATGTCCAATGGTTTCTATACAATAATTCGATGACAATGACTATATCAATGACAATGCACAATGACGATATCAATGGCTATATCCGATGTTCAATAACAAACTTACTTACACTTACCAAAGAGTCCGATTAACCATCCAATGCAATTTCTTCAACAACAATGTTAGCGATGTAATCTAAATTGTCAAATAATGATCTGGGAAGACCTTTCACCTAAACTCGAGACTCCGACTACACTCAACTTAGCAATCTGAAGCTTTCAAGGCTCTCGGATAACAATCCCCTTGTTCCTAGCTTGTGATAGAGACGGTGAAACCTCTTTCTCCACTTCTTGAGCTAGAAAGTCAATAGAAAACTATTAGAATCGTTATTTCGATCAAAATAAATACAACGATATCAAAATCTATATCCGACTTCAATAAAAACACTAACGATGAAATATCCATGGATGGTCAAAACCCTAACATAAGATTAAACCCAATATATCCGTGGAATCCAATAACTAATTGAGGATTATTGCTTACCCGATCGATAGTAACGATTCGATATCGATAAAATGAAGAAAAGGTGAAGCTCAAAACTCTCTCCAATGGAGGTGTGTGCTTGAGGGATGAAGATGAAGAAGATGAAGGCGTTTGCTTCAATTCTCGGGTAAGTCCTCTCTTTAATTACTCTTTTTCCTTTTTGTTTGTATCTATTTAGTCCCTCAACTCACACCATTCTATGATTTTACTCCTCAACTTGCATTATCTCCAATTTAGTCACTATATAAGTTCAAAATGTTTCGATAGGGTCCGATGACAATATTTTTAGCTCAATTTATGGTTCGACATCAATACTTAACTAGCCTATACATTATTTAAACTTAATCAATGTAGGATTTCTGATCATCGGAACTTAATTCCGACTAGACCAGATTTCGGGGTGTTACATGACTCAACCTATTGAGAACTTTACATCCATAAGCTATCATCAATAGCATCCACAACATCATACATAATTTAAATCTATACATCACTAAATAATGGAAAACGAATACCTATTTTACCCGTGCTCACACAGTTGTCGGGTTGAATGGGCATATCTGGATCACCATAGCCACGTATATGTCTTGAACGTAATTGGATCACATTAGCCACAAGTTGTCTTTACTAGAGGTCACTCAGCCATCAGGTTACTCGAGCTCATTCAGCCCATCGAGTAGATTTTTAACTGCACCTGTATCACTCAGCCATCGGGTACGTCAGATGTACTTGATCACACAACATTGAGTACATATTCACTTATATAATCGCACCCAGATAACATAGCCCTTGAGTAAGTTGGATGTACTTTATCACACAACCATGAGTACAATCCCCTTGTTTAAGTACATTAGTACTGACTCTAGGACATCTAGATTCCTTTACAACAACCATAAGATAAGACATGCTCTCCGAGCATTTATACACCTCACCAAGAGGTAAGTGGCACCACGCCTAGCTATCAAGAATATGCCCCCAAGGAATAATACTAAACCATATAGTTTATCTCACAATTTATCATTACCTAGCCTATGATATATTATGAATGATATTAACCATTACATCAACTCATTTGAGTTTCTCAAGGAAAATCAAGCAAGCATCTATCTCATCAAGCTTACACATTGGGGTGAAATCTCGGCATCTCAATTTTATATGTTCTATTACCTCAATAGAAGCCTAATGGGCCATAGCCCACAATTTTACAACCCCTCAGGCTCAAATCAACATTTTTGGGCAGATTGCCCAGTCAGTATCAGTACTAAGCTACGTGTATCGTTACGACACCCTTGAGTATCGGTAGTCACTCCTTTACCGATACCGAAACTGCTCCATGAAATTCCTCAAAGGTTATTGGTACCAATAATAGATTGATCGTACCGGTACTTGAGCCTCAAGTATTGGTACTCCCACAACGTACCAGAACCGAAACTTGTTACTGAAATTTTCTAAGCCTTTGTGTACCAGTATGTGTCAATCCGTACTGATACTGTCCCAAATCGCGTACTGGTACAAGTTGAACATCATAGCGGTACTAATCTAACATTTTATCCTTGCTCCTCATTTGAAACACGGGGTATGTTGAGTTGATCAAACAATGGCTAAACACCAAGAGGGGGTGAATTGGTAGAATAAAAATTGAAGGGTGCAAGTAGGAAATTTAAAAGATGAAGACAATACGATTTAGAGTGGTTCAAGCTTTGAACAAGCTCTACATTCACTACCTCAGCACCCTACTGAGGATTTCAACAATTCACTAACTTGAATTCGTTCGTTTCCTCAGCTTAGGAGGAAACCATACAAACCGATCAATCTTTCTACCCAAAGATTGACCCAAGAACACTCCTTACAAGAGAAAGATAGGCAAACTTTAAAAATACCTTTCAAAGGCTAATTGTTTACCCAATTACAAATAAACACTCCCCAAACTCTAAAAAGATTTACAATGAAGAACTCTAAATGAGTTCGGTACAAGAATTTGACTCATATGCTCAAGGGTTTAGATTTGATTGCTTGGATGTTGCTTTTAGGTTCAATAATTGTTGTTGGTGCTTTTGAGACTTGCTTTTATATCTTCTCATTGATTTATAGTCGTTTGGGTAGTTGATATCATCAATAGAGCCGTTAGGGCTCTCTCTTCTCTCCATAAATGTAGTTCTACAATTACTCGTATCGGAACACGTGTCCCAGTATCGACACAGCCTCAAAAAAGAAAGAGCCGTTATGTGTGAAAAGGGAACCGTATCGAAACGCGAGAAGGTGTTTCAAAACGTTAAGGGGCTATATCGAAATGGCTATAGGCCATATCGAAACGGCTATAGGTCGTATCGAAACGGTTTTGCACATATTTGAAACTGTAAAATGTCATTTCGAAACACCAAAGGGGTATATCGAAATAGTTAACCAATTTTCAAAAATTTTGTTCTGACAAGTAACAGCTAGTTCATTTAATGCTCAATTTTGAAAAAATTGAACCACTATATCGATACGGTTATGAGCCGTTTCGAAACATTATTTAAAAAATTTAAAGCTCAGATGAAGGCTGTATCGAAACGGGCTTGCCCGTTTCGAAACCCTAGTCTTGAAATAGGGAAGTTCGTACTGAAATGGCACTTTCGAATAAGCTCCTAAAATCAATCCATATCGAAACACCTTAGGGGTGTTTCAAAATGTCTGGTCGATTTTGAGTAATTTGGCTTTGAAACACTTAGAAAATTTTATGGGGTTTAAGTTTTGACTTTAAAACATTTTAAGTATAAAATTTATTTGTCAAATGTGAGTCTTTTGAGTACTTAAAATTTTATTTACTTTGCAATTTGGTCTTTATATTATTTGTTATATCAAAATTAAACATTGGTTTTACAATCTCCCCCTTTTGATATAACAAAACCAAAGTAAATTTTTAAGTAAACCCCCTAAATTGATGCTAGGTTTTGAAAATGATTTTAAAAACTTAGCTTAACCCTTCTCCCCCTTTTTGATAGATCACATTCAATGAAGGAATAAAGAATATAACCGAGACAAAGCATAATTAAAGCAACATAATATCATTAGGCATAATAAACCAAAGCAAAAGTTACAAAATATCCATACTTAATACCTAAAAACAAGATATCAAAGCATAGGTCCTAATATAAAACATAGATAGGTGGATAAAAAAGGAAATCCTAAACTAGATGATATGCAATGAGATGCAAAGAACTAAGGCTCATCGTCATCTTCATCTACATCATTAGCGGTGCTCCTTTTAAATTGCCTCCACTCGCCATTAAAGCTAGTAAAAGACATGTTCATCGATGCTTGTTGAGTTTCAACCGAAGTAAGTCTATTCTCAACATTTTGAACACGTTCCTCCAAGGATGTGAAACGAGTGTCAATAACGGCAAAACTGAAGTTCGTGTTGGTTTGCAATGCATTGAATTGCTCGGTGAGAAAAGTCATGAGAGCTTTATTGTTAGGTGGAGCAATTTGAGGTTGAGGTTCGGGGGCCGCAACTTGAGGAGGATTCTCAACATGAACCCAATCTCCATCAATGTAGTGAAACTTGCAGCAGAGAAAAGTGCATTCATCGATGCAATCCTTGAGAGATTTCGGAAAATCAAGAGAGCAATCAATCCCCAATTTCGAGAACAAATAACACAAAGCAGTTCCATAGGTGAAGGAAGTGTCAAGATGTGTAACACCCCCTTCCCGGCCTGGACGAGAACCGGGTCGGAGCGTGTTACCGATGAACGATGCGGTGATTGGTGCGATAAAATTTCAACTTATTAACAACACTTAATAAATATTACACAAACAAATCATTACCAATATACATCTTAGTCCAATTCAATCATAAAAACACCACATTTAACCATTTAAGACCGTTTTATAACTTTTACAAGGTTTAGGGACCATTATGTAAATATTACAAACTAGAGGTCCTTCAATGCATTATACAATACCACAATGAAATTCAGTAGAACGTTGATTAGCCTGCAAAAATTCATGCATAATGGTGATCATTTACTCATTCAATTTAATCATCCAAACTATAGTGACCAAACTGCAAACAATACAAACGTTAGATTAAGCCTTTTTAACCACTTTAACTAACCCTGTATCAAAACGCCCAAAGCTGTTTCGATACGGGTAGACGATGGTCAACCTTGTTGACTTTTCCCTTTTGACCATATCGATACGAGCAAGCCTTGTATCAGTATGGGTTGACTTCCTTTGACTTTGACCCATTTCGATACACTATAAACTTGTATCGAAACAAGGGATTCTAGAGACAAAATGTTTCGGAGCGACCCCAAACTATTTCGATACGCCCTAACCCCTAGGCTCAATTATGCTTACCCGTATCGAAATGCCATCACCCATTTTGATACGGCCTGACCTGTAATGATAGATTCTTGCTGGTTTTTATTCATTTTAGCTTATCAAATAATGTCCAAATGTAATGAAAATTCACACACAACATTATAACCATAAATTCTACTAGCATATCAAATTTTAGAGCCATATGAATCCATTTACCCGATTTTTACCTTTTAGTGCCAAAGCATGAATTTAGGGCCATTTCATACTACATAGGAGACTCATCTTAAACATATCATACTTTTAGCACTTAACCTGTAGCACCACAGTTTTGGGGCTAGATGTTGCGGATATGGACTTTGGGATTCAATAGGTTAGTTTGGCTTTTGGGGTTAGACCAGGGAAAACCTTCCTCGGGTATTCCTAAAAAGATGGGATTAATTTCTAAAATTACTATCTATTATGTGTAAGAGTTGTGTGAAATCAATTTTGGAAAATAAATTTATAAAGGTTAAGATTTCGGTCTAGTAACCAAATCACAAGTTTTCAAAAGTTGGTGGCCATTTTGCAAAATCAGCCAAAAATGTGGTTTTAGTTTTTAATTAAAATCAAACCTATTTTAAAAGGATTTCATAACAAAAAGAATGGCTTTTGAATCCGCCCCATTTCCTTTTTCACGCTAGTTTCTTAAAACCAAGCCACCATTGAAGCATTTTCAATCTAAGGGATTACCCATCAAGGTTTTGAGAGGTAAACTTGATTCCATCTTGCTTTTCTTTAATTAAACTTGTTATTGTTAGTTTTCTATCAATATCAAATGGTTTACCTCTCTTGATTTAAATGTTCAAGTTTGAAATAAAATGAGTTTTTTGAAGATTTTCGTTCAAATGGCTTAGGTTGGGTTTTGAAGTGTTTTTAAATGGTGTTTAGGTGTTTAAATGATGTTTATATGAAGAAGGGATCATAAGGAAACTGAAACTTGAAGTTTGAGTGGAGTTTGGTATGAAAAATCTTGAGTTTAAGCTTGATTTTGGGTTTTTTAATGACATTAGTTGTTTTGGCATGTTTAAGTTGCTGATTTTGATGTTAATAGATGAGTTTTTGATGGTTGAAATGTTGGGTAATGGCCGGGTTTGTGTTTTGGACGTTTTAGAAGTGATTTCGATGATTTTCGGTATTGGATTGTTGGGTATTTGAGAGTAATTGCTGGATTTCAGTATTGCTGCAAGTTTGGAAGCTTATTTGGGTTTTAATACTCTATTTTAACTTTCTAGAAACAGTGGATTCTAGTTTGGAAGCAAATTCGGGTGATCGTTAGTTATTTATGGATATGGCTTTTCGGAACGAGTTTATCGGTGAGTGGAATTGTTTTAAAGCATTTGGAAATGTTCAAAGATGATTTTGGGGGTTTAGATTGGGCTTGATAAGCCAATCTAAATTCAAGAGTAAGTGGTTTTACATTTCACCAAGTTTTTGATATTGTGTGTTGTGCTATAAAACTTCGGTGAGACTCGTGTTTGTTGCCTATTGTTTTTCCTACCTTTATTGCCTATGTTATGTTGTGAGCATGCTTATGTTGTTGTCGTAAGATTGTAAGACATATGTGTTGGTAAAGGCATGCTTGGTATGGAGATGTTGGTAAGAGTAAGATGTGGTAAGATGGGCTTGATAGCCATGTATGTTTTGGTAAGTTTGAACCTTGTTAGAGTATTGGCATAAGTTAGAATCTTTACCGGATATAGTTGATCGATCAACTAGTTTAATGCGCACATGTAAAACTTGTAAGACAAAACTCGCATTCGTGTAAGACAAAATTCGTACGGTTGATCGGATCGGTCTGAGAAATGGTTCGAATATAAAAGGAGGTTTTTAGGGAAAGCCTAGTTCGGGATTCTTTAAAGATATAGAAAAATATCTAAAAATCCTCATTTAATATATATAAGAGAGTGGTGAAATCAATTTTACAAATTAAGGTTTGGAAATACTA
This sequence comes from Hibiscus trionum, assembly GCA_030270665.1. Taxonomy (NCBI): domain Eukaryota; kingdom Viridiplantae; phylum Streptophyta; class Magnoliopsida; order Malvales; family Malvaceae; genus Hibiscus; species Hibiscus trionum. Next base: position 9,098,692 of record BSYR01000053.1, read on the forward strand.
CATTTCGGTGTAGTGACCAAAATGCGATTTTTGCAAAGTTTAGTAGTGATTGTTTTGTAAAGGATTGAAACTTTGAATCTTTAAGGAGCTAATTACCCAAAATGTTTTCTCCAGATTTTTCCTTAATTTGGTTGATTTAATTAATGTTTTAATTAAATAAAAGAAAAGGGAAACTACCTTTTGATTTTCATAACTACATTTTTCCTAATTTTCTCTCATTCCTTTTTCTCTCAAAATCCCATCATCCAAACACTTTTTCTCCAGCAACTTTCACATAGATTTTCACTTCAATTGATGAGATTTCCATTACTCATTGATTCCTAAACAATCTTACATCAAATCCTTTTGATTTCCACATTGAATTTTCATGGAATTTGGCCCAAATCAAGGAGAAATCACCATTTAGAGGTAAGATTGTTCTTCTCCTCTAAATACTCAGTTTTTTTTACTGAAATTCCCAAGTTGTCAATCCTTTATTAAAGTTTTATAAATGGATTTAATGTTAGAAATAAGATTTTGGCTTAAAACTCAAGATTTTGGAAGAGATCTTGAAGATTTTCTTTGTAATTGATTAGGCTCTATTTTGAGATGGTTCTTTAATGTATTTTGGATATTAAATGATGTTAGAAATGAGGTTTTATCAATGCAATCCCGAATAGGTTGTGTTTCCTAAGTTTTTTCTTGTGAAAATGGTGGTTTTTGTGGAGTTTTTGGTGTTCTGTTATAGTTGGAGGTATAAGGACGTGTTGAGAGCTGTTTTTGATGTTAATTGATGTTTAGAAGTGATGGATCTTGGCTGGGTTATGTTTTAGAAGTGTTTGGAGGTGATTTCGGTTGTGTTTGGTAGCCGAAATGTTGGTTTTAGGTAGAGCAGCGAGTTTAGGAGTGTTGGATGAAGATTTCAATGCATGATGATGCATTAATCCTCTACTTTGACGTGTCTAAAACAGGTGAGACATCTTTGGACACTTTTGGAGTTGATCCGGAGGCTTAATCGGTGTTTCGGCGAGCAAGGTGAAACGTAATTGGTGAGTGGAGTTGGTTTTCCAGCTTTGAAACGATTATTTGGAGGTTTTGGGAGCTTAGTTTAAGTTTAAACAACTTAGCTAATCTCAAGAGTAAGTTTTTGGAAAAACTCCCTCGGATGTGCTAAGTTATGGTTTGATGCATTAGTTAAGAAATGCATGTTTAATTACTGTTTTGAAAGCATGTTTTAGCATGATTAATGCTGGTTTTGAAAGCCATGTATTAAAGGATGCTCAAGGTAAGAGATCCTTGGTTTGACATGTTATTAATTTGGTTATGTTGCATGGAGATGCATGATGATAAGTGGCTTTGATTAATGCTTAAAACAGTGAATTGATGATGGTATTTGATGTATATTGGCAAGTGATGAAATGGTTTTTAAAGTACTTGAATCGGATATAGTTAGCCGACTATAGGATTGGGTGCACCGTAAGTAGAGTCGCCTTGGATGTTGAGGGGTTGTTATTGTACCGTAAACTCCATCCAAGTACCCTAACGATTGAGGTAAGATCACAACGGTGGTTGTAAATTCCGTGTGTGGATCTTGTGTTATGTGTCCCTTACTCTCGTTAGTGGAATTATACAACTACCGATGAGTGGTGTTGAGGGGTTGATATTGTACCGTTATACTCCACCACGGGTGTCACATCAATGGAGGGATTGCTCTTAAGTGTGAACCTTGTGTAGTCCGGTAGTGTGTATGAAGCGTGTGGGACATCGCTTGTAATCCGCGTATCCGATTGTGTTTTGTGTTGAAATGGTTATGAACTATCACTTGAAAGCCAATATAATGTATTTAAATGTAACAAAGCGTGAGATGCTTGAAAATGATGCAAGGTATCATGAGAAAGAGATGAGCATGTGGTTTAAAAGCTTTGTTGAAAGTGTTTTCTAAAAATGCATTGTTGTATTGGTTTTATTTAAAGCTTGCCTCACTAAGCATTTGTGCTTACACTCTCTTTTACCAATAATGCAGATAATTGAGGTGTTAAAGGGCATCAAGGGAGCTAAGTATATCCAAGGGAAACTAAGCTCATGTATGGTGAAGTTTTCGTACACTATTAGTTTTGATAATTTGGCAATGGGAACCTAAGTTTTGTTCTGGGAGATGTGTTAAACTCTCTAAGGTTGTGGCATGTGTGCCTTGGTTGTTCTGAATTGTAATTGGCCTTTAATGCTTGTTTGGAGGTTTGGTTACTCTATTTGGCTTGGATGTTAGGATGCATATTTCTAGACTTATGAATTTTCTTGTTTGATGCCATGAAGGTGTTTTGGGGCTCTATATGTGTACCTTGTATGTAGGTTGACTTGTTGATATGCTTGGGAAGTCATTTGGATGTGTTGGATCGAGTTTGTGCATAAAAAACCAGCAATTACTGCTGTTTCTAGGCAAACCGTATCGGAACACTCCTTAGTGTTTCAAAACGGGGGCCTGAAATGGCCTTCGTGTTTCGAAACGCCAAGGAATGTTTCGAAACAAATTTGCCACTAGATGGCCTCGTTTCGGAACCAGTCTCGGAACCAACCCGCGTATCGAAACGGTCAACGCCGTTCTGATCCTGCGTTTCGATACGGCAGGTGGGTGTTTCGAAACAAGTGACCGTTGGGCACTGATTTGAATGATGCTGAAGTTTGCAAGCTTTACATTTTAGTCCCAAATGTTTAAGTTGCAAATGCTTGAGTCTGAGATGTCCAATTAAGTTGAAGTTTGGCAAAAAAGCATGTAACATGACTAATTTCATTTTGGTAACTTTAAAATCAGTAAGGACCTTCTAATTTCCAGAATTTATGTTTTGGTCCCTAAATTTATATATTGTGCAATTGAGTCATTTTTTTGTAATTCGATCGCTGTGCCTTTCTCTATTGTATCTCATGGGTACTCTCTTAGGGATAATATGTATCTAGACAAGATTAAAAAGAAAAAAAAGGGGTCGTGAATCAAGGTTGACTTTGGTTTTCCCCGTGTAATCTTCATAGTTCGGGTTAACCGTCTAGGTCGGGCTAAGGGGGTTACATTTGGTGGTATCAGAGCTTAGTTCTCGTGTAATTGGGAATTGTTATGTGGGTGATGTATGTGTATTTGCATGATATGCCTTCGGGTGAAAGAATGTTGTATGAATAGTGATGCATGGTTTCAATTGTGATGATATGCTATGTTGGAATGTGTAAGGGGATCCCATTTCCATAACAAAACTAATGAATGGAACTTGTTTTCGAAGAAGAGCTTGAGTACTTGGATTACTTATCCTATTGAGCCTAATTATGTTTTTTGCATTTGTGTTAGTGCATTGTTTTCTTGTAAATGGGGCCGCGTAGAGAGATGAGAATAATTACAAGAGCTATGGCTCAGAATGAGAATGAGAATGATGAGAACGTTGAGAATGTTGTGGATTTACCTCCTCCCTCTAGTGGTGGACCACCCGGTGGAGGTGGTGCCGGAGGTGATAATGTGGTGCTGGAGCTGGTGCTGGGGTCGCTGGACCTGAAGGTGTGCAGGGGCAAGCTGCTCCTGACATGACTGTGTTGATTCAGGCTATTGCTGGAGCCTTTCAAGCAGCAGTACCTGGAGTTCATGGAGCTGCGCATCATGATGATGCTAATGTGAGATTGCCTTTGGAACGTCTTCGCAGTCTGGGAGGGACTGAGTTCAGAGGTTTATCTCCGGAAGGATCTGAGTCTTGGTTGGAAAGCACCAAGAGGATTTTGGGGCAAATGAACTGCAATAATGTGTAGAAGTTGGGTTGTGTGGTGTCACTGCTGCATGATGATGCTTATATGTGGTGGACAACCACTATCTATGGGATGGAGGACAATGATGTAACTTGGACGTTTTTCCTGAATGCGTTCAAGCGGAAGTATCTGGGTGTGCGGTACCTAGATGAGAAGGAAAAAGAATTTATGTCTCTTGTGCAAGGCAGTATGTCTGTAGCTGAGTACGAAATCCAGTTTGTCCGCCTTAGTCATTATGCACCTGAGTTAATCCCTGATGAGCGGGAGAGGTGTGAACGTTTCTGTTATGGATTGGTAGCATATGTGAAGACTTTTATGCTTGCGGCTGAATATACAGATTTTGATGTGCTTGTCTGTAGGGCGAAGGACATCGAGCAGAACTTGGGTTTGTCTTCCAAAGGCGTTAGTTCTAGCTCAGGGAAAAGGGCTGCTGATCATAGTTCTAGCGGTGGACGGAACAAGAGAGGACGAGATAGGAGGTATCAGTCTTCTGCTAGGCATGGTAATGGAGGACATGGTACGCCTGTTCAGTGAGATAGGATGAGGGCTGATCAGAACACGTGTTGGACGTGTAGATCTCGTGGCCATTTGAGGCGAGATTTTCCTCGAGCAGCGAGGGAGGTTCAAGCTCCTGTTGCAGCGACGGGTAACTCATGTTGGAATTGTGGTTCGGCAGACTACATGAGAAGGGAGTGTCCTTTGTTGGCCGGTGGTGGTCAGGGACGTACTCCTGGGGTAGTTGCACCTCAGAGAGGTCGGGGGCGTGGCCGAGGGAATTTCCAGAGAAGGGAGGAAGGACAGCGGGGTATTGCTCACGTGGTAGCTGTTCGGCCTGAGGGTGGAGGACCGGCGAGGGTGTATGCTCAGCGCGAGGGGCGCAACGACACCGATCTGATCGCAGGTACTTTTGCTCTTCAGTCTTTATCCTTGCTGGCTTTGATTGATTATGGATCCACGTATTCTTATATTTTGAGTGGGCATGCACATATGCTTGATATACCTGTGGAGATGCTTGGATTAGGGATGCAAGTAACTAGTTCTTTTGGTGAGACGGTGGTGACATGGAGGTTGTATAGGAGGTGTCCTTTAAAAGTGCAAAATCATGTCTTTCTTGTTGATCTCATGGAATTTCCATTCTATGGTTTGATGTAATCCTTGGTATGGATTGGCTTGTTGAGCATCGAGCTGTAGTGGATTTTGAGAACAAGCGAGTTTCGTTGAAACTTGCAGATGATTATGAGGTAGTGGTGGTGGGTGAAAATGTAAAGTTTCTTAGTAATGTGGTGTCTACCTTGGAAGCAAGTCGGATGTTACGGCAAGGTTGCGAGGCTTATCTAGCCTTTGTTATGAATCCAAGTTCGAAGGAGGTGCGCGTTCAAGATATAATAACTGTTCGTGAGTTCCCTGGAGTGTTTTCGGAGGAGTTACCTGGGTTGCCGCCTAGTCGAGAGGTGGATTTTGGAATTGAGTTGTATGAAAACACAACTCCAGTGTCCATTGCTCCCTATCGCATGACACCTAAGGAGTTGAAGGAATTGAAGACGCAACTTCAGGAGTTGCTTGATCGTGGGTTCATTCGGCCAAGTGTGTCACCTTGGGGTGCACCGGTCTTGTTTGTGAAGAAGAAGGATGACACTATGAGAATGTGCATCGATTATCATCAACTGAACAAGTTGACCATCAAGAATCGGTATCCTTTGCCGAGGATTGATGACCTTTTTTATCAGTTTCGTGGAGCGGCTGTGTTTTCCATGATTGACTTAAGGTCAGGGTACTACCAGCTTAAGGTGAAGGATGTAGAAGTGCCAAAAACAGCCTTTAGGACGAGGTATGGGCATTATGAGTTCCTTGTAATGCAGTTTGGCTTGACGAATGCTCCTGCAGCTTTCATGGACATGATGAATAGAGTGTTCCATGAATACTTGGATAAGTTTGGTGTGGTGTTCATTGACGATATCCTTGTGTACTCTCGTACTGAGGAGGAGCATGAAGGTCATTTGAGGGTTGTCTTGCAAGCGCTTCTGGAAAATCAGCTTTATGCTAAGCTGAGCAAATGTGAGTTTTGGCTAAAGGAAGTTGTGTTCCTTGGTCATGTGGTTTCGGCAAAGGGAATTCATGTTGATCCCTAGAAGGTTGAGGTAGTTATGAATTTGAAGCCTCCTAAGTATATTCACGAAGTCCGTAGTTTCCTTGGGTTACCAGGATATTACCGGAGGTTTGTGGATGGATTTCCAAAGATTGCTGCACCTTTGACGAAGTTGTTGCAAAAGGATGTCAAGTATCAGTGGACGGAAGCAAGACAACAAGCTTTTGAGAAGCTTAAGGCAGCTTTGTCGCAAGCTCCAATCTTGGTTCAGCCTGAATCAGGAAAAGAGTTTGTGGTATATAGTGATGCATCCTATGTTGGTTTGGGATGTGTGCTAATGCAGGAGGGTAAGGTGGTGGCTTATTCATCACGACAATTGAAGGTGCATGAGCGCAATTATCCTACGCATGATATTGAGTTAGCTGCGGTGGTTTTTGCTTTGAAGATTTGAGACATTATCTGTATGGTGAGAAGTGTACTGTGTACACAGATCACAAGAGTTTGAAGTATCTGATGTCGCAGAAAGAGTTGAATCTTAGGCAACGACGTTGGGTGGAGTTGCTTAAGGATTACGATCTGACGATCGAGTACCATCCGAGAAAAGCTAATGTTGTGGCGGATGCTTTGAGCAGGTAGGTGGCGGTTGAGTTAAGGGCTATGTTTGTCAGCTTGAGTATTTCGCAAGATGGAGGTCTTGTGGCTGAATTGCAAGTGAAACCATCATTGGTTCAGTTGATAAAGGATAAGGAGTTGTTAGATGATTCTTTGGTGCCACATGTTCAGGATATTGTTGAGGATAGACCATCGGATTTCTGTTTTAACGATGATGAAGTTTTATGTTTTGGAAGTCGGATAGTAGTGCCGAATGATGCGGAGTTGAGGCGTACTATTCTGACTGAAGCTCATAGTAGTCCTTTTGCTATGCACCCTGGTAGTACGAAGATGTATCGTGATTTAAAGGATGAGTACTATTGGGTGGGATTAAAGAAAGATGTTGTGGAGTATGTGAGTAAGTGCATGGTTTGTTAGCGGGTTAAGGCTGAGCATCAGTTTCCTTCAGGGTTGTTGCAACCGTTGAGGATTCCTGAGTGGAAGTGGGAAAGAATTACCATGGACTTCGTGTCTGGGTTGCCTTTGTCACCATCGAAGAAGAATTCGGTGTGGGTGATTGTGGATCGCCTTACGAAGTGTGCACATTTCTTATCTGTGCACACTACGTATACCTTGGACAAGCTTGCAGAGTTGTACATTGCCGAAATTGTGCGTTTGCATGGTGTACCAGAATCTATAGTGTCGGATAGAGATCCGAGGTTTACATCACGTTTTTGGGAGTGTTTGCACCAAGCTTTGGGTACGCGGTTGAATTTCAGTACTTCTTATCATCCACAATCGGATGGGCAGTCTGAGCGTGTCATCCAAGTGCTTGAGGATATGTTGAGGTGCTATGTGATTGAGTTTCAAGGTTCTTGGGAGAAGCATTTGCCTTTGGTGGAGTTTGCTTATAACAATAGCTACCAGGCAAGTATTCAAATGGCACCTTATGAAGCCTTGTATGGAAGGAAGTGCAGAACTCCTCTTTGCTGGGCTGAAACGGGTCAGAAGTTGGTCTCGATGCCGGCTTTGTTGAAAGGAACAACCGAGAAGGTGAAGCTCATTTGTGAGCGGTTGAGGGCAGCTTTTGATCGACAGAAGTCTTACGCGGATTTGAAGCGTAAGGAGATTGAGTTTGCGGTGGGTGACCGTGTGTTTTTTAAGGTTTCACCTTGGAAGAAGGTGATGAGGTTTGGCCGGAAGGGTAAGTTGAGCCCTAGGTATATTGGACCGAGGTGATTGAACGTGTGGGTCCTGTTGCGTACAAGCTGAGGTTACCACAAGAGTTGGAAAAGATACATGATGTGTTTCATGTCTCTATGCTTCGGTTGTATAGATCGGATCCTTCTCATGTTATGCTTGTGAAGGAAGTGGAGTTGAATCCAGACTTGACCTATGATGAAGAGCCGGTTGAAATTTTGGATTCGGACAGTAAAGTTCTTCGAGGTAAGACCATTGAGTTGGTTAAGGTGTTGTGGAGGCATCGTGGTGTTGAGGAAGCCACATGGGAAAGAAAGGATGACATGAAGAAGCAATTTCCTTACCTCTTTCCTCCAGGTAAATTTCGAGGAAGAAATTTCTTAAGAGGGGAGAGTTGTAACACCCCAATTTTGGGCTTAGAAGTTTAGGGTTGATCGGACCGGTCTGAGAAACGGTTCGAATATAAAGGAGTTTTTTAGGGAAAGCCTAGTTCGGGATGCTTTAAAAATATAGAAAAATATCTAAAAATCATCATTTAATATATATAAGAGAGTGGTGAAATCAATTTTACAAACTAAGGTTTGGAAATACTACATTTCGGTGTAGTGACCAAAATGCGATTTTTGCAAAGTTTAGTAGTGATTGTTTTGTAAAGGATTGACACTTTGAATCTTTAAGGAGCTAATTACCCAAAATGTTTTCTCCAGATTTTTCCTTAATTTGGGTGATTTAATCAATGTTTTAATTAAATAAATGAAAAGGGAAACTACCTTTTGATTTTCATAACTACCTTTTTCCTAATTTTCTCTCAAAATCCCATCATCCAAACACTTTTTCTCCAGCAACTTTCACATAGATTTTCACTTCAATTGATGAGATTTCCATCACTCATTGATTCCTAAACAATCTTGCATCAAATCCTTTAGATTTCCACATTGAATTTTCATGGATTTTGGCCCAAATCAAGGAGAAATTACCATTTAGAGGTAAGATTGTTCTTCTCCTCTAAATACTCATTTCTTTACTAAAATTCCCAAGTTGTCAATCCTTTATTAAAGTTTTATAAATGGATTTAATGTTAGAAATAAGATTTTGGCTTAAAACTCAAGATTTTGGAAGAGATCTTGAAGATTTTTGTTGTAATTGATTGGGCTCTATTTTGAGATGGTTCTTTAATGTATTTTGGATGTTAAATGATGTTAGAAATGAGGTTTTATCAATGCAATCCCGAATAGGTTGTGTTTACTTAGTTTTTGCTTGTGAAAAATGATGGTTTTTGGTGTTCTATTATAGCTGGAGGTATAAGGACGTGTTGAGAGTTGTTTTTGATGTTAATTGATGTTTAGAAATGTTTAGAAGTGATGGATCTTGGCTGGGTTAAGTTTTGGAAGAGTTTGGAGGTGATTTCGGTTGTGTTTGGTAGCCGAAATGTTGGTTTTAGGTAGAGCAGCGAGTTCAGGAGTGTTGGGTGAAGATTTAATGCATGATGATGCATTAATCCTATGCTTTGATGTGTCTAAAACATGGGAGACATCTTCGGACACTTTTGGAGTTGATCCGGAGGCTTAATCGGTGTTTCGGCGAGCAAGGCGAAACGTAATTGGGGAGTGGAGTTGGTTTTCTAGCTTTTAAACGATTATTTGGAGGTTTTGGGAGCTTAGTTTAAGTCTAAACAACTTAGCTAAGCTCAAGAGTAAGTTTTCGGAAAAACTCCCTCGGATGTGCTAAGTTATAGTTTGATGCATTAGTTAAGAAATGCATGTTTAATTACTATTTTGAAAGCATGGTTTAGCATGATTAATGCTGGTTTTGAAAGCCATGTATTAAAGGATGTTCAAGGTAAGAGATCCTTGGTTTGACATGTTATTAATTTGGTTATGTTGCATGGAGATGCATGATGATAAGTGGCTTTGATTAATGCTTAAAACAATGAATTGATGATGGTATTTGATGTATATTGGCAAGTGATGAAATTGTTTTTAAAGTACTTGAATCAGATATAGTTAGTCGGCTATAGGATTGGGTCCACCGTAGGTAGAGTTGCCTTGGGTGTTGAGGGGTTGTGATTATACCGTAAACTCCATCCAAGTACCCTATCGATTGAGGTAAGATCACAACGGTGGTTGTAAATTTCGTGTGTGGATCTTGTGTCGTTAGTGGAATTATACAACTACCGATGAGTGGTGTTGAGGGGTTGAGATTGTACCGTTATACTCCACCACGAGTTTCAAATCAATGGAGGGATTGCTCCTGAATGTGAACCTTGTGTAGTCTGGTAGTGTGTATGAAGCGTGTGGGACAACGCTTGTAATCCGCGTATCCGATTGTGTTTTGTGTTGAAATGGTTATGAACTATCACTTGAAAGCCAATATAATGTATTTAAATGTAACGAAACGTGAGATGCTTGAAAATGATGCAAGGTAGCATGAGAAAGAGATGAGCATGTGGTTTAAAAGCTTTGTTGAAAGTGTTTTCTAAAAAATGCATTGTTGTATTGGTTTTATTTAGAGCTTGCCTCACTAAGCATTTGTGCTTACACTCTCTTTTACCAATAATGCAGATAATTGAGGTGTTAAAGGGCATCAAGGGAGCTAAGTATATCCAATGGAAGCTAAGCTCATGTATGGTGAAGTTTTCCTACACTATTAGTTTTGATAATTTGGCAATGGGAACCTAAGTTTTGTTTTGGGAGATGTGTTAAACTCTCTAAGGTTGTGGCATGTGTGCCTTGGTTGTTCTGAATTGTAATTGGCCTTTAATGCTTGTTTGGAGGTTTGGTTACTCTATTTGGTTTGGATATTAGGATGCATGCCTCTAGACTTGTTGATATGTGTACCTTGTATGTATGTTGACTTGTTGTATGTTGTATGTATGTTGACTTGTTGATATGTTTGGGAAGTCATTTGGATGTGTTGGATCGAGTTTGTTCCTGAAAAACCAGCAATTACTGCTGTTTTTGGGCAAACCGTATCGGAACACTCCCTAGTGTTTCGAAACGGGGGCCTGAAATGGCCTTCGTGTTTCGAAACGCCAAGGAATGTTTCGAAACGAATTTGCCACTAGGAGGCCTCGTTTCGAAACCAGTCTCGGAACCAGCCCGCGTATCGAAACGTTCAATGCCGTTCCGATCCTGCGTTTCGATACAGCAGGTGGGTGTTTCGAAACAAGTGACCGTTGGGCACTGATTTGAATGATGCTGAAGTTTGCAAGCTTTACATTTTAGTCCCAAATTTTTATGTTGCAATTGCTTGAGTCTGAGATGTCCAATTAAGTTGAAATTTGGCAAAGAAGCATGTAACATGACTAATTTCATTTTGGAAACTTTAAAATCAGTAAGGACCTTCTAATTTCCAAAATTTAGGTTTTGGTCCCTAAATTTGTATATTGTGCAATTGAGTCCTTTTTTTTGTAATCCGATCGCTGTGCCTTTCTCTATTGTATCTCGTGGGTACTCACTTAGGGATAATATGTATCTAGACAAGATTAAAAAGAAAAAAAAGGGTCATGAATCAAGGTTGATTTTCGGGTTGACTTTGGTTTTCCCCGTGTAATCTTCATAGTTCGGTTCAACCGTCTAGGCCGGGCTAAGGGGGTTACATGATGATATGTTGGTTTTATAAATGCATTGATGAATGTTTTGTTTCAGCGATCCTCACTAAGCATTATGCTTACGCCCATTTGTTCATCAATTCAGAGAATTGAGCATTCAATGCAGTACGAGAGCAAGTGGAATCCAAGAATTTTGATCTAAGCTATGTATGTGGTTTACCTTAGTGTAATAAGAGGCAATGAGTGGGATTTCTACTCTTGGTTTTGTTGGTGATGTTTAATACCATAAGCATGTTTTGGTTTCTGATTTTGGATTGTAAATGGCATCTAATTGGTTTACGGTATTACTTTTAGCATTTTGTCTATGCTATGGCTAGTTTTCTTAAACATGCTTGAGTAGCTTATGATTCACTATGGTTTGATGTGCTTGATGACTATGTTATACTGTTTGATGATGGTTACATGTTTAGTAGATTGATTATAGCTTGTATGCATGATCTAAGCTTGTTTAGATGTGAATAAATGAGTTAAAATGACTTTTGGAAATGCATCTCTGGTATGCATATCGATACTCGTTCCAAGATTTTGGAAATGCATCTTTTGGAAATGTATCGATACGCTAAGGCCAAAACCAAACTTTTCAGCTTAGGTGTACCAATACGATTTTCCCGCATATCGATACGCCTAGGCATATGTTTGAAGGTCGTTTCGATACAGGCTTGGGCGTATCGACACCCTTTCCCCAAATATTACTACTGTCGATTTTCGTATCGATACGGGGAGAAGTGTATCGATACGGGTTAGTTATTTTCAGTTAATGGAATCTTTTAAGTTATGAATTTATGCATTTTGGTCCCTGAGTATTGTTTGTTCAATTAGTTGAGTTTGGATGATCTATTTGGAATGAAATTTGATATACTAACATGTTGCATGACTAATTATGGATTGGTAACTTTAAAAATGGAAAATTCCTTGTATTATATGCAAATTACATTTTGGTCCCTAAAAGTCAAAATATGCAATTGAACCCTAAATGAACTCTAATCGTTGTGTCGTTTTCTTCTAAGTGCTTCGCTGAACACATAGGATAATAATATGCATCTAGAGAAGTTTAAAAGAGAAAAAAGGGTCATTAATCGAGGTTGACTTTTACGAGTTGACTTTGGTTTTCCCCCTGTAATCTTCTTAGTTCGGGTCGGGTGTCTAGGCCGGGCTAAGGGGGTTACAGATTTTGGAAGACATGTTGAGATGTTGTATCATTGATTTTTAGGGCTCATTGGGAGAAACATCTACCATTAGTAGAGTTTGTATATAATAACAGTTATCAGTCGAGTATTCAGATGGCTCCTTTTGAGGCTTTGTATGGTAGGAGATGTAGAAAACATGTATGTTGGGCTGAAGCCGGTTAAAGATTGGTAGCGATGCCAGATATTTTGAAGGGTACTACCGAGAAAGTGAAACTGATTTGTGATCATTTGAAGGCAGCTGCGGATAGACAGAAATCTTACGCCGACTTGAAAAGAAAAGAGGTTGAGTATGCGGTGGGAGATAGAGTATTCTTGAAAGTTTCACCATAGAAGAAAGTGATGAGGTTTGGTAGAAAAGGGAAATTGAGTTCGAGGTTTATCGGTCCGTATGAGATAGTTGAGAGGATTGGACCAGTTGCATATAAATTGAGGTTTCCTTCTGAACTTGAGAAGATTCACGATGTGTTCCATTTTTCTATGTTTCAAAAGTATCGGTCAGATCTGTCGCAGGTTATGCCAATAGAAGAGATTGAGTTGAATCCGTATTTGTCCTACGATGAAGAAACCAGTTTTCGCATCTTTTCTCGTTAGGTAAATTTGAGGGACGAAATTTCATAAGCGGGGGAGAGTTGTAACACCCCAATTTTGGGGCTAGATGTTGCGGATGTGGATTCTGAGATTTGATAAGTTAGTTTGGCTTTTGGGGTTAGACGAGGGAAAACCTTCTTCGGGTATTCCTAATAAGATGGGATTAATTTCTAAAATTACTATATATTATGTGTAAGAGTTGTGTGATATCAATTTTGGAAAATAAATTCATAAAAGTTGCAATTTCGGTCTAGTGACCAAATCGCAAGTTTTCAAAAGTTGGTGGCCATTTTGCAAAATTAGCCAAAAATGTTGTTTTAGTTTTTAATTAAACCCAAACCTATTTTAAAAGGGTTTCATAACAAAAAGAATGGATTTTGAATCAGCCCCATTTCCTTTTTTCACGTTAGTTTCTTAAAACAAAGCCATTATTGAAGCATTTTCAATCCAAGGGATTACCCATCAAGGTTGGGAGGTAAACATGATTTCATCTTGCTTTTCTTTAATTAAACTTGTTATTGTTTGCTTTCTATCAATATCAAATGGTTTACCTCTCTTGATTTAAATGTTCAAGTTTGAAATAAAATGGGTTTTTTTTAAGATTTTCGTTCAAATGGCTTAGGCTGGGTTTTAAAGTGTTTTTAAATGGTGTTTAGGTGTTTAAATGATTTTTATATGAAGGAGGGTCATAAGGAAACTGAAACTTGAAGTTTGAGTGGAGTTTGGTATGAAAAATCTTGAGTTTAAGCTTGATTTCGGGTTTTTAATGACAGCAGTGGTTTTGGCATGTTTAAGTTGCTGATTTTGATGTTAATAGATGAGTTTTTGATGGTTAAAATGTTGGGTAATGACTGGGTTCGTGTTTTGGACGTTTTAGAAGTGATTTCGATAATTTTCGGTATTGGATTGTTGGGTATTTGAGAGTAATTGTTGGATTTTAGTTTTGCTGCAAGTTTGGAAGCTTATTTGGGTGTTAATACTCTTTTTTACTTTGCTAGAAACATGAGATTCTAGTTTGGAAGCAAATTTGGTGATCGTTAGCTATTTGTGGGTTTTGGCTTTTTGGAATGAGTTTATCGGTTAGTGGAATTATTTTAAAGCATTTGGAAATGTTCAAAGATGATTTGGGGGTTAAGATTGGGCTTGATAAGCCAATCTAAACTCAAGAGTAAGTGGTTTTACATTTCACCATGTTTTTGATATTGTGTGTTGTGCTATAAAACTTCGGTGAGACTCGTGTTTGTTGCCTATTGTTTTTCCTACCTTGATTGCCTATGTTATGTTGTGAGCATGCTTATGTTGGTGTCGTAAGATTGTAAGACATATGTGCTGGTAAAGGCATGCTTGGTATGGAAATGTTGGTAAGAGTAAGATGTGGTAGGATGAGCTTGATGGCCATGTATGTTTTGGTAAGTTTGACCCTTGTTAGAGTGTTGGAATAAGTTAGAATCTTTACCGGATATAGTTGATCGATCAACTAGGATTAATGTGCACATGTAAGACTTGTAAGACAAAACTCGCATGCGTGTAAGACAAAATTCGTACGTGTAAGAAAATTCGGACGTGTCGGAAAAATTCGTACGTGTAAGATTAGCTTGGGCGTGGTGGTTGAGTTTACTCTCATCGACGTCCTGTAAGACTTGTAAGACTTGTAGGATTGTAAGAAATACGTATATCCGGGTATTGTTGTTAATTATGCCAATATGCTACTTTTCTCCTTTGTACAACCTTTGTTATATTGTGGTAAGATGGTTAAGGTTTGGTAAGGCCTTGTAAGAGTAAGTTGTGTTTTGTAAAAATGGTTGAATGGCGAGATGATCTTGTTAGTCATTATGTTGTTGTATGATGTTGTATGTACTCTTGGTTTGGTAAAGGTTTTGGTTTTCAAAGCTCAAATTGTTTTCAAAACTGCATTGTAGTTTTTTGGTTTGAGCTCCGCTCACTAAGCTTAAATGCTTACGCTCTCTTTTTCAATAATGCAGACCGTTATAGTTCCGAGTAGCAAGCAAGCAAGCAAGGGGAGCGAGGCCTTTTTCCACTTTAGCTCAAGTATGATTTTAGAGTTTGTAATAATACTACTAGCAATGGGGATGCTATGTTTTATGTTTGGAGACTTTGTGTTTTTTTGGATGTATGGTTTGAGACAAGTTTGTTATGACCCTTTAATGTTGTTTGAAGTTTGGTTTTGTTGTTTTCATGCTTATCTTGTGTTTTGACCTTTTATGCAAATGTGGATCATCTTATGTTTTGTTCATGTTTAATCCAAGTGGTGAGATGCTCTCGTTTGTTGTTGATAAGCTTCTTTGCCTATAAAATGCATGCTTATGATGTTTCCTTGTTGTGTGTGTGTTGTTGGGTCAAGATTAGCAAGCTTGGAGGTGTCTAAAATGTGTTTTTAAACCAGTCTACTAGTAAGTGTTTCAAAATGGGCACCAGGGTTTCGGAACGCCCTTGCATTTTTGCCTTGGCATTGCGAAACGAGCCTCCATGTTTCGAAACGTTTGCTCACTGGAAAATTCTGGTGAAGAACCGTTCCGAAACAGGCTCTTTGGTTTCGAAACTGTGGTCGTTATTTTTGGTTAAAGGCATCTCCTATGTTTGTTTTTCTTACGTTTTGGTCCTCAGTTGATGTGTTATCAATCAGAGGTGTTTGGGTTGTTGTTTTGAGCTGAATTTCATCATGTGAGCATGAAATTGACTTAATATCAAAGTTGTAACCTTAATTTCATATTAGGTCCCCCGTTTATACTAGATTTACCTTTTGGTACCTTTATGCTTATTTGTCTGTTAGAAGTTTGTTTCTTTGTGTTTTTATCCGCTGCGTGTGATCCTCACCTAAGTTATAAATGAGCATATAGAAAAGATAATTTTAAAACCTTGTTCCTTTTTTAGGGTTACTAATCGAAGAGAAATCTTCGGGTCTTTCTTCGGTTAGTCTCGTGTGACCACCTTGGGCCGGTCTAGTGGCTAGGTTGGGCCGAGTAGGTTACATAACCACAACATAGGCACATCAAAAGAGACTTAATAGACTTATACATAGACCTTGCCACCAACTAGGAGTTTCAAAGGGTCAATATACATTACTTAGAGCTTGATTGTGACTTGTGAAACGCTTCAACTTCTCCAATCTTGATCCCAAAACTTGACTAACCTGAAATGGATGCAATGGAATGCGTTAGGCATACTTTTCCTAGTGAGGCAGTCACAAATACAATGAATGAACATAGTATGCCCAATGACATGCTTCAATGATAATCATAATACTAATTGTGCAAAAAACATAGCATGCTCCTTATTCAATAATAGAAACATAGTTTCATGTCATCAATGGCAACATTATGAGTTCATAGAAAACAATACCAATATCAATAATTCCCTTGGATCGATTCATGGTATTTAGATACATGAATTCCACCTCCTCGCCAAATCAATAAATGGTCATCCCGTAGACATCACCAATAAGACCAATACACAATACATCCCTCCGCCTCACCAAATCAATATAGGTCGTAGCCCTAGGACCGTAGTCCACCCGTACACTGAGCTCATGAATTCTATGGCATGCCAATTGTATCCAATAATTTGAATCCAATGTCCAATAATCAATAGTTCAATATCCATGATTCCTTAACAATATTTCCTTATCAATATCAATAACAATACTTCGATGGCAATAATTTCATATCAATAAATCAACAAGCATACTTTCCATGTCAATAAACAATAGCAATAACTCATGTTAATGATTCTACGTGTCAATGCTTCAATGACTTCCATGACAATGATAGCAATGCTATGGACAATGAATCGATGCAATACTTACCAAAACTTACCAACATGGCTTACAATAATGCTCCATGCTAATCCCTTAAAATCAATGGTTAGTAATTCAATAAAAGGTAATTCGATATGGCACCTAGCCACTCTCGGGACTCCGACTACACTCACCTTGACAAATCCAAAGTTCCTAAGGCTCTCGGATGGCGATACCCTTATTCCTAGCTTTCGATGGAAGCGATGGATTGGTCTTTTCTACATCTTGAGCTAGGAAGAGCAATAAGGAGTCATTAGGATCAATATAACAATATTGATACTTGAATAGCCATTAGCTAAAGACAAAGCTTATCTTTAAGCTTGAAATTGATCATCAATAATCAAGAGAATCGATGGCTAACTTAGGGCTTTCACTTACCTGATCGATAGCTATAACTTGATGTTTGTTGCGTGTAAAATAGTCTATCGCAATTGAGTGCAAGTGTACATGACGCAAGTAGTAAAGTGATACACGAAGTATCGGATGTCGAATCCGCAAGGACTAGAAATAGCTTTATCCTTGGATTGCTGCACAAGAGAGAAAGAAGGGAGTTTAATTGTTTGTAGAGGATTAATGAAGAATACTAAAGATAAAGCATTAAAAGTTTCAGGGTAAAGAAATAGGACGGTATTGATTTGCTTGGTAGTGCAGGTATTGCACTGTATAGAACTTCATGTTCTGTCATCGTCCCTGTTGCGGCAGCACCTGCGACGGCATCAGTCTGTTGTTATCGCGGCAGCGATCACACAACTCTGTACTTCAATCTTGGCAAGAATCCCTGTTGTGACTTGTCCTATCCCTAGGTCCAAGTCCGTCGATGAACACGTCTTAGATGATACCTCCCGGCGTGAATCGAAGGATGAACACTGATGTTTTTGAATTCTTCCTTAGCCACTTAACCTCGTCCTATCCCTAGGTCCGAGATAGTTCAACAATAAACTGGAGAACCTGCACTTATTCCTTTCGTATACTTAACTCTCCCGATATTAAGCAAATGAATAATCTCACAATACTCTCCCGATACTCTTGTAAGATGTTGAAAACCAGAATAAGCAAACTTGAAGTTATTTTATTGAACAGAAAAATCCTAAAAACAGTACAATCCTTGCAACTACTTTACAGAATCAACCCTTAGCCCTAGGGGAAGTTTAGAACATGATGAGAAAGGGGAAAACGACTAGGGTTTTGGGGGAAAACGGCTAGAGAATGAGATATCCCTTCCTAGGTCGAATTACATGCCTTTATATAGGCCTTGGGTTCAAGTTTTCTAATAAGGTAAGAGTACAAGTTTAAATTAAAGTATAACTCTATTAAAGACTAAATCTTCAGAGTAGATGCCTTTAACTCATCCTCTTTTCCTGCTTGGGTTTCTTCCTTGAACTTTGGGCTTGGCCTTCATTTTGATCTAGGGCTCAGAAAAATATAGGAGTGGCTTACGACAGACCGGCTTAAATTCCTCTATCTGTCGAGCTCCACTTCACTTTTCCCTTCACCATTGCTTTCTTCATTGGCTGCCAAGGCAGCGGCTACGGTAGCGTCTTGCTTCTCGACTCCAGTCTTGTGTTCCAACTCTGCTTCTTCACTGCCCTGAGTCTGCCACAGCAACTACCTGCAAAATCTGCCAAAATCAGTAGCAACTGTGCCATTTTATATAATTGTGATGTATATGTGTAATCTATCTTAAATGCAATGAATTATGCTTGAACGCAGCAGAAATATGGGTTAAATAAGGGGTAAAAAGTAGAACTTTTGCACACTCAACACACCCCCAAACTCAAGTTCTTGCTTCTCCTCAAGCATTCCTAGCCTAACTAACTAAAATAATTAAAAGAAACTTTTTATTTGGCTTAAATCAGTGGACTTTTCCTTACCTACCATTCATACCCTTTCGTGAACAACACCTAGTTGGATATTTCAGGATTCATTCGGAACCTTGCTATAATTCTCGTGTAGTGTGTGAATGTTTTGTGAACAATTATATGCCTAGACTCCCTTGGTTTACTAGAATAGCTAAGCCACTTACTTGAATTTTTATGCAAACTTTCATTTTCTTGGAGGCAATTCTTAGGCTCCTTTAGTTTTTTATTGGACTTGATTTTCTTTTCTTAACTTAAGTTTTACTAGAGCCTGCTTCGGGAACATCTAGCTAACTTCCTAGAGCCGGTTTCGGGCACCTCTAGGTATATTGAGTCTAAATTTTCTTAACTTCTTTTCCTAGAGCCAGTGTTAGGTACCTTTAGGGGCAACTCAAGTGTTTAGACTTTTTCCTATTCTAGTTTACTAGTAGAGTTCTAGACAGTATAAGAGTCACAAAGGGTGTTTAAAGATCAGAACTATAGTAAGGCTCTAAACTGTTCCTAAAAATATCCTAAAGGCACTGTCATGACAGAGTCTGTCGCGGTAGGTAAGTTCAGTTCAAAGACTTAAGCCATTTTTTGACAAAAATAAACTTAAATAATACTTAGACACAATTTTCAACCTAAAAGACACTTCATATTACTGGAGGGATTCACCCCCAAACTCAAGTTCTTGCTTGTCCTCAAGCATTCCTGACCTAACTAACTAAAATAATTAAAAGAAACTTTTTATTTGGCTTAAATCAGTGGACTTTTCCTTACTTACCATTCATACCCTTTCGTGAACAGCACCTAGTTGGATATTTCAGGATTCATTCGGAAGCTTGCTATAATTCTCGTATAGTGTGTGCATGTTTTGTGAACAATTATATGCCTAGACTCCCTTGGTTTACTAGAATAGCTAAGCCACTTACTTGAATTTTTACGCCAACTTTCATTTTCTTAGAGGCAATTCTTAGGCTCCTTTAGTTTTTTCTTAGACTTGATTTTCTTTTCTTAATTTAAGTTTGACTAGAGCCTGTTTCGGGCACCTCTAGCTAACTTCCTAGAGCCGGTTTCGGGCACCTCTAGGTGTATTGAGTCTAACTTTTCTTAACTTCTTTTCCTAGAGGCAGTGTTAGGCACCTCTAGGGGCAACTCAAGTGTTTAGACTTTTTCCTATTCTAGTTTACCAGTAGAGTTCTAGACAGTATAAGAGTCACAAAGGGTGTTAAAAGATCAGAACTATAGTAAGGCTCTAAACTGTTCCTAAAAATATCCTAAAGGGACTGTCACGACAGAGTCTGTCGCGACAGGTAAGTTCAGTTCAAAGACTTAAGCCATTTTTTTGACAAAAATAAACTTAAGTAATACTTAGACACAATTTTCAACCTAAAAGACACTTCATATTACTGGAGGGATTCACCCCCAAACTCAAGTTCTTGCTTGTCCTCAAGCATTCTTGACCTAACTAACTAAAATAATTAAAAGAAACTTTTTATTTGGCTTAAATCAGTAGACTTTTCCTTACCTACCATTCATACCCTTTCGTGAACAGCACCTAGTTGGATATTTCAGGATTCATTCGGAACCTTGTTATAATTCTCGTGTAGTGTGTGCATGTTTTGTGAACAATTATATGCCTAGACTCCCTTGGTTTACTAGAATAACTAAGCCACTTACTTGAATTTTTATGCCAACTTTCATTTTCTTGGAGGCAATTCTTAGGCTCCTTTAGTTTATTCTTAGACTCGATTTTTTTTCTTAATTTAAGTTTGATTAGAGCCTGTTTCGGGCACCTCTAGCTAACTTCCTAGAGTCGGTTTCGGGAACCTCTAGGTGTATTAAGTCTAACTTTTCTTAACTTCTTTTCCTAGAGCCAGTGTTAGGCACCTCTAGGGGCAACTCAAGTGTTTATACTTTTTCCTATTCTAGTTTACCAGTAGAGTTCTAGACAGTATAAGAGTCATAAAGGGTGTTTAAAGATCAGAACTATAGTAAGGCTCTAAACTGTTCCTAAAAATATCCTAAAGGCACTGTCACGACAAAGTCTATCGTGGCAGGTAAGTTCAGTTCAAAGACTTAAGCCATTTTTTGACAAAAATAAACTTAAATAATACTTAGACACAATTGTCAACCTAAAAGACACTTCATATTACTGGAGGGATGCCACCCCGAAAATCGAGGATTGCATTGCCCTCAATGCATGATGACGGAAATAAAAAGAAAATACATCACAATAATAATAAAACAGCAAGAGAGAAAAATAAGATAGGGACTTAATTTCAGGCGTTGTCGTTGCTGCTGCTGCTGCTAATCTGTAGCTGCCGGCGGGCAGTGACCTTCATTGTCGGTGCTGACAGAGTGCTTGGAGATGCGGAGGCGGTTTTCTTCTTGGCTTCCCTTGGGGGCTGGATACGAGTGGGTGAGATCTGGGGTGGCTTTTCCAACACCTGTACCTCATCTGATGAGCTGTTGTTGCTGCTGCTGCTGCGGGCAGTCTTACTTTGGCCGGACGATCCTTCACCAGTGTTGGGCTTCTGCCTTTTCATCGAAGTGAACTTTTTTGAAAGGTTTCTTTTGAAAGAGGGCTCCCCATCAGATTCTTGCCATATGGAGGATGAAGAGAACCCAGCGAAGTAGTCGTCGTCGAGTTCTGGCAGTAGTTCTTTTTGTTTCTCTCCTCTGGTAGAAGCAGTGGCGGTGTGGCTGCCGCCTTCAGCTGTCGTGGCCGGGGTTGGAGTGGATGTTGTAGAGGGTGTTTTTGGTGTGGCAGCAGGAGTGGGAGTATGGGCAGGTGTATGGGCAGCAAAGTATTGCTATGAGAAAGCATGAAATTGTACATTTGCAAAATTTAAATTGTTTTGAATGAAATGTACTATGGCTGCCGTGAAGTCTATGACGAAACTCATCAGACCGAGCTGCTGTTCCTCCATCTTTTTCAGTGTGGCCAGAATTTGAGTGGAGGAGTCTGCTGGAGGTGTTACTGCTGTTGGCTGCTGCTTCTTTTTGGCGGCAAGTTTTGGCTGAGTGGGCTCTGCGGTTCTTCTGCTGCGGCAGACGGGTTGAAGAAGGAGAGGGGTGTGGCTGCTTTCAGTTCCATTATGCTGAATATGTTGCACTCTGTCCATCCCTTCCATCAGACCTCCAAATCTTCAGGGATTTTTGGAATGTTGTGGCCGCGGCAGATCTCGGTATCAGGTACGGGAAGGCAAGAGGTCCCGACGGTCAAAGGGCACATTCCAAAATCCCCTCCCGTATATACCGGCCAACATTTATTGATCTCTCATTTAAAATAGAATGAACGAGAGCTAACCTACGTCAGTCAACCGTGCTGTTGTGGGAAGAAGGCATTGTCCTCTTCTTGACGAAGTGGTTCCATAGTTTGGCCTCGGGAGTGAGTTGAGTGCGTTTCACCATCCACCTGTGCTTGGAGTCAGTATTCCACTCTGTTTCTTCTTCAGTTACCTCTTCCATGACAACATCATAGTCTGCCGGCGACAGACTCTCCACGAACCTCTTGTGTCCATTTTCTCTTTTGCTGACATAGATGCCATAGAGGGTATTGATGTATCGAGGCTCGAAAGTAACTTCCTTAACTCGCACTGTCACGGTCTTCGTATCCTTGTTTTCGACAGCAGCGTAGAATTCTCTGACCAACGTGACATTCATCTCCTCTGGCTGGGCAGCAAACATCTGCCATTTGAGGGCTTTGATTTTTCGAGCTATGAACGGTTCGAGCCCGAGGTCTTCTGTGCGTTTGGTGTAAAGGAACCCTCTTTCGTCCCACATATCCCTCTTTTGGAAGGAGCGATAATATCTGTCGACGGAGTGAGTGGTGGCGAAGCGGTCAGGGATGGCACTGTGGCTGGGTGTACCGGCTGTTGCGGTAGAGCTGGAGGCAACACTTCGGCGTGTTTGTCTGGTACTCATAGTTGCAAGGCTGTGGAGAATGAAAGAAATTTGAGATCTAGAGAGAAAGCAAGTTGAGAGAGTAAAAGTGAGGTGAAAAATGAATAGTAAAATGGGGTTTATATAGATGAATGGTTTGCTGCCCGTTGGAGCTGTAACGGCAGGCGCGAATAATGGGGCCAGCTGTTACGCAGTTTCTGACGTGTCTGTAACGCATTTCCGTGTCTACTGCGCGTCTGTTACGCGTTTCGTGTCTGCCGCGACAGCGTGGTGACAGGCTGTATTTTCCGCGTCTGTCGTGATAGCTGTTGACAGGCTGTATTTTCCACCGGAAATTATGTTACTAGACAAGTAAGTACGGTGATGTGAGATTCCACCGGAAGCGTCTAGTGGTTTGAGAATGTTGTCCGCATATCCGAGTAATAATGAGATGTGAAATGCCAATATAATATATGAAAATGCTTTTGATTCATATGTACCTATTGTTGAGATGATTTATGCTATGAGATATGCATATGAGATTTGTATATGAAATGCTTTGGTTTTCACAAGCATGAGTATGGATTTGCCATGAGATTTGTATTGGTTTAAATGCATGAGATAGAATTGAGGTACATGTGGTTTCAATAAGGTTTTGCTTTGAAATGGTTTTCAAGCATGAGATAGTATGAGCATGTTGTAGAAAAAGCTTTTGAGAAAGTGTTTTAAAGAATACATTATTGTGTTGGTTTCCTTTAGAGCATGCCTCACTAAGAAAATGTGCTTACGCCCTTTTTTACCAATAATGCAGATAATTGAGGTGTTCTTAGGCATCAAGAAGATTAAGAACATCCAAGGAAGTGCAAAGCTCATGTATGGTGATGTTTTTATACACTTTAGTATTGATATTTGGCAATGTGATACCAATGTTGTATTTGGGAGATGTATTTTGAACTCCCTAAGTTTGTGGCATGTTTGTGAAGGCTTTTATGAGTTGTAAATGGTCCTATTGGTTGGTTTGAGGTTTGAGAACTCATATTTGGCTTTGTGGCTAGGAAGCATTCCTTTAGATTGAATGTTTTTGTGTTTGATGCCATGCTTTTGCTTAAGGGTCCTAAATATGGTCTTTGGTGTCTAAAAGGGTTGCTTGCATGTTATGGTACTTGTTGAAGCATGTTTGAGTGGATTTAAAGGCGAAAAACCAGCAATTTCTGTTTTCACGGTGTAGGGTGTATCGAAACACCCTTAACTGTTTTGGAACGGAGGCATGTAATGGCCATATCGTTTTGGAACAGCTGAAGGTGTTTCGGTACAGTTTGGCTACTAGAGAGGCCTGTTTCGATACTGGCCTTAGAACGCACCCGAGTACCGAAACGGTCAACTCCGTTTCGATATGGGCGTTTTGGTACGAGCACTGGTGTTCCGAAATGGATGACCATTGGATGTTGATTTGAATTGTTTTAAGTTTTCATGCTTTACGTTTTAGTCCTGAATGTTGTGGATGCAATTGCTTGCGCTTGGAATGTCTTTTATAGTTGAAATTTGACAAAGAAGCATGTAATATGACTAATTACATATTGGTAAACCTAAAATCTGCAAAGTCCTTATAATTTCTTAAAATTACATTTTGGTCCCTAAAAGTGTAATTTATGCAATTGAGTCCCTAAATGGTTTTCGATCGCTGTGCCTTTCTCTCCTATGATTCTTGAGTGTTCACATAGGCTTAATGTGCATCTAGAAAAGGTTAAAAAGAAAAAAAAGGTCGTTAATCAATGTTAACTTTCAGGTTGACTTTGGTTTTCCCTGTGTAATCTTTGTAGCTCGGGTCAAACGTCTAGGCCGGGCTAAGGGGGTTACATTTGTTGGTATTAGAGCCAGGTTATCGAATAATTGGGGTTTGGCGAGTGGTTTTTGTATGTGGTTAGGTATGATTGTGACTTTTCGGTGAAAGTATGATGTATGAATATTGATGTATGAATCAATTGAGATGAATTTGTGATGTTATGCTATGCTTGGAGTGTGGTTGGGGATCCCATTGCCATATCATTACTAATGAGAAGAGTTGATTTCAAAATTGAGTTTGAGTACTTGGATTACTTACCTTATTATGCCTAATTGTGTTTGTCGCATTTTGTCAGTGCATTGTTTTTGTTATGGGGCCACGTAGAGAGCTGAGAATCAATACTCGGTCTATGGCTGAGAATGAGAATGTAGAGAATGCTGAGATTTACCTCCTCCTCCCCTGGTGGTGGTGGAGTTGGGGCTGGTGCTGCTGTAGTTGGTGCTGGGGTTGCTGGACCCGAGGGAGGTCAAGGGCAAGCTACTCCTGATATGACCGCGCTGATACATGCTATTGCTGGAGCTTTCCAGGCAGCAGTAGCTGGAGCTTAGGGAGCTGCACCTCAGGATGGTGTTAATGTGAGATTGTCGTTGGAGCGTCTCCGCAGTCTAGGAGGGACTGAGTTTAGAGGTTTGACACCGAAAAGTTCTGAGTCTTGGTTGGAGAGCACCAAGAGGATTCTTGGACAGTTGAACTGCAATAATGTTCAGAAGAGGGGTTGCACTGTGTCACTACTGCAAGGTGATGCATACACGTGGTGGACGACCACTATCTCTGGAATGGATGATGATGAAGTGACTTGGACATTCTTTTTGAATGCGTTCAAGCGAAAGTATTTGGGAGTTCGTTACCTCGACGAGAAAAAGAGGGAGTTTATGTCTCTTGTGCAAGGGAGTATGTCTGTGGCTGAATATGAGATTCAGTTTGTTCGCCTTAGCCAATATGCACCTGAGCTAATTCCTAGCGAGAGGGAAAGGTGTGAACGGTTCCGTTATGAACTGTTAGCGGACGTGAAAACCTATATGCTTGCGGCCGATTACTCTGATTTTGATGTTTTGGTCACTAGAGCCAAGGACATTGAATTGAATCTTGGTTTGGCGAGCCGAGCAGGTGGATCTAGCTCGGGGAAGCAAGCTGTAGAACGCGATTATGGTAGAGATCGCAACAAGAGGCATAAGGATAGAAAGTCGCATTTTGATGCTAGACGTGGGGGTGGTAACCCTGGTAGAGGTCAACAAGGACCTAATGCTTTCTTGAGGACTTCTGAGTGTAACCGGTGTGGTAGGAGACACGTTGGTGAGTGTTGGGGTAACCTTGGGACATGCTGGAATTGTGGTAACTGGGGGCATATGAAAAAAAGATTGTCATCAGCCGTTGAGAGAGGGACAAGCTCCGGTGAGAGCAGCTAAGCCACAGAGAGGTCGTGGGCGCGGCCGGGGTAATTTTCAGCGTAGAGATAAGGGTGGAAGAAGTGTAGCGCATGTGGTGGTTGTTCAACCTGAGGGTGGTGGTCAGGCTCGAGTGTATGCCATTGTGAGGGAAGGAATGACACGGACGTGATCGCAGGTACCTTTACTTTGCAATCCTTGTCATTACTTTCTTTGATTGATTTTGGATCTACACACTCGTACATATTGCGTGAACATGCTCAAATGCTTGGTTTGCCTGTTGAGTCTTTGGATGTTGGTATGCGTGTGACTAGTTCCTTTGGTGAGACGGTTGTAACAAGAAAGTTGTATAGGAGATGCCCCTTAAAGGTCCAAGATCATGCGTTTCTTGTTGATCTTATGGAATTGCCATTCTATGGTTTTGATGTAATCCTTGGCATGGATTGGCTTGTTGAACATAGAGCCGTTGTGGATTTCGAAAGCAAGCGAGTTTCGTTAAAACTTGCGGATGATTATGAGGTGGTGGTGGTGGAAGAGAATGTGAAGTTTCTAGCTAATGTGGTGTCTACGTTGGAAGC
This sequence comes from Hibiscus trionum, assembly GCA_030270665.1. Lineage (NCBI taxonomy): Eukaryota > Viridiplantae > Streptophyta > Magnoliopsida > Malvales > Malvaceae > Hibiscus > Hibiscus trionum. The sequence continues at coordinate 9,125,056 of BSYR01000053.1, forward strand.
AAGTCGGATGTTGCGGCAAGGTTGTGAGGCTTACCTAGCCTTTGTTATGAATCCCAGATCGATGGAGGTTTGCGTTCAGGATATAAGGACTGTGTGTGAGTTCCCTGGAGTGTTTCCGGAGGAATTACCTGGTTTGCCGCCTAGTCGTGAGGTTGAGTTTGGAATTGAGTTGTATGAGAACACAACTCTGGTGCCCATTGCTCCCTATCGCATGGAACCCAAGGAGTTGAAGGAATTGAAGACGCAACTTCAGGAGTTGCTTGACCGTGGCTTCATTCGGCCTAGTGTGTCACCTTGGGGTGCACCGGTCTTGTTTGTTAAAAAGAAAGATGGCACGATGAGAATGTGCATCGATTATCGTCAGCTGAATAAGTTGACCGTCAAGAACAAGTATTCTTTACCGAGGATTGATGATCTTTTTGATCAGTTTCGGGGAGCGGCATTGTTTTCAAAGATTGATATGAGGTCAGGGTACTATCAGTTGAAGGTGAAGATGTGGATGTGCCGAAAATAGCCTTTAGAACGAGGTATGGGCATTATGAGTTCCTTGTGATGCCGTTTGGGTTGACAAATGCTCTTGCTGCTTTCATGGACATGATGAATAGGGTGTTCCATGAATTCTTGGACAAGTTCGTTGTGGTGTTCATCGATGATATCCTTGTGTACTCTCGTACTGAGGAGGAGCAGAAGGTCATTTGAGGATTGTTTTGCAAGCGCTGTTGGAAAATCAGCTTTATGCTAAGCTGAGCAAATGTGAGTTTTGGCTAAAGGAAGTTGTTTTCCTTGGTCATATGGTTTTGGCCGAAGGGATTCGAGTTGATCCCCAGAAGGTTGAGGCGGTGATGAATTGGAAGCCTCCTAAGTCTGTTCATGAAGTCCGTAGTTTCCTTGGGTTGGCAGGATACTATCGGAGGTTTGTGAATGGATTTTCTAAGATTGCTGCCCCTTTGACGAAGTTGTTGCAAAAGGATGTTAAGTATGAGTGGACGGAAGCGAGACAACAAGCTTTTGAGAAGCTAAAAGCAGCTTTGACGCAAGCTCCTATCTTGGTTCAACCTAAATCAGGGAAAGAGTTTGTGGTGTATAGTGACACATCCTATGTTGGTTTGGGGTGTGTGTTAATGCAAGAGGGTAAGGTGGTGGCTTTGCATCGCGACAGTTGAAAGTGCATGAGCGCAATTATCCTACGCATGATATTGAGTTGGCCGCAGTGGTTTTTGCTCTAAAGATCTGGAGACATTATCTCTATGGTGAGAAGTGTACTGTGTACATGGATCACAAGAGTTTGAAGTATTTGATGTCTCAGAAAGAGTTGAATCTTAGGCAACGACGATGGGTGGATTTGCTTAAGGATTACGATCTAATGATCGAGTATCATCCGGGGAAGGCCAATGTTGTGGTTGATGCTTTGAGCAAGAAAGTGGCGGTGGAGTTAAGAGCGATGTTTGCTAGCTTGAGCATATCGCGAGATGGTGGTCTTGTTGCTGAATTACAAGTGAAACCATCTCTAATCCAGTTGATAAAGGATAAACAATTGTTGGATGATTCGTTGGTGCCACATGTTCAGGATATCGCTGAAGATAGGCCATCGGATTTCTGTTTTAATGATGATGGTGTTCTATGTTTTGGGAGTCGGATAGTGGTGCCGAATGATGTTGAGTTGAGGCGCACTATTCTGGCCGAAGCTCATAGTAGTCCATTTGTTATGCACCCTGGTAGTACAAAGATGTATCGTGAGCTGAATGATGAGTACTATTGGTTGGGTTTGAAGAAAGATGTCGCTGAGTATGTGAGCAACTGTATGGTTTGTCACCGGGTTAAGGCTGAGCACTAGTTTCCTTCAGGGTTTTTGCAGCCGTTAAGGATTCTTAAATGGAAGTGGGAGAGGATCACCATGGACTTTGTGTCTGGTTTGCCTCTATCGCCATCAAAGAAGAATTATGTTTGGGTGATTGTGGATCGCCTTACGAAGTGTGCGCATTTCGTTCCTGTGCATACTACGTACACCTTGGATAAGCTTGCAGAGTTGTACATTGCTGAGATTGTATGTTTGCATGAAGTACCAAAATCTATAGTGTCGGACCGTGTTATCCAAGTGCTTGAGGATATGTTGAGGTGTTGTGTCATTGAGTTTCAGGGCTCTTGGGAGAAGCGCTTGCCTTTGGTGGAGTTTGCTTATAATAACAGTTACCATGCGAGTATTCAAATGACACCTTATGAAGCTTTGTATGGGAGGAAGTGTCGAACTCCTCTTTGTTGGGCTGAAACGGGACAAAATTTGGTCTCGATGCCGGCTTTGTTGAAAGGAACCACCGAGAAGGTGAAGCTCATTTGTGAGCAATTGAAGGCAGCATCGGATCGGCAAAAGTCTTACGCGGATTTGAAGCGTAAGGAGATAGAATTTGCGGTGGGTGACCGTGTGTTCTTGAAAGTTTCACCTTGGAAGAAGGTGATGAGATTTGGCCGAAAGCGAAAGTTGAGCCCGAGATACATTGGGCCATACGAGGTGATAGAACGTGTGGGTCTTGTTGTTTATAAGCTGAGGCTACCACAAGAGTTAGAGAAGATACACAATGTGTTTCATGTATCCATGCTTCGGAGGTATAGATCGGATCATTTGCATGTTATGTATGTGGAGGAGGTTGAGTTGAATCCGAATTTGACTTATGATGAGGAACCTGTTTATATTCTGGATTCAGATAGTAAGGTTCTCTGTGGTAAGACCATTGAGCTGGTTAAGGTGTTGTGGAGACATTGTGGTGCTGAGGAAGCCACGTGGGAAAGGAAGGAAGACATGAAGAAGCAAATCCCTTACCTTTTTCGTCCAGGTAAATTTCGAGGACGAAATTTCTTAAGAGGGGGAGAGTTGTAACGCCCCGAATTTGGGCCTAGATGTTTTAGAGTCCGAATCGGACCGGTCGAGAACGGTTCGAATCTTAAAGAGAGATTTAGGGAACACCTAGTTCGGGATGCTTTAAAAATATGGAAAAATATCTAAAAATCCTCATTTATTATATGAATGATTATGGTGAAATCAATTTTACAAAATAAGGTTTGGAAATGCTACATTTCGGTGTAGTGACTAAATCGCAGTTTTTGCAAAAGTTAAATAGTGACTGTTTTGTAAAGGATTGAAACTTTGAATCTTTAAGGAGCTAATTTTACCAAAATGTTTTTGATCAGATTTCTTCTTAATTTGGGTGATTTTAATAATATTTTAATTAAAGGAAATAAAGATTAACTAAAATGAAACTATCTTTGACTTTTCATAACTACTTTACGTCAATTTTCTCTCATTTCATTTTCTCTCAATTTCCTTTCAGCCAAACACATTTCCTCCATCAATTAGCCTCTGATTTTCATACCTTTTGATGAGATTCCAATCTCCTTTTGATTCCTAAAATCCTCTTGTTTTTACATTCGATTTTCAAGAAAACTTGCCTAATACAAGAAGAAATCAGCCATTAGAGGTAAGCTTCATCCTTCTCCTCTAATGATCAGTTCTTTACTGAAATTCCCAAGTTATCAATCCTTTGTTAATGATTTTTGAGTTGCTTTAATGTTAGAAACAAGAAATTGTATTAAAACTCAAGGTTTTTGGAGAGATCTTGATGATTTTCGTGGTTGATGGTTAGGCTCTGTTTTGAGGTTGTTTTCTAATGTATTTTGGATGTTAATTGATGTTATAAATGAGGTTTTATCAAACAAATCCCGAATTGGCTTGGATTCCTAAGTTTTGTATGCTAGAATGGTGGTTTTTGGGGTGGTTTTGGTGTTCTGTTATAGCTGGAGGTATAAGGACGAGTTTGTGGTGATTTTTGATGTTGATTGATGTTTAGAAATTTTTAGAAGTGGTAGATCTTGGCTGGGCTTGGTTTTGGTGGAGTTTGGAGATGATTTCAGTTGTGTTTGGTACCCAAAATGAGGTTCTTGAGTAGAGCGGCGAGTTTAGGTGTGTGGATGATGATTTCAATGCATGATGATGAATTAATCCTTTGCTCTTATGTGTTATAAACAGGGGAGACATCTTCGGACGCCTTTGGTGTTGATCCGGGAGCCTAGATAGCGTTTTGGCGAGCAAGCGAAACGTAATCGGTGAGTGCGAATGGTTTTAGAAGTCCTAGAGGGATAAAGAAACAAGGTTTGGGGATTTAGGAAAGGTTTGAAACACCTTCCTAAATCCGGAAGTAAGTATTGGCTAGATTGCTCTCTTATATGTGGTGGTTGCCCCTAAAATGCTTTTACATGCTCATGGTTTGAGATAGATAAATTCCTACTGTTTTTATGCATGATTTGTAGCATGAGATGATGCTTGAAATGATTTCATGAAATAACATGTTGCATTGTTGAGTCTTGAGCTTTTTTTTAAAGCATGGCAAATGTTATGATTTCGAAATAAGATGAGAAAGATTTGTGAAATGTTGCATGAAAAACAGTAGGTGAGATGATGATTTGACATAATATATTGGCATGGAAGATGAGATACTTACCGAATATAATTGATCGATCAATAGGATGAGAGTGCACTGTAAACTAAAAATTCGTACGTGCTCTTTGGTTTAATCCAAAGGGAGAGAATCGATGAGGGGCATTCCATCGGGTAAGACTTGGTGAAATACCCAAGCTTTGTGGTGATGAGAGATTCCGCCACGTGAGTACGGTGATGTGAGATTCCACCGGAAATTATGTTACTAGACAAGTGAGTACGGTGATGTGAGATTCCCCCAGAAATTATGTTACTAGACAAGTGAGTACGGTGATGTGAGATTCCACCGGAAGCGTCTAGTGGTTTGTGAATGTTGTCCGCATATCCGAGTAATAATGAGATGTGAAATGCCAGTATAATATATGAAAATGCTTTTGATTCACATGTACCTATTGTTGAGATGATTTATGCTGTCAGATATGCATAAGAGATTTGTATATGAAATGCTTTGGTTTTCACAAGCATGAGTATGGCTTTGCCATGAGATTTGCATTGGTTTAAATGCATGAGATAGAATTGAGGTACATGTGGTTTCAATGAGGTTTTTCTTTGAAATGGTTTTCAAGCATGAGATAGTATGAGCATGTTGTAGTAAAAGCTTTTGAGAAACTGTTTTAAAGAATGCATTATTGTGTTGGTTTCCTTTAAAGCATGCCTCACTAAGCAAATGTGCTTACGCTCTCTTTTACCAATAATGCAGATAATTGAGGTGTTCCTGGGCAGCTAGAAGGTTAAGAACATCCAAGGAAGTGCAAAGCTCATGTATGGTGATGTTTTTATACACTTTAGTATTGATATTTGGCAATGGGATACCAATGTTGTATTTGGGAGATGTGTTTTGAACTCCCTAAGTTTGTGGCATGTTTGTGAAGGATTTTATGAGTTGTAAATGGTCCTATTGGTTGGTTTGAGGTTTGAGAACTCATATTTTGATTTGTGGCTAGGAAGCATGCCTTTAGATTGAATGTTTTTGTGTTTGATGCCATGCTTTTGCTTAAGGGTCCTAAATATGGTCTTTGGTGTCTAAAAGGGTTGTTGGCATGTTATGGTACTTGTTGAAGCATGTTTGAGTGGATTTAAAGGTGATAACCCAGCAATTTATGTTGTCACAGTGTAGGGTGTATCGAAACACCCTTAACTGTTTCGGAACGGAGGCCTGTAATGGCCATAGCGTTTCGGAACAGCTGAAGGTGTTTCGGTACAGTTTGGCTACTGGAGAGGCCTGTTTCGATACTGGTCTCGGAACGCACCCGAGTACCGAAACGGTCAACTTCTTTTCTATACGGGCGTTTCGGTACGAGGACTGGTGTTCTGAAACGGATGACCGTTGGATGTTGATTTGAATTGTTTTAAGTTTTCATGCTTTACGTTTTAGTCCCAAATGTTGTGGATGCAATTGCTTGCACTTGGAATGTCCTTTTTAGTTGAAATTTGACAGAGGAGCCTGTAATATGACTAATTACATATTGGTAAACCTAAAATCTGCAGAGTCCTTATAATTTCTAAAAATTACATTTTGGTCCATAAAAGTGTAATTTATGCAATTGAGTCCCTAAATGGTTTCCGATCGCTGTACCTTTCTCTCCTATGATTCTTGAGTGTTCACATAGGTTTAATGTGCATCTAGAAAAGGTTAAAAAGAAGAAATAAGGGTCGTTAATCAAGGTTGACTTTCGGGTTGTCTTTGGTTTTCCCCGTGTAATCTTCGTAGCTCGGGTCAAACGTCTAGGCCGGGCTAAGAGGGTTACATTTAGGGAAATCAAGGTTCGGGATGGGATAAAAATATGATAAAAATTCATAAAATCCTCTAAAATTATATTTAAGAGGTTGGTTAAATCAATTTTGTAAAACGGGCTTTCAAAAGTATACATTTTGGGCAGTAACCAAAATGTAATGTTTTAAAGTTGAGGGAAAAGTGTGTTTTTCAAAAAGAGTCAAAGTCTTAGAATCTTTAGGGAGCTAATTGGAAATTAAGCATTTTCTCTAATTTGGCATGTGTATTAAATTATTTATTACATATTAAAGTGGCATTAATTAAATTAATTAATGAGTTAGTTATTTTGGTTAAAAGATTTTTGACGATCTTTTCATTCTTTCCTTTTCACTTCAGCCAAACACTCTTATTTTACTCTCAAATTCCAAATTTTCTTCACTCTCAATTTCTCTCTTGATTTCCATCTTCATCTTTGTGATTTCTCTCAATTTCCTTCAAGATTCTTTGAAGCTAAACTTGCCAAATTAGAAGAGAAGCAAGGATTGGAGGTAAATTTCGTGCTAACCCTCTAATCAAGGTTCTTTAATGAAATTCCAAAGATATTTGACTCTTTATTCATGTTTTTAATTGAGGTTTTGTTATTTGTTTAATAAAATGGTGAAATCTTGTTAGAAAAGATTGTTTTAATGTGATTTTCGGAGGATTCTTGTTTTGATCTGTTTGAGATGGTTTCTAAATGGGTTTTGAAAGGTTTATGATGTTGAGATAGAGTCTTAATCATGTTAATCCTGAAATCCTCGAGATCCTTGATTTTTAAGGTGTTTATAGTTGGGTTTTTTGGGTGTAGTGTGGAATCCGAGTTGTTGGAGGTATAAGGATGGTTTTAGGTTTCTTTTGGATGTTGATTGATGCTTAAAATGTGTTGGGTGTGCTGGTAGATGGCTGGGGTAAGTTTAGAGATTAATCGATTGGGTTTTTAGTTGTTTCAATTGGGTAAATTGATGCTTTAGAGCAGGGCGGCGGGTTTCCTTTTGAGTGTTGGTGTTTTGGATGCATTTTAATGTATTGAACCTCTATTTTAATGTGTTGAAAATAGGGGATAGTGTTCCGGAATCAAACGAAGTGATTTTGGAGGCTACGGACGGGTGATTGTTGCGTCGGCAAGTGTGGTTTCGCAAGTCGGTGAGTGAAACTTGGTTTTCGAGCGTGGAAACGTTTTAGAAAAGGTTTTGGGAACTTAGTAAGAGCTTGAAACGCTTTACTAAGTTCGGAAGTAAGTAAAGTGAATTTCTCTCCCGGATTGTGCTAGTTTGAGCCTTTGGTTGCACTTGAATTGAATTGCATTTACATATTGTTTTAAAGCATGTTCTTGAGTATATAAATGTGTTTTGATTATACCATGCAGTTTAAGGATGCACTAGGTAAGTGATCCTTGTATGCATGTGTTGATGCATGAGTTTTGAAGCATGGTTTAATGCTTGAGTTATGGCTTATCATGAATGTTTTGTAAAAACAGTGAGGTATGCATGAAATGTTGGAGTATGCCCAAAGACCAATCATATGATGATTGAATAGACATACTATTTTCCAAGATTTATCAAGTAATGGCATTGTCGTTATTATCATTTGGTATGTTTCTGTGCATCAAACTAACCATTGGATAATAATGTCCATACAATAATACGATTATTGTTAAATAGGATCCTTAGTCGAATATTATTACGGGTATGGACAATGATGATATATAAAGACTAATATGTGGTTGATGACAAGCGTTGTCATTGACATAGAGATGTCAAAATCAACACATAAGTATTTGTTAGAGAACAACATACTGGATTGACCCGCTATGAGCATTTTTCTTGGGTAATTATGTGACAGTCACAACATTGCTCATGATAAACATATGTATAATCCTCAGACTTGAGATCAACATGATTTCAACATAAAGATTTACGTATTTTGACATAGTCAAACGTGTGTCGTAACTGACTACATTATAAAGACTGATGATTGGATATGTGATGACCTATGTAGTGAAATATGGTTGATCAAGAAAGGATTTGTCCCTCCTACATAATGGGAGAAATATCTTCGGCCACTTGATTCAGTGAGATTAGAAAATGCATGGCCATGCTCGAATGTTATGATATGAGATATCATAGAGATTCGTTTATCATAATCTACTCAAGACATCAAGAAAGACTAGATGGACAACGCAAGTGTGACTAACCCATGACTTGTGTTCATCTAAGATATAAAGGACAAAATGATGAAATACATAAAGGAAGTTTATTCAGGAATTAAGAAAGTCAAACTATAACTTCATGCAACTTAGGTAGCAATGATGTATTGCTAGATGCCACTCATTGTTTGTAAAATTAGAACAGTTCTAATTTTGCTGCTAACGTTGCATGAACCTCTAAGGGTCACACCCTTCGAATGAAACGAACAAAAATTGGAAACCATACTCCCTATTTTAGGGAGGTTGCCGAAAATCCCCTATGGGATAAGGGAAATTGGCAACTCCCTTAAATGAGAATAATATTGGATAAATATTGTATTTATCAGATATTATTTAGAGTATGGAAAATACTTAGAGACTTAAATTTACCTTGTATAAGATTCTAGAAATTTAAATATATATCGGGAATTTATATAATGTATATTTAATTCCAAGTTTATGTAGAATTAGATTCTACATAATTAAAAATATATATTTAAATATATTTAAATCCAAGTAAAGATAGAATGAGATTCTATATAATAAAAATATATATATTTGGATTAAATATAATGTATATTTAAATCCATGTTTTATGTAGAATAAGATTCTACATAATTAAATATATATATTTCATTTAATATTATTAAATATAATTTATATTTAATATAAACCAATTTCAAGTAGAATTAGATTCTATGAATTTTGGTTGAACTTGGATTTAAGGAATTCAACTAGAATTAAGTCTTTGAATACTATTTAAAGGGACAAGGGCTAGCAACCAAATCATCCCTCTTCCTCCTCTTGAAGATTTCAACAACACCCCTAGGGATTCCCCACTGGAATTCGACATATCCCAGAAAGCTCTCTGAGAAGCTGTTCGATATTTTTCTGGTGTTCTACTTGCCCCCTGGCAAATCCCTGAAGGTTCCCTTGCTCGATTGCAAGTCCCGGTTGAACTCCTGGTCGATTTCAGACTCCCTAAGGAATCCCTGGAGGGATTTCGACTTCTCCCTAGAAGGTGCTCAAACCTGTCGAAATTTATCCATAAGTGTTAGGGAGGTGGAAACTTTGTTCGTTTTATTCGGGTAGACTCCATAGAGGTCATTGCAAACCTGTGACGATTCTGGTTTTACTTGACGTGGTTATTCCGACATACCGTCGGTTTTCCAGTTTCCAGAGTTTTAAAAGGTAACTTTTCATCCTTTCACCCCGAATTCGTTCCTGTACATGGATCCTGGCTGGATTACGTCGGATTAATTTTTCCGCTGCGCCACGGGGCGTGCTGACGTGACCCTACAGTGGTATCAGATCCACTTGTATCATAAGAATTCAGACTTAAATTCTTGGGTGATGTTTATGTACGAGATGCATGATGTTTGATTCGATTTAGATATTTATCGTTTATCGTATCACACCTAATAAAGACTTATTTCGATTATCACTGAATGATTAAGAGTTAATCATAACTATGTTAGGTTGCTTCAATGTTAAATGTTAACATGTTGAGACTAATAGTTAGTATAGAGAACAAGTAGTTGTTCATAGTTTCATAGATTTATGAAATGTCTGAAAGGGCTTCTAATTTGATAAAAGTTATCAAACTATCTTTCACGGTGAATCCATAAGAGTTATGGTTAGACGTTATGAAAAATGCATGTCTAGGATTGGCATCATCAAAGACCTGGTACTTAAGTGTGCCTAGCGCGCCACTTCTCTTTCATGTTGACCTACCTGGTGCATTTGTTCGTTAATGCAAATGGTTTATGAAACCTCGTGATCCTTCTTTGGCCCATTAACCGCAACATAGGGATAATCAGTTTAAAACTCCGTAAACACGTCGTTACTTTGTTCGCACGATGTTTGAAAGGCATGTTAGATTGCACGGTGTTTGTTTTGCATGGTTATAGACCATAGCCTTTATAGTTTTGGTTTTTTATAAATACGGCTTGCGTGTCGTGCCTTTCTCTATCTTCTATTGTAATTCTCTTCTCATCTCAATCCCTCCCATGTAACGCGAGTTTCTGAAAATTGTAAATACTCATGGAGATAAAGCAAGAACCAAGGTAGCAGCGTGGTGGGCCTTCCCTGGTGGACCGGGCGTTTCAGAAGCATATTCTATCTTCAGTAGAATGGTCCTCCCATTGGCTTGGGACGGGTCGCCTTAGGTTAAGAAGGGCTATTGTTGAGTGGATCGAAAGATCGATATAAACCAAGAATGGGTGAATTGGATTTTTAAAGTTTGTGTGGTGGGAATTGCAAATTAAAAAGATTACAAGGGATTTTAGAGTGGTTCAAGTTCCAAATGAACTCTACATCCACTACCTTAGCTTCACTAAGGATTTGCAACAATTCCACTAATTGGTCTTCCCCTTTTCTAGGCTAAGGAGGCAACCCTTACAATTTCGGTTAAATTTTCTACCCAAAATTTAACCCAATCCTCACAACAAGGTAACAAAGAATTTGATGGCTAAATAGAGCATCTCTCAATAAAAATTGTAGCCCAATTACAAGCACTCAACCCAATTAAACAAGATAAGAATGAAAATTATAATTGGGGTTTCTAGACAATATGGGATTTTGCACAATTGCTTGGATTTGATGTATGGATGTTTTCTTGAGGATCAATAGTTGTTGTTGGAGCTTTTGGAGGTCCCTTTTATACCTTCTCATTGAATTCTAGCCGTTTGAGTGGTTGGGAACATAAATGGAGCCGTTGGAACCCTCTCTTACCACCATAAATGCACTTCTGCAGCTATGCGTATCGGTACACGGGAAGCCGTATCGATACCTGTCTCAGAAAAGAAAGAGCTGTTGTGTGCAATAAATAAGGGGTATCGATACGCACGTAAGCGTATCGGTATGGGGTATCGATACGAGGGTTTACCATTTCGATACCTTTTTCTCAACTTAGCTCACTGTCGATTTCCGTATCGGTACGGGGGTTTGGTGTATCGATACGGGTCAACGACCATTTAAAATTTAGTTACCAACCAACTGACACCAACGGTCGAAATATTTAAACCGACTTAGAATTTAAAATTCATTAAAATCGTATCGATACGGGTGAAGTCGTATCGGTACGCCATTCAAACTCTTTAGACTTTTACAAAGAGGCGTATCGATACAGATTGAATCTGTTTCGATACGAGTTCCTCCAGTATCCAACTTTGGTAAAAAGGTATCAATACGCTTGGAAGTGTATCGATACACCTGGACGTTTTTCAATAGTTTGGCCTTAGAACACTTAGAAAATATTTTGAGTTTGAGTTTTTCAAATCAGTTTTAAAGAGTTGGTGATTTAAAACTTATTAAGGGACTTATAAAACAATTTTAAGTTTTTCAAATGAATCCTTAAAGATTTAATTATATCAAAATCAAACATAGGTTTTACAATCTCCCCCTTTTTGATATAACAAAACTAAAACTTAAAATTTTTGATACTTTGAAAAACTTTACAAAGTTAACTCCTCCCCCTTAATATAAGCTTGGTAACCTTTGAGTTAAAATCAAAAATTTTGAAGTGTTGTGAGCTAGTTTCTCTCCCCCTTTTTGTTAGATCAAAAATATTGAGACAATAGATAAGTGCATAATCAAAGGCGAAGGTATAAATAAACAACAATAATATTATTGATCATAGCATCAAACATAAAAACCCAAACAAAAACAGAAAATCAAAGCATAGGTTTAAACATAAAACAACCTTAGTCCTAAGAACATAAATCAAAGATGCATAAAATAGAAAAACCTAAATGAAATGCACGAGATGCAAGAAGAAACGTCTATGCATCATCTTCGTTGTCTTCATCATCTTCATCATCAACTCCCATTGGATCATTATCCCTCATGCTATTGCGCCACTCATCATGGAAAACGGAGAGAGAAATATTCAGAGAATTATGACCGCTTTCAAGAGATGTGAGGCGATTCTCCATGCTCGTCATCCTTGTATCAAAAGTTGTTTCAAGGGCGGTAAAACGATTTCCCATGTCCGTGCGTAACCCGGTAAATTGCTCATTGAGGAATGTCATGAGAGCATCCATGGAGGGTTGAGGAGCTTGAGGTGCTTGAGGAGCTTGATCTCCTTGAGGTTCTTCCAAAACGGTTGCGGCCTCAGGTGGTAGCTCGGAAATACGTAACCAATTTCCATTAAAATAATGGAACTTACCCCGGGCAAGAGATCGCTCATCAATGGGATCGGTAAGGGGAGTTGGGAAGTCAAAAGAGCAATCAATATCCTTTTTCACAAAGAAATAACTTAAGGCCGTACCGTAGGTGAAAGAGGTGACGAGAGAGGTGTGACGATTTTGCACAAGATAGACGATTTCCCTGAACATGATTCGAGCAAGATTTGGGCGCTTTCGCTCACGGAAGCAACGGATCCAAAAATCATCCACTTGACGAATGGTAGAGTATTTTCCTCCGGAGGGACGAAACCACCAAGACACCATCAAATGGAGGATCCGATCTTGAGCATTTAGGGCGGTCACGGAGCCACTAAGAACATGCCCAAAGCATTCTCATCATCAAAGCCTTCATCCTCTAATTTAAAAACTTCACAAATAGATTTGACATCAAGGATGAATTTCTTTCCCATGAGATAAGAGCTAATGGCGACAACTTCCCCATTGCGAGAAATACATTTGGCATTAGAGTAGAAAATCAAAACCAAAAGACGATAATAAAAACCGGGAATAGATAGAAACTCCATGAAATTCCAACAACGAAGCAAAGGAAGATATTCAAATTTAAAGCGCTCCGAGTCGAGAAAAGGAATGGATATTACCCTTTCCGCACGAATCTTGTAATTCTCGAATTGACGAAAATATGTGAGACCCGCGGGAGTTTCAAAGGATTGTTCATAGATGGAAGTGTATTTCGGACGTGCAACCGCTCCAAGAGTGGATGATTCACCGTTTAGAGAAACCCTTGATCGCTTCCTCGATTCCTTTGGTGCCATGATCTAAAAGAAAAATCATGCAAAAAGATTTCTTCAATTTTGGTTAAGAACCAAGGTAAAAAAAATTTAAAAAGATTTTTTTAAAAAATTTGGAACAAAAGTTTTGTTAAAAAAAATCATAAAAACAAAATCAAAACAAAAACAAAACAAAAAAATTGAAAAGGAAAAAGAAAGAAAATTTTACCTTGATAGAAACTTGAGAGATTGAAGAAAATTCTAGCACAATTGTGATGAGAAGGAGCTTAAAGCTTTGCTTGATTGAAAAACTCTTTTAGATTTTGAGTTGTGGTGTGAAAATATGAGGGAGGAAGAGCCCTTTTATAGGCAAAAACAGCTAGGGTTTTTAGGTTTTGAAGAGTTTTAATTTTGGTAAAAGTTGAACTCTTTAAATGCCTTATTAAAAGTTGTCTGCGCAATCGAGTATCGATACGCCTGAGGGTGTATCGATACGGGGGTAGAAACGTCATTTCCTTAAAAATGCCCGTTGGAGAATCGTATCGAAACAGATGAGGTCCGTATCGAAACGATTTGAAGCTCATATCGATACGGGTTAAATCGTATCGATACCCGTTTAAGCAAAGTGAAATCTGGGAAACTGAATGAAGAACACGTATCAATACGCGTAGATCCGTATCGATACTCTATGCCCAGAAATGCATATTTAGTTCTAAGAACAACCATATGCTCGAATTTAACATATTCTAAGAGTATGCAAATGATGAATGAACAGTTCTAAGCATATTTTAATAGAAGCATACTCCCCCTAACTATAGGCATGGATATTTTCAAGAGTTACAACACATAAACATGCAATTTCACAAAATCAAGCATTTTTAAGCACAAAGAGGTCCTAAAAGGTCAAGATAGGCTAGCTAGACCTAACTCTCTCCTAAGGGACCAAAAACGCTTTTTGTCTAAAGGTTTTGTAAATATGTCCGCTAATTGATTTAAGGTGTCTACATACTCTATAACCACATCTTTCTTAAAGACATGATCTCTAATAAAATGATGCTTTATTTCTATGTGTTTGGTTCTAGAGTGTTGGATGGGATTTTTTGTTAGACATATTGCACTAGTGTTGTCACATTTTAGGGGTATGGTTTCAACTTTAATTTCATAATCTAAGAGTTGTTGCTTCATCCAAAGGACTTGAGCACAACAACTCCCTAAGGATATGTACTCGGCTTCGGTGGTAGATAAGGCTACATTATTTTGTTTCTTAGAGAACCAAGATATGAGCATACTGCCTAGGAATTGACAAGTTCCTGAAGTACTTTTCCTATCGATTTTGCAACCCCCATAATCCGCATTTGAATAAGCATGAAGGTTGAAGGTAGAGTCTCTAGGGTACCAAAAGACCTAAACAAGGAGTATCTCTAAGGTACCTAAAGATTCTCTTAATGGCTATAAGGTGAGACTCTCTAGGACTAGCTTGAAACCTAGCACACAAGCAAACACTAAACAAAATATCCGGTCTACTTGCGGTAAGGTAAAGCAATGATCCAATCATAGAACGGTAAAGCTTAGAGTCAACACACTTACCTCCTTCATTTTTGTCAAGCTTTGTAGATGAGCTCATAGGTGTGGCTTGAGGCTTTGCATTCTCCAAGCCAAACTTCTTGAGCATATCCTTTATGTATTTTGCTTGGTTGATGAAGGTTCCATCCTTCTTTTGCTTGATTTGGAGTCCCAAAAAGAATGAGAGCTCCCCCATCATGCTCATCTCAAATTCACCTTGCATTAACTTAGCAAACTCTTGACAATGACATTAATTAGTAGAACCAAAAATAATATCATCAATATAAATTTGAACTACTAAGATGTCATTTTTAAACATTTTTATAAAAAGTGTAGTGTCCACCTTACCTTTTTCAAATCCTTTTTCAATTAAAAAGTTTGAAAGTCTCTCATACCAAGCTCTAGGAGCTTGTTTTAAACTATAGAGAGCTTTGGTGAGTTTGAAAACATGATTTGGAAATTTTGAGTCTTCAAAACCCGGTGGTTGTTCCACATACACTTCTTCATTTATAAAACCATTTAAAATGCGCTTTTAACATCCATTTGAAAAAGCTTGAAATTATGATAACATGCATATGTAAGCAACATCCTAATAGCTTCCATTCTAGCTACGGGAGCATAGGTTTCATCAAAATCTATTCCCTCTTCTTGAGTGTAACCTTGTGCTACTAGTCTAGCTTTATTTCTTACAATGTTACCACTCTCATCTAGCTTGTTCCTAAAGACCCATTTAGTTCCTATGGTAGATTGATTACTAGGCCTATCAACTAATGTCCAAACGTTACTTCTCTCAAATTGATTTAACTCTTCTTGCATAGCCATAATCCAAAAGTCATCTTTCAATGCTTCTTTAATATTCTTATGCTCTATGCATGAGATAAATGCAACATGATTCATTAATCTAAGAGAAGATCGAGTGGTTACCCCCTTGGATGGATCACCCAAGATTTCACCATCTTTGACATAGTTCAACTCCCTTGGGTAGCTCACTTCCTTTTCCTCAAGAGCCAAGTCCTTCAAGGCTTCAAGAGGTGGATCTTGTGTGTCCTCTTCTTTTGTTGGAATCTCATCCTCCTTTGAAGTTTGTCCTCCATCAAAGGCATTTACGATTCCTACATCATCATCATCACAAGAATCCTTCCTAGGAAGGAGGTTATCATCGAACACAACATGAATAGATTCTTCTACTACTAAAGTTCTTTTGTTAAATACTCGATAGGCTTTAGAGGTTAAAGAGTAACCTATGAAAATAGCTTCATCACTTTTTGCATCAAATTTACCTAAGTTGTCTTTTCCATTATTTAAAACAAAACACTTGCAACCAAAAGGGTGAAAATAGCTAATGTTAGGCTTTTTAGATTTTAAAATCTCATAAGGTGTTTTCTTTAAAATTGGCCTAATCATTACTCGATTTACAATATAGCAAGCGGTGTTTGTGGCTTCCGCCCAAAAATATTTAGGTAAATTGTTTTCACAAAGCATAGTTCTAGCCATTTCTTGCAAAGTTCTATTTTTCCTCTCAACTACCCCATTTTGTTGAGGAGTCCGAGGAGCCGAAAAATTATGGCTAATACCATTTTCATTTAAAAAATCTTCAAACCCTAAATTTTGAAACTCGATTCCATGATCACTTCTAATATGTGAAATTTTAAGTTCAGGATCATTTTGGGTTAGTTTTGAAAATGTGATGAATTTTTCCAAAGCCTCATCTTTAGTACTTAAAAATAGAACCCAAGTAAATCTAGAAAAATCATCAACAAGTACAAAAGCATAAGACTTACCACCCAAGCTCATAGTCCTAATTGGCCCAAATAGATCCATATGTATAAGTTGTAAACATCTACTAGTAGAAACATCATTAATGGATTTAAAGGAAGACCTATGTTGTTTACCCTTTGAGCATGCATCACAAATTTTATCATTTGAAAATTTTATCTTGGGTAAACCTCTAACTAGGTTAAGGGAGACTAGTTTTTCTAAAACACTTATGCTAGCATGTCCTAGTTTCCTATGCCACAACCATGCATCATTTTCATTTTGTGCAACTAAGCATGCATGAGATGTATGAATGTCATCTAGATGCACCATGTATATGTTCCCTATGCGATGACCTATGAGCATAATATTATTAGATTTAATGTCTACAATTTTGCATCCATTATTATCAAATAAAACATTAAATCCTTTATCACACAATTGACTTATGCTCAATAAATTGTGTTTAAGACCATCGACATACAAGACATTTTCAATGAGAATAGTAGAGTGATTACCTATGGAGTCAATACCTTTAATGTGGCCTTTGGAGTTGTCACCAAACGTCACTACTCCTCCACTTTTTGGCTTTAGATCCATGAATCTACTCTTATCTCCGGTCATATGCCTTGAGCATCCACTATCAAGGTACCATGAGTTTTGACTTTGTGCTTTGGCCTTGTAGCAATGCTCCCCCTACAAACAAAGATATTAAACTTTTGTTTTTGGTACCCAAATCATTTTGGGTCCATGAGTGTTAGCTCCCAAAACCTTGGTTCCCTTAGGAATCCAAGATGACATAGCAATAATATTATTAGATTTTACAAGTTCCTTAGGAACCCATACACTTCTAATTCTTTTAGCTCTACTATGTCTAGGAAAGCTACCTTGTTTGTAGTAGTTAGTCTTTTCTTAGGTTGGTGTGTTCTTGAGGATTCACCTATTTCATGCTTGACACTACCAACATTTTTCAAAGACTTTTTGAGCTCATTTAGATCATCCAACACCTTTTGTTGTTCACTATTACATTGAGACAAAAGATTATTAAGGTCAACATTTTCATCTTGAAAGAATTTTAATTCATCTTTTAACCCTAATATCTTTTTTCAAATTTTGAATTAGCTTGAGTGAGTGAGTCATTTTTCTCATTTAGTTCCAAAATAATCCTTTTGTTCCTAATGACCGACTCTTTATATTTTTCAACTAATTCATCATAGACCTCTTGTAACTCGTCATATGCATCATTCAATTCATCATATGTAAAATCTAAAGTAGATGAGTTAGAGGTTACCATGGAGGAATCTTCCTCAAGTGCCATGAGGCAAAGGTTAGCCACTTCTTGTTCGTCATCCTCCGATGACTCCTCATCACTCCAAGTAGCAAGCTTGGCTTTGAGCTTCTTCTTCTTCTCAAAGCCCTTCTTCTTGAGTTGAGGACACTCCGAACGTATGTGGCCGGGTTGTTTGCACTCAAAGCAAATGATTGGATCCTTTGCTTCTTCTTTGTTCTTGCTTTTGAAGTCCATTTTTCTTTGGATTTTTCTTCCCCGGATGGACCTCATAAAACGTGAGAATCGTTTGGCTATCATAGCCAATTCTTCTAGTTCATCCTCCTCACTAGAAGAGCTCTCTTGATGTAGTGAAGCTTTGAGAGCTATTCCCATCTTCTTCTTCTTCTTCTCAACCTCAAGCTTTTCTACTCTTTTCTCTTCTTTCTTCTTCTCTTCTTCCCTTCCTTGCTTCATAATCTCGTGAGTAAGGAGAGAACCCACAAGCTCATCAAGCTTTAAAGTCTTTAAATTCTTAGCTTCAATGATGGCGGTTCTCTTCCCATCCCAAGATTCGGGAAGTGAATAGAGTAGCTTCCGGACAAGCTTGTCTTCCGGTATAATTTCTCCAAAACCCTTTAGCCCATTGACAATAGTGGAGAAACGATCAAACATCTTGGACACCGTCTCATCGGGCTTCATCTTGAAATTTTCGTAACTAAGATTGAGAATTCCAATCTTAGTTTCTTTAACATCGTTGGTGCCCTCATAAGTAGTCTCGAGAGTGTCCCACACTTCTTTGGCACTCTCGATGGATGAAACCTTTGAATAGATGTCCGGACCGAAAGAACAAAAAAGCATGTGGAGAGCTTTGTCATTGACTTGAATCTTTTTCCTTTCTTCTTCACTCATCTCCATCTTTTTCTTTAGGACCATCTTGCCTTCACTATCTTGCTTCAATGGAATATAAGGGCCATCTTCAATGACATCCCACACTAGGTAGTCATTTGACTTGATGAAGAGACGCATTCTATTCTTCCAAAAAGAATAGTTATCACCATTAAAGAAGGGAGGCTTTGTAGTGGATTGAGACTCATACATGCTCGAACCGGAGGTTGAAGCCATCTCTTGATATATGATGATCACACTCTTCCAAGGAACTCCTCTTGTGGTTGTCAATCCTCAAAGAGGTAGGCTCTGATACCAATTGTTGAGTGGATCGAAAGATCGATATAAACCAAGAGGGGGGTGAATTGGATTTTTAAAGTTTGTGTGGTGGGAATTGCAAATTAAAAAGATTGACAAGGGATTTTAGAGTGGTTCAAGTTTCAAATGAACTCTACATCCACTACCTTAGCTTCACTAAGGATTTGCAACAATTCCACTAATTGCTCTTCCCCTTTTCTAGGCTAAGGAGACAACCCTTACAATTTCGGTTAAATTTTCTACCCAAAATTTAACCCAATCCTCACAACAAGGTAACAAAGAATTTGATGGCTAAATAGAGTATCTCTCAATACAAATTGTAGCCCAATTACAAGCACTCAACCCAATTGAACAAGATAAGAATGAAAATTACAATTGGGGTTTCTAGACAATATGGGATTTTTGCACAATTGCTTGGATCAATAGTTGTTGCTGGAGCTTTTGGAGGTCCCTTTTATACCTTCTCATTGAATTCTAGCCGTTTGAGTGGTTGGGAACATAAATGGAGCCGTTGGAACCCTCTCTTACCACCATAAATGCACTTCTGCAGCTATGCGTATCGGTACACGGGAAGCCGTATCGATACCTGTCTCAGAAAAGAAAGAGTCGTTGTGTGCAATAAATAAGGGGTATCGATACACACGTAAGCGTATCGGTATGGGGTATCGAAACGAGGGTTTACCATTTCGATACCTTTTTCTCAACTTAGCTCACTGTCGATTTCCGTATCGGTACGGGGGTTTGGCGTATCGATACGGGTCAACGACCATTTAAAATTTAGTTACCAACCAACTGACACCAACGGTCGAAATATTTAAACCGACTTAGAATTTAAAATTCATTAAAACAGTATCGATACGGGTGAAGTCGTATCGGTACGCCATTCAAACTCTTTAGACTTTTACAAAGGGGCGTATCGATACAGATTGAATCTGTTTCGATACGAGTTCCTCCAGTAGCCAACTTTGGTAAAAAGGTATCGATACGCTTGGAAGTGTATCGATACACCTGGACGTTTTTCAATAGTTTGGCCTTGGAACACTTAGAAAATATTTTGAGTTTGAGTTTTTCAAATCAGTTTTAAAGAGTTGGTGATTTAAAACTTATTAAGGGACTTATAAAACAATTTTAAGTTTTTCAAATTGATCCTTAAAGATTTAATTATATCAAAATCAAACATAGGTTTTACAGCTATAATCATTGCATATTTATTTACCGCTTATATTTACCTTCTATGTGATGCAATGGATGTTTTATAAGCATGATTAAACATAGTTCTATTGATAGGATCAATGTTAAAATGATGAGATAATTAAGTAAATCCCTCACTATAATTCTAAGTCTGTTTTAACCATCCAATATTTACCCTCGTTAAAGCTTCGATCGATATAATGCGAGCTTTGCAAAAGCAATGTCACATTTATCTATCTTAGTTAAACGCAAAGAATAAGCTAGTGATATTCGCCGGTTGAGATATTGGTATTGACTTAGCTGGGTTGTTCTAATAGGATTAGAAAACCTAGTGGTTAAAAGTTTTGGATAATCATAAGATGATTTAAAGAACAAGAGTTGTTCGCCAAAAGATGAGGAATTACATGAGATGTAATTAGTAAGGTGTTACTTACCTAAATAACCATTTCCTAAAAGACTGGCCAAAGCTGATTTAGGAATGGTGAAATACGGAACCTCACTCACTAGAAAAACTATCGAAACATTTTTCCGAAATTAAAACTGGAGGGTTTTTAATTTTGAAGAAAATAGTGGGAGTAAATTTATAGTAAAGACCTATCTATAAATTTTAAAATTTAGTAAAACTTATGTAGCATATTTTCTTTGTTGTAGAATTAATGGCAAATAATACTCTATCTCTGCGATCTATCCTTGAGAAGGATAAGCTCAATGGCATAAACTTCCTTGACTGGTTCCGCAATTTGAGAATTGTTCTCAAATAGGAAAATAAGGAATATGCCATTGAAGAACCTGTTCCTGATGAACCGGTTGCCACTGCTTCCAGAGCTGACAAATACGAGTTTAAGAAACACATGGACGACATGCTGGATGTCGGTTGTCTTATGCTTGCCTCCATGACCCCTGAGCTTCAGAAGCAACATGAGGACATGGTAGCTTATGATATGATTCAAAATCTCAAGGAGATTTATGAAGGGCAAGCTCGTCAAGAGAGGTACGAGACCTCTAAAGCTCTGTTTCAATGCAAGATGAGTGAGGGATCTCCCGTAGGAGCTCACGTCATCAAAATTATGGGCTACATCCAAACGTTGGAGAAGCTCGGCTTTCCGCTGAAAGACGAATTAGCTACTGATGTCATCCTGCAATTGTTGTCGGATATCTTCAATCAGTTCGTCCTTAATTTCAATATGAATGAAATTAACAAGACGCTGCCACAGTTGCTCGGCATGTTGAGAACCGCTGAAATCAACCTGAAGAAGGTAGGACCTAAACCTGTTTTGATGGTCCGCAAGGGCAAAAAGAAAGGTAAATCGACAGCAAAGTCTAAAGGTGATGGCAAGACCAAAACCGATGGAAATGAGGCATTGAAACCTAAGAAGGGAATCAAGAAGGATGGAAAATGTTTCCATTACGGCAAGACCAGACATTGGAATAGAAACTGCCCCACACACCTACAAGAAGTCAAGAAAGCAAAAACGAGTGAGGCATCAACCTCAGAGGCTTCTAAAGAGAAGGCATCATAATAGACATGGACCTGCGAATGGAAATAAAGCAAGAGTTGCTACATCATCCATTAGGACATGTGTTTTTGCTTAAATAGATTTGTTTTACTTTTTAAGATTATTATTTTGTGCCTAAGTTTTAGTTATCTTGTAAGGACAAGATATTTTAATTTTGAGATTATTTAAATAAATGTTATTCTTTTAATCTCTTATGGCACAACGAATCAATGATCTTTAAACTAATCAAATCAATAATATTTATAAGATAAATAAAAAAATGACTAATCTCAAACTCATAAAAAGTATTAAGGTAATTTGATGAGATCAAATTCAAGAATATTTAAAGTTTGATGAACTTTTAAAGAATATGGGATTGTCCCATAATTAAATCCCACAAGTGGAACGAAAAGTCTTTGAAAGAGAATCAAATATGTTAGACATGTTTTGATTCAGAACAAGTCATTTTCGACTTCTTTACACACTTGAAAAACAACTCTCATACTTAATCGTTTTTTTTTTCGAAACGTCATATAAGATATGGACTAAGAATTGTTCTAGAATACCTTTGAAGTTTTAAGGTTACTTACATGTTAAAATGTTTACAAAGTTTGAACCTTAAAAACTCCATTTGTTGTTTATCCTAACGAGAACAAAGCGTTTGTTTCTCAAACGGGAGTTTATCTTGAAAGAGATTAATTCTCACAAAGGGATATTATTTCTTCAACTTTAATGAGAACAAAATATTTGTTGCTCAAACGATAGTTTATCTCGAAAGAGAATACTTATCACTAAGGGATTTCATTTTTCAACGAGAACAAAATGTTTGTTGCTCAAACGAGAGTTTCTCTCGAAAGAGATTACCTCTCACAAAAGGAAAAATGGAATTTGGAATGTGAAGAAATTTTAGACAACAAATTTATGAACCAAAGATTGAGAATGTTCCACAAATGATCAAGGAACATTGGAACAAAACAAAACCATTGTGTTGATCCTTAAGAGAATACCATATGCTTGAGAAATATGGATTTCTCACTATTCGTACATGGAAACACTCTTCTTTCCGGATCAAGATAAAGACTAGGTCTTATCAGAAAGAAATGGTGAGCCCAAAATTCGAGAAATGGATAAGATCCATGAGATATGAGATGGAATCCATGTCTAAAACCAAGTATAGACTTTGGTTACCTAAAAGGGTAAAACCTAAGAGGTATGGGTGAGTTTTTCAAAAAGAAAAAACTGACATGGATGATAAAACATACAAAGGATGATTCGTCGCTAAAAGTTTTCGACAAACTTCATAGTATAGACTATGACAAAGAATCTTCCTTGTAGCTATGTTTAATCCATCTTAATCTCACTTGCAAGTAGTTACATACGATGATTATGGAATCAAATAAAGGAATGTCAAAACCCCTTTCCTAAGGGAAAACTTGAAACAGATGTGTACATAACACATCCAGAAGGTTTTGTCACTCCAATAAACACTTGGAAGGTATGTAAGCTACAAAGGTCTATCCGTAGACTAAGGCAAGCTACTCGAAGTTGGGATATTTGTTTCAGAAGATACAATCAAAAGGTTTGGTTTATCTAGAAACAAAGGGGAGTCTTGTTTTCAAAAGAGCTAGTGGGAGCATTGTTACTTTCCTAAGTATTGTATGTAGATAACATACTCATCAAAAGGAACTAAAGATCGCAATCCGTTTTGCATTAATAAAAGATATTGCGAGTTAGCAACATGAGACAGTATCTAACTCTACAACATAGGTTGAATGTATTACAGTCGACATAGCAATAAAGAAGGATGTTTGGATCTAAAGGGTTCACTTCTAAACTAAGGGTTGTTCCCAGCATATTAGATGCTACATAACTCTGTTATGATGGAACCTTTGCGTAAGCAAATAAAACCCAAATCTCATCAATAAATCCAAACATATTCTAAAGTACTTACATCTTGGAGATGTGAAAGTATGCAACATACGCACAAAGTTGATAACTTTGTCAACTCCCTCACAAAGCTTTTGACACAGCATAAGCATGTCAGTTACACTAAGCCATGTCGTATTAGATACGAGAATGATTGGTCTTAGTGCTAGTGGGAGATTGTTGGAGTATGCCCAAAGACCAATCATATGATGATTGAATAGACATATTATTTTACTAGATTTATCAAGTAATGGCATTGCCGTTATTATCATTTGGTTTGTTTCTATGCATCAAACTAACCATTGGATAATAATGTCCATACAATAATACGATTATTGTTAAATAGGATCCTTAGTTGAATATTATTACGGGTATGGAAAAGAATAAGATTCTTTAAAGACTTAAATATTATAGAATAAGATTCTAGAAATTTAAATATATATTTGGAATTTATATAATATATATTTAATTCCAAGTTTATGTAGAATTAGATTCTACATAATTAAAAATATATATTTAAATATATTTAAATCCAAGTAAAGATAGAATGAGATTCTATATAATAAAAATATATATATTTGGATTAAATATAATGTATATTTGTAACGCCCCGGTTTTGGGCTTAGAAGTTTTGGGCGTTGACCGATTTGGTCAAAGTGCTGTTCGAATCTAAGAGAGTGAATTTAGGAAAGCTTAGTTCGGGTTGCATTAAAAATATGGAAAAATGTTCTAAAATCATCTTTTAATATATTTAAGTGAACTGTGAAATCAATTTTGGAAAATGAGTTTCGGAAGGGTGACATTTTGGCTAGTGACCAAAATGTAATTTTTGAAAGTTTTGTGACTGTTTTAGAAAGGATTGAAACTTTGAATCTTTAAGGAGCTATTTACCCAAAGGGAGTTTCTCCAGATTTTTCTAAGATATTTTAATGATTAATTCTGATTTTCAAGCAAAAGAAAAGTGGAGGGAAAATCATTTTGGTTATTTTGTAACTAATTCTCATATTTTCCAATTTCTCTTTTCTCTCATTTTCTCTCAACCCAAACACTTTCTCTCCAGAGATTTCCTTCTGATTTTGTCACTCATTTCTCTCTTTTCAATCTTCTTTTGATTCCTAATCATCATATCTACAAAACCTCTCAATTTGCTACTTGATTCATCAAGCTTTTTGGTTCCAAAAGAGGAGAAATTCAAGTTTGGAGGTAAGAACGTCCTTCTCCTCTGAACTTCAAGTTCTTTAATGAAATTCCTAAGTTCTCAATCCTTAATTGATGTTTTATAAATGGCTTTTAAGATTGGTTAATGGATCTTGGCTTAAAATGCAAGATTTGGTGTGTTTTTGATGAAATTTCGTTGGATCTGTTTAAGCAGTGTTTTAAGGTGTTAAAATGATGATTAATGAATGTTAATTTGATAATGAATTGAGTTTTGATTAATGCAATCTCGGATAGGTTGAATTTCCTAAGTTTAGCTTATGATTCTTGGTTGTTTTTGAGGTGATCTTGTGGATCTGGTGTTGCTGGAGGTATAAGGATGTTGTTAGGTTCTTTTTAGATGTTAAAAGATGTTAAAGGATGTTAGGTTTTGATGGTTAATGGCTGGGCTTAGTTGAGAAGTGGTTTGGATGCATTTTCGGTTGTGTTTGGTGGCCGAAAATGGAGTGTGGATGAGAGCAGCGAGTTTAGGTGCTTTCATTGAAGTTATTAATGCATGATGATGCATTAATCTACTGTTTTAATGTGTTAAAACAGGGGAGTCATCTTTGGATCCAAGTGGTGGTGATCCGGAGGCTTGATTTGGTGCTTCGGCAAGAGGCGAAGTGGAATTGGTGAGTGAAATTGGGTTTTCGGCTTTGAAACCAATGTCTTGGGAGCTTAGTTTAAGTCTAAACAACTTTGCTAAGCTCAAGTGTAAGTTTTCGGAAATACTCTCTAGTGGTGGCCATGATTTGATTGTTGTGCAATGTGGTTTATTGCATGTTTTAAATTCTGTTTTGAAAGCATGATTTAGCATGGTTAATGCTGTTTTTGTAAGCCATATGTTGAAGGAAGCTCAAGGTAAGAGTTCCTTGTTTTTGAACATTGATCAAATGTGGTTTGATGCTTTTAAATGCATGATGAATATGGCTTGGTTTAATGCTTTAGAACAGTGGATAATTTGATGATAATGATGTATATTGGCAAGGGATGTTTTAAAAAGGTTGAGGTCACTAAGGTGGTTAAAAGTCCTTGAGTGAGCCTTGTTACTTAAGAACATCAAGGTGGTTAAAAGTCCTTGGATGATTCTTGTTACGGACACAAAGGTGTTTAAAAGTCCTTGTGTGGTCCTTTCTATGGTGTTTAAAAGTCCATAGGCCAAGGTGTTTAAAAGTCCTTGGGGTCAAGGTGTTTAAAAGTCCTTGAGGTGATTTAATTCATGGTGTTTAAAAGTCCATGGCCAAGGTGTTTAAAAGTCCTTGGGGTCAAGGTGTTTAAAAGTCCTTGAGGTAAATTATATCATGGTGTTTAAAAGTCCATGGCCAAGGTGTTTAAAAGTCCTTGGGGTCCAAGGTGTTTAAAAGTCCTTGGGGTGAAAGTTGATGAACTTGTTTTCAAAGAAATGAATTGTATCACTTGTGGCCAATATGACATGTATTGAAATGAAGCATGAGATGCTTGTTAAAGTATGCTTTTGAGCATGTGTAAATGATGATTTGAAGCATGATTTATAAGTGTTTTATAAATGCATTATTGGATGGTTTTATTGAGCATTCCTCACTAAGCTTTTGCTTACGCTCTCTTTGTTTTCTCAAACCAATATTGCAGAGCATTAAAGTACTTTGAGGGCAGCAAGGAAGGCAAGCATTCAAGTGGTAGTAAAGCTCAAAGTATGGAAGGTTTTCTTAAGTACACTTAGCTTTTGGTAATTTGGCAATGGGGGACCTATGTGTATGTTTTGGGAGATGTTTTGAACTCCCTAAGTATGTTGAATGTTGTTGAGAATGTTGGTTTTTGTGGTTGGCCTTTATATGCTTGAATTTGGAAGTTTATGCTTGAATGGTTGCTTGTGTATGAAGCATGCCTATAGATTTGGGGCTTTTCATATATGTGGATGTTTTGATGAATTGTTGATGCAATTATGTCTCATATATGTTGAATTGCATGTTGGCAAAGTTTGGTGGCATTTGGAGCATGATTGGTTGGTCAATTGCATGTTTAAGTATGCATTTTTGGGCAATCTGTGCAGGGTGTTTCGGAACAGCACCTACCGTTTCGGAACGGGTGCCTTAAACAAGCCCAGGCGTCCGAAACGGGAGGGACCGTTCCGAAACGGAAAGGCTACTGCCCGACCCCCGTTTCGGTACGCGTTGCGGAACGGCCCCGTGTTTCGAAACGGGCTGTCTCCCGTTTCGGAACGGGTGACCGTTGGGGGCTGACATTGGCAGTTAAATGTTTTGAAATGTTTGCATTTTGGTCATGAATCTTGTTTGTGCAATTGTATGAGTTTGGGAAGTCCTTTTGAGCTGAAATTTCACAGAGAAGCATGAAACATGATTAATTCCAAGATGGTAACTTCAATTTGGGTTAAGTCCTTATAATTATCAGAATTTATAATTCAGTCCCTAAAGTTGTGAATTGTTCAATTGGGTCCCTGTTTGATCTCTGATGTTTATGATCTTTGAGTATGCTGTTGTATGATCATATCTAAGGCTTAATATGCATCTAGACAAGTTTTAAAAAAAAGGGTCGTTAATCAAGGTTGACTTTCGGGTTGACTTTGGTTTTCCCCGTGTGACTTTCTTAATTCGGGTCAACCGTCTGGGCCGGGTTAAGGGGGTTACATTTGATGGTATCAGAGCTAAGTTCTCGAGTAATTGGGAATGAATGTGTGCATGATTGAAGTGTGTATTCTTTGTATGCTTGTTGAGTGGAAGCATGTTGAGTGAATTGCATGTATGTTGCATTTGAGATGTATGTTGTGATGTAGCGTGTTGTGGGTACCCATTGCCAAATAAAAGCTAGTGAAATGGTGTTGATTTTGAATGAAATTGAGCTTGAATACTTGGATTGCTTACCTTGCTGGGCCTGACTTTGTTTTATTTGTGTTGTGATTGCATGGTAAAAGTATGGCACCACGTAGAGAGTTACGAGTTAATGTGCGAGCTACGGCTCCTAATGAGAACGAGAATGAGGAAAACACGGGTAGTGCGGTGTTACCTCCCCCTCCACCTGGTGGTGGTGGTGCTGGGGCTGAGGAAGCTGGAGCTGCAGCTGGCGCTGGAGCTGCTGGACCTAGGGCTAGTCAGGGGCAAGCTATGCCTGATATGACGATGTTAGTACAAGCTATTGCTGGTGCTTTTCAAGCAGCAGTAGCTGGGGCTCGTGGAGCGGGGCATCAGGAAGATGCTGGAGTCAGACTACCTTTGGAGCGTCTGCGCAGTCTTGGTGGGACTGAGTTCAGGGGTATGTCTGCTGAGAGTTCTGAAGCTTGGCTAGAGAGTACCAAGCGAATCTTGGGCCAGATGTGTTGCACTGATGTGCAGAAGCTGGGTTGTGTTGTGTATACGTGGTGGACAACCACTATTGCTGGGATGGCAGAAGATGATGTGACTTGGACATTCTTTTAGAATGTGTTCAAGCGGAGATATCTTGGTGTGAGATATCTTGATGAGAAGAAGCGTGAATTCATGTCTCTTACCCAAGGGAGCATGAGTGTGGCTGAGTATGAAGTGCAGTTTGTGCGACTCAGTCAGTATGCACCTGAGCTGGTACCTGATGAGCGGGCAAGGTGCGAGAGGTTCCGTTATGGTTTAGAGACGGATGTGAAAATGTATTTGCTGGCCGCCGAGTATGATGATTTTGATGTGTTGGTGGGCCGAGCCAAGGACGTTGAGATGAACTTGAGTTTATCTGCTAAGGGTGCTGGCAAGCGAGCTGCTGAGTATAGTTCTGGAGGTGGACGGAACAAGAGGGGACGTGATCAGAAGTATCAGTCTTCAGCTAAGAGAGGTGGTGGTGCACCTGCTAGAGGAGGCAATGCTAGAGCTGATCCGAGTGCTTGTTGGATCTGTGGTTCACGTGGTCACATGAAACTTGACTGTCCTCGTGCTGTGAGAGAGGTGCAAGCTCCTGTTGCGGCAGCTGGTAATGGGTGCTGGAATTGTGGATCCGCAGACCATTTGAGGCGTGATTGTCCTAGGTTGGCTGGTGATCAGGTGCGTGCTCCTGTTGTTGCTGCACCGCAGAGAGGTCGTGGGCGCGGCCGTGGTAATTTCCAGAGGAGAGACGAAGGTGGTCGTGGAGTGGCCCATGTTGTGGCTATTCAGCCTGAAGGTGGAGGCCAAGCGAGGGTGTATGCTCAGCGTGAGGGAAGGAATGATGCGGATGTGATTGCAGGTACCTTTACTTTGCAATCCTTGTCATTGCTTTCTTTGATAGATTCTGGATCTACGCATTCATACATTTTGCATGAGCATGCTGAATTGCTTGGTTTGCTTGTTGAGTCTTTGGATGTTGGTGTTCGTGTCACTAATTCTTTTGGTGAGACTGTTGTGACTCGTAAGCTTGATAGAAGGTGTCCCTTGGTTGTTCAAGAACATGTTTTTCATGTTGATCTTATGGAGTTACCTTTTTATGGCTTTGATGTAATCCTTGGTATGGATTGGCTTGCTGAGCATCGCGCTGTTGTGGATTGTGAAAACAAGCGAGTTTCGCTTAAGCTTGCGGATGATTATGAAGTTGTTGTGGTTGGTGAGAATGTGAAGTTTCTTGCCAATGTGGTGTCTACCTTGGAGGCGAGCAGGATGCTGAGACAAGGTTGCGAAGCCTATCTAGCTTTTGTGATGAATCCTAGCTCTAAAGAGTTGAGGGTGCAAGATATCAGAGTTGTGAAGGAGTTTCCTGGTGTTTTTCCTGAGGAGTTGCCTGGTTTACCTCCTAACCGCGAGGTGGAGTTTGGAATTGAGCTGCATGAGAATACAACTCCTGTGTCCATTACTCCCTATAGAATGGCACCTAAGGAGCTGAAGGAGCTGAAGACGCAGTTGCAAGAGTTGCTTGATCGTGGTTTCATCCGGCCGAGTGTGTCACCTTGGGGAGCGCCGGTCTTGTTTGTGAAGAAGAAGGATGGCACTATGAGAATGTGCATTGATTACCGTCAGCTGAATAAGTTGACTGTCAAGAATCGGTATCCTTTGCCGAGGATTGATGATCTCTTTGATCAATTTCAGGGAGCTGCTGTGTTCTCTAAGATTGACTTGAGGTCAGGGTATTATCAGTTGAAGGTGAAGGATGTGGATGTACCTAAGACAGCTTTCAGGACAAGGTATGGGCATTATGAGTTCCTTGTGATGCCGTTTGGGTTGACAAATGCTCTTGCTGCTTTCATGGACATGATGAATCGTGTGTTTCATGAATACCTGGACAAGTTTGTTGTGGTGTTCATTGATGATATCCTCGTGTACTCGCGTACTGAGGAGGAGCATGAAGAGCATTTGAGGATTGTTTTGCAAGCTTTGTTGGAGAATCAGCTTTATGCTAAGCTGAGCAAGTGTGAGTTCTGGTTAAGGGAGATGGTGTTTCTTGGGCATGTGGTCTCAGCTGAGGGGATTCGTGTTGATCCTCAGAAGATTGAGGCGGTGATGGATTGGAAAGTTCCTAAGTCTGTTCATGAGGTCCGTAGTTTCCTTGGTTTGGCGGGATACTACCGAAGGTTTGTGGATGGTTTTTCCAAGATTGCTGCTCCTTTGACGAAGCTGTTGCAAAAGGATGTTAAGTATGAGTGGACGGAAGCGAGACAGCAGGCTTTTGAGAAGCTTAAGGCGGCTTTGACGCAAGCTCCTATCTTGATTCAGCCTGAATTAGGGAAAGAGTTTGTGGTTTACAGTGATGCATCCTATGTTGGTTTGGGGTGTGTGCTGATGCAGGAGGGTAAGGTGGTGGCTTATGCATCGCGGCAGTTGAAAGTGCATGAGCGCAATTACCCTACACATGATATTGAGCTGGCTGCAGTGGTTTTTGCTCTGAAGATCTGGAGACATTATCTGTATGGTGAGAAGTGTACTGTGTACACAGATCACAAGAGTTTGAGGTATCTGATGTCTCAGAAGGAGTTGAATCTTAGGCAGCGGCGTTGGTTGGAGTTGCTCAAGGATTATGATCTGACGATTGAGTATCATCCTGGAAAAGCTAATGTTGTTGCGGATGCCTTGAGTAGGAAAGTAGCTGTTGAGCTGAGGGATATGTTTGCTAGCTTGAGCATATCGCAAGATGGTGGTCTCGTTGCTGAGTTGCAAGTGAAACCCTCTTTGGTTCAGTTGATCAAGGATAAGCAGTTGCTGGATGATTCCTTGGTGTCGCATGTTCAGGATATCGCGGAGGGTAGACCTTCGGATTTCTGTTTTAATGATGATGGTGTGTTGTGTTTTGGGAGTCGGATAGTAGTGCCTGCTGATGCTGAGTTGAGGCGTGCTACTCTGACTGAAGGTCATAGTAGTCCTTTTGCTATGCACCCTGGTAGTACTAAGATGTACCGTGATCTTCGTGATGAGTACTATTGGGTGGGTTTGAAGAAAGATGTTGCGGAGTTTGTTAGCAAGTGTTTGGTATGTCAGCGAGTTAAGGTTGAACATCAGTTTCCTTCAGGGTTGTTGCAACCGTTGAAAATCCTTGAGTGGAAGTGGGAACGGGTTACCATGGATTTTGTATCTGGTTTACCTTTGTCTCCCTCGAAGAAGAATTCGGTTTGGGTGATTGTGGATCGCCTAACGAAGTGTGCGCATTTCTTGCCTGTGCACACCACGTTTTCTTTGGATAAGTTGCCAGAGCTGTACATTGCTGAGATTGTGCGGCTACATGGTGTGCCTAAGTCGATTGTGTCGGATAGGGATCCGAGGTTCACATCGCGTTTCTGGCAGTGTTTGCATCAAGCTCTGGGTACAAGGTTGCATTTCAGTACGTCCTATCATCCTCAGTCGGATGGTCAGTCTGAGCGAGTTATCCAGATTTTGGAGGATATGTTGAGGTGTTGCGTGATTGAGTTCCAAGGTTCTTGGGAGAAGCATCTGCCTTTGGTTGAGTTTGCTTATAACAACAGTTATCAGGCAAGTATACAGATGGCACCTTATGAGGCTTTGTACGGGAGGAAATGTAGGACTCCTCTTTGTTGGGCTGAAACTGGTCAAAAGTTGGTTTCGATGCCGGCTTTGTTGAAAGGGACCACAGAGAAGGTAAAGCTCATTTGTGAGCAGTTGAAGGCTGCTTCTGATCGGCAGAAGTCTTACGCGGATTTGAAGCGTAAGGAGATAGAGTACGCGGTGGGTGACCGTGTGTTCTTGAAGGTTTCGCCTTGGAAGAAGGTGATGCGGTTTGGCCAGAAGGGCAAGTTGAGCCCTAGGTACATTGGACCATATGAGGTGGTTGAGCGTGTGGGTCCTGTTGCGTATCGGTTGAGGTTACCTCAGGAGTTCGAGAAGATTCATGATGTGTTCCATGTCTCTATGCTCCGGAGGTATAGATCTGATCCTTCGCATGTGATGCCTGTGGAGGAAGTGGTTTTGAATCCGGATTTGACCTATGATGAGGAACCGGTGAAGGTTATGGATTCGGATAGCAAGGTTCTTCGTGGCAAGACCATTGAGTTGGTGAAGGTGCTGTGGAAGCATCGAGGTGTTGAGGAAGCCACGTGGGAGCGGAAGGAAGACATGCTGAAGCAGTTTCCTTATCTCTTTCCTTCAGGTAAATTTCGGGGACGAAATTTCTTAAGGGGGGGAGAGTTGTAACGCCCCGGTTTTGGGCTTAGAAGTTTTGGGCGTTGACCGATTTGGTCAAAGTGCTGTTCGAATCTAAGAGAGTGAATTTAGGAAAGCTTAGTTCGGGTTGCATTAAAAATATGGAAAAATGTTCTAAAATCATCTTTTAATATATTTAAGTGAACTGTGAAATCAATTTTGGAAAATGAGTTTCGGAAGGGTGACATTTTGGCTAGTGACCAAAATGTAATTTTTGAAAGTTTTGTGACTGTTTTAGAAAGGATTGAAACTTTGAATCTTTAAGGAGCTATTTACCCAAAGGGAGTTTCTCCAGATTTTTCTAAGATATTTTAATGATTAATTCTGATTTTCAAGCAAAAGAAAAGTGGAGGGAAAATCATTTTGGTTATTTTGTAACTAATTCTCATATTTTCCAATTTCTCTTTTCTCTCATTTTCTCTCAACCCAAACACTTTCTCTCCAGAGATTTCCTTCTGATTTTGTCACTCATTTCTCTCTTTTCAATCTTCTTTTGATTCCTAATCATCATATCTACAAAACCTCTCAATTTGCTACTTGATTCATCAAGCTTTTTGGTTCCAAAAGAGGAGAAATTCAAGTTTGGAGGTAAGAACGTCCTTCTCCTCTGAACTTCAAGTTCTTTAATGAAATTCCTAAGTTCTCAATCCTTAATTGATGTTTTATAAATGGCTTTTAAGATTGGTTAATGGATCTTGGCTTAAAATGCAAGATTTGGTGTGTTTTTGATGAAATTTCGTTGGATCTGTTTAAGCAGTGTTTTAAGGTGTTAAAATGATGATTAATGAATGTTAATTTGATAAGGAATTGAGTTTTGATTAATGCAATCCCGGATAGGTTGAATTTCCTAAGTTTAGCTTATGATTCTTGGTTGTTTTTGAGGTGATCTTGTGGATCTGGTGTTGTTGGAGGTATAAGGATGTTGTTAGGTTCTTTTTAGATGTTAAAAGATGTTAAAGGATGTTAGGTTTTGATGGTTAATGGCTGGGCTTAGTTGAGAAGTGGTTTGGATGCATTTTCGGTTGTGTTTGGTGGCCGAAAATGGAGTGTGGATGAGAGCAGCGAGTTTAGGTGCTTTCATTGAAGTTATTAATGCATGATGATGCATTAATCTACTGTTTTAATGTGTTAAAACAGGGGAGTCATCTTTGGATCCAAGTGGTGGTGATCCGGAGGCTTGATTTGGTGCTTCGGCAAGAGGCGAAGTGGAATCGGTGAGTGAAATTGGGTTTTCGGCTTTGAAACCAATGTCTTGGGAGCTTAGTTTAAGTCTAAACAACTTTGCTAAGCTCAAGTGTAAGTTTTCGGAAATACTCTCTAGTGGTGGCCATGATTTGATTGTTGTGCAATGTGGTTTATTGCATGTTTTAAATTCTGTTTTGAAAGCATGATTTAGCATGGTTAATGCTGTTTTTGTAAGCCATATGTTGAAGGAAGCTCAAGGTAAGAGTTCCTTGTTTTTGAACATTGATCAAATGTGGTTTGATGCTTTTAAATGCATGGTGAATATGGCTTGGTTTAATGCTTTAGAACAGTGGATAATTTGATGATAATGATGTATATTGGCAAGTGATGTTTTAAAAAGGTTGAGGTCACTAAGGTGGTTAAAAGTCCTTGAGTGAGCCTTGTTACTTAAGAACATCAAGGTGGTTAAAAGTCCTTGGATGATTCTTGTTACGGACACAAAGGTGTTTAAAAGTCCTTGTGTGGTCCTTTCTATGGTGTTTAAAAGTCCATAGGCCAAGGTGTTTAAAAGTCCTTGGGGTCAAGGTGTTTAAAAGTCCTTGAGGTGATTTAATTCATGGTGTTTAAAAGTCCATGGCCAAGGTGTTTAAAAGTCCTTGGGGTCAAGGTGTTTAAAAGTCCTTGAGGTAAATTATATCATGGTGTTTAAAAGTCCATGGCCAAGGTGTTTAAAAGTCCTTGGGGTCCAAGGTGTTTAAAAGTCCTTGGGGTGAAAGTTGATGAGCTTGTTTTCAAAGAAATGAATTGTATCACTTGTGGCCAATATGACATGTATTGAAATGAAGCATGAGATGCTTGTTAAAGTATGCTTTTGAGCATGTGTAAATGATGATTTGAAGCATGATTTATAAGTGTTTTATAAATGCATTATTGGATGGTTTTATTGAGCATTCCTCACTAAGCTTTTGCTTACGCTCTCTTTGTTTTCTCAAACCAATATTGCAGAGCATTAAAGTACTTTGAGGGCAGCAAGGAAGGCAAGCATTCAAGTGGTAGTAAAGCTCAAAGTATGGAAGGTTTTCTTAAGTACACTTAGCTTTTGGTAATTTGGCAATGGGGGACCTATGTGTATGTTTTGGGAGATGTTTTGAACTCCCTAAGTATGTTGAATGTTGTTGAGAATGCTGGTTTTTGTGGTTGGCCTTTATATGCTTGAATTTGGAAGTTTATGCTTGAATGGTTGCTTGTGTAGGAAGCATGCCTATAGATTTGGGGCTTTTCATATATGTGGATGTTTTGATGAATTGTTGATGCAATTATGTCTCATATATGTTGAATTGCATGTTGGCAAAGTTTGGTGGCATTTGGAGCATGATTGGTTGGTCAATTGCATGTTTAAGTATGCATTTTTGGGCAATCTGTGCAGGGTGTTTCGGAACAGCACCTACCGTTTCGGAACGGGTGCCTTAAACAAGCCCAGGCGTCCGAAACGGGAGGGACCGTTCCGAAACGGAAAGGCTACTGCCCGACCCCCGTTTTAGTACGCGTTGCGGAACGGCCCCGTGTTTCGAAACGGGCTGTCTCCCGTTTCGGAACGGGTGACCGTTGGGGGCTGACATTGGCAGTTAAATGTTTTGAAATGTTTGCATTTTGGTCATGAATCTTGTTTGTGCAATTGTATGAGTTTGGGAAGTCCTTTTGAGCTGAAATTTCACAGAGAAGCATGAAACATGATTAATTCCAAGATGATAACTTCAATTTGGGTTAAGTCCTTATAATTATCAGAATTTACAATTTGGTCCCTAAAGTTGTGAATTGTTCAATTGGGTCCCTGTTTGATCTCTGATGTTTATGATCTTTGAGTATGATGTTGTATGATCATATCTAAGGCTTAATATGCATCTAGACAAGTTTTTTTTTAAAAAAAAGGGTCGTTAATCAAGGTTGACTTTCGGGTTGACTTTGGTTTTCCCCGTGTGACTTTCTTAATTCGGGTCAACCGTCTGGGCCGGGTTAAGGGGGTTACAATATTTAAATCCATGTTTTATGTAGAATAAGATTCTACATAATTAAATATATATATTTCATTTAATATTATTAAATATAATGTATATTTAATATAAACTAATTTCAAGTAGAATTGGATTCTATGAATTTTGGTTGAACTTGGATTTAAGGAATTCAACTAGAATTAAGTCTCTGAATACTATTTAAAGGGACAGGGGCTAGCAACCAAATCATCCCTCTTCCTCCTCTTGAAGATTTCGACAACACCCCTAGGGATTCCCCACTGGAATTCGACATATCCCAGAAAGCTCTCTGAGAAGCTGTTCGATATTTTTCTGGTGTTCTACTTGCCCCCTGGCAAATCCCTGAAGGTTCCCTTGCTCGATTCCATGTCCCGGTTGAACTCCTAGTCGATTTCAGACTCCCTCAGGAATCCCTGGAGGGATTTCGACTTCTCCCTAGAAGGTGTTCAAACCTGTCGAAATTTATCCCTAAGTGTTAGGGAGGCAGAAACTTTGTTTGTTTTGTTCGGGTGGACTCCGTAGAGGTCGTTGCGAACCTGTGACGATTCCGGTTTTACTTGACGTGTTTATTCCGACATACCGTCGGTTTTCCATGTAACCCCCTTAACCCGGCCTAGACGGTTGACCCGAATTAAGAAGGTCACACGGGGAAAACCAAAGTCAACCCAAAAGTCAACCTTGATTAACGACCTTTTTTTTTCTTTTAAAACTTGTCTAGATGCATATTAAGCCTTAGATATGATCATACAACAGCATACTCAAAGATCATAAACATCAGAGATCAAACAGGGACCCAATTGGACAATTTACAACTTTAGGGACCAAATTGTAAATTCTGATAATTATAAGAACTTAACCCAAATTAAAGTTACCAACTTGAAATTAATTAGGTTTCATGCTTCTCTGTGAAATTTCAGCTCAAAAGGACTTCCCAAACTCATACAATTGCACAAACAAGATTCAGGACCAAAATGCAAACATTTCAAAACATTTAACTGCCAATGTCAGCCCCCAACGGTCACCCGTTCCGAAACGGGAGACAGCCCGTTTCGAAACACGGGGCCGTTCCGCAACGCGTACCGAAACGGGGGTCGGGCAGTAGCCTTTCCGTTTCGGAACGGTCCCTCCCGTTTCGGACGCCTGGGCTTGTTTAAGGCACCCGTTCCGAAACGGTAGGTGCTGTTCCGAAACACCCTGCACAGATTGCCCAAAAATGCATACTTAAACATGCAATTGACCAACCAATCATGCTCCAAATGCCACCAAACTTTGCCAACATGTAATTCAACATATATGAGACATACTTGCATCAACAATTCATCAAAACATCCACATATATGAAAAGCCCCAAATCTATAGGCATGCTTCCTACACAAGCAACCATTCAAGCATAAACTTCCAAATTCAAGCATATAAAGGCCAACCACAAAAACCAGCATTCTCAACAACATTCAACATACTTAGGGAGTTCAAAACATCTCCCAAAACATACACATAGGTCCCCCATTGCCAAATTACCAAAAGCTAAGTGTACTTAAGAAAACCTTCCATACTTTGAGCTTTACTACCACTTGAATGCTTGCCTTCCTTGCTGCCCTCAAAGTACTTTAATGCTCTGCAATATTGGTTTGAGAAAACAAAGAGAGCGTAAGCAAAAGCTTAGTGAGGAATGCTCAATAAAACCATCCAATAATGCATTTATAAAACACTTTATAAATCATGCTTCAAATCATCATTTACACATGCTCAAAAGCATACTTTAACAAGCATCGCATGCTTCATTTCATTACATGTCATATTGGCCACAAGTGATACATTTCATTTCTTTGAAAACAAGTTCATCAACTTTCACCCCAAGGACTTTTAAACACCTTGGACCCCAAGGACTTTTAAACACCTTGGCCATGGACTTTTAAACACCATGATATAAATTACCTCAAGGACTTTTAAACACCTTGACCCCAAGGACTTTTAAACACCTTGGCCTATGGACTTTTAAACACCATAGAAAGGACCACACAAGGACTTTTAAACACCTTTGTTTCCGTAACAAGAATCATCCAAGGACTTTTAACCACCTTGATGTTCTTAAGTAACAAGGCTCACTCAAGGACTTTTAACCACCTTAGTGACCTCAACCTTTTCAAAACATCACTTGCCAATATACATCATTATCATCAATTTATCCACTGTTCTAAAGCATTAAACCAAGCCATATTCATCATGCATTTAAAAGCATCAAACCACATTTAATCAATGTTCAAAAACAAGGAGCTCTTACCTTGAGCTTCCTTCAACATATGGCTTACAAAAACAGCATTAACCATGCTAAATCATGCTTTCAAAACAGAATTTAAAACATGCAATAAACCACATTGCACAACAATCAAATCATGGCCACCACTAGAGAGTATTTCCGAAAACTTACACTTGAGCTTAGCAAAGTTGTTTAGACTTAAAATAAGCTCCCAAGACATTGGTTTCAAAGCCGAAAACCCAATTTCACTCACCGATTCCACTTCGCCTCTTGCCGAAGCACCAAATCAAGCCTCCGGATCACCACCACTTGGATCCAAAGATGACTCCCCTGTTTTAACACATTAAAACAATAGATTAATGCATCATCATGCATTAATAGCTTCAATGAAAGCACCTAAACTCGCTGCTCTCATCCACACTCCATTTTCGGCCACCAAACACAACCGAAAATGCATCCAAACCACTTCTCAACTAAGTCCAGCCATTAACCACCAAAACCTAACATCTTTTAACATCTAAAAAGAACCTAACAACATCCTTATACCTCCAGCAACACCAGATCCACAAGATCACCTCAAAAACAACCAAGAATCATAAGCTAAACTTAGGAAATTCAACCTATCCGGGATTGCATTAATCAAAACTCAATTCCTTATCAAATTAACATTCATTAATCATCATTTTAACACCTTAAAACACTGCTTAAACAGATCCAACGAAATTTCATCAAAAACACACCAAATCTTGCATTTTAAGCCAAGATCCATTAAACAATCTTAAAAGCCATTTATAAAACATCAATTAAGGATTGAGAACTTAGGAATTTCATTAAAGAACTTGAAGTTCAGAGGAGAAGGACGTTCTTACCTCCAAACTTGAGTTTCTCCTCTTTTGGAACCAAAAAGCTTGATGAATCAAGTAGCATATACAAAGGTTTTGATGATGAGATGATTAGGAATCAAAAGAGGATTGAAAAGAAGTATTTAGGTGATAAAAATCAGAGGAAAAGATCTGGAGAGAATGTGTTTGGTTTGAGAGAAAAGATGAGAGAAAATGGGAAATGGAAAATTTAGAAAGTTAGTTAAAAAAATGACTAAAATATCTTTCCCTCCTTTTACTTTTATTTTAAACCATTATTAAATCATTTAATATTCTAGAAAATCTGGAGAAACTCCCTTTGGGTAAATAGCTCCTTAAAGATTCAAAGTTTCAATCCTTTATAAAACAGTCACAAAACTTTCAAAAATTACATTTTGGTCACTAGCCAAAATGTCACCCTTCCGAAACTCATTTTCCAAAATTAATTTCACAGTTCACTTAAATATATTAAAAGATGATTTTAGAACATTTTTTCCATATTTTTAATGCAACCCGAACTAAGCTTTCCTAAATTTACTCTCTTAGATTCGAACAGTACTTTGACCAAACCGGTCAACGCCCAAAACTTCTAAGCCCAAAACCGGGGCGTTACAACTCTCCCCCCTTAAGAAATTTCGTCCCCGAAATTTACCTGAAGGAAAGAGATAAGGAAACTGCTTCAGCATGTCTTCCTTCCGCTCCCACGTGGCTTCCTCAACACCTCGATGCTTCCACAGCACCTTCACCAACTCAATGGTCTTGCCACGAAGAACCTTGCTATCCGAATCCATAACCTTCACCGGTTCCTCATCATAGGTCAAATCCGGATTCAAAACCACTTCCTCCACAGGCATCACATGCGAAGGATCAGATCTATACCTCCGGAGCATAGAGACATGGAACACATCATGAATCTTCTCCAACTCCTGAGGTAACCTCAACCGATACGCAACAGGACCCACACGCTCAACCACCTCATATGGTCCAATGTACCTAGGGCTCAACTTGCCCTTCCGGCCAAACCGCATCACCTTCTTCCAAGGCGAAACCTTCAAGAACACACGGTCACCCACCGCATACTCTATCTCCTTACGCTTCAAATCCGCGTAAGACTTCTACCGATCAGAAGCAGCCTTCAACCGCTCACAAATGAGCTGTACCTTCTCTGTGGTCCCTTTCAACAAAGCCGGCATCGAAACCAACTTTTGACCAGTTTCAGCCCAACAAAGAGGAGTCCTACACTTCCTCCCGTACAAAGCCTCATAAGGTGCCATCTGTATACTTGCCTGATAACTATTGTTATAAGCAAACTCAACCAAAGGCAGATGCTTCTCCCAAGAACCTTGGAACTCAATCACGCAGCACCTCAACATATCCTCCAAAATCTGGATAACTCGCTCAGACTGACCATCCGACTGAGGATGATAGGATGTACTGAAATGCAACCTTGTACCCAAAACTTGATGCAAACACTGCCAGAACCGCGATGTGAACCTCGGATCCCTATCCGACACAATCGACTTAGGCACACCATGCAGCCGCACAATCTCAGCAATGTACAGCTCTGCCAACTTATCCAAAGAAAACGTGGTATGCACAGGCAATAAATGCGCACACTTCGTTAGGCGATCCACAATCACCCACACCGAATTCTTCTTCGAGGGAGACAAAGGTAAACCAGATACAAAATCCATGGTAACCCGTTCCCACTTCCACTCAGGGATTTTCAACGGTTGCAACAACCCTGAAGGAAACTGATGCTCAGCCTTAACTCGCTGACATACCAAACACTTGCTAACAAACTCCGCAACATCTTTCTTCAAACCCACCCAATAGTACTCATCACGAAGATCACGGTACATCTTAGTACTACCAGGGTGCATAGCAAAAGGACTACTATGACCTTCAGTCAGAATAGCACGCCTCAACTCAGCATCAGCAGGCACTACTATCCGACTCCCAAAACACAACACACCATCATCATTAAAACAGAAATCCGAAGGTCTACCCTCCGCGATATCCTGAACATGCGGCACCAAGGAATCATCCAGCAACTGCTTATCCTTGATCAACTGAACCAAAGAGGGTTTCACTTGCAACTCAGCAACGAGACCACCATCTTGCGATATGCTCAAGCTAGCAAACATAGCCCTCAGCTCAACAGCTACTTTCCTACTCAAGGCATCCGCTACAACATTAGCTTTTCCAGGATGATACTCAATCGTCAGATCATAATCCTTGAGCAACTCCAACCAACGCCGCTGCCTAAGATTCAACTCCTTCTGAGACATCAGATACCTCAAACTCTTGTGATCTGTGTACACAGTACACTTCTCACCATACAGATAATGTCTCCAGATCTTCAGAGCAAAAACCACTGCAGCCAGCTCAATATCATGCGTAGGGTAATTGCGCTCAAGCACTTTCAACTGCCGTGATGCATAAGCCACCACCTTACCCTCCTGCATCAGCACACACCCCAAACCAACATAGGATGCATCAATGTAAACCACAAACTCTTTCCCTGATTCAGGCTGAATCAAGATAGGAGCTTGCGTCAAAGTCGCCTTAAGCTTCTCAAAAGCCTGCTGTCTCGCTTCCGTCCACTCATACTTAATATCTTTTTGCAACAGCTTCGTCAAAGGAGCAGCAATCTTGGAAAAACCATCCACAAACCTTCGGTAGTATCCCGCCAAACCAAGGAAACTACGGACCTCATGAACAGACTTAGGAACTTTCCAATTCATCACCGCCTCAACCTTCTGAGGATCAACACGAATCCCCTCAGCTGAGACCACATGCCCAAGAAACACCACCTCCCTTAACCAGAACTCACACTTGCTCAGCTTAGCATAAAGCTGATTCTCCAACAAAGCTTGCAAAACAACCCTCAAATGCTCTTCATGCTCCTCCTCAGTACGCGAGTACACGAGGATATCATCAATGAACACCACAACAAACTTGTCCAGGTATTCATGAAACACACGATTCATCATGTCCATGAAAGCAGCAGGAGCATTTGTCAACCCAAACGGCATCACAAGGAACTCATAATGCCCATACCTTGTCCTGAAAGCTGTCTTAGGCACATCCACATCCTTCACCTTCAACTGATAATACACTGACCTCAAGTCAATCTTAGAGAACACAGCAGCTCCCCGAAATTGATCAAAGAGATCACCAATCCTTGGCAAAGGATACCGATTCTTGATAGTCAACTTGTTCAGTTGACGGTAATCAATGCACATTCTCATAGTGCCATCCTTCTTCTTCACAAACAAGACCGGTGCTCCCCAAGGTGACACACTCGGCCGGATGAAACCACGATCAAGCAACTCTTGCAACTGCGTCTTCAGCTCCTTCAGCTCCTTAGGTGCCATTCTATAGGGAGTAATGGACACAGGAGTTGTATTCTCATACAGCTCAATTCCAAACTCCACCTCGCGGTTAGGAGGTAAACCAGGCAACTCCTCAGGAAAAACACCAGGAAACTCCTTCACAACTCTGATATCTTGCACCCTCAACTCTTTAGAGCTAGGATTCATCACAAAAGCTAGATAGGCTTCGCAACCTTGCCTCAGCATCCTGCTCGCCTCCAAGGTAGACACCACATTGGCAAGAAACTTCACATTCTCACCAACCACAACAACTTCATAATCATCAGCAAGCTTAAGCGAAACTCGCTTGTTTTCACAATACACAACAGCGCGATGCTCAGCAAGCCAATCCATACCAAGGATTACATCAAAACCATAAAAGGGCAACTCCATAAGATCAACATGAAAAACATGTTCTTGAACAACCAAGGGACACCTTCTATAAAGCTTACGAGTCACAACAGTCTCACCAAAAGAACTAGTGACACGAACACCAACATCCAAAGACTCAACAGGCAAACCAAGCAATTCAGCATGCTCACGCAAAATGTATGAATGCGTAGACCCAAAATCTATCAAAGAAATCAATGACAAGGATTGCAAAGTAAAGGTACCTGCAATCACATCCGCATCATTCCTTCCCTCACGCTGAGCATACACCCTCGCTTGGCCTCCACCTTCAGGCTGAATAGCCACAACATGGGCCACTCCACGACCACCTTCCTCTCTCCTCTGGAAATTACCACGACCGCGCCCACGACCTCTCTGCGGTGCAGCAACAACAGGAGCACGCACCTGATCACCAGCCAACCTAGGACAATCACGCCTCAAATGGTCTGCGGATCCACAATTCCAGCACCCATTACCAGCTGCCGCAATAGGAGCTTGAACCTCTCTCACAGCACGGGGACAGTCACGTTTCATGTGACCACGTGAACCACAGATCCAACAAGCACTCGGATCAGCTCTAGCAACGCCTCCTCTAGCAGGTGCACCACCACCTCTCTTAGCTGAAGACTGATACTTCTGATCACGTCCCCTCTTGTTCCGTCCACCTCCAGAACTATAATCAGCAGCTCGCTTGCCAGCACCCTTAGCAGATAAACTCAAGTTCATCTCAACGTCCTTGGCTCGGCCCACCAACACATCAAAATCATCATACTCGGCGGCCAGCAAATACATTTTCACATCCGTCTCTAAGCCATAACGGAACCTCTCGCACCTTGCCCGCTCATCAGGTACCAGCTCAGGTGCATACTGACTGAGTCGCACAAACTGCACTTCATACTCAGCCACACTCATGCTCCCTTGGGTAAGAGACATGAATTCACGCTTCTTCTCATCAAGATATCTCACACCAAGATATCTCCGCTTG
This sequence comes from Hibiscus trionum, assembly GCA_030270665.1. Classification (NCBI taxonomy): domain Eukaryota; kingdom Viridiplantae; phylum Streptophyta; class Magnoliopsida; order Malvales; family Malvaceae; genus Hibiscus; species Hibiscus trionum. The sequence goes on from BSYR01000053.1 coordinate 9,168,651, forward strand.
AACACATTCTGAAAGAATGTCCAAGTCACATCAGCTTCTGCCATCCCAGCAATAGTGGTTGTCCACCACGTATACGCATCCTTCTACAGCAAGGACACAACACAACCCAGCTTCTGCACATCAGTGCAACTCATCTGACCCAAGATTCGCTTGGTACTCTCTAGCCAAGCTTCAGAACTCTCAGCAGACATACCCCTGAACTCAGTCCCACCAAGACTGCGCAGACGCTCCAAAGGTAGTCTGACTCCAGCATCTTCCTGATGCCCCGCTCCACGAGCCCCAGCTACTGCTGCTTGAAAAGCACCAGCAATAGCTTGCACTAACATCGTCATATCAGGCATAGCTTGCCCCTGACCAGCCCCAGGTCCAGCAGCTCCAGCACCAGCTGCAGCTCCAGCTTCCTCAGCCCCAGCACCACCACCACCAGGTGGAGGAGGAGGTAACACTGCACTACCCGTGTTTTCCTCATTCTCGTTCTCATTAGGAGCCGTAGCTCGCACATTACCTCGTAACTCTCTACGTGGTGCCATACTTTTACCATGCAATCACAACACAAATAAAACAAAGTCAGGCCCAGCAAGGTAAGCAATCCAAGTATTCAAGCTCAATTTCATTCAAAATCAACACCATTTCACTAGCTTTTATTTGGCAATGGGTACCCACAACATGCTACATCACAACATACATCTCAAATGCAACATACATGCAATTCACTCAACATGCTTCCACTCAACAAGCATACAAAGCATACACACTTCAATCATGCACACATTCATTCCCAATTACTCGAAAACTCAGCTCTGATACCACCAAATGTAACCCCCTTAACCCGGCCTAGACGGTTGACCCGAATTAAGAAGGTCACACGGGGAAAACCAAAGTCAACCCGAAAGTCAACCTTGATTAACGACTCTTTTTTTTTTAAACTTGTCTAGATGCATATTAAGCCTTAGATATGATCATACAACAGCATACTCAAAGATCATAAACATCAGAGATCAAACAGGGACCCAATTGGACAATTTACAACTTTAGGGACCAAATTGTAAATTCTGATAATTATAAGGACTTAACCCAAATTAAAGTTACCAACTTGAAATTAATCAGGTTTCATGCTTCTCTGTGAAATTTCAGCTCAAAAGGACTTCCCAAACTCATACAATTGCACAAACAAGATTCAGGACCAAAATGCAAACATTTCAAAACATTTAACTGCCAATGTCAGCCCCCAACGGTCACCCGTTCCGAAACAGGAGACAGCCCGTTTCGAAACACGGGGCCGTTCCGCAACGCGTTCCGAAACGGGGGTCGGGCAGTAGCCTTTCCGTTTCGGAACGGTCCCTCCCGTTTCGGACGCCTGGGCTTGTTTAAGGCACCCGTTCCGAAACGGTAGGTGCTGTTCCGAAACACCCTGCACAGATTGCCCAAAAATGCATACTTAAACATGCAATTGACCAACCAATCATGCTCCAAATGCCACCAAACTTTGCCAACATGTAATTCAACATATATGAGACATACTTGCATCAACAATTCATCAAAACATCCACATATATGAAAAGCCCCAAATCTATAGGCATGCTTCCTACACAAGCAACCATTCAAGCATAAACTTCCAATTCAAGCATATAAAGGCCAACCACAAAAACCAGCATTCTCAACAACATTCAACATACTTAGGGAGTTCAAAACATCTCCCAAAACATACACATAGGTCCCCCATTGCCAAATTGCCAAAAGCTAAATGTACTTAAGAAAACCTTCCATACTTTGAGCTTTACTACCACTTGAATGCTTGCCTTCATTGCTGCCCTCAAAGTACTTTAATGCTCTGCAATATTGGTTTGACAAAACAAAGAGAGCGTAAGCAAAAGCTTAGTGAGGAATGCTCAATAAAACCATCCAATAATGCATTTATAAAACACTTTATAAATCATGCTTCAAATCATCATTTACACATGCTCAAAAGCATACTTTAACAAGCATCTCATGCTTCATTTCATTACATGTCATATTGGCCACAAGTGATACATTTCATTTCTTTGAAAACAAGTTCATCAACTTTCACCCCAAGGACTTTTAAACACCTTGGACCCCAAGGACTTTTAAACACCTTGGCCATGGACTTTTAAACACCATGATATAAATTACCTCAAGGACTTTTAAACACCTTGACCCCAAGGACTTTTAAACACCTTGGCCTATGGACTTTTAAACACCATAGAAAGGACCACACAAGGACTTTTAAACACATTTGTTTCCGTAACAAGAATCATCCAAGGACTTTTAACCACCTTGATGTTCTTAAGTAACAAGGCTCACTCAAGGACTTTTAACCACCTTAGTGACCTCAACCTTTTCAAAACATCACTTGCCAATATACATCATTATCATCAATTTATCCACTATTCTAAAGCATTAAACCAAGCCATATTCATCATGCATTTAAAAGCATCAAACCACATTTAATCAATGTTCAAAAACAAGGAGCTCTTACCTTGAGCTTCCTTCAACATATGGCTTACAAAAACAGCATTAACCATGCTAAATCATGCTTTCAAAACAGAATTTAAAACATGCAATAAACCACATTGCACAACAATCAAATCATGGCCACCACTAGAGAGTATTTCCGAAAACTTACACTTGAGCTTAGCAAAGTTGTTTAGACTTAAACTAAGCTCCCAAGACATTGGTTTCAAAGCCGAAAACCCAATTTCACTCACCGATTCCACTTCGCCTCTTGCCGAAGCACCAAATCAAGCCTCCGAATCACCACCACTTGGATCCAAAGATGACTCCCCTGTTTTAACACATTAAAACAGTAGATTAATGCATCATCATGCATTAATAGCTTCAATGAAAGCACCTAAACTCGCTGCTCTCATCCACACTCCATTTTCGGCCACCAAACACAACCGAAAATGCATCCAAACCACTTCTCAACTAAGTCCAGCCATTAACCACCAAAACCTAACATCCTTTAACATCTTTTAACATCTAAAAAGAACCTAACAACATCCTTATACCTCCAGCAACACCAGATCCACAAGATCACCTCAAAAACAACCAAGAATCATAAGCTAAACTTAGGAAATTCAACCTATCCGGGATTGCATTAATCAAAACTCAATTCCTTATCAAATTAACATTCATTAATCATCATTTTAACACCTTAAAACACTGCTTAAACAGATCCAACGAAATTTCATCAAAAACACACCAAATCTTGCATTTTAAGCCAAGATCCATTAAACAATCTTAAAAGCCATTTATAAAACATCAATTAAGGATTGAGAACTTAGGAATTTCATTAAAGAACTTGAAGTTCAGAGGAGAAGGACGTTCTTACCTCCAAACTTGAGTGTCTCCTCTTTTGGAACCAAAAAGCTTGATGAATCAAGTAGCATATACAAAGGTTTTGATGATGAGATGATTAGGAATCAAAAGAGGATTGAAAAGAAGTATTTAGGTGATAAAAATCAGAGGAAAAGATCTGGAGAGAATGTGTTTGGTTTGAGAGAAAAGATGAGAGAAAATGGGAAATGGAAAATTTAGAAAGTTAGTTAAAAAATGACTAAAATATCTTTCCCTCCTTTTACTTTTATTTTAAACCATTATTAAATCATTTAATATTCTAGAAAATCTGGAGAAACTCCCTTTGGGTAAATAGCTCCTTAAAGATTCAAAGTTTCAATCCTTTTTAAAACAGTCACAAAACTTTCAAAAATTACATTTTGGTCACTAGCCAAAATGTCACCCTTCCGAAACTCATTTTCCAAAATTGATTTCACAGTTCACTTAAATATATTAAAAGATGATTTTAGAACATTTTTTCCATATTTTTAATGCAACCCGAACTAAGCTTTCCTAAATTTACTCTCTTAGATTCGAACAGCACTTTGACCAAACCGGTCAACGCCCAAAACTTCTAAGCCCAAAACCGGGGCGTTACATTCCAGTTTCCAGAGTTTTAAAAGGTAACTCTTTATCCTTTCACCCCGGATTCGTTCATGTACATGGATTCTGGCTGGATTACGTCGGATTAATTTTTTCGCTGCGCCATGGGGCGTGCCGACGTGACCCAACATGAAATGTGGATTATATTGGCAAGTGATGTTGAATAAAGTGTTTTGTAAATGAAATCGGATATAGTTAGCCGGCTATAGGATTGAGTGCACTATAAACAAGTCACCTTGGATGTTGAGGGGTTGTGATTGTACCGAAAACTCCATCCAAGTACATTAACGATTGAGGATTATTTAAGGTTGCAACAGTTGAGGGTAGCTATCGGGTGCGAACCTTGTGTGTGTCCCGTCTCTCGTTGGTGGGCTATACATCTATCGATGAGTGGTGTTTAGGGGTTGTAATTGTATCGGATACTCTACCACGAGTGTCACAACGATGGAAGGTTGCTCTCGTGTGTGAGCCTTGAGGTGTCGGTAGAGTGTATGAAGGGTTTGGGGACAACCCTTGGTAATCCGTGTATCTGATATGTTTTTGAGAATGTTGTTTATCACTTGTGAGCCAATATAATGGAATGAGATGTTATGGAAAATGTTGTTAATGCATATTATGAAAAATGCTTGTTTTACTTTAAGCTTAGCATTATGGTGTTTATGCTTGCAAGGCTTGATATTTGTGTAGCAATGGATTAATTGCTGGAAAATATGTGGTTCATGTTGCATGAAGATTAGCATGATGGTTTTGATGATAAACTGCATGGTTTTTCAAAGGAGACTTGATGGTTTTGAAAAGAGTGAAAAATGGTTTTATGCATTGATGATGTTTTTGGTTTTGAGCAATCCTCACTAAGCTTGTATGCTTATGCTCTCTTTGTTCATCAATGCAGATAATTAGGAGTTTAAAGGCAGCAACAACAAGGGACCCTTCCAAGAGACTTCTTTAAAAGTATGTTGAGGTTTTGAACTAGTGTAATAAAGGCAATGGGGGTGTCCAATGCTATGAATGTTGATTGTTTGGTATTTTTTGGTTTGGTGCAAGTTTGATTTGCGTTTTTGGTTGTGTAAATGACCTTTAAGTTTTGGTTTATGCTTGGAATTGAGATTTGACCTTTAAGTGTTTATTTCTCTTAGGAAGCATGCCTTTAGTTCTCTTTGATATTGATGATGATACTTCTGCCATGAATCTTTGAATGTTGAAATGTATTTGAGTTGCAAGCATGTTTAGCCATGTGTCAGATTAGTTTCAGATGATTAAAATCGAGTTAAACCAGCAAATTTAAGCATTTCAGGCCCAGGTGTTTCGAAATGCCCTCGATCATTTTGAAACGGGGATTTGAAAATGCTTTGGTGTTTCGAAACGGCGAGGCCTGTTTCGATACATGTTGCCTCTGTGAAACGAGTTGTTGTTAATTCAGTTTTTGGAATATTCCGAGTTTCTATTTCTATGCGTTTTGGTCCCTGCTTGTCATGTATGCAATTAGATGAGTTCCAAAGGTAGTCTTGAGCTGAGTTTTTGCAGATAAGCATGTAATGAATCTAATTAAAGGTTGGTAATCCTAATTTGGTAAAAACCCTTACTAATTGTCAAATTTTCGAAATGGTCCCTAAATTAGAAATTGGTGTTAATCGTTGAGCGTTCGTGTTGTCTTTTGATCCACTGCTTTGATTGAACACATAGGAACCTAACTTGCATCTAGACAAGATAAAAAGAAAAAAATGGTCGTTTATTGAGGTAAACTTTCCCGGTTTGCTTTAATATTCCCTGTGTGACCTGTTCGGTTCGGTATATCGGCTAGGCCAGGTCGAGGGGTTACACTTTAGATTGCTTTTGAAAACCTCTTTGTTTGGGGTAAAATGGGTTTCTCTTAACATATTGAGTTTTTGGAGAATTTCCCTTTTCAAGAGCATGTTTCCCAATAGTAAGAGAATTTTTGAGATTATTCACTTCCTTTGTGTGATAATCTTGGAAATCAGAAAGAAGTTTTTCTTGGTCTATGTTTTTCTTTTTAAGTTCTTTAGAAAGATTTACCAAGTATAAAACCTTCTTTTCCAATTCGGAATTGGTTTTAGAAAAAGATTCATTTTGAAGTTTTAAATCGGAAATGATTTTCTTATTTTTCAAAATGGACCCCTTGTTTTTTTCAACCAATTCATCGTAAACATTTTGTAACTCATCATGTTCATCATATAATTCATCATAAGTAAGAGATGAGTTAGAGTTTACCATATGATCCTTCTCAAAGGCCATGAGGCAAAGATTGGCCACTTCTTCCTCTTCCTCGGATGACTCCTCGTCACTCTAAGTTTCCATTTGAGCTTTGAGCTTGTTCTTCTTCCCAAAGCTCTTCTTCCTCAATGAGAACAATCGGTCCAGATATAGTTGGGCTTCTTGCACTCATAACAAGTGAGTTGGTCTTTTTCTTCCTCTTTTCCTCTATTCTTGATGTCACCTCTTCTATTGAATTTTCTTACTCGATTGGACTTCATGAATCGAGTGAATCGTTTGGCCAACATGACCATCTCTTCGTCCTCCTCCTCACTAGAATCGCTTTCGTTGAATGAAGTTTTGAGTGCGATTTCTAGCTTTTCTTCTTTTCAACTTCTTTCTTCTCTACCTTCTTCTCCTCTTTTTTCTTCTCTACCTTGCTTTATGATCTCATGGGTGAGTAGAGATCCAACAAGGGCGTCTAGCTTGAGAGTCTTCAAATCTCGAGCTTCGATGATGGTCGTCCTCTTTCCATCCCAAGACTCTAGAAGATAATAGAGTAGCTTTCGGACTAGCTTTTCTTCGGGAATAACTTCACCGAAGCCTTTTACTCCGTTGACAATGACCGAGAACCGATCAAACATCTTGGAGACACTTTCGTCGGCTTCCATTTTGAAGTTTTCATAACTCAAATTCAGAAACCCGATCTTCATCTCTTTGACGTCACTTGTTCCTTCATATGTAGTCTCTAGGGTGCCCCACACTTATTTGGAACTTTCGATTGAAGACACCTTTGAGTATATGTCGGGACTTAGAGCACAAAATATCATGTGCAAGGCTTTGTCGTTGACTTGCAAACGTCTTCTATCTTCTTCGGTCATTTTGGCTTTGGTCTTTGGAACAAGCCTTCCTTCATTATCTCTCTTCATCGGAAAAGAAGGATCGTCTTCTACCACGTCCCAAACCATGTAGTCGTTTGATTTGACGAATAGCCACATCTGGTTCTTCCAATAGGGATAGTTATCCCCATTGAAGAGTGGTGGTTTGGTAATAGATAGAGACTCGTAGAGGTTTTGGCCGGAGGTGGATGTCATAACACAATGTTGATTGAAGTGTGATTAATCAAACTCTTCCAAGAACTACTCAAGGGGATGTTAGTCCTTCCAATGAGTGTAGCTCTGATACCAATTGTTGAGTTGATCAAACAATGGCTAAACACCAAGAGGGGGTGAATTGGTAGAATAAAAATTGAAGGGTGCAAGTAGGAAATTTAAAATATAAAGACAACACGATTTAGAGTGGTTCAAGCTTCGAACAAGCTCTACATCCACTACCTCAACACCCTACTGAGGATTTCAACAATTCACTAACTTGAATTCGTCCCCTTTTTTGGCTTAGGAGGAAACCTTACAAAGCGGTCAATCTTTCTACCCAAAGATTGACCCAATAACACTCTTTACAAGAGAAAGATAGGCAAACTTTAAAAATACCTCTCAAAGGCTAATTGTTTACCCAATTACAAATAAAAACTCCCCAAACTCTAAAAAGATTTACAATAAAGAACTCCAAATGAGTTGGGTACAAGAATTTAACTCTTATGCTCAAGGGTTTGGATTTGATTGCTTGGATGTTGCTTTTAGGTTCAATAATTGTTGTTGGTGCTTTTGATACTTGCTTTTATACCTTCTCATTGATTTATAGCCGTTTGGGTGGTTGAGATCATCAATAGAGCCGTTGGGGCTCTCTCTTCCTTCCATAAATGCAGTTTTGCAACTACCCATATCGAAACACATGTCCCTGTATCGAAATAGCCTCAAAAAAGAAAGAGTCGTTATGTGTAAAAAGGGGACAGTATCGAAACGCGGGAAGGCATTTCGAAACGTTAAAGGGTCGTATCGAAACGGTTTTGTACACATTTCAAACTATAAAATGCCATTTCAAAACACCAAAGGGGTGTATCGAAACAGTTAACCAATTTTCAAAAATTTCGTTCTGACAAGTAACGGCTAGTTCATTTAATGCTCAATTTTGAAAATACTGAACCCCTATATCGAAACGGTTATGAGCCGTTTAAAAACACTATTTAAAAATTAAAGCCCTAGATGAAGGTTGTATGGAAACAGGCAAGCCCGTTTTGAAACCCTAGTCTCGAAACAAGGAAGTTCGTATCAAAACGACACTTTCCAGTAAGCTCCTAAAATCAATTTATATTGAAACACCTTGGGGGTGTTTCGAAATGCCTGGGCGATTTTGAGTAATTTGGCTTTGAAACACTTAGAAAATTTTATGGGGTTTAAGTTTTGACTTTAAAACATTTTAAGTCTAAAATTTACTTGTCAAATGTGAGTCTTTTGCGTACTTAAAATTTTATTTACTTTGCAATTTGGTCCTTAGATTATTTGTTATATCAAAATCAAACATTGGTTTTATAGGGTACCGGTACGAACACCTCGCGTATCTGTACTCGGACCCATAAATTAAATTCTGCAGCTCGAGAGTCAACCTAACTCCGCTCTAAACACATCCAACCTACTCCAAATAATTATTTAAGCTTTCTAAGGTATTTTATGGGTTTAAAGGAGTAGTTTTACCACCTAACCAACATCATAATCACTACTTTAATCTTTAGAACGAGCTCAACCCATCCAATACCCACAAACACTATAAATCCAAGAAAAACATCAATTTATGATCTTCAAGAATATATAGGAGTCGGAGATGTACTGACCTTTAGCAAAAATCTCAGATTTTGCTCACCCACTTACTTTTCTCAAGCTTTCCCCTTTGCCTCAAGCTTGAAGAAGCTCTTCAACCCCTTTCACATGCGACACAAACATGATATTCGAACCAAAGCTTAGACTAGTAATACGAAGAGGATTAACTACGAAAATAAAACCTTTAAATCAAAAGAAAATCTCCAAAAGCTTAACTTCCTCAAAAACACATAAATGAAGAACTCACCTTTTTACTAAAAGAATATACTTTTCTTGAAGCCCTTGAAGAGGAGATTAAGAGTCCATACATATTAAATCATGGATTATAAGAATGAGGTAGAAAGCTTTAATCTTTAAGCTTGGTGGCTATGGCATCTTGGAGGAAAAAGGTGAAGAAAGAAATAAGAGAAAATGGGTGGGGAAAGCGGTGATATCACTTTGTCCCCAAACCCCGCGTGAAAGACAAACAATAAATGGAGGAAAATCATCTTTTTTCTTTTAAAAATGGTATATTCACCACCTAAAGCCCTAAACTTTCATCCCTCTCCCAAAATGGCCACTTCGCAAGCTTATATGGTCCAATCTCATCCAATAAGGTCCAAACTTGGTCTGTTGGGTTCGATTACCCAATCTAACATAAAGGTCCACAACCCATGTTAACACCCAACAGTTGACTCAGAAATTCAGGTTGCTACAACTCTCCCCTCCTAAAACGAAATTTCTTCCTTGAAATTAAATGAAGGAGGGTGTGCAACCAATGAAGATCCAACTTTTCTTCATCTCATACACATCCACCTCGACTCTAAGGCCCCTCTACCACACTTACCTGGTTGAAGCTCTTAACACTAAATTTCTCAACTCTTCTCTCGAGAACCTTTAACGATTCGTTCCCAGCAATCAAAACAATACTCACATCGATCTTTAATTAGAGACAACATAAGATGAACCTAGATGGTACCATCCAAGCATTGACACAAACAACTCATTTCAAATGAGTTTCATCTCGGGTATAAATACTTAATAGTAAGTCACCCATCCAATCCTCTCTACTCCCATTCACGGTTCGAACATTTGAACTCAAATCTCATCTATGATCGAAACGCAACACCTCTTAACGATGTGCTATAAAAGAACTTCAACGACCACTACTTAGTCGATGTCCACACGTCTCAAATACACGCAAAACCTCTGGTGGTCGAACACTAACGTCAATCTATTTTGTTTTACCAATACTTTCTCTTTGACTAGGTTGCCCAAGGCGGAACTCAACACTACACTTTACTCGAATTCAGCCCACTCATACGAATCCAAACAGATGGTCATACACCTTATAAACTGTGCCACTTTGATTCCAATCAAAAACTGTTGTTGTATACGAACTCTATTAGCGAACAAAATTCATCCAATACTCTCGAGATTTAAACATTTCCTTCTAAAATAATTGTGATATTTCAACAAATAGGCGTGCTGAAGTTTCAACAAGTCCCCAAGGACTCAAACCGTTCTTCCAACAAGGTCTGACCCAACAAAAGGATCCTGGTTCTATACAATCATAGCCGATAAACCATGCTTCCGCTGCGCTACTCTGATAATATTAACATTGTTTTACCATATATGTTGACAATCTATCTAAAGACTCGGTAGAGCAAACACTCAATTTATCAAGCTCATGATTATGTCGATACACACATGAGCCCGATCCACCCCATGAATTTTCCTTAGAGTCTAATCATAATATCAATACAATCTTTATCACGAATTCTCTTTAACCTTTGACTTATAATACACAAATTCTAAACGATCATACAAAAACCTCCAAACTCGTCAATCGATTACAAGGTTAACGACCTCAAGAAATGGGCAATGGTCATGCATCATTACTCATCGGCTCACAACATTCAATGCCAACATTATACGTTATGCCACTATTGACAATGACACGGGCATGTCCCAAGGTGAAGCACTTGGCGACGACACTCATAGTCACCCCACTTTTACAATGAGTTCTCACTCTAGAAGTTCAGTCGGTGCCATATCATAGGGTGATGGACACCAACACCGAACTCAACATTACCTCTATCAAGGGTTCAAACCACGAGCAAGAGGTAAGCTTGATCATTTCTTAATCAACACATCAACGACTCCTTAATCATCCATAAGCTCTAAACCTCGGACTCTCTCTAAACCCTTGTATCTACTACATGGGCTAAGAATGTCTCGCAACTTACAAAATTGTTCTTGAACTAACATCACAAAACTATGATACTCACGCTAGAAAGGTAATGGTTCCTCTCGTCTATTACCAACAAATTGGTTCATTTTGAACCCCGAAGCTTTGATAATCACGCTAAAAAACCAAGGCATACTTTACGCTCAACCAACCAACCTATACTCAAGGTAACATCCACTAACTAGGGAGGGAGTAAATCTAACAAGTCCATGGGGAAAGTTACTCTCAATCCTCACTCGCCATCCACGATAAGAATCTCACCTACTAGCACTTATAAATATGACAAATTAATCAATCTGATTTACATCAATGCAACAAATGAAACCAAAATGAAATATACTGACATATCATCAGTGAAAAAGTTGTCAATATTGGCCTGGACAGTAGACTGTCTAGCACCGGCTTGAGCGTCGAATCTGGTGGCGGATCTCATAATACCTCTACCATGATATCCAGACGATGCCCTAGCAACGCTTCTAGCGAAACTTTGACCATGCTAAAAAGGAATCAACCTTTGAGACTGAAGTGGAGTAGCATCATCCATGATCGGGCAATCTTTTGCCATGTGACCAGGTACTCGGCACCTGTAGCAAACCCTACATTAGCTATAAGCACACTTTAAGATATTGTTAGCTACAATGCTCACAAACTGGTGGAAGCAAGGCTCTAGTTGATCTGTCAGTACTCCTTTTATGAGTAAAAGTCAAGGCCTCCCTACGAACCCTCGGTTTGAAACCATGAGCAACCCTCTACAACTACTCCGAAGCAACTCTCTTTGAACCCCTCGAAACCTTATCGACAGAGTCCAAGAAGGACTTATGATGTCCTGGGTCCCCACATCATGGCCCCTAGATTCCTCGATCTGAATCGGTGTGTAACACCGCGAATTTCCCCTATTTTATAAAAAAAACAAAATTTTGGAATCCCTAATTTAAAACCCTAAGATTTGTGAACTAAAATTTGAAATCGTAATTGAAGATTTGGGAACATGTTTCTTTTAAATCGATTTTAGTGACTAATTTAAGAAAAAAACTGAAATTTCTTTGACCATTTAGTAACGCGGATGAAGTGGGGACCCATAAATTGTGATTTACCCTTTTTATAAGAGTTTATAACCTTCTTTTAGCCCTAAAGGCTTTTCATCTGCCTTTTTTCTTTAGTAGTCGCACTCCTCTTCCTCTATTACTTTGAAATAAACTAATCACCCTTTGTCTTTTTTTTGGCAAAGCTCCAGTTAGCCACCGTTTGCTGGCTGTGTCACGCACCGCCAGTACCGCCTTGTTCGACATCGGTTTGTGAGTTAACCCCAACCCTCAGGTTTCCCTAATTGCACATCTTTTGTGAAATATTGTGGAGAGAACCCTCGAGTTCTCTTGCGCCATCACCATTTGATCTATGTAACCCCCTCGACCCGGCCTAGGTGATAGACCGAACCGAACAGGTCACATGGGGAATATTGAAGTAAACTGAGAAGATTTACCTCAATAAACAACCCTATTTTTTTAACTTGTCTAGATGCTCATTAGAAACCTATGTGTTTATTTTCGCAGCGGAACATACACAACATCAAATGAACATTGATAAAAACTCAATTGCTTTCAAATACGACTTTAGGGACCATTTTGTAAACTTATCAAATTCAAGGGTTTCCTCCAATTTTATATTACCATCTTTAAATTAATCATGTTAGATACATCTCCGTCAAAACTCAGCTCAAAACAAACATTCATGCTCACTTAATTGCAACCACAACATTCAGGGACTAAAATGTAAGAAAACAGAACATAAAAATATGCTTTCAACTACCTTAACGACCACCGTATCGATACCCTTATTGAAGGTATCGATACTCCCTCAATAGGTTCAAGACTCAGACTCGACAAAATAAGGACCGTACTGATACCCTTCGGGCCCATATCGGTACGCCCAAAACCAGTAGCCAATTTCGGCATCGATACACCCCCGCGTATCGGTAGCCCCTTACAATTTTGCAAGCCCGTATCAATACCTTCCATAGGGTATCGATATCCTATGACTTGAAAGGTCCCAAATTGTAGCTTTTACACTTACAAAACCATACCAAAACAATCCAGCAAACTTCCAACGTGCATACATTATATTTAAACATCTATCCCTAAGCATACATGGCCTTATTAACAACAAAGCATGGCAAGAATCATCAAAGGGTACTATAGGCATGCTTCCTATGAAAATTAAGCCATCAAAAAACCAAAACACAATTCAAAGCATAAACCAAACATGAAAGGCCATTTACAAACCATTATGGGCATTACAAACATGCCTCAAAACAGGGAGTTCCAAAATACAAACTTCCACACATACCATCCACCCATTGCCAACTATTATTACTAATAAGCAAATATAAAATCATACTTGAGCTTAGTCCAATTCCTTGGAAACCTTCTTGCCTCTATGCTGCCCACATAAGCTAAGTCTCTCCATTGTTGTAAAAAGAGAGCGTTAGCACAATTAGTTAGTGAGAGTTGCTCAAAACATACAACCACAACAATGCATTTTAAAACCAACTCTCTTTAGAAATCTCTATCTCATCATGCTCTTTTTTATCTCCTGCTTGAAATTATTTTAATAGCAAAACCACATCATTTACATCACATGTACCATCTATCTCATGCATTTTAACAAATGCAAAGTCTCAAGGTATAGCCTTACATGCTCAAATTGCAAAAAGCATTTTTCAAATCATATTCTCCAATGCAAAGCATCATGCATAAAATCAATTACAACAAGGTACACGTGAATCTCATAATCAATCTTATATATTGGCATTTTAACAACATTACGCGGATATGCGGATAGCTTGACTAAAGGTCAAGTCCTACCCCGGTGGAATCTCACATCACCAGACTCTCATGGTGGCATCTCTCATCGCCATAAAGCTTGGGTGTTTCACCAAGACCTACCCCGATGGAATCTCACATCATCGGACTCTCACTTTAGAACAAGATGGCACTACCCCCATTGCCCGAACCAAAGAGCACAAACAAATTTTGTATTTTGTAGTGCACTTCTCATCCTATTGGTCGACCAATTATATCTGGTAACAATAATCTCATTTCATGCCAATATATATTTTAAACATCGTTACCTACTGTTTTTCAATGTATCAATCTAAAACATTCTCATCCCATTTCAAAAGCATGTACAAGGCATAACATTTTCTCAAATAGTTCAAACTCATTGAAACATCAAATCTATCTCATGGGATCTTTAAAGTCATCATTTCATATCTCAAAACATGCATAAAACAGTAGGTATAATCTATCTTCAAAAACAAGAGCGCACTACACTAGACTTGGTATATAGTGGCGCTTTTCGTGGCATTTTTAAACCAAACGCCACTAATATTTCAGTTTTAATGGCGTTTATAGTAAAATCGCAACAAAATGACAAACTTTGCGGCGTTTCTAGGATAAGCGCCACCATAGAATAACATATAGTGGTGTTTGTGTTGAAAATGCCGCAATAAGTTTTGTTTTAGCGGCATTTGACTTTATAAACGCCGGAATAAGTATAGTTTTGGCGACGTTTAGTTTTATAAATGCCGCGATAGGTCTCCTTATTTCTTCGAAATATCATACACTCTCATCCCTAAATATATCATGTAAAACCCCCAACTGCTCTTGCTCCTCCTCGACGTGCGCTTCATCCCATCGATCCTCGTCGTTCTCTTGGCCGTTGGTCATCCCTCAGGCGCTCGGTCGCACCAACAAGAAAGCTCTTGAAATCTGCTGGTAGGGATTGTGTTTTTTACAGTTACTAAAATCTGCCAAAAATTTGACGATGCTCAAATATTTGGATCTTGGTTTCAACAACTTCAAAGGTAAACAAATCATCATTTGCTTTTATTGTCTAATTTCTATGAAGAGTTTCTATAAATTTGATTTCCCTCATGCATTTCTCCATTGCAAAGTACAATTTCTCCATTAGCTTTATTTCTGCAGCGAAAATTGAAACTTTTGCATTGTTCTGGTCGTGTTTTTTAGTCATAGGGTTTGGTGTTTACGATCTCAAAGCGGTGTTATCTTTGTGTGAATTTGAAGCTTGTTAATGCCAATAGGGAAGGAGAGCAAGTTCTGAACGAGGATAAAAAAGTTATTTACGATGTCTTTTTGGACCGAGGTGCTTTCTTGGTGCAACAAGCTATGAGGGTAAGCCTTATCCCATTAATTTATTTCCTTTGTTCCTAGTAATTAGAGTAGTTTCATATTTGCTTATGTGAAAATGGTTTCTGTTTTTCTTTGTAAAGTCTTTTTGTGCTCAGAATTTTAAAAGTGCGAAATCTAGACTCACTATGTGTGCCGAAGGCATTCGAGTTTAATTAGAGAAATCAGACAATTTTTTAGAGCTTTGCTCACAGCTTGGAGCAGTTCTGGGTATGCTTGGTGATTGCTGGTATGTTCCCACACCCTTTACATGTACCTTTATTAAGTATATCCATCTGCAAATTCTTGTATGCATGCATGTCATACTCACTTATGTTGATGTTGTAGTCTTTTTAGACTATAGGTATTTTTTGTTTTGAGGGACAAGAAGAACACAATTAGGTTTTAATAAGTGGTTAGTGCTTATATAAAGTATTTGTTGCAAAAGGTGCACATTTCATTTCAAGATGTTAGAGCTATGCCAATGTGATTTAAAACTCTGCTTTTTCATTCTAATTCACAAGGCTTGATGTAAACTCATCATATATGTATATATATGCTTGAGCTCTTTGATAATTTGGAAATCTAGAAAATGTTTTCTTATGCCCATGAGTTTTTCACATATTTGTACTTGAAAGGTGCTTTGACTTCAGTATTGTTATGGAGAAAAACAAACTTGCTACTGATGTTATTTGGAAATTAAAGAAATTTGTCTTAAAAGTGTCTGTCATCAAGGCTTTTAAAGTTTCTTGTCTATTGGTTATACTTTCTCAAGTGTATAGGTAAGTTTTCTTCCATTCATTCATCGTATTTATTTTGCGAAATTGATATACTTGCATCATGATATATCTGTCTATTGGTTATATCTATTTTGATTCAATGCACAATATTCACTAAATCTTCTCAGCAGTCGAAGCAGAAGAAGGTTGATGGTTATGGTGACAATGTCATCAGCTTTGGAGCCATTGGAAATGGAAGTACAGACGATTCTAATGTTTTTTTTCTTTCGATTTTCTTTTTAAGTTTGTATATACGATCTAACAACATATTTTCTAAAGCTATTTGTGTGTGTACATATAAACTTTAGGGGTTAAAGCAAGCATAATATGTGGCTTGCAATCTTCAGCTTCTTTTTGTTGGGTTGCTTTCTTCCTTTTCCAGCCAATGGAATCACCAAATTTAGATAAATGTATCATTAGGAGATAGATATTGAGAATCTAAATTTTGCGATTTGGATTGACGTTAGAAGTTGCTGGTTCTATCTTAGAAAAAAAAGGTATTGAATTCTCCTATCAAATTAACATTTTCTATTCATACTATTTTCAAAATTAATATGTGAAGTAATTTATTTGCAGGGTTTCAGTGGCTTCGTCTGCAAAAAAAATGTTAATGTTTCATCTAGGAGATCTTTCAAGGTACAAGGGCTAAATTAAATTGGCTAATTGATGCATTTTCTTACTTGACTGTTTTTTGCTGCAAATTTTGTGATAATTTTTGTTAGACTCGGGTGTGTTGGATTCAATATGTTTGACATGTGTAAGTATGAATTTTGTTTTGAAAGTTATTAATGTATTTGGACAGTCATTGATCCTATCCTACTCATGTTGAATATGCGTTGGGTATGGATGCTTCGAATATTCTGAAACCTATGTCCAACATTCAAATATTCTGAAACCTATGTTATTGGGATTCTAATCAGAGAATTTGACATAGGTGTATGTCCAGCATTCAAATATTCTGAAACCTATGTTATTGAGATTCTAATCAGAGAATTTGACATAGGTGTATGAGTAATATAGACATATATTTTGTTTATGAGTAGACTTCATAGCATAGTCCATTTTTCTTTCTGATTAGTTTTCTGTTTGTCTTTTGAACTTTCAGGGAATGACCAGGTTGGTGAGGATGTTGACATTGGGGGGAATGATCCTCTTGTGTCAAGTTATCCTCCTGTGGAGATAGAGAATGATACATGTCATAGAAACTCAAAGTTTGTCAGTCCAGGCAGCACTAGAGGTAATTTCATTTTCCTCTCATTTTATCTTTGTATGCATCATGCATTCTGTTTTCTATGTTTAATATTATGGTAGGAAAGTCTTGATTTTTTTATTAAAATTAGATCGTTGGAACTGTATGGAAAAAGAATGAGGTTCCTTGCAATACCTTCTAATCTTGTCGCATTGGCTGGTACTAAAATTACATATTCAAACCCATATTCTTGTTACTTGGTTGGTCATCGGTTGGGTCATTACAGAGGTAAAATAAACTGAATTTGTTGTTTCTTTTCCATTTTTTCCTTCAACTTCATAGTTAATATTAAGAAGCTTTAATTGGTGATAATCTATAGTTAAAACTGATGAATATATTACTCTGCATTAGTTGATTGTGTTTTTGTTAGTTTGAGATCTTCTCTTTAATATTCAAATTTGAATAATATGGAAGGAAGGGTTTTATCAGTTGTAATCTTCTTATCAGAGGATTTGACATAGGTGTATGTCCAATTTTGTTTATGAGTATGAGTAATATATACTTATATTTTGTTTCTGAGTATGAGTAATATAGACATATATTCTAAAATTGTTATTAACTTTTCGTATTTAACTTTTTTTGGTATAGGGATTCGGGATGGTAATCGGCGGTAATGGTGAAGGTAGTGGATCGAGGAATAGAGGCTTAGGAATGAAATATGTAGAGGGGATTAAATTGCGATAAATTGTACTTTTTGTAATGAAATAAATATTTTTTTAACAAATATTTTAAGTTAATTGTGACAATATATTTTTGGATGAAATAAATATTTTATTTAAAATTATTTTATAACTGTAATTTACATTTTTTGGCAAGATAGAAACAAGGAAAAATTAATTTTATTATAATTTTATTTCCTTATGCTCTTGCAGCGTTTGAAAAGTAAAACGCCACTAAAGGTCAGGCTATTGCGGCGTTTGTCAAAAAAACGCCACTAAAAATCACTAACTTATAACGGCGTTTTGAGTAAAAACGCCACTAAAGACAAGGTATTTGCAGCATTTTACAAAAACGCCGCTATATCCCAAAACATTTACATGTGTTTTAAATATCAAACGCCATTATAGATATCAACCTTTTGCGGCATTTTTGTTCAAAAACGCCGCTAATTGTTGCAGCGCTCGATTCAGTGGCACTCTTCGCGGCGCTTAAAAACGCCGTTATAGGGTTAAAAACACCGCTAAAACATGTTTTGATGTAGTGGCAAGATCATAAAATCAATGGGACAATATCCGAGAAACGAGATCGTAATATCTCAAACTTACATCTGGGCTTAGATTAGTGTTTCAAACTCAATCTAAACCCCCACACCTTGCTTTCAGGTCCTTCCAGACTTTTTAAAACCAATTCTACTCACCGACTCGCGAAACCAAGATTCACCGACGGGAAATTAAGCGTCTGAAGCCCCCGAAACTTCACCGTTTTCTTCTGATGTATTCTCCCTTGTTTATACCACGCAAGAATAGAGGATTAATGCATCATAATGCATTAAAATCACCAGCAACATAAACAACCCCACTGCTCTACCCCAAAACACCAAAATACCCATCCGAAAACAACCCAAATCATCTTCGATTGCTCTCTAAACTCAGCCCAGCCATAATCTAACACTTCCACACAAATTTAATCATCAATTAATATCTAAAAATAATCTAACAACATCCTTATACCTCCAGCAACTCAGATCTCACAATTTCACCTCAAAAAACCCAAAATCTAACAATCTAATAATTAGGGATTCATCCTATTTCGGGATTATTATTACAAAACCTTTATTCTCACATCCTTTAACATCCAAAACAAGTTTAAAACTATTTTCAAATCAATCAAAATAATGCCCAAACGAAATACTTAGAAAATCATCAATTAAAGCTATTTTAACCAATTTTTTATTAATCAAATTATAAAACTCGGTTAATAACTAAATTTAGGAAGCACAAGACTTGAGAATTTCATTAAAGAACCTTGATTAGAGGGTTGATCGGTTCTCATCTCCAATCATAGCTTTTTCCCTCAATTGACAAAGATTTTTGCAAGAAAACATCAAAGCTCCGTTGATTAAATTGGTAGATCACTTTTAGAAAATCAAAAGGAAGAGAAAAAAATGTGTTTGGCTGTTTAGAAAGTGAAGAAATGAAACTTACGTAAAATCCTTTTGATCTCAAAAATCCTTTTTAATTAAAAGCTTTTTCTTTTTTATTTCTTTTTAATAATGCTATTTAAAATTGGTCAAATTAAGGGAAAATGCTTTTAAACACATGTAATCTCCCTAAAGATTCTAATTCTTGTCCCATTTTCAATTTAGTTCTTAAAAACCAATTTTGCACTTTGTACAAAATGGCCACTTTCTGAAATCTTGACTTTCCAAGACTCATTTTCCGAAATTTATTTTACCAACCTTCAATATATATTTTTAAAAGATTTTAGCAATTTTTCTCATAATTTTATCCCATCCCAAACTACATTTTCCCTGAATCGCTTCTAAAGGCTCAAATCTATAATTCTAGGTTCGACTAACTCGAACCGATGCCTAAAACATTTAGGCCCGAAATCAGGGCGTTACAACTCTCCCCCACTTAGGAAATTTCATCCTCGAAATTTTTACCTGAAGGAAAAAGGTGCGGAAACTGCCTCAACATGTTTGTCTTGCTTTCCCACGTGGCCTACTCAACTTCTCATGTTGCCACAACAACTTCACAAGTTCAACCGTCTTACCACGAAGAACTTTGCTACTAGAATCAAAAATCCCAACTAGTTCCTCATCATAAGACAAATCTGAATTCAACTCAATTTCCTTAGCAGGCATAACATGAGAGGGATCCGATCTATATCTTCGCAACATCGAAACATGAAACACATCGTGAATCTTCTCTAACTCGGGAGGCAACCTCAACCGATATGCAACAGGACCAACACGTTCCACGACCTCGTGAGGCCAAATAAACCGTGGACTAAACTTACCCTTACGTCCAAACCTCATCACCTTCTTCCGAGGTGATACCTTCAAGAACACGCGATCTCCAACCGCAAACTCGATCTCTTTACGCTTTAAATCTACGTAGGACTTTTGACGATCCGATGCAGCTTTCAACCGCTCACAAATAAGCTTCACTTTCTCAGTCGTTACATTAAGAAAATTCGGCAAGGAAACCAATTTTTGCCCCGTCTCCGCCCAACAAAGAGGCGTTCTACACTTTCTCCCATACAAAGCTTCATATAGAGCATTTTGTATACTCGCTTGAAAACTATTATTATAGACAAACTCCACTAAGGACAAGTTTTTTTTCAAGAACCTTGGAAATCTATAACACAACATCTCAACATATCCTCAAGCACTTAGATAACTCACTCAGACTGACCAACCGTCTGAGGATGATACGAGGTATTGAAATTAAGCCGTATACCCAAAGCTATATTTGAGCACTCCCAAAACCTCATTGTAAACCTCGAATCTCTATACAACATTATAGATTTTAGTTACACCATGCAAATGCACTATCTCTGTAATGTACAACTATGCCAGCTTATCCAACGTATTTGTAGTATGCACAGCTAAGAAATGCAAACACTTCATAAGGCGATCTATAATCACCCAAATGGAATTCTTATTGGACGGTGTCAAAGGCAATCTCGTCAGAAAATCCATAGTGATTCTCTCTCATTTTCATTCTGGAATCTTCAATGGTTGCAACAATCCAGAAGGAAATTGATGTTCAGCTTTTACTCGTTGACAAACCATGCACTTACTAAAGAAATCAACAACATCTCTTTTCAAACCAACTCAATAATACTCATCTTTTAACCCTCGATACATCTTTGTACTACCAGGATGCATAGCAAAATGACTGCTATGAGCCTCAGTCAGAATAATGCGCCTTAGCTCAACATCCTCTGGCACAACTATTCGGCTTTTAAAGCACAGAACACCGTCATCATTGAAACAAAAGTCTATTGAATTTCCTTCCGCAATGTCTTGAACATGCGGTACCAACGAATCATCTAACAACTGCTTTTCCTTAATTAACTCCACCAATGAGGGTTTCACTTGCAATTCAGCCATTAAACCACCATCGCACGATACACTCAGCCGAGAAAACATTGCACTTAACTCTACTGCTACCTTCCTAATCAAGCATCGGCTACGACATTAGCCTTCCTTAGATGATACTCGATCGTCAAGTCATAATATTTAAGCAACTCAAGCCACCTTCGTTGCCTAAGATTCAACTCCTTCTGTGACATCAAGTATTTCAAACTTTTGTGGTCCGTGTACATCGTACACTTTTCACCATAAAGGTAACGCCTCTAGATTTTCAAGGCAAACACCACCGCAGATAACTCAATGTCGTGTGTAGGGTAGTTATGCTTCTGAACCTTCAGTTTTCGAGATGCATAAGCCACCACCCTACCCTCTTGCATCAACACACATCCCAAACCAACATAGGATGCATCACTAAGAACCACAAACTCTTTTCTCGATTCAGGTTGAATCAAGATAGGAGCTTGCGTCAATGCTTCTTTCAACTTCTCAAAAGCTTGTTATCAAACCTCCGTCCATTCAAACTTTACATCCTTTTGCAACAAATTTTTCAAAGGAGCAGCAATCCTGGAAAAATCATTCACAAACCTACGGTAGTATCCCGCCAAATCAAGGAAACTACGCACCTCATGAACTATCTTAGGTGACTTCCAATTCATCATCGCTTCAACCTTTTGAGGATCAACTAGAATTCCCTCGGTCGAAACAACATGACCAAGGAAAACAACTTCCTTAAGCCAAAACTCACACTTGCTCAACTTGGCATAAAATTGATTTTCCATCAAAACTTGCAACACAATCCGTAAATGATTATCATGATCCTCCTCAGTAAGAGAGTACACGAGAATATCATCGATTAACACAACCACAAACCTATCTAATAATTCATGAAACACACGATTCATCAGGTCCATGAATGCAGCAGGGGCATTAGTCAAACCAAAAGGCATCACCAGAAACTCATAATGCTCGTACCTTGTGCGAAAAGCGGTCTTAGGCACATCTACATCTTTTACCTTCATCTGGTAGTATATGAATCTGATATCAATCTTAGAAAACACTGAAGCACCCCGAAACTGATCAAAAAGATCATCAATCCTTAGCAAAGGATATTTCTTCTTGACAGTCAACTTGTGCAATTGATGATAATCTAGACACATTCTCATCGCGTCATCCTTCTTTTTCACAAACAAGACTGGTGCACCCCAAGGAGAAACACTAGGCCTAATGAAACCTCGATCGAGCAACTCCTGAAAGGAGAAACACTAGGCCTAATGAAACCTCGATCGAGCAACTCCTGAAGTTGCGTCTTCAACTCTTTCGGAGCCATTCGATAGGGAGCAATAGACATTGGAATCATATTTTCATACAACTCAATGCCAAACTAAACCTCCTTGTTCGATGTCAAACCAGGTAAATTTTCCGGATAAACACCCTGTAATGCCCTGGTTTTGGGCCTAGATGTTTTAGACATCGGATCGGACCGGTCGAGAACGGTTCGAATCGCGTAAGGTGATTTAAGGAAAACAAGGATCGGGATAGGATAAAATTGTGATAAAATTGCTAAAATCCTCTAAAAATATATTTAAGAGGTTGGTCAAGTCAATTTTGCAAAAAGGGTTTTGGAAAATGGACATTTTGAGTAGTGACCAAATTGTAAAGTTTCAAAACTAGGGAAAATGTGATTTTTAAGGTGGAAGCCAAAATCTTAGAATCTTTAGGGGGCTTTAAGTCAATTTAACCTTTTCACAATATGGCATGTGTTTTAAAAGGGTTTTTAATTAAATGATTTTATTTAGATTTATATTAAAATAATTAAAAGGTAGTTAATGGATTTCAATTACGTAACTACCAAAATCTCTCTCATTTTCAGCCAAACACAAATTCACTCATCTTTTTCCATAATTCTCACTTCTAAAAACTCTCTCAACATTTCCTAAATCATTTTCAAGAGATCTCTCTTAGTTCTTCAAGATTTCACTAAGGAAAACTTGTCATTCATTGAGAGAAGCAAGGATTGGAGGTAAATCCCGTTCTCAACCTCTAATCTAAGTTCTTTATTGAAATTCCCAAGATATTTGGCTTCTAAATGCTATTTTTGGTTGAGTTTTCAATATAGTTTTGATTGAAGATCAAAATCTTATGAAATTATGGTTGCAATCTTAATTTTCGGACTTGTTGAGTTAGGCTCTGTTTTGTGTTGATTTTAATTGAGTTTTAAGTTGATTTATATGTTAAAATGAGTTGTTGACAACATAGATCCCGAAATCCTTGAGATCATTGATGTTCTTGATAGTTTTAGGTGAGATTTTGGGGTGATTTGGTGGAATCTTGCTTGATGGAGGTATAAGGTTGGGTTAGGATGTTTGTTAGATGTGTTTTGATGTTTATAATGCTTTGGAAGTGACGTAGGTTGGTTGGGCTTGGTTTAGGAAGCAATCGATTGAGTTTTCGGTTGTTTTGGATGGGTATTTTGGTGTTGTTTGGGTGAGCAACGAGTTTGTGAATTGTTGTTGGTGTTAGAATGCATTTTAATGCATTTATATCTCTGTTTTGATGATGTGAAAATAGGGGATCTTGATCCGGAGGCAAACGAGATGATTTTGGAGGCTCTAGAGGTGTAATTTACGTGTCGGCGAACAAGGCTTCGCGTATCGGTGAGTGGAAATGCAATTTCCTGCTTTGTAACGCTTTGAGCGTGATCTTGGGAGCTTATTGTAAATTTGATACACTTAACTAAGCTCAAGTGTAAGTGTTTCGGTAATCCCTCTCTTGGAAATGTGCTATGTTTGATGAAATTGCACTTGAAGTAAGAGTGGATTTGTTTACTGTTTTTAAGCATGTTTAGCATGGTTTGATGCTGGATTTTAATGCCATTATGTTGAGGATGCACTAGGTAAGTGATCCTCGGTTTGCATGTGTTGAATGCATTTGATATTAAGCATGTGATGCTTGTGGAAATGGCATGGTGGTTATGCTTATAAAACAGTGGATTCATGTGGTTAAATGATTATATTGGCAAGTGATGAAAACAGTTTTTGATTACTTTAAACGGATATAGTTAGCCTGCTATAGGATTGGGTGCCACGTGAATAAAGTCACCTTGGATGTCGAGGGTTTGTAATTGTACCTCATACTCCATCCAAGTACCCTAACGATTGAGGTTAAGATCACAACGATGGTTGTTAAATCCGTGTGTGGATCTTGTATTATGTGTCCCATGCTCTCATTAATGGAATTATACAACTACCGATGAGTGGTGTTGAGGGTTTGATATTATACCGTTATACTCCACCACGGGTGTCACAATGATGGAGGGTCTCTCTCGTGTGTGAGCCTTGTGTAGTCCGGTAGTGTGTATGAAGCGTCCGGGACAACGCTTGTAATTAGCGTATGCGATTGTGTCTTGTGTTGAAATGGTTTATGGATTATCACTTGTGAGCCAATATAATGTAAATGAATATTGTGAAGCATGAGATGCTTGTAAATGATGCAAGAATGCATGAGATGCTTGGTAAAGCATGAGCAATGGTTTAATTGTTGTTTTTAAGTGATGCATAAGAGCATTTGTTTATTAAATGCAATGTTGTCTTGAGGAGACATGATTTATGAAAAGCATGTGATAGAAGTGGTGGTTTTGCAAATTGAGTTAGATGCATTGATGAATGTGGTTTAGCGATCCTCACTAAGCTTTTTGCTTACGCTTATTTCTATCATCAATGCAGAGAATTAAACATTTCAAGGCAGCCCAAAAGCAAGAGGAATCCAAGGCTTTGTTAAAGAGATGTATGTGGTTCACCTTAGTGTAATAAGTGGCAATGGGTGGGACTTCTACTTTCTGATTTTGATTGGAGATGTTTGTTGTTATAAGCATGTTTAGTTTCTGGTTGTGGACTTGTAATTGACCTTTATATGGTCCTATGGCTTGTTTGTGGTGTTTTACCCTTTTAATAACTTTATGTCTCAAGCATGCTTGATTAGCTAAATGTCATCATGATATGAAGTGGTTGATGAGTATGATTTGATGTTAGATGGTGTTTAGAAGTTTATTAGATAGAATATATCTTGTATGCATGATTCGAGCTTGTTTGAATGTGTTATGGTATGTTTAAATGATGTTAGTTGAAGCTAATATGGTATGTGTATCGATACACGAGGAAACGTATTGATACGCTAAGGCAAAATGAGGCATTTCTGTACAGGGGTATCGAAACGGATTGCCTGCGTATCGATACGCCTAGGCCAAGTTTGAAGGATGTACCGATACGCGAGGAAGCGTTTCGATACGCTTGAATCTTATTTAGCTATTGTCTTCCCGCGTATCAATACAAGGCCAAGTGTATCGATACGAGTAGCTAAATTTCAGTTAAAAGTATCTTTTAATGTTTGGAAATGTTGCATTTTGGTCCCTGAATATTGTGTGTGCAATTGAATGTGTTTGGATGATCCGTTTGAGCTGAATTTTGACATGTTGGCATGTCACATGACTAATTGAGGATTAGTAACTTTAAAACCATGAAAGTCCTTGTATTTATGGTATTTACAGTTTAGTCCCTAAAAGTCAAATGTATGCAATTGAACCCCTAATCAAACTTCGATCGCTGTGTCGTTTTCACTTAATCGCTTTGCTGAACTTATAGGATAATAACATGCATCCAGAGAAGATAAAAAGAGAAAAAAAAGGGTTGTAAATCAAGGTTGACTTTCGGGTTGACTTTGGTTTTCCCCGTGTAATCTTTGTGGTCCGGGTTAAACGTCTAGATCGGGCTAAGGGGGTTATATTTGTTGGTATCAGAGCCATGTTGCGAAAGAATTGGAATGTTGGTATGTGAAATTGATATGTATCGTTGTAGGTTATTTGAAAAGCATGCAATTGGTCGAATTCTGAAGCTTATGCCATGCTTGATTTGTATAAATAACATGTGAAATGGATATGAGTGCGTGATGATTATGTAATATTGTTGTATGTTGAATTTGAATGATAAAAAGCATGTTGAGCTTGATGAGTCTTTGTATGCTATGTCATGATAAGGGAAGTCGGGGTGCCCACTGCCTTATTACACTAATCAAATGTTTTTATTTGTAAACTTGGATCCTTGATTGCAGCTAGCCTAAATGGTTTGATTTATTTTTGTTGTCGTGTTTTTTAAAATAGCACAATGGGACCTAGAAGGGAGTTGAGGTCCAGTACGATTATACCTGCAGCTGAGCAGGGTGACCAGGGTGCGCAAGGGGCTGATGTCCCTCATGGTGGAAATCTACCTCCTACGCCACCACCTGGAGGTGGGGAGTAGGTGCAGCAAGGGCTTGCTGGTCCTGGTTTGGGTGATTTGGCACCACTGGTTCAGGCGATCACCGGAGCGTTTCAGGCTGCTGTTGCCAGAGCGCATGTACAGGCCCCTGCAGCTGGGCAGGCGGGCTTACCGTTTGAAAGATTGAGGAGCTTAGGAGCTGTAGAGTTCATTAGTATGTCTCCTGAGGCGTCTGAGGCCTGATTAGCGAGTACGATCTGTATCATGGATCAGATGGGCTGTAATGATGTGCGCAAGCTGGGATGCACAGTATCTTTGCTGCAAGGCGATGCCTATAGCTGGTGGATGACTACCACGGCTGGTATGGAACCCAATGAGGTTGATTGGGAGTTTTTCAGAGGTGCCTTCAGGAGGAAGTATCTAGGGGTGAGATACTTGGATGAAAAGAAACGGGAGTTTATGTCGCTTGTTCAGGGCAATCTATCTGTGGCAGAGTACGAGGTCCAGTTCGTACTCTTAAGCCAGTATGCTCTTGAGCTGGTACCTAGTGAGAGGCACCGATGTGATCGCTTCCGGTACGGGTTGGTACAGGAAGTTAAGACGTACATGCTAGTTGCAGATTACACTGATTTTGACGTGCTTGTTTGTCGGGCAAAGGACATCGATCAAAATTTGGGTTTGTCCTCTCGAGGTGTTGGTTCTAGCTCTGGGAAGAGAGCAGCTGAGTCTAGTTCTGGAGGCGGACGGAACAAAAGGGGACGAGATAGGAGGTACCAGCCTGCTGCTAGGCGGGGTAATGGTGGACATGGTGCACCTGCTCAGGGAGATAGGATGAGGGCTGGCCAGAAAACGTGATGGACGTGTGGTTCTCGTGATCATTTGAGGCGAGATTGTCCTCGAGCAGTTAGAGAGGTTCAAGCTCTTGTTGTGGTGACAGGGAACTCTTGTTCGAATTGTGGTTCGGCGGATCATATGAGGACGGAGTGTCCTTTGTTGGTTGGTGGTGGCCAAGGACGTGCTCCTATGGTAGCTGCACCTCAAAGAGGTCGTCAGCGCGGCTGTGGGAACTTTAAGAGGAGAGATGAGGGACAGCGAGGTATTTCTCATGTTGTAGCTGTTCGACCTTAGGGAGGTGGACCAGCGAGGGTATATGCTCAGGGCGAGGAGCGTAACGATACCGATGTTATCGCAGGTACCTTTGCTCTCCAATCTTTATCTTTACTGGCTTTGATTGATTCTGGATCCACGCATTCTTACATCTTGAGTGAGCATGCACATTTGCTTGATATACCTATTGAGTTGCTTGAGGTAGGAATGCAAGTGACTAGTTCTTTTGGTGAGACTGTGGTCACTAGGAAGTTGTATAGGAGATGCCCTTTGTCTGTGCAAGGTCATGTTTTTCTTGTGGATCTGATGGAGTTACCTTTCTACGGATTTGATGTAATCCTTGGCATGGATTGGTTGTCGGAGCATAGGGCGGTGGTTGACTTTGAGGTTAAGCGAGTCACCTTAAAGTTGGTCGATGATTATGAAGTAGTGGTTGTAGGCGAGAATGTGAAATTCTTGTCGAATGTGATTTCGGCTTTGGAAGCAAACCGTATGATGAGGTTGGGTTGCGAGGCTTACCTTGCTTATGTGATGAATCCTGGCACCAAGGGTGTACGTGTGCAGGACATCCGTACTATTCGCGATTTTCTGGATGTCTTTCCGGAAGAATTGTCTGGATTTCCACCAAATAGGGAAGTGGAGTTTGGTATAGAGTTGTACGAGAATACAACCCCGGTGTCCATTGCTCCTTATCGCATTACACCCAAAGAGTTAAAAGAATTGAAAACGCAATTGCAGGAGTTGTTGGATCGAGGTTTCATTCGGTCGAGTGTGTCACCTTGGGGTGCACCGGTCTTGTTTGTAAAGAAGAAAGATGGAACAATGCGGATGTGCATAGATTATTGGCAACTGAACAAGTTGACGATCAAGAACAAGTATCCCTTGCCTAGAATTGATAATCTCTTTGATCAGTTTAGGGGAGCCTCAGTTTTTTCTAAGATAGACTTGAGATCAGGGTATTATCAGCTGAAGGTGAAGGATGTGGACGTACCTAAGACAGCTTTTCGCACGAGGTATGGACACTATGAATATTTGGTGATGCCGTTTGGTTTGACCAATGTGCCTGCTGCTTTCATGGACATGATGAATCGTGTATTCCATAAATTCTTGGATCAGTTTGTGGTGGTGTTCATCGATGATATCTTTGTGTATTCGCGTACCGAGGAGGATCATGATAGGAACTTGAGAATTGTTTTGCAAGCGTTGCTGGAAAATCAGTTGTATGCCAAGCTGAGTAAGTGCGAGTTTTGGCTTAGAGAGGTGGTCTTCCTTGGGCTTGTTGTATCAGCTGAGGGTATTCGCGTTGATCCACACAAGGTAGAAGCTGTGATGAGCTGGAAAGTGCCTAAGTCAGTGATAGAGGTACGGAGTTTCCTTGGATTGGATGGGTACTACCGTAGGTTTGTCGAGGGTTTCTCGAAGATAGCAGCGCCTTTGACCAAGTTGTTGCAAAAGAATGTTCGCTTTGAGTGGACGGATGCGAGACAACAAGCTTTTGAGAAGCTGAAAGAAGCCTTGACGCAAGCTCCTGTTCTGATTGAACCTGAATCCGGTAAGGAGTTTGTGGTCTATAGTGATGCGTCCATTGTTGGTTTGGGCTGCGTGTTGATGCAGGGGGTAAGGTAGCGGCCTATGCATCTAGGCAGTTGAAGGTGCATGAGCGCAACTACCTCACTCATGATCTTGAGCTTGCGGCTGTGGTGTTTGCCTTGAAAATTTGGAGGCATTACCTGTACGGTGAGAAGTGTGTTGTGTTTACAGACCATAAGAGCTTGAAGTATCTCATGTCTCAAAAGGAGTTGAATCTTAGGCAACGTTGTTGGGTGGAGTTGCTTAAAGATTATGATCTGACGATTGAGTACCACCCGGGTAAGGCTAATGTTGTAGTCGATGCTTTGAGCAGGAAAGTAGTTGTGGAGTTGAGAGTGATGTTTTCTCGTTTGAGCACATCGCATGATGGTGGTCTTATTGCAGAATTGCAAGTGAAGCCATCTCTGATACAAATGATCAAAGATAGGCAGTTGCTTGATGATTCTCTTGTTTCGCATGTTTAGGACATTGCGGAAGGTAGACCTTCGGATTTCAGCTTTAGTGATGACAGTGTTTTGTACTTTGGGTGTCGAATAGTGGTGCCAGATGATGCTGAGTTAAGGCACACTATTTTGACTGAAGCTCATAGTAGTCCTTTTGCTATGCATCCTGGTAGTACAAAGATGTATCGTGACCTGAAACACGAGAACTACTGGGTGGGGTTGAAAAAGGATGTGGTTGAGTTTGTTAGTAAGTGCATGGTGTGTCAGCGAGTGAAGGCTGAGCATCAGGTTCCTTCTAGGTTGTTGCAGCCTTTGAGAATCCCAGAATGGAAGTGGGAGAGAATCACCATGGATTTTATGTCTTTCTTGCCTTTGTCGCTGACAAAGAAGAATTCAGTTTGGGTGATCGTTGATCGGCTTACCAAGTGTGCACATTTTCTGCTTGTTCATACTACATATACTTTGAATAAGTTGGCCGAGCTATACATAGCTGAGATTGTGCGGTTGCATGGTGTGCCAAAGTCCATTGTGTCGGATAGAGATCCGAGGTTTACAGCACGATTTTGGGAATGTTTACATCAAGCATTGGGTACACGGTTGAATTTCAGTACTTCTTATCATCCTCAGACGGATGGACAGTCGGAGCGTGTGATCCAAGTGCTTGAGGACATGTTGAGATGTTGTGTGATAGATTTCCAGGGTTCTTGGGAGAAGCACTTTCCGTTGGTTGAGTTTGCGTATAATAACAGTTACCAGGCAAGTATTCAAATGGCTCCATACGAGGGTTTGTATGGAAGAAGATGTAGAACCCCTCTCTATTGGGCAGAAGCTGGGCAAAAGTTGATTTCGATGCCAGCTATGCTTAAGGGAACCACCGAGAAGGTGAAGCTCATTTGTGAGCGTTTAAAGACAGCATTGTATAGGCAAAAGTCTTACGCGGACTTGAAGCGTAAGGAAATTGAGTTCGCGGTTGGTGAACGTGTGTTCTTGAAAGTATCGTGGTTGGCATTGTGATAAAAATTGCTAAAATCCTTTAAAAATATGTTTAAAAGGTTGGTCAAATCAATTTTACAAAAAGGGTTTTGGAAAATGGACATTTTGAGTAGTGACCAAATTGTAAAGTTTTAAAACTGTGAAAAAAATTCTATTTTCAAGAAGAGAGTCAAAATCTTAGAATCTCTAGGGAGCTTTTGTACAATTTAGCATTCCTTCAATTTGACATGTGTTTTTAAAGGGTTTTAATAAAGGAATTAAAATGGTTTTAATTAAATATTAAATAAATGATAAATTAGAGAGGTTTTAATCACGTAACTACTTTTCCCTCTCTCATTTCAGCCAAACACATTTGTCAAACAACTTTTCATCAGATTTCTTTTCTCTCAAATTCCTCTCTTCTTCTCTAAACTCTTTTTCAAAGATTCACTTCTTTTTCTTCAAAATTTTTGGAAGGAAAACTTGCCAAATTGTCAAGGGAGCAAGGATTGGAGGTAAATCCCGTTCTTAACCTTCAATCTAGGTTCTTTATTGAAATTCCCAAGATTATTGACTCTCATTTATGATTTTTAACTGAATTTTGATTATAGTTTTGAATTAAGAGCAAAACCTTGCAAAATTGGGATATGATTCTTGATTTTCGGACTTGTTGAGTTGAGCTTTGTTTTGTGTTGATTTTAATTGAGTTTTAAGTTGATTTATATGTTAAAATGAGTTGTTCACAACATAGATCCCGAAATTCTTGAGATCCTTGAAGTTCTTGATAGTTTTAGGTGAGATTTTGGGGTGGTTTGGTGGAATCTTGCTTGCTGGAGGAATAAGTTTGGGTTATGATGTTTGTTAGATGAGTTTTGATGTTTATAATGCTTTGGAAGAGTTGTATGTTGGCTGGGCTTGGTTTAGGAAGCAATCGATTGAGTTTTCGGTTGCTTTGGATGGGTATTTTGGTGTTGTTTGGGTGAGCAACGAGTGTGTGAATTGTTGCTGGTGTTAGAATGCATTGTAATGCATTTAGATCTCTGTTTTGATGATGTGAAAACAGGGGATCTTGATCCGGAAGCAAACGAGGTGATTTTGGAGGCTCCGAAGGTGTAATTTCCGTGTCGGCGAACAAGCCTTCGCGTATCGGTGAGTGGAAATGCAATTTCCTGCTTTGTAACGCTTTAAGCGTGATCTTGGGAGCTTAGTGTAAGTTTGATACACTTAACTAAGCTAAAGTGTAAGTGTTTCGGTAATCCCTCTCTTGGAAATGTGCTATGTTTGATGAAATTGCACTTGAAGTAAGAATGGATTTGTTTACTGTTTCTAAGCATGTTTAAGCATAGTTTAATGTTGGATTTTAATGCCATTATGTTAAGGATGTACTAGGTAGTGATCCTTGGTTTGCATGCGTTGAATGCATATGATATTAAGCATGTGATGCTTGTGAAAGTGGTATTGTGGTTATGCTTGTAAAACAGTGGATTAATGTGGTTAAATGATTATATTGGCAAGTGATGGAAATGGTTTTTGGTTACTTTAATCGGATATAGTTAGACGGCTATAGGATTGGGTGCACCGTGAATAAAGTCGCCTTTGATGCCGAGGGGTTGTGATTATACCGTATACTCCATCCAATTACCCTAACGATTGAGGTTAAAATCACAATGGTGGTTATTAATTCCGTGTGTGGATCTTGTGTTATGTGTCTCGTGCTATCGTTAGTGGAATTATACAACTACCGATGAGTGGTGTTGAGGGGTTGAGATTGTACCGTTATACTCCACCACGGGTGTCACAACGATGGAGGGTTGCTCTTGTGTGTGAGCCTTGCGTAGTCCGATAGTGTGTATGAAGCGTGTGGGACAACGCTTGTAATCCGTGTATCCGATTGTATCTTGTGTTGAAATGGTTTATGGATTATCACTTGTGAGCCAATATAATGTAAATGTATAATGTGAAGCATGAGATGTTTGTAAATGATGCAAGAATGCATGAGATGTTTGAAAAAGAAAGAGCAATGGTTTAATTGTTGTTTTTAAAGTGATGCATATGAGCTTATGTTTATTAAATGCATTGTTGTCTTGAGAAGACATGGTTTATGAAAAGTATGTGGTAAATGTGGTGGTTTTACTAATTATGTTAAATGCATTGATGATTGTGGTTTAACGATCCTCACTAAGCTATATGCTTACGCTCATTTTGTTTCATCAATGCAGAGAATTGAACATTTCAAGGCAGCCCAAAAGCAAGAGGAATCAAAGGCTTTGTTAAAGAGACGTATGTGGTTCACCTTAGTGTAATAAGTGGCAATGGGTGGGACTTCTACTTTCTGATTTTGATTGGTGATGTTTGTTGCTAAAAGCATGATTAGTTTCTGGTTGTGGACATGTGTTTGGCCTTTATATGGTCCTATGGCTTGTTTGTGGTGTTTTACCCTTTAAATAGCTTTATGTCTCAAGCATGCTAGAATAGCTAAATGTCATCATGATTCGAAGTGGTTGATAAGTATGAATTGTTGTTTGATGGTGTCTAATAGTTCATTAGATAGAGTATAACTTTTATGCATGATTTGAGCTTGTTTGAATGTGATTTTGTATGTTTAAATGATGTTAGTTGAAGCCAATCTAGTATGTGTATCAATACATGGGGAAGCGTATCGATACGCTAAGGAAAAATGAGCCATTTATGTACAGGGGTATCGAAACGGATTGCCCGCGTATCGATACGCCTAGGCCAAGTTTGAAGGTTGTACCGATACGCGAGGAAGCGTTTCGATACGCTTGAATCTTCTTTAGCTACTATCCTCCCGCGTATCGATACAATATCGATACGGGTAGTTAAATTTCGGTTAAAAGTATCTTTTAAGGTTTGGAAATGTTGCATTTTGGTCCCTGAATTTTGTGTGTGCAATTAAATGTGCTTGGATGATTCGTTTGAGCTGAATTTTGACATGTTGGCATGTTACATGACTAATTGAGAACTGGTAACTTTAAAATCATGAAAGTCCCTGTATTTTATGGTATTTGCAGTTTAGTCCTTAAAAGTCAAATGTTTGCAATTGAACCCCTAATCAAACTCCGATCGTTGTGTCGTTTCCACCTAATCGCTTTGCTGAACTTATAGGTTAATAATATGCATCTAGAGAAGATACAAAAAAAAGGTCGTAAATCAAGATTGACTTTCGAGTTGACTTTGGTCTTCCCCGTGTAATCTTCTTAGTTTAGGTTAAACGTATAGACCGGGCTAAGGGGGTTACATTCTCAATAT
Organism: Hibiscus trionum; assembly: GCA_030270665.1. Classification (NCBI taxonomy): domain Eukaryota; kingdom Viridiplantae; phylum Streptophyta; class Magnoliopsida; order Malvales; family Malvaceae; genus Hibiscus; species Hibiscus trionum. Next base: position 9,202,651 of record BSYR01000053.1, read on the forward strand.
GGCATGTGTTTTAAAAGGGTTTTTAATTAAATGATTTTATTTAGATTTATATTAAAATAATTAAAAGGTAGTTAATGGATTTCAATTACGTAACTACCAAAATCTCTCTCATTTTCAGCCAAACACAAATTCACTCATCTTTTTCCAAAATTCTCACTTCTAAAAACTCTCAACATTTCCTAAATCATTTTCAAGAGATCTCTCTTAGTTCTTCAAGATTTCACTAAGGAAAACTTGTCATTCATTGAGAGAAGCAAGGATTGGAGGTAAATCTCGTTCTCAACCTCTAATCTAAGTTCTTTTTTGAAATTCCCAAGATATTTGGCTTCTAAATGCTATTTTTGGTTGAGTTTTCAATATGGTTTTGATTGGAGATCAAAATCTTGTGAAATTATGGTTGAAATCTTAATTTTCAGACTTGTTGAGTTAGGCTCTATTTTGTGTTGATTTTAATTGAGTTTTAAGTTGATTTATATGTTAAAATGAGTTGTTGACAACATAGATCCCGAAATCCATGAGATCCTTGAAGTTCTTGATAGTTTTAGGTGAGATTTTGGGGTGATTTGGTGGAATCTTGCTTGCTGGAGGAATAAGGTTGGGTTAGGATGTTTGTTAGATGTGTTTTGATGTTTATAATGCTTTGGAAGTGATGTAGGTTGGCTGGGCTTGGTTTAGGAAGCAATCGATTGAGTTTTCGGTTATTTTGGATGGGTATTTTGGTGTTGTTTGGGTTAGCAACGAGTTTTTGAACTGTTGATGGTGTTAGAATGCATTTTAATGCATTTAGATCTCTGTTTTGATGATGTGAAAACAGGGGATCTTGATCCATAGGCGAACTAGGTGATTTTGGAGGCTCCGGAGGTGTAATTTTCGTGTCGGCGAACAAGGCTTCGCGTATCGGAGAGTAGAAATGCAATTTCCTACTTTGTAATGCTTTGAGCGTGATCTTGGGAGCTTAGTGTAAGTTTGATACACTTAACTAAGCTCAAGTGTAAGTGTTTCGAAATTCCCTCTCTTGGAAATATGCTATGTTTGATGAAATTGCACTTGAAGTAAGAGTGGATTTGTTTACTGTTTTTAAGCATGGTTTGATGCTGGATTTTAATGCCATTATGTTGAGGATGCACTAGGTAAGTGATCCTTGGTTTGCATGTGTTGAATGCATTTGATTTTAAGCATGTGATGCTTGTAGAAATGGCATGGTTGTTATGCTTGTAAAACAGTGGATTCATGTGGTTAAATGATTATATTGACAAGTGATGAAAACGGTTTTTGATTACTTTAATCGGATATAGTTAGCCGACTATAGGATTGGGTGCACCGTGTATAAAGTCGCCTCAGATGTCGAGGGGTTGTAATTGTACCGTATACTCCATCCAAGTACCCTAACGATTGAGGTTAAGATCACAACGGTGGTTGTTAAATCCGTTTGTGGATATTGTATTATGTGTCTCGTGCTCTCGTTAGTGGAATTATACAACTACCGATGAGTGGTGTTGAGGGGTTGAGATTGTACCGTTATACTCCACCACGGGTGTCACAACGATGGAGGGTTGCTCTCATGTGTGAGCCTTGTGTAGTCCGATAGTGTGTATGAAGCGTGTGGGATAACGCTTGTAATCCGCGTATCCGATTATGTCTTATGTTGAAATGGTTTATGGATTATCACTTGTAAGCCAATATAATGTAAATGAATATTGTGAAGCATGAGATGCTTGTAAATGATGCAAGAATGCATGAGATGCTTGGTAAAGCATGAGCAATGGTTTAATTGTTGTTTTTAAGTGATGCATAAGAGCATGTGTTTATTAAATGCAATGTTGTCTTGAGGAGACATGATTTATGAAAAGCATGTGATAGAAGTGGTGGTTTTGCAAATTGAGTTAGATGCATTGATGAATGTGGTTTAGCGATCCTCACTAAGCTTTTTGCTTACGCTCATTTGTATCATCAATGCAGAGAATTGAACATTTCAAGGCAACCCAAAAGCAAAAGGAATCCAAGGCTTTGTTAAAGAGATGTATATGGTTCACCTTAGTGTAATAAGTGGCAATGGGTGGGACTTCTACTTTCTGATTTTTTATTGGAGATGTTTGTTGTTATAAGCATGTTTGGTTTCTGGTTGTGGACTTGTAATTGGCCTTTATATGGTCCTATGGTTTGTTTGTTGTGTTTAAACCTTTTAATAGCTTTATGTCTCAAGCATGCTTGATTAGCTAAATGCCATCATGATATGAAGTGGTTGATGAGTATGATTTGCTGTTAGATTGTGTTTAGAAGTTTATTAGATAGAATATATCTCGTATGCATGATTCGAGCTTGTTTGAATGTGTTATGGTATGTTTTAATGATGTTAGTTGAAGCTAATCTGGTATGTGTATCGATACACGGGGAAATGTATCGATACGCTAAGGCAAAATGAGGCATTTCTGTACAGGGGTATCGAAACGGATTGCTCGCGTATCGATACGCCTAAGTTAAGTTTGAAGGTTGTACTGATATGCGAGGAAGCGTTTCGATACGCTTGAATCTTCTTTAGCTATTGTCTTCCCGCATATCGATACGGGGCCAAGTGTATCGATACGTGTAGTTAAATTTTAGTTAAAAGTATCTTTTAAGGTTTGGAAATGTTGCATTTTGGTCCCTGAATATTGTGTGTGCAATTGAATGTGTTTGGATGATCCGTTTGAGCTAAATTTTGACATGTTGGCATGTTACATGACTAATTGACGATTGGTAACTTTAAAATCATGAAAGTCCTTGTATTTATGGTATTTATAGTTTAATCCCTAAAAGTCAAATGTATGCAATTGAACCCCTAATCGAACTCCGATCGCTGTGTCGTTTTCACCTAATCGATTTTCTGAACTTATAGGATAATAATATACATCCAGAGAAGATAAAAAGAGAAAAAAGGGGTCGTAAATCAAGGTTGACTTTCGGGTTGACTTTGGTTTTCCCCGTGTAAACTTTGTGGTCCGGGTTAAACGTCTAGACCGGGCTAAGGGGGTTACACACCCGGAAACTCGCATATTGTACGAATGTCCTGTACCCGCACTTCCTTTGTGCTAGGATTCATCACATAAGCTGGGAAAGCTTCACATCCTAATCGCATCAACCGACTTGCTTCAAGAGCCGAAACCATATTAGATAAGAATTTCACATTCTCACCTACAACCACCACCTCATAATCATCGGCTAGTTTCAACGAAACTCGCTTGGTCTCAAAATCAACCACAACCCTATGCTCGGTTAACCAATCCATACCAAGAATTACATCGTAACCATAGAAAGGTAATTCCATAAGATCAACCTCAAACACATGACCTTGAACCATCAAAGGACATCTTTTATAGAACTTTCATGTAACAATTGTTTCACCAAAAGAACTGGTTACATGCATACCAACATCTAATAAGTCAAACGGCAAACCAAGCGCTTGAGCATGCTCACGCAAAATATATGAATGAGTAGAACCATAATCAATCAAAGAAAGTAATGACAAGGATTGCAAGGTAAAGGTACCTGCGATCACATTCGTGTCATTCTTTTCCTCACGGTGCGCATACACTCTAGCTTGTCCACCTCCCTCAGACTGAACAGCAACCACATGTGCAACATTCCTCTGACCATCATCCTTATGCTAAAAATTGCCACGACCGCTCCCACGGCCTCTCTGTGCCTCAGCAGCTCGCACCGGAGCTTATCCATCTCTAACGGGCTGTGGAAAATCATGCTTCAGGTGTCCACACAATCCACAATTCCAGCATGTACCCAAATTACCCCAACACTCTCCCGTATGCCTCCTACCGCACCGATTACAATCTAGAGTATGAATGAAAGTGTTATGGCCTTGATGACCTCAACCAGGGTTACCACCAACCCTCATAGGATCCAGTTGATACCTCCGATCCTTATGATTCTTATAATGATCCTTTCCACCATCATACTCAACAGCTCTCTATATGGAGCTTGAACCACCCGAACGAGTAGCCAGACCCAAATTTTGTTCGATGTCCTTAGCTCGAGTGACTAAAACATCAAAATTGATGTAATCCAAAGCCAACATGTAAGTCTTAACATCCTTCACCAGCCCATATCGAAAGTGATCGCATCTCTTCTGTTCATCGGGAACCAGCTCATGAGCATACTGGCTCAACCCAACAAACTGAATTTCGTACTTGGAAACATTCATGTTTCCTTACACCAAGGACATGAATTCTCTCTTATTCTCGTCCGGATAACGGACACCTAAATACTTCGTCTTGAGATCATTTACAAAGAATGCCCAAGTAACCTCGACAGGTTCTATACCAGCAGTGATGGTCATCCACCATGTATAAGCATCTCCATGAAGCAAGGAGACAACACAACCCAACTTCTATGCATCATTGCAACTTATCTGACCCATAATCCTCTTGGTAATCTCAAACCAAGCCTCAGAGCTTTCAGGAGAAAGGCCTCTAAACTCAGTTCCACCAAAACTACGCAAACGTTCCAAAGGTAATCCAGCATTAGCACCAGGTTGAGTTGCGGCCACATGTATTCCTGCTATTGCTGCATGAAAGGCCCCATCTATAGCCTGAATCAACAGTGTCATATCAGCAGCAGCTTGCCCTTGTGTTGCCTGAGGTCCAACACCAGCTCTCGCTCCAGCTCCAGCTCCACCACCACCAGAAGGAGGAGGCGGAAAATTCTCAATGTTCTCATCCATCTCATTCTTGACCATGTTACGTACATTGCCTCTCAGCTCTCATCTCGGTCCCATTATCAAAACAGTATAGCTAAAAAGAATGCAACATTAAAAACAGTCAGGCAAACCAAATAAGAATCCAAGGTGCTCAAGTTTTTACTTTTCAAAACCAAAATTCTCTTTACATTAGTAATAATATGGCAATGGGTATCCATAATTCCTTTCCCAATAGCATACAACAATCACGTTTCATGTTATCAAACATCGTGCATCTCACACAAGTCAAACAATGATAAAAACAATGCATAATCAATCATCGTGCATACCATTCATCAAGAACTCAACCAGACAACAATATCAAATTAATATTACCTCCCAATTCTTTAGAAACCTGGCTCTAATACCACCAAATGTAACCCACTCGACCCGGCCTAGGTGATAGACTGAATCGAACGAGTCACACGGGGAATATTGAAGTAAACTGGGAAGGTTTACCTTAATAAACAACCCTATTTTTTAACTTGTCTAGATGCTCGTTAGAAACCTAAGTGTTTATCTTCGCAGCAGAACATACACAACATCAAACGAACATTGATAAAAACTCAATTTCTTTCAAATACGATTTTAGGGACCATTTTGTAAACTTATCAAATTCATGGGATTCCTCCAATTTTAGATTACCAACTTTAAATTAATCATGTTACATGCATCTCTGTCAAAACTCAACTCAAAACAAACATTCATGCTCACTTAATTACATCCACAACATTCAGGGACTAAAACGTAAGAAAATAGAACATATGAATATGCTTTCAACTACCTTAACGACCACCGTACTGATACCCTTATTGAGGGTATCGAAACACCCTCGACATGTTCAACACTCAAGCTCGACAAAACAGGGACCATACTGATACCCTTCGGGCCCGTATTGGTACGCCCAAAACCATTAGCCAATTTTGGTATCGATACGACCCCGCATATCGGTACCCCTTTACAATTTTTCAAGCTCGTATTGATACCCTCCATAGGGTATCGATACCCCGTGACCTGAAAGGTCCCAAATTGTAGCTTTTACACTTCCAAAACCATATCAAAACAATCCAACAAACTTCCAACGTGCATACATTATATTTAAACATCAATCCCTAAGCATACATGTCCTTATTAACAACAAAGCATGGTAAGAATCATCAACGGGTACTATAGGCATGCTTCCTATAAAAATTAAGCCATCAAAAAGCCAAAACACAATTCAAAGCATAAACCAAACATGAAAGGCCATTTACAAACCATTAAGGGCATTACAAACATGCCTTAAAACAGGGAGTTCCAAAATCAAACTCCCAACACATAGCATCCACCCATTGCCAACTATTAATAATAATAAGCAAATATAAAATCATACTTGAGCTTAGTCCAATTCCTTGGAAACCTTATTGCCTCTATGCGTCCCACACAAGCTAATTCTCTGCATTGTTGGAAAAAGAGAGCGTAAACACAATTGCTTAGTGAGGGTTGATCAAAACATACAACCACAACAATGCATTTTAAAACCAATTCTCTTTAGAAATCTCTATCTCATCATGCTCTTTCTATCTCATGCTTGAAATCATTTTCATAGCAAAACCACATCATTTACATCACATGTACCATCTATCTCATGCATTTTAACAAATGCAAAGACTCAAGGTATAGCCTTACATGCTCAAATCTCAAAAAGCATTTCTCAAATCATATTCTTCAATGCAAAGCATCATGCATAAAATCAATTACAACAAGGTACATGTGAATCTCATAATTAATCTCATATATTGGCATTTTAACAACATTACTCAGATATGCGGATAGCTTGACTAAATGTCAAGTCCTACCTCGGTGGAATCTCACATTACCGGACTCTCATGGCGTCATCTCTCATTGCCTCAAAGCTTGGGTGTTTGACCAAGACCTACCCCGATGGAATCTCAAATCATCGGACTCTCACTTTGGAACGGGATGGCACTACCCTCATTGCCTGAACAAAAGAGCACGTGCGAATTTTGTATTTTATAGTGCATTTCTCATCCTATTGGTCGACCAATTATGTCTGGTAACAATAATCTCATTTCATGCCAATATATACATTTTAAACATCATTACCTACTGTTTTTCAATGCATCAATCCAAAAAATTCTCATCACATTTCAAAAGCATGTACAAGGCATAGCATTTTCTCAAATAGTTCAAACTCATTGAAACATCAAATCTATCTCTTGGGATCTTTAAAGTCATCATTTCATATCTCAAAACATGCATAAAACAGTAGGTATAATCTATCTTCAAAAACAAGAGCATGATCATAAAATCAATGGGACAATATCCGAGAAATGAGAGTGTAATATCTCAAACTTAGTTATGGGCTTAGATTAGTGTTTCAAACTCAATTCCATTCACTAACTCGCGAAACCAAGATTTGCCGACGCGAAATTAAGCGTCCGAAGCCCCCCGAAACTTCACTGTTTGCTTTCGATGTATTCTCCCTTGTTTATACCACACAAGAATAGAGGATTAATGTATCATAATGCATTAAAATCACCAGCAACATAAACAACCCCGATGCTCTGCCCAAAACACCCATCCTAAAACAACCAAAATCATCTTCGATTGCTCTCTAAACTCAGCCCAACCATAATCTAACACTTTCACACAAATTTAATCATCAATCAATATCTAAAAACAATCTAACAACATCCTTATACCTCCAGCAACTCAGATCTCACACTTTCACCTTAAAAAACCCAAAATCTAACAATCTAATAATTAGGGATTCATCCTATTTCGGGATTATTATTAAAAAACCTTTATTCTCACATCCTTTAACATCCAAAACAAGTTTAAAACCATTCTCAAATCAATCAAAGCAGTGCCCAAATGAAATACTTAGAAAATCATCGATTAAAGTTATTTTAACCAATTTTTCATTAATCAAATCATAAAACTCAGTTAATAACTAAATTTAGGAAGCACAAGACTTGGAAATTTCATTAAAGAACCTTGATTAGAGGGTTGATCAGCTCTTACCTCCAACCTTAGCTTTTTTCCTTAATTGACAAAGATTTTTGCAAGAAAACATCAAAGCTCCATTGATTAAATTGGTAGATCACTTTTAGAAAATCAAAAGGAAGAGAAAAAGGTGATGGGATCTTAGATCTTTGAGAGAAAACAAGGTGTTTGGCTGTTTAGAAAGTCAAGAAATGAAAGTTACGTAAAATCCTTTTGATCTCAAAATTCCCTTTTAATTAAAAGCTTTTTCCTTTTTATTTCTTTTTAATAATGCTATTTTAAAATTGGTCAAATTAAGGGAAAATGCTTTTAAACAAATGTAAGCTCCTTAAAGGTTCTAAGTCTTGTCCCATTTTCAATTTAGTCCTTAAAACCAATTTTGCACTTTTTAAAAAATGGTCACTTTCCGAAATCTTGACTTTCCAAGACTCGTTTTCCAAAATTGATTTTACCAACCTTCAATATATATTTTAAAAGATTTTAGCAATTTTTCTCATAATTTTATCCCATCTCGAACTACGTTTTCCCTGAATCGCTTCTAAAGGCTCATATCTCTAATTCTAGGTTCGACTAACCTAAACTGATGCCTAAAACATCTAGGCCCAAAACCGGGGCGTTACAATCTGACTATTTGTAAATATGTGACCGTCATTCATCTCCCCATCGCCGTCTAACCATAACCCGCTCGTCTCTTCACCCTTGTTGTCGACTGTTGCTTAGAAATGGCGTGTAACCGTTTGAAACACCCTTCAGTTTTTCAGTCGAAGCCTTGTGCCGCTGTTATCTCTGCCTTTTGTGGTTGTTGGTAAACCATTTCCGACCTCCCATTTGTTTAAGCTTTGTGTTGGATTAGATCTTGACTCTTGAAACCTTTGAATCTTTATTTCAGTCGTACCTGCACCATCGTTGTTCGTCTTCCACCACCGTTGTTGTTCATCTTCCGCCATTGTTCTCCTCTATTCGTAGAGTTAGTTAGTCGTGTTCGTCCGATTTTGCAGTCGTTGTTGCCGTCTTTTGTCATATTTGCCGCCATCAAGCAAGGGTCTGTAAACCTTAGCTTTAATTTGAATCAATGTGTTTAGGGTTGGGCTTCTGTGCGTGTGTTATTGGTGGAGCCCAATTTGCGAGGATTGTTTTGTGTGACTTGTGGAGCCCAAGTGCCACATATGTAGGTATTTTTCTTGTGGCCATTTCAGTTGAGCCCAATGTGTTTAGTATTCGTCTAATTTTTCTTGTGGCCAAGTTGTGAACCGAACAGGATCTGAATTTGAGAACCTAAATCGAACCTTGTAACATGAACCAGACCGGTAAAGTTGAACCAAAATGCAGCCAGAACCAAATCGGATCTTGAGTATTGACCAAACCGAGTTTGACCTTGACCAAATATGACCTTTGACCAATAGTTGACCAGTTTTGACTTTGGACCGTTTGACCTGTTGACTTTGACCAGTCAGGGTTAACTTTGACTAGGTTTGACTTTGATCATTGATCTAAGTTGACTTTTTCGAATGACCTTCATCTTGACCTTTTTTGACGTCCTGAGTCTGAATTCACTGTTTGTTTAGTCAAATTCAAACCCGAAAATCATGGTTTACTATCTACAATTACTTTGTACTTAGTATTTGAAGAGTTGAGAATTATTGAATTTAATTCGGAATATTCTTGTAACCCCTTAGCCCGGCCTAGACGCTTGACCCGAACTACGAAGATTACACGGGGAAAACCAAAGTCAACCCAAAAGTCAAACTTGATTAACGACCCTTTTTTCATTTAAAACTTTTCTAAATGCAATATTAAGCCTATTTGATCACTTAAGAATCATGGGAAGAAAAGGCATAGCGATCGAAATTCATTTAGGGGTTTAATTGTAAGAATTAGACTTTTAGGGACCAAAACGTAAATTTTGCAAAATACGTGGACCTTGCAGATTTTAAGTTTGCCAATATTCAGTTAATCATGTTTCATGCATCTCTGCCAAAAATCAACTTAATTAGACATTCCAAACTCAACCAATTGCATCCACAATCATCAAGGACTAAAATGTAAGAAGCAAGAACTTGGAACAATTCAAAATGCAGTCCAACGGTCGAGTGTTTCAAAACACTGACCCATGTATCAAAACAGCCGTATCGAAACTGGACTGACCGTTTTGGTACTCAGACCCGTTCCAAAACTCGTATCGGAACATGATTCTCCAGTAGCTAAAGTGTTCTGAAACACTCTTACTCGTTCCGAAACACTATGGCCATTTCAGGCCCATGTTCCAAAACAGTTAAGGGTGTTTCGATACACCATGCCCTGCAACTACACATTTTTCTAGTTTTTCCCATCTTTACACATTCAAACACATCACAAATCATACCATATCACACCCACTACATGATTAAACATCAAAGAACGTTATTATGAAGCTTAAGCTAAAGCATGGCATCAAACATGTTATCATTGAGTCTATAGGTATGCTCCCTAGTCATAAAAACCAAATAAGAGCCTCAAGCCTCAAACCAATCCAAATAGGACAATTACAATACTCAAAAACCATATTAAACTTGCAACAACCATAGGGAGTTCAAAACACATCTCCCAAAACCAACCATAGGTCCTCATTGCCAAATATCACTACTAAACCATATGAAAACATCACCATACATGAGCTTCTCACTTCCTTGGATGTTCTTAGCCTCCTTGCTGCCCAAAAACGTCTCAATTATCTACATTGTTGGTAAAAGAGAGTGTAAGCACATTTGCTTAGTGAGGCAAGCTCTAAGAAAACCAACACAACAATGCATCATCAAAACTCTATTTCAAAAACCATTTTCTACAACGTGCTCTTTCTATCTCATGCTTGAAAACCACTTCAAAGCAACTCTCCATTTGAAAACACGTGTACCTTTACTCTATCTCATGCATGAAACCAATGCAAATCTCATGGCAAAGTCAAACACATGCTTAATGAAAACAAAAGCATTTCATATCATAAATCTCATATGCATTTCTCATAGCATAAATCATCTCAACATTTGGTACATGTGAATCAAATACAATTGCATATATTGGCATTTCATATTACATATTTACTCGGATATGCGGATTAGCTTGACTCAAGGTCAAGTCCTACCAAGTCCAACCCTGATGGTATCTCTCATCATCGGATTCTCACTTTGGATCGGGATGGCACTACCCCCATTGCCCGACTCTAAAGAGCACGTACGAATTTTTAGTTTATAGTGCACTCTCATCCTATTGGTCGACCAATTATATCCGATAATTATCTCATCGTTGATGCCAATATATTATAACAAAAACATCATCTCACCTACTGTTTTGATGCAACATTTCACAAACCTTTCTCATCTCATTTCAAAACCATATCTCATGCTTTGCATTAAATCAAAATCTCAAAACGCTTTAGTACAACATGCTATCTCATGAAAACTCTACAAAGCATCATCTCATGCATAAAACAGTAGGAATTTGTCTATCTCAAAACAAGAGCATGAAAAAACATTTGGGGGCATCAACCACATATTGAGAGCAAAGCTAGCCATACTTACTTCCAGACTTAGGATGGTGTTTCAAACCAATCCTAAATCCCCAAACCTTGTTTCTTTGTCCGTCAAGGACTTCTAAAACCATTCGCACTCACCGATAACGTTTTGCTTGCTTACCGAAATGATATCTAAGCTTCCAGCACTTCCGGATCAACACCAAAAGCGTCCGAATATGTCTCCCCTGTTTATTACACATAAGAGCAGAGGATTAATGCATCATCATGCATTGAAATCACCAGCCACTCAAACAAACTCGCTGCTCTACTCAAAAACATCATTTCGGCTACCCAAAACACCTGAAATCATCTCCAAACTTTCCTAAAACAAAGCCCAGCCAAGATCTATCAATTCTAATCATTTCCAAACCTCAATCAACACAAAAAATCATCATAAACGCATCCTTATATCTCCAGCAACAACAGAACACCAAGAACACTCCAAAAACCACAAATCTAGCATGTAAAACTTAGGGATCAAAACCTATTCGGGATTTGTTTGATAAAACCTCATTTATAACATCAATTATCATCCAAAATACATTAGAAATCAACCTCAAACCAGAGCCTAACCAAGAGTTACGAAAATCATCAAGATCTCACCAAAAATCTTGAGTTTTACCACAATTTCATGTTTCTATCATTAAAGCAACTCAAAAATCATTAACAAAGGATTGATAACTTGGGAATTTCAGTAAAGAATTGATCATTAGAGGAGAAGGACGAAGCTTACCTCTAATGGTTGATTTCTCCTTATTTTGGGCAAGATTTCTTGAAAATCCAAAGTAAAAGCAAAAGGATTTGATGAGATAAAGATTAGGAATCTTTAGGAGAATGAAATCTCATAAAAAGAGATGAAAATCAAAGGTTATTTGGTGAAGGCAATGTGTTTGGCTGAGTGGAAATTGAGAGAAAATGAAATGAGAGAAAACTAACGTGAGTTAGTTATGAAAAATTCAACTTAGACTTTCTTTTTAATTCTCCTTTATTCCTTAATTAAAACATTATTAAAAACTTCCAAATTAAAGAGAAATCTGATAAAAACATTTTGGTAAAATTAGCTCCTTAAAGATTCAAAGTTTCAATCCTTTACAAAACAGTCACTAGTCAACTTTTGTAAAAATTGCAATTTGGTCACTACACCGAAATGTAGTATTTCCAAATCACATTTTGTAAAATTGTTTCCACCATAACCTTTTATATAATAAATGAGGATTTTTAGATATTTTTCCATATTTTTAAAGCATCCCGAACTAGGTGTTCCCTAAGCCTCCCTTAAAGATTCGAACCGTTCTCAACCAGCCCGATTCAACCTCTTAAACATCTAGGCCCAAAACCAGGGCGTTACAACTCTCCCCCACTTAAGAAATTTCGTCCTCGAAATTTACCTGGAGGAAAAAGATAAGGAAATTGCTTTTTCATGTCATCCTTCCTTTCCCACGTGGCTTCCTCAACGCCACGATGTCTCCGCAAGACTTTGACCAGCTCAATGGTATTACCCCGGAGAACCTTACTATCCACATCCAGAATCTTAACGGGTTCCTCATCATATGTCAAGTCTGGGTTCAGCTCAACCTCTTCCACAGGCATAACATGCGACGGATCTGATCTATACCTCCGAAGCATGGATACATGAAACACATTATGTATCTTTTCTAACTCTTAAGGTAGTCTCAGCTTGTAGGCAATAGGACCCACACGTTTTATTACCTCGTATGGTCCAATGAACCTTGGACTCAATTTGCCCTTCCGGCCAAATCTCATCACCTTCTTCCAAGGTGAAACTTTCAAAAACACACGCTCGCCCATAGCAAATTCTATCTCCTTACGCTTCAAATCCGCGTAAGACTTTTGTCGGTCCGATGTTGCCTTCAAACGCTCATAAACGAGCTTCACCTTCTCAGTGGTTCCTTTCAACAAAGCCGGCATCGAGACCAACTTTTGTCCCGTTTCAGCCCAACAAAGAGGAGTTCTGCACCTCCCCCCGTATAAAGCCTCAAAAGGTGCCATTTGAATACTTGCCTGGTAACTGTTATTATAAGCAAACTCCACCAAAGGCAAGTGCTTCTCCCAAGAGCCTTGAAACTCAATAACACAGCACCTTAACATATCCTCAAGCACTTGGATAACATGCTCCGACTGTCCATCCATCTGCGGATGATAAGCAGTACTGAAATTCAGCCGCGTACCCAAAGCTTGATGTAAACATTCCCAAAACCTTGCGGTGAACCTCGGATCTCTATCTGACACTATAAATTTTGGTACTCCATGCAAACGTACAACCTCAGCAATGTACAACTCCGCAAGCTTATCCAAGGTATACGTAGTATGCACAGGCAAGAAATGTGCACACTTCGTAAGGTGATCCACAATCACCCAAACAGGATTCTTCTTTGAAGGTGATAACGGTAAACCAGACACAAAGTCCATAGTGATCCTCTCCCACTTCCATTCTGGGATCTTCAACAGCTGCAACAACCCCGAAGGAAATTGATGTTCAGCCTTAACCCGTTGACAAACCATGCATTTGCTAACAAACTCAGCGACATCCTTTTTCAACCCCACCCAATAGTACTCATCCTTCAAATATCGGTACATCTTTGTACTACCAGGGTGCATAGCAAAAGGACTACTATGAGCTTCAGTCAGAATAGTGCGCCTCAACCCAACATCACTTGGCACCACTATCTGACTCCCAAAACATAAAACATCATCATCATTAAAACAGAATTTCGAAGGCCTACCTTCTGCGATATCCTGAACATGTGGCACCAAAGAATCATCCAACAGTTGTTTATCCTTAATCAACTGAACTAGAGATGGTTTCACTTGCAATTCAGCAACAAGACCACCATCTCGCGATATGCTCAAGCTAGCAAACATCACCCTTAATTCCACCGCCACTTTTCTTCTCAAAGCATCGGCCACAACATTGGCCTTTCCCGGATGATACTCAATCGTTAGATCGTAATCCTTAAGCAACTCCACCCAACATCGTTGCCTAAGATTTAACTCCTTCTGAGACATAAGGTACTTCAAACTTTTATGATTCGTGTACACAATACACTTCTCACCATAGAGATAATGTATCCAAATCTTTAATGTGAAAACCACCGCTGACAGCTCAATGTCATGTGTAGGGTAATTGCGCTCATGCACCTTCAACTGTCGCGATGCATAAGCCACTACTCTACCCTCCTGCATCAACACACACCCCAGACCAACATATGATGCGTCACTATACACCACAAACTCTTTTTGTCTCGCTTCTGTCCACTCAAACTTAACATCCTTTTGTAACAACTTTGTCAATGGAGCAGCAATCTTAGAAAATCCATCCACGAACCTCCGGTAGTAACCTGCCAACCCAAGGAAACTACGAACTTCATGAACAGACCTAGGAGGCTTCCAGTTCACCACCACCTCAATCTTCTGAGGATCAACACGAATCCCTTCAGCCGAAACCACATGGCCAAGAAAAACAACCTCCTTTAGCCAAAACTCACATTTACTCAGCTTAGCGTAAAGCTGATTCTCTAATAGCGCTTGCAAAATGATCCTCAAATGTACTTCATGCTCCTCCTCGGTACGAGAGTACACAAGGATATCATCGATGAACACCACAACGAACTTATCTAGGAATTCATGAAACACCTTGTTCATCATATCCATGAAAGCAGCAGGAGCATTCGTCAATCCAAACGGCATCACTAGAAATTCATAATGCCCATATCTCGTTTGAAAGGCTGTTTTCAGCACATCTACATCCTTCACCTTTAACTAATAATATCCTGACCGCAAATCTATCTTTGAAAACATCGCCGCTCCTCGAAACTGATCGAAGAGGTCATCAATCCTCGGTAGAGGATACTTGTTCTTGATAGTCAACTTATTCAGCTGACGATAATCAATGCACATTCTCATCGTGCCATTTTTCTTTTTAACAAACAAGACCGGTGCACTACCAAGGTGACACACTAGGCCGAATAAAGCCTCGGTCAAGAAACTCTTGAAGTTGCGTCTTCAACTCCTTCAACTCTTTGGGTGCCATGCGATAGGGAGCAATGGACACCGGAGTTGTGTTCTCATACAACTCAATTCCGAATTCAACCTCCCGACTAGGCGGCAAACCCGGTAATTCCTCCGGAAACACTGCAAGGAATTCACACACGGTCCTTATATCATGTACACGAACATCCTTTGTACTAGGATTCATAACAAAGGCTAGATAAGCCTCGCATCCTTGTCGCAACATCCGGCTTGCTTCAAGCGTTGACACCACATTAGATAGGAATTTCACATTTTCTCCCACCACCACAACCTCATAATCGTCCGCAAGTTTCAGTGAAACTCGCTTGCTTTCAAAATCCACAACGGCCCTATGCTCAACAAGCCAATCCATACCAAGGATTATATCGAATCCATAGAATGGCAATTCCATAAGGTCAACTAGAAACACATGCTCTTGCATCGTTAAGTGGCATCTCCTATACAATCTCCTTGTTACAACTGTCTCACCAAAGGAACTAGTCACACGCATACCCACATCCAAAGACTCAACATGCAAATCAAGCATTTGAGCATGTTCGCGCAATATGTACGAGTGTGTAGATCCAGAATCAATCAAAGAAAGTAATGACAAGGATTGCAAAGTAAAGGTACCTGCGATTACATCTGTGTCATTCCTCCCTTCACGATGGTCATACACTCTAGCCTGGCCACCACCTTCAGGCTGGGCAGCCACCACATGTGCTACACTCCTTACACCTTCATCTCTGCGCTGGAAGTTGCCACAGCCACGCCCACGGCCTCTCTGTGGCTCAGCTGCTCTCACCAAAGCCTGACCCTCTCTCATCGGCTGTGGACAATCCCTCTTCACGTGCCCACGATTTTCGCAATTCCAGCATGTACCATGATTGCCCCAACATTCACCAGTGTTCCTTCTACCACACCGATTACATTCAGGAGTCCGTAGGAAAGTATTCGGTCCTTGCTGACCTCTTCCAGGGTTGCCACCCCCACGCGTAGCATCCGCATGCGTCCTTCTATCCTTATGTCTCTTGAACCGATCTCTACCAAGATCATGTTCTGCAGCTCGTTTCCCTGAGCTAGATCCTTCTGCTCGACTTGCCAGACCAAGATTCAGCTCAATGTCCTTGGCTCGAGTGACCAAGACATCAAAATCAGTATAGTCTGCTGCGAGCATATAGGTTTTCATATCATCCACTAGCCCATATCAGAACCGTTTACATCTCTCTCGTTCGCTAGGAATCAGCTCGGGTGCATACTGGCTAAGGCGTACAAATTGCACCTCATACTCCGCCACTGTCATATTCCCTTGCACTAGGGACATGAACTCCCTCTTTTTCTCATCTAGGTAGCGGACTCCCAAATACTTTCTCTTGAAGGCATTCAAGAAGAATGTCCAAATCACCTCATCATCATCCAACCCCGCTATTGTGGTTGTCCACCACGTATATGCATCACCGTGCAACAGGGACACAATACATCCCAATTTCTGAGTATTGTTGTAGTTCAGTTGTCTGAGTATCCTCTTGGTACTTTCTATCCAAGACTCAGAACCTTCTGGGGTCAGCCCCCTGAACTTAGTCCCTCCAAGACTGCAGAGTCGCTCCAATGGCAACCTCACATTAGCACCATCCTGAGGTGCAGCCCCATGAGCTCCATCTACTGCTGCCTGAAAAGCTCCAATAATAGCTTGAATCAACACTGACATATCAGGAGCAGCTTGCCCCTGAACTCCCTCGGGTCCAGCAACCCCTGCACCAGCTCCCGCAGCACCAGCCCCTGCTCCACCACCACCGGGTGGTCCACCAGGAGGAGGAGGCGGTAAATCCTCAACATTCTCATTCTCAGCCATAGCACGAGTATTGATTCTAAGCTCTCTACGTGGCCCCATATGAAAACAATGCAACTGGCAAAATACAATAAATCCAATTAGGCAAAATAAGGCAAGTAATCCAAGTACTCAAGCTCATTTTTTTTGAAAACAATTATTTCCAATAGTAATGATATGGCAATGGTATCCCCAACTATAGCCCAAACATAACATAACATAACATCACAAATTCATCTCAATCCATCACTTTGCATGCATTACATCTAATTAGAACTAGAACACCAACAATCATACATCATGCTTTCACCAAAAACTCATAACCATTAATACTCACACACATCAACCTCTTACCAAGCCCTAAATATTCCCTAACCTGGATCTGATACCAACAAATGTAACCCCCTTAGCCCGACCTAGACGCTTGACCTGAACTACGAAGATTACACAAGGAAAACCAAAGTCAACCCAAAAGTCAACCTTGATTAACGACCCTTTTTTCCTTTAAAACTTTTCTAAATGCAATATTAAGCCTATGTGATCACTCAAGAATCATGGGAAGAAAAGGCACAACGATCGGAATTCATTTAGGGGTTTAATTGTAAGAATTAGACTTTTAGGGACCAAAACGTAAATTTTGCAAAATACGAGGACCTTGCAGATTTTAAGTTTTCCAATATTCAATTAATCACGTTTCATGCATCTCTGCCAAAAATCAACTTAATTAGACATTCCAAACTCAACCAATTGCATCCACAATCATCAAGGACTGAAATGTAAGAAGCAAGAACTTGGAACAATTCAAAATGCAGTCCAACGGTCGAGTGTTTCAAAACGCTGACCCTGTATCGAAACGGCCATATCGAAACTGGACTGACCATTTCGGTACTCGGGACTGTTCCGAAACTCGTATCGAAACATGATTCTCCAGTAGCTAAAGTGTTCTGAAACACTCTTACCCGTTCCGAAACACTGTGGCCATTTCAAGCCCCTATTCCGAAACAGCTAAGGGTGTTTCGATACACCCTGCCCTGCAACTACACATTTTTCTGGTTTTTCTCATCTTTACACATTCAAACACATCCCAAATCATACCATATCACACCCACAACATGATTAAACATCAAAGAACGTTATTATGAAGCTTAAGCTAAAGCATGGCATCAAACATGTTATCATTGAGTCTATAGGCATGCTCCCTAGCCAAAAAAACCAAATAAGAGCCTCAAGCCACAAACATCACCATTGCCAAATATAACTACTAAAGCATATGAAAACATCACCATACATGAGCTTCTTACTTCCTTGGATGTTCTTAGCCTCCTTGCTGCCCAAAAACGTCTCAATTATCTGCATTGTTGGTAAAAGAGAGCGTAAGCACATTTGCTTAGTGAGGCAAGCTCTAAGAAAACCAACACAACAATGCATTATCAAAACTCTATCTCAAAAACCATTTTCTACAACGTGCTCTTTCTATCTCATGCTTGAAAACCACTTCAAAGCAACTCTCCATTTGAAAACACATGTACCTTTACTCTATCTCATGCATTAAACCAATGCAAATCTCATGGAAAAGCCAAACACATGCTTAATGAAAACAAAAGCATTTCATATCATAAATCTCATATGCATTTCTCATAGCATAAATCATCTCAACATTTGGTACATGTGAATCAAATACAATTGCATATATTGGCATTTCATATTACATCTTTACTCGGATATGCGGATTAGCTTGACTCAAGGTCAAGTCCTACCCCGATGGTATCTCTCATCACCGGATTCTCACTTTGGATCGGGATGGCACTACCCCCATTGCCCGACTCCAAAGAGCACATATGAATTTTTAGTTTATAGTGCACTCTCATCCTATTGGTCGACCAATTATATCCGGTAATTATCTCATCATTTATGCCAATATATTATAACAAAAACATCATCTCACCTACTATTTTGATGCAACATTTCACAAACCTTTCTCATCTCATTTCAAAACCATATCTCACGCTTTGCATTAAATCAAAATCTCAAAACTCTTTAGTACAACATGCTATCTCATGAAAACTCTACAAAGCATCATCTCATGCTACAAATCATGCATAAAACAGTAGGAATTTGTCTATCTCAAAACAAGAGCACGTAAAAGCATTTGGGGGCATCAACCACATATTGAGAGCAAATCTAGCCATACTTACTTCCGGACTTAGGATGGTGATTCAAATCAATCCTAAATCCCCAAACCTTGTTTCTTTGTCCCTCAAGGACTTCTAAAACCATTCGCACTACTGATGACGCTTCGCTTGCTTACCGAAATGATATCTAAGCTTCTAGCACTTCCGGATCAACACCAAAAGTGTCCGAAGATGTCTCCCTTGTTTATTACGCATAAGAGCAGATGATTAATGCATCATCATGCATTGAAATCACCAGCCACTCAAACAAACTCGCTGCTCTACTCAAAAACACCATTTCGGCTACCCAAAACACTCGAAATCATCTCCAAACTTTCCCAAAACAAAGCCCAACCAATATCTATCAATTATAATCATTTCCAAACCTCAATCAACAGCAAAAATCACCATAAACACGTCCTTATATCTCCAGCAACAACAGAACACCAAGAATACTCCAAAAACCACAAATCTAGCATGTAAAACTTAGGAATCCAAACCTATTCGGGATTTGTTTGATAAAACCTCATTTATAACATCAATTATCATCCAAAATACATTAGAAATCAACCTCAAACTAGAGCCTAACCAAGAGTTACGAAAATCATCAAGATCTCACCAAAAATCTTGAGTTTTACCACAATTTCATGTTTCTATCATTAAAGCAACTCAAAAATCATTAACAAAGGATTGATAACTTGGGAATTTCAGTAAAGAACTGATCATTATCAGGGCCATCTCGGAGATTTTTGGGGCCCTGAGCGAAAATTAGAAAATTGACCTCTATATAACAAAAGCATATCTTATTAGTTTACAATCAAAGTAATATTTTTTAAGTCTTAATTACAAAATAAGTGTCCAAACTATACACGTTTTTTTTGCTTTAGGTGCCTAAAGTTTATTTTGTTATCATTTTGAGGTATCGATCATTATTTTTTATATAAAAAATGAAACTTTAGACACCTAAAACAAAAAAAAAGCGACATAATTTGGGCACTAATTTTTTTTAAAAATAGACACCTAAAACAAAAGGCAGCATAATTTGAGCACTTGTTTTAAATTTTTTAACGGTCATTATCTAGAAATGGCCACAAAGTAAACTTCAGACACTTATTTGACCCAAAAAACATTTTAGTGTCTATGTTGCGTGTAAAAGAGTCTATCGCAATTGTAGTGCAAGTGTACACGACGCAAGTAGTAAAGTGATACGAAGTATCGGATATCGTCTCCACAGGGATTGGGCTAATAGCTTCACCTAATTTCACTGCACGTAGTAAAGGAAATAATTGAGAGTTGTCACGAGAATAATAAAGTAAACTTAAATAAAAGAGTAGAATAATCAAGATAGAGAGAATGGGCTGGTATTGAATTGCTCAGTAGTGCAGGTATTGTATTGCTTAGGAACTCCAGTTCTGTCGTCGCGCCTGTCGCTGGCAGCACCTGTCGCGGCAGCTGTCCGTTGGTCGTCGCGGCAACAAACACACCAACTCAGTACGTTCAAGTTTGGCAAGAATCCCAGATCTGCCGTGGCCTATCACTAGGTCCAAGTCTGTCGATGATCACGTCCTTGACGATACCTCCCGGCGTGAATCGAAGGATGAACACCGATGTGTATGAATTCTTCCTTAGCCACTTAACCTTGCCCTATCCCTAGGCACAAGATAGTTCAACTATAAACTAGAGAACTCGCTCTTATTTCTTTCGTATACTTAACTCTCCCGATGCTAAGTAAATAGATAACCTCACAATGCTCTCCCGATGCTCTTGCAAGATATTAAAACCAAAATAAGAGAACTTGAAGTTTATTTTATTGAACTTGGAAAATCCTAAAACAAAACAACCCTTGCAACTACTTTACAAAATAACCCGTGGCCCTAGGGGGAATTTAGGAAAACTTACATGGGAGTTCAGAAAACTTACCTGCCGCCATAGCTGTTGCGGCAGCGATTGCGGCAGCAAAGAGCTGCTCATCTGGGAAGGTCTCCAGTATGTTTGTCTCGTCAATTGGTAGACTCTGTCCCTTCTCCAATCTTGACAAGTGGTCTGCCACCTGATATTCTGTTCCTTTTTTGTCCTTGATCTCAAGGTCGAATTCTTGTAATAGCAAGATCCACCGTATCAATCTAGGCTTTGCATCCTTCTTTGCGAACAAATACTTCAGGGCAGAGTGGTCTGTGTGCACTATTACCTTTGTCCCAAGTATGTAAGAACGAAACTTGTCGATGGAGAACACCACAGCTAATAACTCCTTTTCTGTGGTGGTGTAGTTCACTTGGGCGTCATTTAATGTCTTGCTGGCGTAGTATATGACATGGAACAGCTTATTTCTGCGCTGCCCAAGTGCTGCCCCGACAGCATAGTCACTAGCATCACACATAATCTCAAATGGCTGTGTCCAGTCTGGTGGCTGTACTATGGGGGCTGTCACCAGTTTTTCCTTCAGAACCTTGAATGCTTCAGTACATTCATCATTAAAGTCAAAGGGTCGGTTCTGCTCTAGGAGATGGCATAGGGGCTTGGTAATTTTTGAGAAATTTGCAATGAATCTCCGATAAAAACTAGCATGCCCTAAAAAACTCCTAATGCCCTTGACTGTGGTCGGTGGCGGCAGCTTTTCTATGACTTCTATTTTGGCCCTGTCGACTTCTATCCCACGGCAGCTAATCTTATGGCCGAGAACTATCCCTTCATCCACCATAAAGTGGCATTTTTCCCAATTCAGAACAAGATTAGCTTTTTCACATCTTTCAAGTACCTTTTGAAGATTGCCGAGGCAGCTCTCAAAATCGTCTCCAAAGACGGAAAAATCATCCATAAAAATCTCTAGGAAGTCCTCTACCATGTCGGAGAATATGGCCATCATGCACCTTTGGAAGGTGGCAGGTGCATTACAGAGTCCAAATGGCATCCTCCTAAACGCGTATGTTCCGTAGGGGCATGTGAAAGTCGTCTTTTCTTGATCCTCCGGTGCGATAGCGATTTGGTTGTAACCTGAGTAACCATCAAGAAAACAATAGTAAGATTTACCCGCTAATCTGTCAAGCATTTGATCAATAAAGGGTAAAGGAAAGTGGTCCTTTCGGGTAGCTTTGTTGAGCTTCCGATAGTCCATACAAACCCTCCAACCGGTCACAGTCCTGGTTGGGATTAACTCATTGTTCTCGTTGGTCACCACGGTCATTCCTCCTTTCTTTGGAACGCATTGCACCGGGCTCACCCATTTGCTGTCGGAGATGGCGTAAATAATACCAGCATCTAACCACTTAATTATCTCTTTACGCACCACCTCTTTCATCGCATGGTTTAGCCGCCTTTGGGCATCAATAGTTGGCTTATGATCTTCCTCCAGGAGGATTTTGTGCATGCATAACGCCGGACTAATGCCGTGAATGTCTGCTATCGTCCATCCAATCGCCTTTTTGTGCTGCCTTAGCATGTCGATTAGCTGTCGTTCCTGTTCCTGCGGCAGCTTAGAAGAGATGATTACGGGCAACGTATCATTTGAACCAAGAAAAGCATATTTAAGCTGCCCTGGCAGAGGCTTCAGTTCTAAGGCAGGTGGTTCAATAGTAGATGGCTTTTGGATTAAATGGTTATCCGAAGTGTAATTCAAAGGTTCGAATAACTTACCTGGACGATGGCTTAACCAGTTTACCTCCTCCTGATCTTCAGTATTAGATGTATCGGAGTCAGAGGAGTTGATGTCATCGGTGCTGTCTTCGTTGCTGTCGTGACAGGCCTGTAAGTGGTTGTCGCAGCAGTGGCCAAAGTTTATATCATGACAGCCCGACCTAATGTATGGATGATCAAGGGTTACTTCAATGATAGCCTTGCATTCCTCATCCACATCAGCATGTTTCATTGCTTGGAGAACATTTAATTTAATCTCTTGATCGTTCACGCGCATGGTGAGTTCTCCTTTCTCCACATCAATCAGTGATCTTCCCGTGGCTAAGAAGGGTCGCCCAAGGATGACTGGTGCGTTTTCGTCTGCCTCACAATCTAAAACAAGAAAGTCAGCAGGAAAGATAAACTTATCCACTCTTACCAGAATATCTTCAATCTTTCCCTCTGGATGAACGTAAGAGCGGTCTGCCAGCTGCAGAGTTACTGTCGTGGGCCGCGCCTTTCCAATACCTAATTTCTGAAAAATAGATTTTGGCATTAAATTAACACTAGCACCAAGATCATAAAGTGCCTTGCCCACAAATTTGTCTCCGATTACACAATGTATGATGAAGCTCCCTAGATCCTTCTTTTTCTGGGGTGGCTGCCGATGAAGAATACTCATGCAACCATCTGCCATCCTTACCGTTTCAAACTCCCCAAATTTATATTTCTTTGACATGAAATTCTTGAGAAATTTGGCGTAACCAGGCATCTCCCTAACGGCATCTAACAGCGGAATATTAATTTGAACCTGCTTAAAAATATCATAAATTTTTTTAAGTTGAGATTCCTGCTTAGTTTGCTGTATCCGTTGAGGAAAAGGTGGTGGGGGACGGTAATCAGCAATACGTCCTTCCCACTGCATACGAATCTGAGGACGATGTTCTTCATTTTTCTCCTCTATCACTTCTGCTGTCGTGACAGGCTCATCGGCAGCAGTCTGTTTATCACCTGTCGGGGCAGCTTCCTCGGCAGGTTTATCCACGGCTGGTTCCTTTTCTGTTTCAGCTTCTCTTTCCGGCCCTGGTAGTTTCTTCCCACTCCTAGTAGTAATTGCCTTGCATTGCTCATGTGTGGGTGGTCTAGCATTTTCAGTATTGCTAGGGAATCCTCCATTCTGCCTCGGCTTAATATGTTGAGAAACCTGACCCATTTGTGTCTCCAGAGATTTCAAAGTAGCTTCATGATTTGTCATTCTCATCTCTGTCTTATCCATGAAATTCTCTGTCTTCTTGACAAACTGATTCATATTCTCAATATAAGTACTGGTCTGAGACATAAAGGTGGCCAGAGTCTGTTCCAATATACTGCTCGTGGTAGGTGGTGGCTGCTGTTGTTGCTGTGGCGGTAGGTTCTGCGACAGTTGCTGCGGCAGTTGCTGTCGCGTCAGCAATCTAGGTCCTCCCTGATTCTGATTGTGTGCTTGCGGATTCAAGGCATTGTTAGGATTACTCCAGGAAAATTTGGGATCCTTCCTCCAATTGGGGTTATAATTGTTAGAGTTGTAATTTGGCTTGTAATTTCCAACATATTTTCCCTCTTCTACATTTATTGGGCACTCATCCCGACTATGATTTCCCTCACAGATGTCACATACTTCCTCAACAGCAAATCCTTGTAATCCATCATCATTCAACAACCTTTTCATTGCTTTAGTAAGGAATGCTACCTGTGATTTCATAGTGCTGTCGGCTTCATAATCCTTGACAGCAAGTATCCGTTTACCCCCTCTTCTTGCAGTCGGAAACTGCTCCTCATTCTTGGCTAGATTTTTCAAAACTTGCAATGCCTCGTCCGGATCTTTATCCAATAATAGTCCATTTGCTGCAGAATCAATTCGAATGCGAGTTTGTAAGTTAGCAGCATTATAGAACTTAGTTACCTGATTCCAGACGGGGAATCCATGCATGGGGCAGTTTCAAAGAAGAGTAGTAAATCTGTCCCAGGCCTCGTGCATTGGCTCGTCATCTTCCTGCTGAAAAGTAGCAATTTCATTACGTAATTGCTCAGATAAATGCGAAGGATTAAAACAAGATAAGAATTCACGAGACAAATCTGCCCAAGTCAAGATTGAACCCGGTGTAAGTTTATTCCACCAAGTTTTAGCTCTGTCCCTCAATGAGTGGGGGAATAACCGAAGCCTCAGTATCTCCGGATTAACTCCTGGCAGTCTAAACGAACCACAGATCTCCTGGAACGTCTTGAGATGCTCCCTAGCATCTTCTGTCACGGCACCACTAAACTGCCCGGCGTTGTTGATCATACTAAACATGACAGGCTTAAGCTCAAAGTTGTCAACGTCAATATCCGGCAGCGTGGTCTCCAGCTCTACATGATCGTTCAGCATGTAGTCACGACATGACCGTCGTCCAGCTGCTGCGGGCGGGTCACCGACAGGCGGTATACCATCACCGGCGGGCGGATTACGGGCCATCTGCTCTAGCTGTTCCTCAAGGTATTCGTTCTTGTCTAAAAGGTGGCGAAGTCGTTTCTTGAGATTGAAGGAACGTTCGATTTCCGGATCTAATTTATACTCAGGATCTTCGCCTCTTTTAGATCTGCGCATAAACAAGATAACCTTGTGAAAAGCAAGAGTTTAAAGTACTAACGAAAAATAGAAAAAGAAAAATTAAAAGAAAAAAAACAAAAACAAAAACGTAAAGTGCAATAAAAGAAAGGTGTAGTTATGTTGCCAATCCCCGGCAACGGCGCCAAAAACTTGTTGCGTGTAAAAGAGTCTATCGCAATTGTAGTGCAAGTGTACACGACGCAAGTAGTAAAGTGATACGAAGTATCGGATATCGTCTCCATAGGGATTGGGCTAATAGCTTCACCTAATTTCACTGCACGAAGTAAGGAAATAATTGAGAGTTGTCACGAGAATAATAAAGTAAACTTAAATAAAAGAGTAGAATAATCAAGATAGAGAGAATGGGCTGGTATTGAATTGCTCAGTAGTGCAGGTATTGTATTGCTTAGGAACTCCAGTTCTGTCGTCGCGCCTGTCGCTGGCAGCACCTGTCGCGGCAGCTGTCCATTGGTCGTCGCGGCAGCAAACACACCAACTCTGTACGTTCAAGTTTGGCAAGAATCCCAGATCTGCCTTGGCCTATCCTTAGGTCCAAGTCTGTCGATGATCACGTCCTTGACGATACCTCCCGGCGTGAATCGAAGGATGAACACCGATGTGTATGAATTCTTCCTTAGCCACTTAACCTTGCCCTATCCCTAGGCACAAGATAGTTCAACTATAAACTAGAGAACTCGCTCTTATTTCTTTCGTATACTTAACTCTCCCGATGCTAAGTAAATAGATAACCTCACAATGCTCTCCCGATGCTCTTGCAAGATATTAAGACCAAAATAAGAGAACTTGAAGTTTATTTTATTGAACTTGGAAAATCCTAAAACAAAACAACCCTTGCAACTACTTTACAAAATAACCCGTGGCCCTAGGGGGAATTTAGAACATGTCGACGACGGGTAAACGGCAGAGGGGTTTTGGTTATCGGTTATGGGGTCTTCTTTTTTTTCCTAGGTTAAATCTATGCCCTTATATAAGCTTTCGGCTCAAGTATTCTAAGTTAACAAGGATTACAACTTTAATGAAAAGTAAGATTCTAATAAATGCTTAATCTCTAAGGATTCCTACTTTTCAGCCGCCTCCTTGTTTCATGGGAATTCCTCTCCTTGAGCTTTGGCTTGACATATCTTTTGATCCGGGGCTTGGAAAAATATTTGGCTTTCACACGATAGACGAGCAGATTTTTCTCTATCTATCGAGGTCCACTTTACTTTCCCTCTTCATAAGGCTGCTGTCACCTTGCTGTCACGACAGATCCATGGCAGCTTCTCCCTCGTCATCTGCTTGTCCAGTTTAACTCTTCTGCTTCTCTGCCCTGTGCCCGCCTTCACCGTCTACGATGGCAGCAACCTGCAAAGTAAGCCATCTTTTAGTAGAATCCGTGCCTTTAATCCATTTGTGATGTTTTATTGTAAACTAACCTAAATGCAATGCAATGATGCTTGAATGCAGCAGAAATATGGGTTAAAAAGGGTGTAAATAATAGAACTTTTACACACTCAACAGTCTAAAAATAAAAAAGAGTATAATTTGTATACTTATTTTGTAGTTAAGCCTTTCTTTAATAAATTATAAAAATATGATTAAATTTTTATCAAACACATTATTTTCATTGTTAGATTGATTAATTTATTTATCTATGAAAAAAATTAATTTTTACCATTAAATTAATTATTTGATCAATTAAAAAATATGAAAAAAAAATTAAAATTTAGGGGCCCTAGGCTGGTTGGGGGCCCTGAGCGGTCGCTCGGGGTGCTCCCCCTCACAGCCGGCCCTGATCATTATAGGAGAAAGATGAAGCTTACCTTTAATGGCTGATTTCTCCTCATTTTGGGCAAGATTTCTTGAAAAACAAAAGGATTTGATGAGATTAAGATTAGGAATCTTTAGGAGAATAAAATCTCAGCAAAAGAGATGAAAATAAAAGGTTATTTGGTGAAGGCAATGTGTTTGGCTGAGTGGAAATTGATAGAAAATGAAATGAGAGAAAACTAACGTAAGGTAGTTATGAAAAATTCAACTTAGACTTTCTTTTTAATTCTCCTTTATTCCTTAATTAAAACATTATTAAAAACTCCCAAATTAAAGAGAAATCTGATAAAAACATTTTGGTAAATTTAGCTCCTTAAAGATTCAAAGTTTCAATCCTTTACAAAACAGTCACTAGTCAACTTTTGTAAAAACTGCAATTTGGTCACTACACCGAAGTGTAGCATTTCCAAATCACATTTTGTAAAAGTGTTTCCACCATAACCTTTTATATAATAAATGAGAATTTTTATATATTTTTCCATATTTTTAAAGCATCCCGAACTAGGTGTTCCCTAAGCCTCCCTTAAAGATTCGAACCGTTCTCAACCGGCTCGATTCAACCTCTAAAACATCTAGGCCCAAAACCAGGGCGTTACAATTCTTGTGTTCAGGTATCGCCTTTGAGGCCGATGGGTTACATCCAATTGTTCTGACTGACCATATACGTTCCTCGAGATCTTCACATAAGTAAGCTTTTTAGATTAGCCTTATTTTTATAGTGGTGGCTTAGTGATAATGTTAGATGCTAATAAAGAGTTTTACCTCGTAGGTCTTGATTCAATTAGACCAAGTGATAGGTTTTAATGTGAGGAGTTCTTCTTGGAGATAGAGCTATTGACCGCTAAAGGTGTGTCTCTTCTTGTGCTATAAACTCGTGCTTTCTTTGGTGCTATAAATGAATGTTTGTATACGTTTTGTGTGCATTATTCTATTATGATTAGTGAAAGTTTTCAAACATCGTGCATAACATGTCATACTATGATTTAATTGAAAAATAAGATTTATCAAAGTATGAGATATTAGATTTTCAAAATTATGAAACTTCGGATTTATCAAATTGTGAAACATCGGATTTATAGATTTGTGCAACTTAAATTTTTAACAATTCAAGTTTTGGATAAGTCTCGGATTTTAAAATCAACATCATATCATTGTGAGTACATGGATTGGGATTTGTTCGGGAAAGTTCAGTGGTTTCACCCTTCGGGCTAAATTTTGCTTCGGATCAGTGGTTCCACCCTTCAGGTTGAGTTCCACTTCGGATGGTGACAATGGAGAGAGTAGGTTCTGGGGAACCTTACTCTTCGGGTAGTGTATCAGAGTTTAGGTATTGAGTCTTCATGAGCATTAGACATCATATCATTATGATTCGGTTTTGTTGTGTTTTCAAAAATTTTATCAGAAAAAAAATAATATTTTGCTTTATGATTGCTTGCACTTTAGAGACACACTAAGATCTTTAGCTTGCACTCCCATAGTCTTTGTCTTTCAGATACATATGCTCAAATTCTTTAGGCAACTTGATACTTGGAGCATCTCACATTTTACTCGGATATTTAATAATAAGTATAAACTATTTTAATTAGTCTTTCAAAATTATTCATTATGTTATTTGGGACAATTATGTAATTTTGGACATTAGGACTGTTACAATTTGGGAACTATTTGATGCATGCATTTATGAATTTGTTTTCAAATATTTTATTAATTATCGGAACATTGATTCAAACGTTGGGTTTTATAATAATTGGAATATTTATTAAGTTTTACTTATTTAATCAATTATCTTAAATTATAAATTATTTTAACCTAAAATTGTTTCTTGAGGGACACGTTTTCAAACGAAACTTCCTAGATTCGACCCATTTCTTTTTGGTTGGGTTTATGGGGTTACACGGTGTCATATCCTGAAGTGATTCAAGCACTTTTGCACTAGTAGCTAATTCCAAGAATGTCCTTAAGTGGACCCACTGTCACATGCATCTCAAGGTCAATCGTTAATCCTTGTCTAAATCTCTTACACATCAATTCCTTGGTGGCAACCAACTCTGGGAATATTTGCTCAACCGTAGAAATTCAAATACTGATCAGTCTCCCTGAACAAGGTGCATGAACTGATCTCTCATCTCATCCGTATGAACTTCACTCATGTACTTCTACTTGAACTCGTACAAGAAGATATCCCAGGTTGGAAGTGCGAGTTCCACTCTCAACTCAATGGTCTTCCACCACTTATGGGCATTTCCCTTAAGAAGGATGACAATGCAATCAAGGTCATCCTCCGGACTACCCCTCATATGTCTCAAAATCCTTTGAGTGTCCCTCAACTAATGGTCAGCTTTGGTCGGGTCATCCTCACCCAAACCTTCAAGGTCTTTTGGTCCATATCGGCTAAGTCTCTCCACAAGAGTCTTGTGAGGCGTGTCAGAAGACCTCGAAATAGCTTGCACAATTTGCGAGAGTGCGGAGGTAAGGTCATAGAGGTGGTTTGCCCCTTCGCTTCTAGTGTCTCCCAGAAGGCTTGTGTCCCCAACATCTGGGACTCACTCCATACTGATGTTTTTTCTCGAGAGACATGGCTCTTGTAACACCCCAATTTTGGGCTTGGAAGTTTAGGGTCTGAGCTGGACCGGTCTGATTTTCGGTTCGAATATAAAAGGAGGTTTTAGGGAAAGCCTAGTTCGGGATGCTTTAAAAATATCTAAAAAATATCTAAAAATTCTCTTTTAATATATATATAAGAGAGTGGTGAAATCAATTTTACAAAATAAAGTTTGGAAGTGCGACATTTTGAAATAGTGACTAAAATGCGATTTTTGAAAAGTTCAGTGGTGACTGTTTTGTAAGGATTGAAACTTTGAATCTTTAAGGAGCTATTTTACCCAAGATTGATTTCTCCAGATTTTTCTTAGATTTTAATGATTTCATTAATGTTTAATTAATTAAATGAAAAGTGGAAAACCATATTTTAGATTTTCATAACTAACTTTTGTTAAAACTTTCTCATCTCATTTTCTCTCAAAATTCCCTCAGACAAACACATTTCTACAGCAACATTTCTATTGATTTTCACACCAAATGATGAGGTTTCAATCATCAATTGATTCCTAATCCTTTCTACATCAAAACCTCTTGATTTGCCTATTGAATTTTCAAGGATTTTGGCTCTAGTCAAGGAGAAATCTACATTTAGAGGTAAGGATGTCCTTCTCCTCTAAATACTCATTTCTTTACTGAAATTCCCAAGTTCTCAATCCTTAAATTAAGTTTTATAAAAGGTTTTAGTGTTGTGATCTTGATTTTGGCTTAAAACTCAAGATTTGGAAGAAATCTTGAAGAATTTCATGGTGTTTGTTTGGGCTCTGTTTTGTGATGATTATTAAATGTATTTTGGATGTCTAATGATGTGTAAATGAGGTTTGATCAATGCAATCCCGAATAGGTTATGTTTCCTAAATTTTTGCTTATGAAAATGGTGGTTTTGGGGTGATTTTGGTGTTCTGTTAATGCTGGAGGTATAAGGACGAGTTTGGGTTCATTTTGGATGTTAAATGATGTTTAGAAATGGTTAGAAGTGGTGGATCTTGGCTGGGTTATGTTTTGGAAGAGTTTGGAGGTGATTTCGGTTGTGTTTGGTAGCCGAAATGTTAGATTTATGTAGAGCAGCGAGTTGGGTTGTGTTGCTGGTGTTTTTAATGCATGATGATGAATTAATCCTCTGTTGTTATGTGTTTAAAACAAGGGATAATGATTCAGAAGCAATAGAGGTGGCGTTGGAGGTTTCGGATGCTTGGAAGGCTTGTCGGCTAGCATAGTTTTGTGTATCGGTGAGTGGAAAAGAGTTTTCCAGCTTTGAAACATTTTGGACAAGGTTTTGGGAGCTTAGTATAAGTCTAAACAACTTAGCTAAGCTCAAGAGTAAGTAAATGAAATTTCTCTCTTGGATTGTGCTATGTGTTGGTTTTAAATGCACTTGGGGTGGTTGGGTTTTAATTACTATTTTTAAGCATGTTTAGTCATGGTTTAATGCTGGTTTTGAAAGCTATATGTTGAAGGATGCTCAAGGTAAGAGATCCTTGTTTTGGCATGTTGTTAATTTAGTAGTGGTGCATGGTGATGCATGGTGTTTAATAGCTTTATTTAATGCTTTAAAACGGTGAATTGATGATGGTAATTGATGTGTATTGGCAAGTGATGTAAGTGGTTTTTGCTTACTTTAATCGGATATAGTTAGTCGGCTATAGGATTGGGTGCACCGTGAATAAAGTCGCCTTGGATGTCGAGGGGTTGTGATTGTACCGTAAACTCCATCCAAGTATCCTAACGAGAGAGAGGTAAGATCACAACGGTGGTTAAAAGTCCGTGTGTGGATCTTGGTAAGGTCACAACGGTGGTTAAAAGTCCGTGTGAGGATTTTGGGTAAGATCTCAACGGTGGTTAAAAGTCCGTGTGAGAATCTTGTTAAGGTCACAACTGTGGTTAAAAGTCCGTGTGAGAATCTTGTTAAGGTCACAATGGTGGTTAAAAGTCCGTGTGAGAATCTTGTTAAGGTCACAACGGTGGTTAAAAGTCCGTTTGTGGATCTTGTGTTATGTGTCTCGTACTCTCGTTAGTAGATTATACAACTACCGATGAGTGATGTTGAGGGGTTGTGATTGTACCGTTAAACTCCATCGCGGGTGTTGAGGGGTTGTGATTGTACTGGTAAACTCCACCTCGTGTTGTTCGGTTGTGTGTATGAAGCGTGTGGAACAACACTTGTAATCCGCGTATCCGATTGTGTCTTGAGTTGAAATGGTTTGTGAATTATCACTTGAAAGCCAATATAATGTTTTTGAAAGTAATGAAGCGAAAGATGCTTGAAAATGATGCACGGTTGCATGGGAAGTGTGTAGTGGTTTAAGAGTGCATGTATTACTTGTTAAGCTTGAGCAAGTGTTTATCTTCTATTGTGAATGGTGCTTATGTGCTTAGAATCTCTTTAGTGCATTGAAGTCTTGTGAAGGCTTGTTGGAAAAAGGCATGTAATGCAAATGTTGCTTTTGTAGTTCATGTGTGTTGAATTTGTAGAATGTATGAAGTAGTTAGAAGGA
Source organism: Hibiscus trionum (assembly GCA_030270665.1). Classification (NCBI taxonomy): domain Eukaryota; kingdom Viridiplantae; phylum Streptophyta; class Magnoliopsida; order Malvales; family Malvaceae; genus Hibiscus; species Hibiscus trionum. The sequence continues at coordinate 9,235,125 of BSYR01000053.1, forward strand.
ACAAATGGTTTTCGAAAGGTTTTGCTTTGAAATGATCATCAAGCATGAGGAAAGTATGTTGTGAAGTGGAAGTGTTTTCCAAGGAATTTGAGTTTAACTTTGCATGTGCTGTTCAAGCATGGAAAGGTTTAAATAATAGTTTTTACAAGAATGTGTTTTGGGGTGAGTCGTTTAGCTTTTCTAAGCTAAAGGTTGGATTTCATGTTGAGCAATGCACGGTTTAAAGCATGTTGTTTCAAAAGAGGTTTTTTTCAAACAATGCCTTCGGTTTATTGAATTGCATCTACTTTTAAAGAAGGTTTTATGATTCGCTGCATTGATGGTGTTTTGGTTTTGAGCATTCCTCACTAAGCATTATGTGCTTACGCTCCTTTTTATCCATCAATGCAGATTTTTGAAGTTGGGACAGCAAGAAGCAAGGGATTCAAGAGGAGCTCCACTTGAGAAGTATGTCTTGGTTTATAGCTATAGATAATAAAGGAAATGGGGGGAGAGTCTCTATATTGATGTGTAATGAGATTGTGTATGTTGACCGTGTTCGGTTTATGGTTTGAATCTTGTTGGTTATCGCTTTGCAACATTTGAATCTTCTTCTTCATAAGTTGTTATGCTATGCTTCTTGTTTTAAAAGCATGATCAAGTGTTGGATGTGTTGAATGAGTTGGTGCACCTAAGGTTTGTTTTGTATCTAGTTGTTAATGCATTTTGGTAGTCATGATGCTTGGCAAATTGTTGATATGTTGAGGAATGGTTTAAAGTGTGTTTGTTGGTGTTTGGATGTGTAAAACCAAAAAATTCTGCACTTTCTGGGCAGTCCGTATCGGAACGGGCACTAGCGTTTCGAAACGGGGACCTGAAATGGCCTTCGTGTATCGAAACGGGTAGAGGCCGTTCCGAAACGTTTTGGCCACTGCCAGGCCTTGTTTTGATACAAGCCTCGAAACGAACCCGTGTTTCGGAACGGTCAACCCCGTTTCGAAACAGGTGACCGTTGGGCACTGATTTGAATGGTTTAAAGGTTTGCAAGCTTTACGTTTTAGTCCTAAAAATCGTTTTTGCAATTGCTTGAGCTTGAGATGTCTTTTTAAGCTGAAATTTGACAGGTAAGCATGTAATGTGATTAATTTGATTTTGGTAATTTAAAATTCAGCTAAGTTCTTCATCTTTCCAGAATTTACAATTTGGTCCCTAACTTTTGTATGTTGTGCAATTGAGTCCCTTAATGCTTTCCGATCGTTGTGCTTTTCAAGTATGCTTTTCTCAAGGGTACGCTTAAGGTTAATGTGCATCTAGATAAGACTAAAAAGAAAAAAAGGGTCGTTAATCAAGGTTGACTTTCGGGTTGACTTTGGTTTTCCCCGTGTAATCTTCATAGTTCGGGTCAACCGTCTAGGCCGGGCTAAGGGGGTTACAGCTCTCCTCACGACTTTCCAAGTAGTGTTTGGCATCACCAACCATCAAATCTAAAATCATAAGGAAACAAGGTAGCGCCATCATGATTCCCAGTCTTGGAAGAGTACAACTTAAACTTAAGGGCTTGTATTCACTAGACACCTTACTACGACCTCTATACCACCTCGGGTTTTCCTAGAATCAGCTAAACATAGGCTCTAATACAACTAAATGTAACACCTCGGTCTTGATTCGGATCTGAAGCGCTACATTCAGGCCACCCAAAATTTGACCCAACAAAATTTCCATTTTTAAACCATAGATTTAGCCATCATTTTTAAAACATTAAACCATTCATAATCCGTGTAAATAAATAATAAGCATAAATCGTGTTACAAAATGGGAACTCCGAGTTAAACACCATATATCAAAATAGTATTTCAAAAACAGAGTTACAGACTCAAGAGTTGTAAGGTCCTATGAATTCATCAGCCCAAGACTAAATACTAAGCATTATACTCTAAAACGATGTGGTGCTGGGAAATCTCTCCACGATGCGCTCCTCAATCACAATCAACCTATCAATCTGTGAACGAAAACAACGATTCTGAATGTTGAGATTACAAAGCTTAGTGGTACATTTCTACTCTACCATAATTAGTGATTATCATAAAATAAACATGCGAGATAAATATAGTCTAGAGAGCATAGATAAGGCTTCACTATCTATGAGTCAACATCTAGCCTACACAAGTTACAATTCTTAGATTACCTATCTCAAGGCATAATTAAGTCTACAAGAAGTCTTACATGTTCCACAATGCTTCATAACACTCAAGATCACTCAGCATATCGAGAACTTTACATTCATAAGATCATACATAATTTAAATTCATACATCACTATATATTCGCCTACGAAGCCCTACTTTACCTGTGCTCACACAGTCGTCGGGTTACCCGTGCTCATATAGTCGTCGAGTTGAATGGACCATATCTGGATCACCATAGCCACGGATACATCTTGAATGTACTTGGATCACATTAGCCACAAGCCGTCCTTACCTCAGGTCACTCAGCCATCAGGTTACTTGAGCTCACTCAGCCTATCGAGTAGATTTCTAACTGCACCCGGATTACTCATCCATCAGGTACGTCGGATGTACTTGATCGCACAGCACTAAGTACACATTCGCTTATATAACTGCACCCAGTTCACATAGCCCTTAGGTAGGTTGGATGTACTTTATCACACAACCTTGACTACAATCCCCTTGATTAAGTATCGTAGTACTGACTCTAGGACATCTAGATTCCTTTACAACAACCATAAGATAAGACATGCTATCCGAGCATTTATACACCTCACCAAGAGGTAAGTGGCAACAAGACAAGCTATTAAGCAAATGCCACCAAGGAATGATACTAACCCACATGGTTTATCTCACGATTTATCATTACCTAGCCTATGATATATTATGGAAGATATTAATCATTACATCAACTCATTTGAGTTTATCTAGGAAAATCAAGCAAGCATTTATCTCATCATGATCGCACATGGAGGGTAAAATCTAGATTTCTCAATTTTATATGTTCTATTACCTCAATAGAAGCCTATTGGGCCATAACTCACAATTTTACAGCCCCTCGGGATCAATCGACGTTTTTGGGTAAATTGCTCAGTTAGTACCGGTACTGACATACGCGTACTGGTACGACACCGCCAAGTATCGGTACTCACTCGTGTACCGATATCAAAACTGCTCACTGGAATGTAGGAGTATGCCCAAAGACCAATCATATGATGATTGAATAGACATACTATTTTACTAGATTTATCAAGTAATGGCATTGCCGTTATTATCTTTTGGTATGTTTTTGTGCATCAAACTAAACATTGGATAATAATGTCCATACAATAATACAATTATTGTTAAATAGGATCCTTAGTCGAATATTATTAAGGGTATGGACAGTGATAATATATAAAGACTAATATGTGGTTGATGACAAGCGTTGTCATTGACATAGAGATGTCAAAATCAACACATAAGTATTTGTTAGAGAACAACATACTGGATTGACCCGCTATGAGCATGTTTCTTGGGTAATTATGTGACAGTCACAACATTGCTCATGATAAACATATGTATAATCCTCAGACTTGAGATCAACATGATTTCAACATAAAGATTTACGTATTTTGACATAGTCAAACGTGTGTCGTAACTGACTACATTATAAAGACTGATGATTGGATATGTGATGACCTATGTAGTGAAATATGGTTGATCAAGAAAGGATTTGTCCCTCCTACATAATGGGAGAAATATCTTCGGCCACTTGATTGAGTGAGATTAGAAAATGCATGGCCATGCTCGAATATTATGATATGAGATATCATAGAGATTCGTTTATCATAATCTACTCAAGACATCAAGAAACACAAGATGGACAACGCAAGTGTGACTAACCCATGACTTGTGTTTATCTAAGATATAAAGGACAAAAGGATGAAATACATAAAGGAAGTTTATTCAGGAATTAGGAAAGTCAAACCATGACTTCATGCAACTTAGGTAGCAATGATGTATTGCTAGATGCCACTCATTGTTTGTAAAATTAGAACAGTTCTAATTTTGCTGCTAACGTTGCATGAACCTACAAGGGTCACACCCTTCGAATGAAATGAACAAAAATTGGAAACCATACTCCCTATTTTAGGGAGGTTGCCGAAAATTCCCTATGGGATAGGAGAAATCGGCAACTCCCTTAAATGGGAATAATATTGGATAAATATTGTATTTATCAAATATTATTTAGAGTATGGAAAATATTTAGAGACTTAAATATTATAGAATAAGATTCTAGAAATTTAAATATATATTTGGAATTTATATAATGTATATTTAATTCCAAGTTTATGTAGAATTAGATTCTACATAATTAAAAATATATATTTAAATATATTTAAATCCAAGTAAAGATAGAATGAGATTCTATATAATAAAAATATATATATTTGGATTAAATCTAATGTATATTTAAATCCATGTTTTATGTAGAATAAGATTCTACATAATTAAATATATATATTTCATTTAATATTATTAAATATAATGTATATTTAATATAAACCAATTTCAAGTAGAACTAGATTCTATGAATTTTGGTTGAACTTGGATTTAAGATATTCAACTAGAATTAAGTCTCTGAATACTATTTAAAGGGACAAGGGCTAGCAACCAAATCATCCCTCTTCCTCCTTCTGAAGATTTCGACAACGCCCCTAGGGATTCCCCACTAGAATTCGACATATCCCAGAAAGCTCTCTGAGAAGCTGTTCAATATTTTTCTGGTGTTCTACTTGCCCTCTGGCAAATCCCTGAAGGTTCCCTTGCTCGATTGCAAGTCCCGGTTGAACTCCTGGTCGATTTCAGACTCCCTCATGAATCCTTGGAGGGATTTCGACTTCTCCCTGGAAGGTGTTCAAACCTGTCAAAATTTATCCCTAAGTGTTAGGGAGGCGGAAACTTTGTTCGTTTTGTTCGGGTGGACTCCGTAGAGGTCGTTGCGAACCTGTGACGATTCCGGTTTTACTTGACGTGGTTATTCTGACATACCGACGGTTTTCCAGTTTCCAGAGTTTTAAAAGGTAACTTTTCATCTTTTCACCCCGGATTCGTTCCTGTACATGGATCCTAGCTGGATTACGTCGAATTAATTTTTCCGCTGCGCCACGGGGCGTGCCGACGTGACCCAACAGTGGTATTAGAGCCACTTGTATCATACGAATTCGGACTTAAATTCTTGGGTGATGTTTATGTATGATATGCATGATGTTTGATTCGATTTATATATTTATCGTTTATCGTATCACACCTAATAAAGACTTATTTCGATTATCACTGGATGATTAAGAGTTAATCGTAACTATGTTAGGTTGCTTCAATGTTAAATGTTAACATGTTGAGACTAATAGTTAGTCTAGAGAACAAGTAGTTGTTCGTAGTTTCATAGATTTATGAAATCTCTGAAAGGGCTTCTAATTTGATAAAAGTTATCAAACTATCTTTCACGGTGAATCCATAAGAGTTATGGTTAGACGTTATGAAAAATGCATGTCTAGGATTGACATCATCAAAGACCTGGTACTTAAGTGTGCCTAGTGCGCCACCTCTCTTTCATGTTGACCTACCTGGTGCATTTGTTCATTAACGCAAATGGTTTATGAAACCTCGTGATCCTTCTTTGGCCCATTAACCGCAACATAAGGATAATCAGTTTAAAACTTCGTAAACACGTCGTTACTTTGTTCGCACGATGTTTGAAATGCATGTTAGATTGCACGGTGTTTTTTTTGCATGGTTATAGCCCATAGCCTTTATAGTTTTGGTTTTTATAAATACGGCCTGCGTGTCGTGCCTTTCTCTATCTTCTATTGTACTTCTCTTCTCATCTCACTCCCTCGCATGTAACGCGAGTTTTTGAAAATTGTAAATACTCATGGAGATAAAGCAAGAACCAAGGTAGCAGCGTGGTGGGCCTTCCCTAGTGGACCGGGCGTTTCAGAAGCAGATTATGTCTTCAGTAGAATGGTCCTCCCATTGGCTTGGGACGGGTCGCCTTAGGTTAAGAAGGGCTATAATCATTGCATATTTATTTACCGCTTATATTTACCTTGTATGTGATGCAATGGATGTTTTATAAGCATGATTAAACATAGTTCTATTGATAGGATCAATGTTAATATGATGAGATAATTAAGTAAATCCCTCACTATAATTCTAAGTCTGTTTTAACCATCCAATATTTACCCTCGTTAAAGCTTCGATCGATATAATGTGAGCTTTGCCAAAGTAATGTCACATTTATCTATCTTAGTTAAACGCGAAGAATAAGCTAGTGATATTCGCCGGTTGAGATATTGGTATTGACTTAGATGGGTTGTTCTAATAGGATTAGAAAACCTAGTGATTAAAAGTTTTGGATAATCATAAGATGATTTAAAGAACAAGAGTTGTTCGCCAAAAGATGAGGAATTACATGAGATGTAATTAGTAAGGTGTTACTTACCTAAATAACCATTTCCTAAAAGACTGGCCAAAGCTGATTTAGGAATGGTGAATTACGGATCCTCACTCACTAGAAAAACTATCGAAACGCTTTTCTGAAATTAAAACTAGAGGTTTTTTATTTTGAAGAAAATGGTGGGAGTAAATTTATAGTAAAGACCTATCTATAAATTTTAAAATTTAGTAAAACTTATGTAGCATATTTTCTTTGTTGTAGAATTAATGGCAAATAATACTCTATCGCTGCGATCTATCCTTGAGAAGGATAAGCTCAATGGCATACACTTCCTTGACTGGTTCCGCAATTTGAGAATTGTTCTCAAACAGGAAAAGAAGGAATATGTCATTGAAGAACCTGTTCCTGATGAACCGGTTGCCACTGCTTCCAGAGCTGACAAAGACAAGTTTAAGAAACACATGGACGACATGCTGGATGTCGGTTGTCTTATGCTTGCCTCCATGACCCCTGAGCTTCAGAAGCAACATGAGGACATGGTAGCTTATGATATGATTCAAAATCTCAAGGAGATTTATGAAGGGAAAGCTCGTCAAGAGAGGTACGAGACCTCTAAAGCTCTGTTTCAATGCAAGATGAGTGAGGGATCTACCGTAGGAGCTCACGTCATCAAAATGATGGGCTACATCCAAACGTTGGAGAAGCTCGGCTTTCCGCTGAAAGACGAATTAGCTACTGATGTCATCCTGCAATCGTTGCCGGATAGTTTCAATCAGTTTTTCCTTAATTTCAATATGAATGAAATTAACAAGACGCTGCCACAGTTGCTCGGCATGTTGAGAACTGTTGAAATCAACCTGAAGAAGGTAGGACCTAAACCTGTTCTGATGGTCCGCAAGGGCAAAAAGAAAGGTAAATCGGCAGTAAAGTCTAAAGGTGATGGTAAGACCAAAACCGATGGAAATGAGGCATTGAAACCTAAGAAGGGAATCAAGAAGGATGGAAAAAGTTTCCATTGCGGCAAGACCGGACATTGGAAGAGAAACTGCCCCACACACCTACAAGAAGTCAAGAAAGCAAAAACGAGTGAGGCATCAACCTCAGAGGCTTCTAAGGAGAAGGCATCAGAATAGACATGGACCTGTGAATGGAAATAAAGCAAGAGTTGCTACATCATCCATTAGGACATGTGTTTTTGCTTAAATAGATTTGTTTTAGTTTTTAAGATTATTATCTTGTGCCTAAGTTTTAGTTATCTTGTAAGGACAAGATATTTTAATTTTGAGATTATTTAAATAAATGTTATTCTTTTAATTTCTTATGGCACAACGAATCAATGATCTTTAAACTAATCAAATCAATAATATTTATAAGATAAATAAAACAAATGACTAATCTCAAACTCATAAAAATTATTAAGGTAATTTGATGAGATCAAATTCAAGAATATTTAAAGTTTGATGAACTTTCAAAGAATATGGGATTGTCCCATAATTAAATCCCACAAGTGGAACGAAAAGTCATTGAAAGATAATCAAATATGTTAGACATGTTTTGATTCAGAACAAGTCATTTTCGACTTCTTTACACACTAGAAAAACAACTCTCATACTTAATCGTGTTTTTTTTCGAAACGCCATATAAGATATGGACTAAGAATTGTTCTAGAATACCTTTGAAGTTTTAAGGTTACTTACATGTTAAAATGTTTACAAAGTTTGAAGCTTAAAAACTCCATTTGTTGTTTATCCTAACGAGAACAAAGCGTTTGTTTCTCAAACGAGAGTTTATCTTGAAAGAGATTAATTCTTACAAAGGGATATTATTTCTTCAACTTTAACGAGAACAAAATATTTGTTGCTCAAACGATAGTTTATCTCGAAAGAGAATACTTATCACTAAGGGATTTCATTTTTCAACGAGAACAAAATGTTTCTTGCTCAAACGAGAGTTTCTCTCGAAAGAGATTACCTCTCACAAAAGAAAAAAAATGGAATTTGGAATGTGAAGAAATTTTAGACAACAAATTTATGAACCAAAGATTGAGAATGTTCCACAAATGATCAAGGAACATTGGAACAAAACACAACCATTGTGTTGATCCTTAAGAGAATACTATATACTTGAGAAATATGGATTTCTCACTATCCGTACATGGAAACACTCTTCTTTTTGGATCAAAATAAAGACTAGGTCTTATCAGAAAGCAATGGTGAGCCCAAAATTCGAGAAATGGCTAAGAGCCATGAGATATGAGATGGAATCCATGTCTAAAACCAAGTATAGACTTTGGTTACCTAAAAGGGTAAAACCTAAGAGGTATGGATGAGTTTTTCAAAAAGGAAAAACCGACATGGATGATAAAACATACAAAGGATGATTCGTCGCTAAAAGTTTTCGACAAACTTCATAGTATAGACTATGATAAAGCATCTTCCTTGTAGCTATGTTTAATCCATCTTAATCTCACTTGCAAGTAGTTACATACGATGATTATGGAATCAAATAAAGGAATGTCAAAACCACTTTCCTAAGGGAAAACTTGAAACAGATGTGTACATGACACATCCAGAAGGTTTTGTCACTCCAGTAAACACTTGGAAGGTATGTAAGCTACAAAGGTCTATCCGTAGACTAAGGCAAGCTTCTCGAAGTTAGGATATTCGTTTCAGAAGATACAATCAAAAGGTTTGGTTTATCTAGAAACAAAGGGGAGTCTTGTTTTCAAAAGAGCTAGTGGGAGCAATGTTACTTTCCTAAGTATTGTATGTAGATGACATACTCATCAAAAGGAACTAAAGATCGCAATCCGTTTTGCATTAATAAAAGATACTGCGAGTTAGCAACATGAGATAGTATCTAACTCTACAACATAGGCTGAATATATTACAGTCGACATAGTAATAAAGAAGGATGTTTGGATCTAAAGGGTTCACTTCTGAACTAAGGGTTGTTCCCAGCATATTAGATGCTACATAACTCTGTTATGATGGAACCTTTGCGTAAGCAAATAAAACCCAGATCTCATCAATAAATCCAAACATATTCTAAAGTACTTACATCTTGGAGATGTGAAAGTATGCAACATACGCACAAAGTTGATAGCTATGTCAACTCCCTGACAAAGCTTTTGACACAGCATAAGCATGTCAGTTACACTAAGCCATATCGTATTAGGTACGAGAATGATTGGTCTTAGTGCTAGTGGGAGATTGTTGGAGTATGCCCAAAGACCAATCATATGATGATTCAATAGACATACTATTTTACTAGATTTATCAAGTAATGGCATTGCCGTTATTATCTTTTGGTATGTTTTTGTGCATCAAACTAAACATTGGATAATAATGTCCATACAATAATACGATTATTGTTAAATATGATCCTTAGTCGAATATTATTATGGGTATGGACAGTGATAATATATAAAGACTAATATGTGGTTGATGACAAGCGTTGTCATTGACATAGAGATGTCAAAATCAACACATAAGTATTTGTTAGAGAACAACATACTGGATTGACCCGCTATGAGCATGTTTCTTGGGTAATTATGTGACAGTCACAACATTGCTCATGATAAACATATGTATAATCCTTAGACTTGAGATCAACATGATTTCAACATAAAGATTTACGTATTTTGACATAGTCAAACGTGTGTCGTAACTGACTACATTATAAAGACTGATGATTGGATACGTGATGACCTATGTAGTGAAATACGGTTGATCAAGAAAGGATTTGTCCCTCCTACATAATGGGAGAAATATCTTCGGCCACTTGATTGAGTGAGATTAGAAAATGCATGGCTATGCTCGAATATTATGATATGAGATATCATAGAGATTCGTTTATCATAATCTACTCAAGACATCAAGAAACACAAGATGGACAACGCAAGTGTGACTAACCCATGACTTGTGTTTATCTAAGATATAAAGGACAAAAGGATGAAATACATAAAGGAAGTTTATTCAGGAATTAGGAAAGTCAAACCATGACTTCATGCAACTTAGGTAGCAATGATGTATTGCTAGATGCCACTCATTGTTTGTAAAATTAGAACAGTTCTAATTTTGCTGCTAACGTTGCATGAACCTACAAGGGTCACACCCTTCGAATGAAATGAACAAAAATTGGAAACCATACTCCCTATTTTAGGGAGGTTGCCGAAAATCCCCTATGGGATAGGGGAAATCGGCAACTCCCTTAAATGGGAATAATATTGGATAAATATTGTATTTATCAAATATTATTTAGAGTATGGAAAATATTTAGAGACTTAAATATTATAGAATAAGATTCTAGAAATTTAAATATATATTTGGAATTTATATAATGTATATTTAATTCCAAGTTTATGTAGAATTAGATTCTACATAATTAAAAATATATATTTAAATATATTTAAATCCAAGTAAAGATAGAATGAGATTCTATCTAATAAAAATGTATATATTTGGATTAAATATAATGTATATTTAAATTTATGTTTTTTGTAGAATAAGATTCTACATAATTAAATATATATTTTTCATTTAATATTATTAAATATAATGTATATTTAATATAAACCAATTTCAAGTAGAATTAGATTCTATGAATTTTGGTTGGATTTGGATTTAAGATATTCAACTAGAATTATATCTCTGAATACTATTTAAAGGGACAAGGGCTAGCAACCAAATCATCTTTCTTCCTCCTCTTGAAGATTTCGACAACACCCCTAGGGATTCCCCACTGGAATTCGACATATCCTAGAAAGCTCTCTGAGAAGTTGTTCGATATTTTTCTGGTGTTCTACTTGCCCCCTGGCAAATCTCTGAAGGTTCCCTTGCTTGATTGCAAGTCCCGGTTGAACTCCTGGTCGATTTCAAACTCCCTCAGGAATCCTTGGAGGGATTTCGACTTCTCCCTGGAAGGTGTTCAAACATGTCGAAATTTATCCCTAAGTGTTAGGGAGGCGGAAACTTTGTTCGTTTTGTTCGGGTGGACTCTGTAGAGGTCGTTGCGAACCTGTGACGATTCCGGTTTTACTTGACAGGGTTATTCCGACATACCGTCGGTTTTCCAGTTTCCAAAGTTTTAAAAGGTAACTCTTCATCTTTTCACCCCGAATTCGTTCCTGTACATGGATCCTGGCTGGATTACGTCGGATTAATTTTTCCGCTGCGCCACGGGGCGTGCCGACGTGACCCAACATGGAATTCTTTAAAGGCTATTGGTACCAATAATGGATCGACGTAACGGTACACAAGCCTCGGCTATTGGTACCGATAATGGAATTTTATAAGCCTTTGTGTACCGGAACGGGTCGACCCATACTGATATTGTCCCAAATTGCGTATCGGTACTAGTTGAACACCGTACCGGTACTCATCTCACATTTTATCATTGTTCCTCATTTCCAACAAGGGGTACCGGTACAGACACCTCGCGTACCGATACTCGAGCCCATAAATTACATTCTGCAGCTCGGGAGTCAACCTAATTTGGCTCTAAACACATCCAACTTACTCCAAATAATTATTTAAGCTTTCTAAGGTAATTTTTGGTTTTAAAGGAGTCGTTTTACCACCTAACCAACATCAAACTCACTACTTTAATCTTTAGAACGAGCTCAATCCATCAAATACCCACAAACACTATAAATCCAAGCAAAACATCAATTTATGATCTTTAAAAATATGTAGAAGTCAAAGATGTACTGACCTTTAGCAAAAATCCCGAATTTTGCTCACACATTTACTTTTATCAAGCTTTCCCCTTTGACTCAAGCTTGAAGAAGCTCTTCAACCCCTTCCACATGCCACACAAACTTGATATTCGAACCAGAGCTTAGACTAACATTATGGAAAAGATTAACTACGAAAATACAACATTTAAATCAAAGGAAAATATCTAAAAGCTGAACTTCCTCGAACCCATAAATGAAGAACTCACCTTATTTACCGAAAGAATAAACTTTTCTTGAAACTCTTGAATAAGAGACTAAGAATCCATAAATCTTAAATCTTGGATGATAAGAATGAGGTAGAAAGTTTTAATCTTTTAAGTTTGGTGGCTATGGTGTATTGGAGGGAAAATATGAATAAAGAAGGAAGAGAAAATGAGAAAGTGGTGATATCACTTTGTCCCCAAACCCCACGTGAAAGACAAACAATAAATAGGGGATCAGCCTTTTCTTTTAAAAATGGTATATTCACCACTTAAAGCTCTCAACTTTCATCCTTCTCTCAAAATGGTCACTTCCCAAGTTTATATGGTCCAATTCTCCTCCAATAAGGCCTAAACTTGGCCCGTTAGGTCCGACTATCCAATCCAACACGAAAGTCCACAACTCTTGTCAACATCCAGCTATTGACTCGAAAATTTTGATCGTTACATTCTTTAGATTAGCTTTTTGGTATAAAAGATATTTCATGCGAAAGAATTGAAAAAGAAGTACTATAATGAACATTTTGATAAATTTTCTTTTCGAATTTCAATAAAATTCGGTAATATAAGAACTAATGGATGTCTGAATTTCCAACATCAAAATTGTTTTTATGGGAGACTTATGAGCATTTTTAGAGTTAATTTAGATGATTAAATAGTGCCTTTTGAGATAAAACTTGTGTATTTGTTTCAATACAAATTGAAACTTCACGGTGTTAATTTCCACTATGAAACTTCATGTGAATAGACACTAGCTTAGTGTTAAACATGTTGCTTTTCAAGGTTTGGTTGTGGGTTCAATTTCCTCTAGGTATCATGTTCACTTATTTTAATTTTCCAACAATAAAATGATGACATGTGTTATTATCTTATTAGTAGAAAAATAATATATTAAATAAAAACTAAATAAGATAATTTATAAAATAATGTTAGATTAAATTATAAAAATTATAAATGAATAGAACCAATTTTAAATTAAGTAAATATCTTTTGGGTTTAAAATGAGAAAAAAATGAAATTTGACAGACTTAACATTCAATTTACTCTTTTTAATTAAAAATTACCTATTTTTTAGTCAAACCTGCCGCATAGCACATTCTGATACACTTTAGAGGCCAGCCATACCATTAAACCTTATTATTATTATTATTGGTCTAACATACGAATAAAAATCCTCTACCATTTTCAATGCCATATTCTATATCCCAACATTAAAAATTAGGTTTAGGTTTAAGGTTAAAGTTTAGAGAATTTAGCGTAAGGTATATTTTTTAAAGTATAAGTTGTAAGGTTTAAAATTTAAAATTTAAAATTTAATATTTTTGTGTTGGTCATAGAAAAGAACACCAAAAAAGAATATAGAATTTTTATCCCTAACACATACCAGTGTTCAAAAGTCGCATAAATAAAATTATATCTAATATCAGATTTAATAGACTCATAAACGGAATAAAACTTTTCTAACATTATTATTTACATCAACAAGACTTAAATTTCGAAAAAAAAATTCACTCAATTCTTATTTGGATTTATGTTACACTTTGCCATGCCTCAAATTTGGACAAATTACTAAGCAAATGTTGAGTTCCAAAGTAACGAAATTGATTCAGCTGCCACCACCGGTAGGTTCTGCACTTTGCTGGTTTTCGTTATGAGGACCCGTCCGACGCGAACCGTGCTGCTCCAACCTAGCCCACTGTCGTCTTCTTCTGCATCGTAGGATCTCAAATACAAAGGAACTGATTGTGACACCGAATCCGGAAAACGTTGCGAGGAGAATCGATAGAATTGATTGTATTTTCACCTGCATGCATGGATTTTATTCAAGCATGTTTAAAATGTTCCATTTCGGTACAAGAATGAAGCAAAAGAGCCAAAAATGTTAACATTCACAGATTGAATCCTAACATTTGAAACATGAGCAAGGATAGACTCTTACAGTGGAATAAAATATATGAGCAAAGGCAATCACCAAAACAAATTGAATTGATGCGTAAAGCCACACAAATCTCCGCGACACTGAAAACAAAAGATTCAAGCAGTTTTAAATCCAGAAAATCTTAAGGTAACAGTTTGCGGGAATTGCTTATCAATCTCGGAGTTGTTACCAGCGTTCCCCAGCCTAGTCTACAACGGTTAAACATGAACATCGGGTATTTATAAGCTAAAGTGTGAAAGCCTACCCATTGTTGTCGAAACCATGGATGAAAGAAGGCCTAGCACACAAGAGAATGGAAGAGATATAGCAATTGCACCGATGCCCATTTCTCCAGCCTGCAAGCAAATGAATCATATATCGAGGATATAAAGTAGTAAAACTGGGGAAATATATGAATGAGGGACTGCTTGTCCTACCAGAAGTTGCTCAAGAAAACAAAAATACGAAAGCATGCTGATGAAAACAAGAATAGGGTTCCAAACCCTGCAAACATCAAACCGAAATTGTTACTTCCCCCATTTTCATGTATCGGGCTCACAATATAGAAGAATAAGAAAAACATAGAAATATGTTGCAACAGAGGGCAGACGAGGGTTGGATTGAATTAGATAGGAAGACACCCTTCCAAAGTTTCAAATTTTACAATGATGTTCATAACTTCCAATGAATCTAGACAAGTATCCTGAAAATCATATGTATATAACACCATCTGTGAGGAGAAAGTCCAGTGAGTCGGTAACTAATTGATTATTTACCTGTATCCTTGAGCATCAGGCTGAAGACCTCTAATAGGCATAGCTGCTGCATTTCGTGCTCGAGTACTTTGGATTCGTAAAAGAGTGACAGGTAGGTTCTGGACCTCTTGCTTACACACATCACAGGTCTTGCTCCCTTTGATGGTAAACCATTTCACAGCACAGTCTTTGTGGGCCAAAGCAAGTTCACCTTTGCAGCTGCACTCCAACTTAAGCGTGTCACCTCCTTCACATAGTTCAACCATACAAATTCGACAAACAGCCTCTTCTTCGGGTATGTCCTCACCATCACTGTCTTCTGTAAAACGAGATATTGTTAAGACATGGTCTTGTACGATAGAATAAATGTAAAATGCTAATAAAATGATGGCCTCAGGCAACTTTGCAAACTTGAACTTATGCATACACATGCATAAATGCATAGACAAAGACGATAAAGTACCAGCATCTGGTCCCACAGAAGAATTCGAACTTATTTCTCCTTCCTTTACTTGTGGAGTCGAGGGAACTACTCGAAAAAACGAATCCATTCTCCTTAAGTTTCCTTCTTTGCGGTTTATAGGAACCGAAAGTGAGCGAGAAATCTGTCCTATGCTTCCCTTTCTCTGCAAAGGAACTAACAACTCTAAATAACAAACATTCAAAATCCGTAATTAAATTCGGAAGGAGAAATCCGGGAAATATTTATGAACAAGTTCTACTTCACATTAATATATATAGTTTCATATGTTTCATTTAACATAACGAATTCATATCCAATAAAATAAACTAGTCACAATCATGACGTCACAAAAACTTACACTGGAATTTACAGGGCCACTTAGGCTTCCAATGCCTCCGGACTCCGAGTTCGAATGTGCAATACAAGTTACAGGCAACGACGACATCCTTTTCATCTGAGGACTTCTAAATATCTTTGAAAGTGACAACGTCCTTGCAATGGAGGGTTTCTCCCTTTGTGAAGATGCTGGAGCAAAGATTGCAGGCTTTTCGACATCCAAATCAGGATTTCTATTCTTGAAGCTTAGTTTTGGTAAGAGACTCTTCAATGACGATTTGCCTCTCAACGAGGAAGGACCCGAGGATCCCGCAATTCTGGCATCGGACGGACTAGATGTCAAGAGGAAATTCACTTTCCTGGGAGTCAAACAAGATGTTGGGGGCATCTTTATGGTGAAAGATTCTTGGAAGGGGTCTTCCATAGTTCCTGAGGGAATCTGTAGAATGAGATTGCTTCGCTTTCGATTATGAGCATGAATCGTTTCCTCCGTCATTCCTAATGAATCTTCAACCTGAAAAAACAAATAATCATCATGCAAGAAAATATACAAAGAAGACAACACTTGATATTTGATAGATACTTTCAGTAACTATAAGATCACTGGCGAACCATATTTCTTCAAAGTGTATCAATAAAAATCAAATCATTACAAAAAAGAAGCTTCCAATATATATAAATATGTGTATATGTATGCAAAAGAAGTGCAGATTTTAATGCAAGGGAGACTGAAGATTACTCTGCAATTTACACATAGACTAGCTCTAGCTCCGAGGTATGGTCCAAGAGATATTTACTACTCCATGTAAGACCAAAGATGAACAGAGCTTAACTGACATAGAAACAGACACAAAAACATCCAGAACCAAAATTCAAAGGTTGTCTGAAGGGATGCAGGGAACAAGAACAACCCCTTGTTTTTTCTCAACAAGAAAATGAAATAGAAAATTGAGAAACAGCCAAATCATAGTTGAAGGTGGCCATGTCCAAGGTCTAAATGCAGACGCAGTAGTAGTACTGCTCAACCAATAAACGAAGAAACATACTCAAGTCAAAGCTGAAACAAAATAAACTGGAAATTACCTGAGGAACATTATGTTCCTTCTCCATAGCTGTCCCCGTTTCTTAATCCAAGAAAAAAACCCACAGAACTAAACAAGAATATGCAGATTTATTTGAAGTCAAAAGGGAAAATGGAGTAAACAAATGAAGATAAAAAGGTAGGGTTCTTTTGAAAAAGTACGGGCGGTGGATCAAGTTTCAAGTAATAAAGGAGCTTTGGAACAATGTTTTCTCATTTAAGGCAAAAGCTGGTGGGGAATGTGGATACTGACACTCTCCTCCTCAAACTGATGTCATAAATTAACACCTCTTATTTGAGTGTTTTTTTTCTTCAGTTTTTTACATTTTATATTCGTAATACTCTAGAATTTGGAAGGGTTATTAGAAGGGTAATTCGGCTGAATATTTTTTTTAGAATTTTATTGAGAAAAATATCCCCTTTAAATAAAATTTGGAAAGATACTTTATTTAGGACACGTAGTGCGAATTCTCATTTTACAAAACGCGAGTTTGAAACTCTCTTTTTACAAAAGCGAGTTTCGTGTTGAGTAGATAGTTAAGAAGAAAAAGTTAATTTATTAAAATTTTATTACACAGAACTCTCGTTTTGCAAAATGCGAATTTGTTTTGCGTGGTCTGAATGGAGAGTATTTTTCCAAAAGTTATTTAAAGGGGGTGTTTGTCTTAATAAAATCTTAAAAGGAAATAATCAACCAAATGTGCCTATTACATGTATGTACATATTTTTTATTCAAAGTAAATGTTTAATATTTTATTTTATTGTTATTTTAAAATCAATTTGTCGATTTTCATGCCGCACACTTAAAATGTGACATATTACATACGATCAAAAAATGTGACATATTATCTATTTTTAATTTTTTAAACTCAAGTCACCAATTCACAAATATTTAACCCTAATCTAAATTCAAATCTCATTTCTCGTCTTCAATTCAACAATCGGTGTATCGTTGAACCCCAGATCAACCGTCACGTCACTCTTCGTCATCATTCAATCGCCATTCATCTAGTCGTCGTTTATCTTGTACAGCTGGCTCACCCATTGTTGTCTCAATGGTAAAAGATGATGTAATTTATCCAGGTGACCCTAGTTCGAGCACCAGTTATGCATAGTGTGTGTCTTATTAAAAAAGACTAAGAAAGTTAAACGGATGCTACTCTTATATCACACCAGCATATATTTAAAAAAATACTTGTACAATTGTTTAAATCGAATCAATGAATTTATTGTCAGAACTTGTAACACCCTGAAAAACGGTATAGTCGGAATTAGGTTCCGACGATCTAAAATCCTACACCGAAAAACTTAAGTATTGCATTTACATTAAGTTTTATGATTTCTTTTATTGATGAGGGACTTTAGTGAGTCCAAACTTTTGATTTGAAACCCTTTAGAATGCCTAAAATGATGTTTTTGAGCTAGGCGTTTCGATACAGTAAGACATGTACCGAAACGGCCTAGATAAGGCGTTTTGAAACAACTATAGAGTGTTCTGATACTGTTCTAACGGTTTTAACTAACTTTTGGACTTTTGCTTAGCCATATCGATACAGCCCTGCGTGTATCGATACGGGTCCCTGCAGAAATGATTTCTAGTAATCAATTTGCAAAGAATGACACATAGTGATGACTCACCTGCTTGAGTTTATCCTTCTCACATGGAAGATGATTAGAAAGGATCGCTAATAGTCATTATTTTTCTTGAATTGATAAAAAGTTAGAAAGGATAAGAAAATATGGATATTAATATATTAAGCTTTTTCTTTGCTAAGGGAAACCTTTTTATTGGTCTTTGGTGAGGTAGGGTATGATTAAGGCTATAGCTTCCGTGAAAAGCAATAAAGAAAAGTCCTCGTCTTTATTTTGCCTATTGCTGAAACCAAATCTCATCCCTTGTCTTGAAAACAAGCTCACACCTCCATTGTCATCCTTTCCACCAAGCTCAAGCATACACCTTTCAATTTGTGATCCATAAGCTTAGGCTTTCTTTGATTTAAGAGCATCAATTCATAGCTATCGATCGGGTAAGTGAGATCTCTAAATCAATTATCGATTCTCTTGATCATTGAATGCCCAATTTCAAGTTAAAAGCTTTAAGATAAGCTTTTGTCTAAATAGCTAATAATTATTCCAAGTATCGATATTGTCATATTGATTCTAATAATCTCCTATTGATCTTCCTAGTTCAAGGTTTGGAGGAAGCTAACCCATCGTCTCCAAAACAAGCTAGGAATAAAGGAATCAACATCCGAGAGCCTTAGGAGCTTTAGATTATCGAGGTGAGTATAGTCGGAGTCTCGAGAGTGGCTAGGTGTCATCTCGAATTATTGATTATTGACTTACTAACCATTGAATTGAAAGTGTTTTGCACAAAACAATATTAAAAGCTATATTGGTAAGTCTTGGTAAGTATTGCATCGAATTATTGTCCGTAGCATTGTTACTGTTGTCATTGAAATCATTGAAGCATTGTTATATAGAATCATTGATTATTGAATATTGAAGAGGGCATTGGAACATCGATTATGTATTGTTGTCATTGGATATTATGTTGAATCATTGCTATTGTTATTGATATATTGCTATTGAAATATGGTAATTGGACTATTGATTATTGAGCCTTGGATTCGAGAGTATTGAATACAATTGGCATGTCATAGAATTCATGAGCTCATTGGTACGGGTATTGGGCTTCGGCCATTGGTGCGGCGGAGGGATGTGTTGTGTATTGGTCAATTGGTGCAGCGGAAGGAATATGATACGACCATTATTACTATTGTTAGTGTTGTGGTAGAATTCGTGTATCCAAATACGATTGAATCGATCCAAGGAAAATATTGTTACTGCTATTGATCATTGTTGCCTTGATATTGATTACTGATGTCATGACATTTATTGTTGTTAATGAGCATAGAAATAATGTTTATGTTCATGACATAGTGTCATTGATGATATTGAGATATATTACATTACATGATATGTTCATCCATTGTTCATGGCTATCTCACTTAGACTATGTAAGCCTAATGCATTCATCTTTCACATTTCAGTTTAAGAGTTTATCGTTTCAAGATCGAAGCTAGCTAGTGGAGCGGCAAGTCACCTCAGGCCTAAAGTAAAGTATTTTGTCCCTATGAACTCCTAGGAAGGTGGCAAAGTAGTTGAACTAGTCCTTTGTACCTATTTTGTTATGTCTATTATGTGTATAAGTTGAAAAGATGTTAAAGTCCTAATTATGACTTTTGGTTTGGTTAAAAGTTGGCAAAAATGGCATATTAGGCTCACATAGGTGAAAACCTAGTAAACGTATTCAAATGATTACAAAATTTGGCATGCCATTAGTTTATAGCATTGAAATATTGCGTGTAAAATTTCATTGTATTTGGACATCGTTTAGTAGGCCAATTTGATTAAAAACCAGCAAAAATTTGTCATTACAGGTCGGGCCATATCGATACGGGGTAATGGCATATCGATACGGTTAAGCATAATTGAACCCAAAATATAGGGCGTATCGATAAGGTTTAAAGTTGTATCGAAACATTTTGCTACTTGAATCCCTTGTTTCGATACAGGTCTAACCTGTATCGAAACGGGTCAAAGTCAAAGAAAGTTAACCCGCGCCGATACAGGGTATTAGGCAAAATCAACTCAGGTTGACCATCGTACACCCGTATCAAAACAGCGTAAAGGTGTATCGATACAGGGTTAGTTAAGTTGGTTAGAAGGCTGAAATTGAAAGTCTGCAATGTTCACAGATTGGTCACTGAATTTAGGATGGGTCAATTGAATGAGTAAATGAACTTTAAATTGCATGAAAATTTACATAGTTGTTGTTATTGTAATGAATTTCATTATGGTATAAACAATTGCATCGAAAGACTTCTAAATTATCAGATTTACAGTTTTGTCCCTAAAACAATAGCATGAAAATCAAACAGCTATCAGCTATCAATTAATTTTACCAAACATTTTTATACAATCAGCTAATGTAAACCTCTAGTCAAATCAGCTAATGCAATCATCTATCCGTTATCAACTAATACAATTCGCTATCTGTTATCAGATATCCGCTAATTGCCAAACAGGGCCTTAATATTTTTTCAGAAACTATGGAGTTATTTTTATAAAAAAAATTAAGATTTTTTAAATTGAAAAATTAAAGGATATTATAAAAAAGCATGTTACATAACAAGAAAAAAAAATGAGTGACTAATTTTTTTGTGGTCGTTGACGGTTCGACCTTAAAATGATTACAAAATGAAATGTTAAATACTTATTTTGTCTAAGAAAATTTTGGACAAAAATTATCTGCCCTTGTAATAACGGGAGTCGCCACCAACCTTTTAATTCAGGTGAGATTGGATCACCTGAAAACCCGACCATTTAAATAAAACTTGTTTTTTCGTTTTCATTAAAACAATGAGTTTTGGTCTGCAAAAACCAGAAAAAATAGGTTCGGGAGTCGGTTACGTGTGGGGAAGGGTGAGCACCCCACAACGCCCAAAATTGGTACCTAGTCTATTATATGTTGTTTTAATGATGGAAATTATAAATTCGAATTTAATTTAGAAATTATGATCCCTGAAAGCATGAATTTTATCGTAAAATGTATCTAAAATAATACTCTTTTATACGGGACTAACGAGAAACTTACACCCCTTTAAGTTCTAGACATAATTTTCACAAGACCCCCAATTAAAGGAATACCATTTTAAATATTATGACTTAGGATTACAAAGAAAAAAATTATATTAGAGATTAACGAGAAAGTGGCATCCCTTTAAGTTCAAGGCACGTTTTTCCCGAGAATCCCTAATAAAGAAAAGTATATACTCCCTCCGTCCCATAATTTTTGTCCCTTATTGACTTTTTTTTTGTCAATTTTTTTTAACTTTGACTCATAATTATTTAAAATGTATCATTGATAAAAATATGAAAAAATATATTTTAAAAACCTCTAATCGAGTAGTTTTCAAATATATATTTTATAAAAATTAATTATTTAAAATATTTAATATAATAATAGTCAAAGTTTAAAAAATTTGACTTTCAAAAAGTCAATAAGGGACATATTTTATGGGACGGAGGGAGTATTAATTTAAAATTTGATTAAAAATCGAATGAATGTAGAAAATATACACAGATATATATAGCAATACATATGTTAATAATAATAATAATGATGATGATGATGATAATAATGATAATAACATAATTTATAATAATACTAATTAATAATATAATATATTATATAATAGTAATAGTAATAACAATATAATAATAATAATAATAATAATAATAATAATAATAACATAATATATACTAATACTAATTAATAATATAATATAATAGTAATAACAGTATTATGAATAATAATAATAATAATAATAATAATAATAATAATAATAATAATAATAATAATAATAATAATAATAATAATAATAATAATAATAATAATAATAATAAAGTGATTAATTGTTAAGAACAGAAACTTAAAATACAGAAAAAGGACGAAATCGCAAGGAAAGATAAATCAAAGGCAAATATATGAAGGATACAGAAGTGGAATGGCCGAAAGCGCAATTTCCCCATCCTTTGGAAAACACGCGTATCCTAGGCTGGGTCGGGTCTAATGCGCGGGTTACACCGGGGGCAAAACGACGTCCACAGTAGCCAAAGGGGATGAAAATTCATCAACGAACCTGGGTAAGCCTCCTGAACTTGATTTTCTAGTCGATTTTATCCTAAAGTCTCCTTATTTTGTTAGATCTAGGGAAAATCGAAAGGTTGTCAAGATTTTTTTACCTTTTTTACTTGTATTTTTTGTCGTTGTTTTTTATCCGAATTCGGATGATGATGGTAAACTTGATAAACCAAAAAAGCTTTTTTTTTAATCCCTCTTTTTATTTCTAGTGGAATTTTTTGTATTTGTATTTCGAATCTGGGAAAAAAGTGACGATTACATTGTTTCTTCTGGGTTTTTATAACCCATTTGATACAAAAAAAATACATAACTCTCCCCTTTTTTATCTTTATGTTTGCAGATTTGAATTGATCTTGGGCGGTGGAGCAGAGGTGCAGGGCGGTGGAGCAGAGGTGCAGGGCGGTGGAGCATAGGGATGGCAGACGGGTACAATTTCGCGGATTTCGCACCGCACCTGCCCCAGTTGGGGTGGGGATGGGTATGAGTTTGGTGGGTAGTGGGCAGATGTGGATGTAAAAAGTCATACCCGCCGCGGGTAGTGGGTAGGTGGTGGATTTAAGACCTTACCCACCCCGCACCCGCCTGCCCCGCACCCGTCTTCCCCGTATGCTACTCGCCATATTATATGGCTTTGAAGATATCTGATTCAATATAAAATTTGTTTTCTTTATTCAAATTTCAAGTTCATTGTTTTAGTTCTTTGCACTGTCTTACTCTCAGATTTCTCATATAATAACTAACTTACACCGGTGTAAATTAGTCATAGTTAGTTAGCTATAGTTCAGTAGAACTTATACCGGTGTAAGTTAGTTATACCACATCACAAGTTAACAATGTTAGGGTCGGGGGCGTTTTAAATGACGGAAGAAAACTTCAAGGGGGACATTAAACGCATCCAGAGTTCAGGCACCACATTGAACTTTCCGTCAAAGTACAGGGGCATTGGTGCCATTATCCCTTCATGTTTTATGTGATATGGTTGTTGCCAAGCGGGCGGGTACAGGCGGGTATAGGCGGGTACGAGATGGATAATGGGTATCCAATTGGGTGGTGGGTGTGGGGATGGATTTAAGAATATACCCACATAGGCGGGTGTGGATTTGAAAATTATACCCGTCGTAGGTGGTGGGTAGGTGGTGGATATGAAAATTTTAGGTGGGTATGGGGATGGGGGAGGGGTATCCACACCCGCCCCGCCCATTTGCCATCCCTAGTGGAGCAGGCATAGGCGACTGAAGTGACCGATGGTGGCGGATTATCTTTTTTTGGGTGGAGGCTTCTAAGGGATAAACATTTAGAGTTTAGATTATCTTTTTTTGAGTAATTAGGGTTCTTGGTTATTTGGTTTAATTGGATATTGGGTCTTTTTTGGGTATTAATATTGGGCCGGTTGAGCTTGTAATGGGATATTAGTTTAGGCCCGGACAAAATGGGCATCTACAACTGCCCCTCTTTACTCGTTGTTGTGCAACGACAATGGAGCAAAGACAAAAGGAGGGAAATTTTTGTCCGATCAGGTCAGGGCTCTTTTATCTAGCCATCGCTTCTTCTTGAACTTCACTTGATCTGCTCGACCGCTCTTTTAGGCAATATCTTCAAAATTTGGTGATTTGTTGGGGAGATAAAAATCTTCAAACTAAGGTGATCCGTTGGGATAGAAAAATGAGTTCGGCTTGCTATAACTCTAACGACAACGCAATACATGGAGAAAAAATTGACTTAGTTGCCACACTGACGAGGAGGCAAGGTTTGCAAAACCTGATCTAGCTGCAACACTAACGAAGAGACAAGATCGAAGGATGAAGGTTCGGATGCTTGATCTAGCTACTACACTGACGAAGAGATAGGATTATGTGGAATTTAACTGATCCACTCCTCTATGTATTTGAGAAATATAGCTCGTCTATTGATCTGCTACTCCACCGAAGAAGAGGCATGATCTTGTTGACTCATCCCCATTGTCCTTCTATTGGGAAGACAGAATCAATAAGAGTAAAAGAAAAATTGTGTCAGACTGGGTATCCACCTTTTATTTCAAACTGTAAAATTAAAAGGTTTAATCTAAATTATATTTTTGAGAGTTAGTTCATCCACTCCGCCAGTCTTGGAGAAGTAGAATCTGCAAATTGGGATGATCTGCTCCACAACTGACGGGGAGGTGGAATTTGAAAGAAGTTGATCTGCTACATGTAGAGCGTTGGGGTGTTCTCTAAATATGAGCGCAAGTGCACACTCTTTTCAAGTTATAATATAAAAGATATCGTCTCCCACGAGGATTGGACAGCTAGTTTGAATGTAAATTTCTGCACATAAAATATTAAATGCACAAGTTAATTTCAGTTTGTAAAATATTCTAAATTAAAGAAACACAAGTAAATAATAGAAGAGATCAGATTGATGGAATGGGTCAGGTTATGTTTGCTCTGTAGTGTGAAACTATGTTGAATAGGTTGAGCTGTATTGCGTTGCAAGACTTTGCTGCCTCGACGGAAAATGGCAGATTGGTGCTTCGACGCTTTCGCTGCCTCGACAGGTGGAATGGACGATTGGCTCGGCGGCAAACTCGGCAGACCTTCTGTAACCCCCTAGACTCGCCTATGCATTAGCACGGATCCTAGGAAGTCTTACATTAGGGTCACCGGAGCGACCCACATTCAAATTTCATGTAAAACAAATTGTCAAATCATTTGAAACCATAAATCAAGTTTAAAAATTAAAATACAATTTCAGAAATCATTTAGATGATAAGACAAAAACTGTAATACAAGTTACCAATACAAGTTTCAGACTCAATATGAAACAAGACGAGACATACATGCCCCATAATTACATAGGTACCGTATTCCGCAAGCAAAGTCGAAGAAACACCCATACCGACATTGACAGCTGCGACATGGTCGATCTTCTTACATGTGATGGTAAAAACAATGTGAGCTTCGAAAAGCTCAGTAATACAGACTACCAAGGGATGCTAAAAGCACAAGCAAGTATGTGGCAAGCTTAACACTGTCATGATGAACTGGGCAACAATAAGCTCAAATTATTATTCAATATTTTAGTGGAGCATTATACCAGAAGGTAGCATAGTTGTTCTTTATTTGATCACCCAAACCTTGAGAGATGAGTCTAAAGCCGGAGATTCAAAGAGATTCAGATTTCAGAAGTTGAATCAAGAAGTTTAGAGTGGTTCATTAAACGTGAATTGTAAGTTTATAGAGAGTTCAACTTTGATACATAAATTTAGTAGGGTATGTTTCAGAAGAGGTCAGAAAGTTTTATTAATTTACTTAACTACCCTCCAACCTAACTCCAAAATGCAATTCCCCCTGAGCTGCATACAGAAGGTCTTACCCTAGGCATGAGGCGTAGGAGCCTACCTAAGAGAATGCCTTAGGTCCAGAAAGACTTACCCTAGGCCCGTGGGCGTAGGAGCTTAACAGAAAGGCTTACCATAGGCCCATTGGGCGTAGGAGCTTAGGTCCAGAAGGACTTACCAGCGTTGAGCCTACAGATATTCATTCATACCCCAAATAATATATCCCAAATGATTTCAGTTTATATTCAGAAGACAATATTACAGAAAATAGATATTAGATCTACTTTTATGCCATAAGACAGATGTCAAATTTATCTAGGTGTGACTTGTTTGGTGTTAATCCTAGTTGGGTAACCTTGTTTATATGAATAACACACTTAAAAGATTGAATGAGTAAATTATAGGAACTGCCTCATTAAGTACATATTGTACTTATCACTCTTTTGTTTCCTTCTTCCAAATAACAGGTCTCTGATATCCGAAAGCTATCTATTTTGATCCAGGAGTAATCACAAGCCAAGACTCAAGTATGATATAGCTTTGCTTAGACTCCTAGATGGTGGCATAGTTATATGTGTTAGAGTTATGTCACATGCATTTTAGAACCTTATATATGATAGTTTGGGTTTGTATATAAGTTATGAGTAACTATGTTATGTTGGGTTGAACAAATGTGTTTGAAGTATGTTAGCTATGTTTTGGAGATGTATATATATAAGGTTGATGTGTGATCAAGACTTTGATATGAATCTTAAATATGCTATGTGATGTTAATGTGTTTTGCTAAATGATAGATTGATATTGAATATGATTGAAAGGTTGAATGATAGGTAACTTGTATCTAGATCTTACCTTGGTGTACATGTATGTATTTGAATGATTTATAATATAGAAGATTGTATATGTTAACGATTCAAGACTATAGGTATGTATATTACATCTAGAGGTTTTAATTTGAAATGAAATTCATTGTGGATTGCTTGGTTTAATTCGAATGCCCTAGGTTGTTCATAAATTCATTCAAAACTAATCCTTATATACTTTAGGTTGATTCGAATATGGTATTTGGCATATACACGTGTTTGTTTGGATAAGATATGTATAGTAGTAGTTTGATTATTTGATAATGTAATGGTAACATGAAAATGAGTTAAGTTTTGTTCTTGCCATGTATTATATGTTAGTTTGAATATGACATAGGGATCATGTAGATTGTTTTGTTCTTATATGGTGTTAGAATAAAGAAGCATGATTAGAGGTGTATACAAGATAATAAAATGTTAAAATAAGTTACAAGTATGTTAGTTTGGAAAGTTTTTGTTGGTTCACCTGTATGTGTTTATACGTGTTTTGTATGTTATAGAATGTTATATGAGTTATAAGCTGCGTGACTCTGATTGTTTGATGTTATATGATTGATTCTATGTTTACATGTTATGATCACTTTGTTATATGTGTTTTGTTTGCGTAACGCCTCTCGCTCCTAACTCGGGCGTGGGGTGTTACAAGGCCGATTCGGACCGTGTTGGGTTTTTTAGCACGCTCGAATCGATCACTGAAACCGTCAAGGAGGGTTGTAAAAGCTTGGTTGTTGAATTGGCTAAAACCGAAATAAATGTAGACAATTTGCACGATGATTTTAGAGTGGTTCGACTACTTCAACCGAGTCTACATCCACTACCTTAGCACACCACTAAGGATTTACCAATTCACTCAACAATGAATTCTTCCTTTTGAGGACAAAGGGTAACCTTACAACCCTATCTTTTCAATGGCTAAGATAGAACCACTCTAGTTTTTCTCTCAAGGCTAAACTAGAACCTCTCCTTTTACAAGGGTAGAAAGATGTAAACAAATATACCTCACAAGGTGGGTGTTTACGAGAATTAAGCTCACAAGAGTGTAAAGAATAAAAACAATGAAAAACAAAACACTCTCTATACAATATTTACAAGAGAAATGAAGAAGATAAAGACTTAAACTCGATTTCTCTTGATCATGAAGCTTGGATATTGTTTCTTGCTATCTTCAAGTGTCCCAAGGCTGTATTTATAGTGTGGAATGAGTATCTAGCCGTTTATGGCCGTTGGGGATGTTTCGGAGCCGTTGGAAGCCATTTAAGTTGAGCATTAAATGCTCTCCTGCACAATAGTTTCGAAACCTTTGAGAGGTTTCGAAACCTTAAGAGGGGTTTCAAAAAACTAGCCGTTTTATAGCCGTTTGGAGCCGTTACAGGGCCAAAGTTTCGAAACCTTTACAAGGTTTCGAAACCTTTGAGCAACCTTCGCTTAGGTTTCCAAAACAGAGTGCTACTGCCCTGATAAGTTTCGAAACTTTAGTATAGTTTCGAAACTTTCCTTTGAAAATGAACATTTTGGGCATTTGTCGACTTTTAAAAGTGTAATTTGATATAGGTACTCAATCGAACTCTTTCAAAACATTTTGTCAAGTTTTAAGGACTTTTGAATTATTTTTGAAATCTTTAAACACGTCCCTAAAACAATTTTCACATAATTGTTATATCAAAATATTTCTCAACAATCTCCCCCTTTTTGATATAACAAAACTTCTTTGAAAAATTGTTTTTGACAAAAGCTCCCGCTTAATTTTTCACTTATTTCTCCCCCTTTTTGTTATATCAAAAATAATTCAAATCTTTATAGTACATAATAACAATGGGGTTTATTGGGAGTATCGAAACGGTTTGAAAACTTCCCTAAACATAATTTCAAGTTGTTTGGACTTTGGAAATGTTTTAAATTCTTTTTAAATCAGTCCAACACATTTTTCAATTATTATATCAAAACATTAGTTCTTCAATCTCCCCCTTTTTGATATAATAAAACCAACTTGAAAAATTGTTTGGGATTCTCCCCCTTCAAGTTTAAAACGTTTAAAAATGTGAATAAGAGATGAAAATCTGAAAAGTAAGTAGCTCCCTCTTATTCTTTTGAAAATACAATTTTTCAAACCAAATTCTCCCCCTTTTTGTTATATCAAAAAGAATTTAAAATATTTTAAGTTCAAAATAACAATGAAGGTTTAAAAAATTTGATTCAGTTAAAATTTTGTTTTAAAATTTGGCTCTCCCTTACTCAAGCATTCCATTAAATTTTTAGCACACAACTTGACACTTAAAGGCATTGAATTTCAAAATAAAATCAAATTAAGAGCATATGAAATTCAATTTATCCAAGAAAAAAAAATTTTATGCAAACATATGAATGAAACCATTAGACTCATATGCATATTTTTTTTAAATAATGTCATGATTGTTTAGATATTTAAATAAAAGCTCAAATGCATGAACATTAGTCAAAATAGAAATTAGATAACCAAATGAAAAATAAAAAATAAAAGCATTAAGCTTAGATGTTACCCAATTTCTTCACTTGTGTGACTAGAGCATTTCCATATATTTGCATTGTTTTCCATTGCTCCAACACACCTACAAGAGACATTTACTTGGATTTTGGTATCCAAATTGCTTTGGATCCATGAACATTAATCTCAATGTCTCTAGTTCCCTTAGGAACCCATACTTGTCTAATCCTATAAGTTTTTCTTTTCTTTATAGGACAAGTATGCAAAGAATGACCATGATAATGACAATGTGAGCATTTTGTCATTATGGGATGAAATGAATTATTAAAAATGATTTCTTTTTCTTTTGTTAAGCTTTCAAGCTTAACCTTTAAATCAAGATTTTCTTTTTCTAAAACATCTTTGTTTGTTTTTGAAAATTCTAAATCATTTTTCAAAGTTTCATTTTGATTTTCAAAATCCATTTTTGTTTTTAAAAGAAAATCATTTTCAGTTTCGAGTTTTGAAATCATTTTCCTAAATTTGGAATTCATGGTCTCAAATTCCAAATATAATTCATTAAATGCATCTTGTAACTCATCAAAAGAATGTGAATTTAATTCATCTGAGTTAGAAGATACCTCGGGCTCATCGAGAGCCAAAACACCATTCACCTTAGGTGTTGAGGGGAGGATTGCACATGATGAAGCATCATCTTTCTTCTCTTCTTTCCCATAGAATTTCTCAAGCTTCTCCCAAATTTCTTTGGCACTTTTGGATGGGGAGACCTTCTTGGAAATCTCTTCACTTAGGGCACAGAGAAGAATGTGCATAGCCTTTGCATTGAGATGGTCCTTCTTTGTGTCATTGACACTCCTTTTCTTCTTCTTCTTAGGAGCTTCCGAATGTCCATTTATGATAATCTTCCAAATGTCAAGGTTGAATCCTTGGATGAAATATTTCATAATGTTGCTCCATTGGAAGTAACCTTCTCCTTTGAAGAGAGGAGGACACATGATAGAGCGGCCTTCTTCAAATGAAATCATTGTAGAACCGCTGGCCATTTTCTTGTACGGTGGACTACGAGCGTTGGATCTTTGCTCCTGGATGTTAGTCCTTCGATGGAGACGAGGCTCTGATACCAATTGTTGGGTTTTTTAGCACGCTCGAATCGATCACCGAAACCGTCAAGGAGGGTTGTAAAAGCTTGGTTGTTGAATTGGCTAAAACCGAAATAAATGTAGACAATTTGCACGATGATTTTAGAGTGGTTCGACTACTTCAACCGAGTCTACATCCACTACCTTAGCACACCACTAAGGATTTACCAATTCACTCAACAATGAATTCTTCCTTTTGAGGACAAAGGGTAACCTTACAACCCTATCTTTTCAATGGCTAAGATAGAACCACTCTAGTTTTTCTCTCAAGGCTAAACTAGAACCTCTCCTTTTACAAGGGTAGAAAGATGTAAACAAATATACCTCACAAGGTGGGTGTTTACGAGAATTAAGCTCACAAGAGTGTAAAGAATAAAAACAATGAAAAACAAAACACTCACTATACAATATTTACAAGAGAAATGAAGAAGATAAAGACTTAAACTCGATTTCTCTTGATCATGAAGCTTGGATATTGTTTCTTGCTATCTTCAAGTGTCCCAAGGCTGTATTTATAGTGTGGAATGAGTATCTAGCCGTTTATGGCCGTTGGGGATGTTTCGGAGCCGTTGGAAGCCATTTAAGTTGAGCATTAAATGCTCTCCTGCACAATAGTTTCGAAACCTTTGAGAGGTTTCGAAACCTTAAGAGGGGTTTCAAAAAACTAGCCGTTTTATAGCCGTTTGGAGCCGTTACAGGGCCAAAGTTTCGAAACCTTGTGAAGGTTTCGAAACCTTTGCTTAGGTTTCCAAAACAGAGTGCTACTGCCCTGATAAGTTTCGAAACTTTAGTATAGTTTCGAAACTTTCCTTTGAAAATGAACATTTTGGGCATTTGTCGACTTTTAAAAGTGTAATTTGATATAGGTACTCAATCGAACTCTTTCAAAACATTTTGTCAAGTTTTAAGGACTTTTGAATTATTTTTGAAATCTTTAAACACGTCCCTAAAACAATTTTCACATAATTGTTATATCAAAATATTTCTCAACAGACCGGTTTACTTACCCAAAATAAATTGACCGTCAAAAGGTCGTCGGAAAACTCGCCGAAGTCACCTTTGGCATCGATTCTATCGAATTTTGAAAGCCCATTAGTACCACAGTTCAACCAAACCTATACATCGTAAAAATAATCCGAAATATAACTGAAACTTACCCAAAATAGACAAAAGCCGGTCAAAACTTACGTTCCTCTAACGAGACCTCTATTGGTGTTGATCTGTCGATTAGCCAGCTAGGTTCTACTCGTCTCAGCACCACGAACACGATGGTGGTTATGGTGTCTCGATCGGACGGGGAAGGCGGCCGGAAAAGTAAAAAGCCGAAGGGTTTTTCGCCGGGCCTTCAACTGGGTTTTCACGATAACTGATGTTGCTACGCTGCGAGTCAAGGCTATGGACGTGCTTGACATGCGACGATGGTGTCATTGACGACGGCGGTGACAGCCACGGTAGTGCGGTGAGGGAGATCAGACGGTGAGCACATGTTGGCATGTAGAGGAAGAGTTTGGAACTCTTTCTCTAGTTCGAATCTCGAAGCAGGATACCAAAAATAAGGGTAGCTGAAAGGTCAGTTTGATATATTTAATTTGGGTCAAAGCCCCATATTTTTACTTCAAGGTGTTTTCCCTTCTAATACTTGACAGATATGAGCGCTTGGCTCAAATGGTTAAGGCACGGGGTAACATGAGCAAGGTCACATGTTTAACACCTCATGGCAGCGCATATATCATCTTCATTTCATTTTTTTAACATGCCAAAACTCAGGGTGTTACACCTTCAAAGCTCGGCAGAACATTTCGATAATGATTCAGCTTATGTCTAAGTCTGAATACTATTGATGCCCACTGCAGATAATACCCGTCGACGTGAATCTTGCAATGAACAGCAACCTTTGGTTCGTCCTCTTTTAGCCGCCTTAAACCCTAACCTATGTCTAGGCTGGATTGATCAACACCTGGTATTGATGAGATCGTGCTTACTTCTTTCGTGAGTTTGACTCTCTCGATGCCAAACAAATGGATTGCTCACAATCGATCTCTCGACTCAATTGAAAACAATGAAGAACATGAAATAAGCAAACATTGAATTTATTGAAAAAACAAACTTAAACCTAAACACCGTTCTCACAACTACTTTACAACACAACCCAAACCCTAGAGAATTTAGAACATAGTGGCAGCAAGAAAACACAAGAGAAACCTAAGCTATGCCGACTATGAGTTGTCTAAAATACAAGATATGATTGGGTATATATAGGGTATGGCCTAGGGTTAGTCTTCCTTGGAGTAGAAGTCTTATTTATGATAAGGTAGCTTTTGCATTGAATACATCCTTTAAATCTAACTTCTTTGACTTGAAATTGGACTCCTTGTGCCACAAGTAAGCTTAATCCACCTTATACATTCTCTCCTTTGGCGGCTCTATCCACTGTTTCCGGCATCAATAAATTGCGTGGATGGGCTCATTGGACTCAGAAAATTATGATCTTCCAATCACACTCCAATTTACCAAATCCTCAAGTTGATGCCCTGGGCAGTAGACATGGCGACGACAGCTACTCGGCAGCATCCCTCTCTGTGTTGAGCTGCTTCAGTACAGCTCCTTGGCTTGCTGCCTCAACATCATCTCCTCAGCTCTTCTCTCCACCTGACAGCTTCTAGCACCTGAAACTAAAACTAAACTAAAACAATATCTTTTCTCGCCAAATCAAATATATTCAACAAGAATAAGGCAAAGCAAAGAATACTGTAAATAATGCATGCATGCACCTAAATATGCCTAGAATGCACTTAAGAATAGCAATAATATGAGATGAAATGTGCATAAAATATAGGACTTATGAGCACTTTACACACCCCCAAACTCGAACTATTGCTTGTCCTCAAGCAATGCAATCCTAAACATACTTGCCCTTGCACTAATCAGAAAGAAGAACATGTTTTAAACTTGATTTAGCATCTCAAGGTCATAACACCTATCATTAGATTAGTGAGAGGAGAATAACATGAATTATCTCAAAATTAAACTATAATGCCAGTGCAGTGTGTGCAAAAACTGTGTACAGGCTGAATCTGAAGAATATTCTAAGTAAACAAAGATGATGTCAAGGTAATATAAGGTTGCTGCCGAGGCAGCATAATTAAGCATAGTTTATAATCATGGCAGTAAGGGCTTCAGCTCATCACAACTACTCTTTAGGTCTGAAATTAAGATAGGAGCAAACTACAAAACCCCGAACCCATTGAGTAGGGTCATCCCTTAAAGACTTTCATTCACTCATTCTAATTTGTCCGTCACTTCAAAATAAAATTCAGATACATGGACTTTGATAGTAGCAGAGTGTCCTTGCGCATGATTCTTCCTAGAGCCGGTTTCGAACACTTTTAGGGGAAAATAACATATATTTTTTCTTTCCTACCTTGGTAGTGCTTTTCCTTTTTTTTCTGTTTGTTGCCTGTCGCGGCAGCTTCTTGCAACCATGTTAGAATTTTGCAAATAATTCAAGCTGGCAATGTTTATAAAAAATTCAATCAAATTCAGCAAGTAAAAGTAGTGTTTTTTATTTTTGGTATTTATAGAAAAATTCTAAGTTTACTTCATGCTTTCCCTAAAATTAAGTTCTTTTTAATTGGTGCGAAAAATTTAAAATCAGCTATTCTATCATAGGCACAAGTTCTAACAAATTTTTCTTTTGATTAATTTTAGAGGCAAGTACATTATGCAACCTATATGCTCTAAGTATGCCTAAACAATGATGAGTGCTAATCCCCCCCCAAACTCGAGATGGGCATTGCCCTCAATGCACAAAATAAATAAAAAATAGAGAAATAAAAGACAAGAAAAATATTTAAAACATAAAAACAAGTAATAAAAAGAAAGAAAAGAAACAACGTTAGAAGTTGTCAGATGATTGAGACGATGCTGGAGTCTTTGAGGCAGAGAAGGAGGAGAATGATTGGATGACTAGACGACGGCTGGCAGAGGTCCTAGCAGTAGGCTTGGCAGGTGAAGTTTTTGTCGTGCGCGACGGCTGGACTCTCTTGGGAGTGGGGCGAGGAGTTTCACTGTTGTCCAGTTCAGATTCTGATTCCTCTTCTTCTAGCACTGGTTCGGCCGAGATTATATGTCGCTTCCTTTTCCTGCTTGGCTTTGCCATGGGTGCTACCGATGGCTCTGCTATTGCCGTTGGTTCCCTTGTTTCCGCCGTCGGCTGCCCAGCATCGTTGGACGGGGAGGTGTCTGCCTCTATTGTCGTTGTATCGTGTCGGCCACCGTATGAGAGGAGTAGGTGGCAGATTAGGACGGGTATCGTGTTGGAGAGGGCATATGGCGGCGGAAGGCGGCGTAGCGGGCAGCTGCTTCTGGTGGTGTAGTCTCTTTGGGTTCAGCTGTGGCGGCCAAATCATCTGGGAATCTGGGTAGGGAGGGGCCGTCGTTTGGGAACTTTTGCAACAAATAGGCCACAGATGTCTCTTGGACTTCCCCCGCGTACTTCATGAAGGTCAGCTGCTACTTCTCTATTCTTTTGTTGCTATCGATTAGTGTGTTAAGCAGTTGGATAACTTTAGAGTTTTGGGCAGCCTCAGTACTGCCGGGGCAGCGGTGTTGTCGGCTGACGACTGAGAGGGTGTGATCGATTCTGTCTTAGGTGCCTGCATCATCTGAAGCCTAACCTTCCATTTCCAGCCATCCCTTGGTGGTGTTAGCACGTCTTTGGGGTCGGAGGGGACGTTGAAGTTCACGCAAAGCCCGGTGATGAGGGAGGGGAAGTAGAGTCTGCCCTTGGATTTCCGGTAGCAGCTGTGGATTTCCTTGCAAATTATGTCGCCCACGTTGATCGGTCAGTTGTTCATGATGGAATGGATCAAGGTGAGACAGGGCCGGTCGACTATTGTGTTATGGGAGGTGGGCAACAAGCGTCTCTTGATGAATGTGTTCCACAGCATTGCCTTCGGCAGCAGACGACGGTGCTGAACAAAACCGCTATGTTTTCTCGCCAGCCACGAGGTGTTTGGTTCACACAGCTTGTCCTTCGTCATGTCGTAGTCGGCTGCTGTCAGTGTCTTCCGTCATTCCTCATGGGGGTTGTCGTCCATCTCCAGCCCATAAAATCTGTTGATGGTGTCAGCTTAGAGTTTCACTACCTCCCTTTCGACAAAGACGAATGGTACTTATGGGCGGGGTTGGTGGGTGTAAAAATCTCAGACGAGGGTGATGTTGGCTACCTCCGGCTGCTTTGTGAAAATCTCCCACCTTGGCTGTGAATTTTCTCGAAAAGGGTGGGCTCGAGACCTAAGTCTCATGTCTGCTGCGAGTAGTGAAACCCTTGCTCCTCCCAAACTACCATGTTGGCAAATTGCGTTCTGTGCCTTTTATGGTCTAGCTCGGAGAAGAATTTCTGGAAGGTGGGTTTGGATTGTTATGTTGTCATAATAGTGAGACAGTTGTAATCTGAGAGTGACTGAAAATAGAAAATATTTGAGAAAGCAAGTGGACGCAGAAGAAGTTAAACGAGAAGATGAAGTGAAGAAACTGAATGAAATAGTGAGGTATATATAGGGGTTTCCAAGAGATGTCGTGGCGGCATTAAATTCCAACGGGCAGATTTTTGTAGTGCGTGTTACGAGATTAAATGCCCGTTACGCTGTAGCCGTTGGCAGCTAGCCGTTACGCGTTTTTTTCGGTGGGCTGCCTTCAGCTGTCTCGACGGCATGGTGGGCGGGCTCCTTGTTGGACCTTCTTCTTGGTCCGGCTTTATTTATTCCTAAACCTAAAAATAAAAATAATTAACTAAATAGTTAAATTTGAAGAAAAATAAAAATGCAGAAAATAAATTGCAAAAAAAATAAAATCTAATCCTAAAACATAAAAAAAGAATGTTATTAAAAATAAATTAAGTTATGTTGGGAGTGCATCTCCCAAACATAACCACTTCTTGAGCTAGTTGTGTTTTGCTTTTTGTCCAGGAGGGTCATCTTGCTCCTTAGGGTTCTTGTTGCTCTAATTTCTGCCCTGGCAGCTGCTGCCTTGCTCTGCTTCTTGGCTGACCTTAGAGGCATGTTTTTTTTGGCGTACTTCTTTTTCTTTGCCTAGTTTTATAGACTGTAAAACATGTATCTTTATGTTCTAACTATCCACCCTCATTATGAGTTCCCCATTCTCTACATCTATCAATGTTCTGCCCGTGGCTAAGAATCGTCGCCCAAGAATGATGTGGGCGTTCTCGTCGGCTTCACAATCCAGGAGGTGGAAGCCAGCTGGGAAAATGAAGTTGCCCACTTATACAAGGATATCTTCAACTTTTTCCCTCCAGTTACACAAAGGAATGGTCAACAAGTTGGAGCATGATGGAGGTTGGCTTTGCTTGTCCAATTCCTAATTTGTTGAAGACAGCCTTGGGCATCAGATTAATGCTTGCTCCTAGGTCGTATAGAGATCTCATGTCATGGTTGTTGTCTATCTTGCATGGAAAGATAAAGCTGTCTGGATCTGTCCTCTTGGGCGGCACCTTGTTATGCATGTAACACCCCCTTCCCGTCCTGGTCGAGAGCCGGGTCGGAGCGTGCTATCGATGAACGATACGGTGATCGGTGCGATAAAATTTCATTTCAATTTCAACACTTAAACAATATTACACAAACAAAACTTTGTCGGATATAAATATTAGTCCCATTCACTCATTGGAAAACATTAATTAACCAATTAGGACCAAATTTATAACTTTTACAAGTTTTAGGGACTAATATGTAAAACTGAAAAATTAAAGGTCCTTTGATACAATAGATTATACCACAACGAAATTCAATGCAATATTAACTAGCCTGTAAAATTTCATACAATTTGAAGACCATTAACTCATTCAATTTAATCTTTCAAAACACAGTGACCAAATTGTAAACAATGCAAACCTTCAGATTATGCCCTTTTTAACCAAATTAACTAACCCTGTATCGAAACACTCAATCTTGTTTCAATACGGGTGGACGATGGTCAACCCCTATTGACTTTTCCCCTTTGACCGTATCGATACGGGCAAGCCTTGTATCGGTACGGGTTGACTTCTTTTGACTTTGACCCGTTTCGATACGCTATGAACCCGTATCGAAACGATTGGTTCATGTGACAAAATTTTTCGGTGTGGCCCTAATCTGTTTCGGTAAGCCCTATTTTCTTAGGTTCAATTATGCTTACACATATCGAAACGTCATCACCCGTTTCGATACGGCCTGACCCGCAATGACAGATTCTTGCTGGTTTTTATTCGAACTAACCTACCAAACGATGTCTAAATGCAATAAAACTTTATACACATTATTTCAATGCTATAAACTACTATCATGCCAAGTTTCATCTTCATTCGAATATGTTTACCATGTTTTCACCTTTTAGAGCCAAGTATGCATTTTAGGCCGTTTTCAAGCAAACATAACAAGTCATTTAGAGCACTTTAACCACATATAACACAGAGCCTTTATACATATAAACAAAACATCATCATCAACTACTTTAACTACTTTTCCACCATTCTAGGAGTTCAAAGGGACAAAAGTACTTTACATTAAGCCCGTGGTGACTTGTCGAACTTCTCGTTAATCCCGATCTTGGTCCGATACTTTCCTTATCCTGAAATGTATGGACAATGAATGCATTAGACTTATATAGTCTAATTGAGGTAGCCAATAACAATAAATGTACTTGGTGTACTATCATGATTTAATGACAATCATAACACCAACTATACAATGATCATGGCATATTCTTTAATCATGTTGAAACATAGTATCAATATTCAATTCACCAATAACAATATCTCATTATCAAGACGATGCAATATCAATAATCATATCATCAATGACAATATCAATAATCAACATTCTCCCTTGGATCGATTTCAAGCGTATTTGGATACACGAATTTCACCACTACACCAACAATCAATATGGTCCAATATTCTCCACTACACCAATTTTGACCAAAACAAATCACATCCCTCCACTACATCGTATAAACTCCGTACCACTGAGCTCATGAATTCTATGGCATGCCAATTGTATTCAGTACTTCGATCCCAAGGTCTGATAACAATAGCTCAATATCAATGGTTCAGTGACAATAATTCAATATCAATGATTCAATGTTAATAGTTTGATATCAATGATTCAATGACAATATCTCATCAATCATATAGCCATAACAATAGGCAATATTAATAAACTCATGTCAATGATTCTATATGTCAATGCTTCAATGATTTCCATGACAATAATAACAATGCTATGGACGATGAATCAATGCAATACTCACCAAACTTACCAATATGGTTTTCAATGATGCTTTATACAAAACCCCTTTAACTCAATGGTTAGTAAATCATACGAAATCAATGATGATAAATTCAGAAAGGCTCTTCGCCCAATTTTGAGACTCCGACTACACTCACCACGATAATCCAAAGCTCCTCTCGGATGACTATCTCTTTATTCCTAGCTTTTGATGGAGACGATGAATTAATCTTTTCCACTTCTTAAACCAGGAAGAATGATAAAGAATTATTAGAATCAATATGACAATATCAATACTTGAATAGCCATTAGCTATTAGATAAAGCTTAACTTAAAGCTTGAAATTGAGCATTCAATAGCCAAGAGAATTGATGGTTAATTTAGGGCTTTTACTTACCCGATCGATAGCTATGAATCGATGTTCTTAAATCAAGGAAAACTAAAAAAGATTTTTTTACCTTTCCGATTTTTTTTTGTCGTTGTTTTTTATTCGAATTCGGATGATGATGGTAAAGTTGATAAACTAAAAAAGTTTTTTTTTATTTATTTCGAGCCCCTCTTTTTTATTTCCACTAAAAAATTTTGTATTTGTATTTCAAATCTGGAAAAAAGAGACGATTACATTGTTTCTTATGGGTTTTTATAACCCATTTGATACATAAAAAAATACACAACTCTCCCCTTTTTATCCTTATTTTTGGAGATTTGAAGTTATCTTGGACGGTGGAACAGAGGTGCAGGGCGGTGGAGCAGGCATGGGCAGCTGAAGTGGCCAATGGTGGCGCGCGTAGCGACCACGGGGCAATGAGGCGCCGTGCGTGGCGACCACGCGCGAGGAAGTTGAACAGTCAAGGATAGCGGGTGCTGAGGGATAAACATTTAGGGTTTAGGTTATCTTTTTTAGGGTTTTTTGATTATTTGGTTTAATTGGATATTGGGTCTTTGTTGGGTATTAATTTTGGGTCGGTTGAGTTTGTAATGGGATATGAGTTTAGGCCCGGACAAAATGGGCATCTATAGCCCCTTTTGGTGCCTCTTTCCATGTCTCAACATTAAAAAATTAAATTCTAAGCCATAACCCTAAATTCTAAATCATAAACCCTAAACCCTAAAAATATACATTACCTCTAATTCCATAAACCCTAGCCTTAAACATTAACCTTAAACCACTAAACTTAATTTTTAATGTGGGGCATAAATAGAGACACCGAAAAGGAGCAGAGAATTTCTATTCGAAAATTTTAGGAAATAGTAGTTTAAATACTTATTTTGTAGTTGGAAGGTTTATTATATGTCATATTCTTCATTTCACCCCTGTATTATGAAAAACTAGTGGATTTAGTACATCTACTTTAATTTGTTTAAATTTAATACCTCCGTAAAAAAGTAATCCTCTATTTATTTATTTTTTTCCTGTTAACTCTAGTAAAAGTGGGCGTTTCATGTGTCTCCACCATATAGTGACGCATGCTGCCAATTAATTGTAACGTTGTTAATTATAGGGGAAATGTGTTAGTTGGGTGCAGTGGAGAAGTGTTAGGTTCAATTTTGAAGAACATGGTTTGAATAATCCCTGCTCCCATTCTCATATTATTTGTTTTATTTTTTCACGAATCATGCGGCACACCTACTTTTAACGGAGTTAACAAAAAAATAAACGAGGACTAGATTTAACATTTTAAAAATATATATGTAATATAAATTTGAGCAAATTAGAGGCAGTAAATCCACAAATCTTGTATAGTATAAGGGTGATGCAGAATTTGACCATTATTATATTAATGCAATTACTAACCTAGTGTCACGCCCCACCAAAGAGTACTAAGGCCAACCGAGACCAAATGAAGTGCATTGGGCATTTTAAGGACAAGCATGAACCAAAGAAGGTTCTAGAATGGTCTAGAGAGGCCTACAATCCTCTCAAAACGTTTCCACATGATTCTAGGAGGTTCCAGGAGGTCCTACACATATCTAGACAAATTCGGAAGACCTTAAAAGGTTCAGAAAGACTTTGGAAGGATCGTGATAACTCAGGAAGTCTCTGAAATTTTCTAAAAGCTTTTAGATAACTAGAGATATAATTAGATATAACTAGACACATATAGAGTTCTCTAGAATACTCTAGGCATGTACTTATACTAGTGTAATCTATAATATTGTCTTAGGGAGGGGAGGCCTATAAATAGGACCATCCACCCTCATTTATAACCATCCCCTAAAATCACTCAAATCCCACCAAATCCCACAACTCACCTAAGAGTTGAAGCTCTCAAGCATTGTAAAGCTTTGTAAGCTCTCTCAAGTTCAATAGAAGTCCTTTCTTCTTAAGCTCACTTACCTTCTC
This sequence comes from Hibiscus trionum, assembly GCA_030270665.1. Lineage (NCBI taxonomy): Eukaryota > Viridiplantae > Streptophyta > Magnoliopsida > Malvales > Malvaceae > Hibiscus > Hibiscus trionum. The sequence continues at coordinate 9,276,161 of BSYR01000053.1, forward strand.
TACTTTGTATTTGTTTGCCATAACGTTTGTGTGAAGACAAAGCTTATTAGCATTGAATTAGGAGTGCTAACGCCGCACAGATTAGCTCGAGGAAAATTAAGTCCGTGACATTAGGCCATCTATTGTAATCGGGTAAAAAATGATGACAATGGTGAGGACGTTTTTCCTTGCTGAGAAAATTTATCAGAACCATGATGTGTGTGTCCAATATTATGTAAGGTTGGTTCACAAACTAGCAAAATTTTGAGTAGAATAGTAGATAATACAACATGATCATACTTATGTTTTCTTCTAACAAATGTGTAATAGGAAAATTAATTAAATACCGAAGACAATCAAAATGAAAAGATCTAAGTTCGAGCAGCTTTGTTTGTATGTGTGCAGTAGTGTTAAAGATTAGGTTGGGCTAAGAGTATATTCATTTTTGTTGAAAGTAGAATAATTTGTCAAAAAGAACAGGTCTCTTTTTGTCTCCCTCTTCCTTATGGAATTCTCCAATTTAAATCCCTAACCACCACTACTGTTTCATGCTCATCCCTAACCTTTTCGCACTAATCCAATTCAACTTTTTTTTCAGAATACTGGTGTAACACTGCACTCAAATAAGGAAAAAGAGACCCCAAGACTTTTGATATCTTCATGACTGCTAAATGTTATAAAGAGAATCAAAGTACCTATGGATAAGGGAATAACTCACCACCACAAGAAAGCATTAAAACTTTTATGGTACCACAAAATAAACCTAACAAAACTACTTGCTCTTTATATTTGACTGACGAGATTCAAATCAAAATAAAAAAGATAACTTTGAGCTTCAATTTTTTTGTCAATCGACTCTAGACATAATCTTCTGCATTATATATTCAAGTTTGACTTGAGAGAGTTATATATAATCACTAACGAGCGTATGTCATACTATCGCTCCAACAGCATCACCATTTCACAGTGTGGAGTATGTGGAAAAAGATCAACAGCCATGGCTTTTACAGGTTGGAAAGGCTCTGAAATAGGCATCGACTTGGCTCTGTGCCGTGCTAAACCAGCACTGCTCATGTTCCTCCAGCCCCGATTATCTTTCTTCCCTTTCTCAACTTTCTCGGGAGATGGTGTGCAGAGCTCAATGGCATTTGCCACTAAGCTTTCAGGATTGCAAGAAATATAACTACAAAACAGAGAGAGAGTTGAATTTAGGTTGAAAAGAGAATGGAACAACCAAACCATGAACATAAGAAGCTAGCAATGGAAACTTACACAAGCCTGCGTAACCGAGCATGAGTTCGTAAAGCTTTGAGCACCTGAATTTTCAGAAAACAATAAATGAGGAAGATCCTAAAAGAAGATGGATCCGTATCTGATGAAACTTTTTTTTAAATTATTTTTATTTTCTTGCAAAACTATACTTTTTACACAAATAAAATAGTGATGTAAGAACAATGTCTAAAACTAAAGACACCTAGTTTTCAAAGAGAATTTCAAAGTATCTACAAAATAACTGCTACTTGACATGGATCAAATGCAGCAATAAAGTGCATGTCATAATCTTAGAGCTTAAAAGGAATTGGAACACAGAAAACTGCTGGTAGATCAAGAGGGCAATAATACTTACAGTGGGATGAAGTCCCATACGCGGAGGATCAACAATAGCAACAACATTTTTGAATTGCTGCACCAAAGAATTTCCATCTGTTGATGGGAAACTTTCCTGAAGTTGATTTTGGAGCTCTTTTCCATCATTATCTGAGCGGTTTTCAGGCTCTTGACATGAGCTCTCTCCATCATTATGTGCATTGGTTGTGGAAGAATCTTTCTCTTCACAGCCTAATGTTTCTTTTTCACTACTTTCTACGACACTTGAAAGTTGACCTTGTGTTTCAGAAACATTTAGGTACTCCTTCAACAGAGACCCTATTACATCCTCAGCCTGTTGCTCATAGAGAACACACAAGTAAATAACGGTACAAATAAATGCAGTTCGACAATTGTCCGCCCCTAACTTTTTCCCTCTAAAACGAATATATCAACCATTGAAAAATCAAACCTTTGAACAGATGAATCTACAATTTTTTATCCCATTAATCTCGGCATTCTTATAAGCATCTTGAACTGCAGAAGAATTCATTTCAATCCCAATAACCTGCAGATTTTAATGCCCAGAAAGTTCAATTACAAGAAAAAGGAGAATCTGCCATGCATATACAGATTAACTAAAATCATAATCGACTAGTTTAATACTTCACAATAACAACATTAACAAGCCTACAGCAGTCATTATTTACATTGATATACAATATGGAGCTCAATCTATGTCATATGATTCAGAGATGTAGATGCTGAAACACGTACAATGAAGGATGGGAAATGGATAGTGTTATTACCATACCAACGCGATGCGCTAACGTGAGTCCAATTGTTCCAGTCCCACAGCATACATCAAACAGCAAGGTATCAGGACCCAAACCAGCCCACTCACCAGCAAGTGAATATAATTTCTCTGCAGCAAGAGTATTGACCTGAAATACACAGTTTCCATTGCAAATTATCGATAATTACCATGAATGTTTCAACCAGGAAAGACAGAAATTGAGGCTCAAGGTCTTAACCTGAAAAAAAGCCGTTGGAGATATTGAGAACCGGAGGTTGCTTATACAATCATGAATCCTTGCTTCTACAACATTATTGGCTGTCTCCGGCCCAAGACTGTTTTCTCTTTTCAGGATGGGTATTGAACGCAATGGAGCATCAGTTGGTGCCACATTTGATATTCCTTGATGATCCTGGGTGAAAACAATGACCTAGCTCAAGCAACTGCAAACTTGCAAGGGTAAAGAAAAGAATAATGATGGAACAAGTACCTGAACAACAAAAGCTGTTAGAGGCAGAGGAGGAGAATTTGCGGCAGCACCTGCAGCAAATGCTTGACCAAGTCTCTCAAACTCACTGGTTATTTGTGCATCATCAATCCCAACTGAACAAATCTATGCAATCAGCATATGACAAACAAGTTAGCATATACGTGGTATATTAGTCATTTTAAACCCATCCATGAAGAAAAACTGTCTACCCAAACAACTGAATATATAACGGCAGGTTGAGGCAAAAGCATTTTCCCCTTTCATCCTTAATCAGCATTCCCATGCTTCTTTTCCTTTATAGAAACATACAGCTAAAAATATAACCTGAAAGATGAGAATAGAGCTTTCAGAATAGACACAAACCTGAACAATGAGCATGACCTCTGAAATATTGGCCTCAAAATTTTCATCTGCAACCTTCCCAGCAGATCTTCCTTCTCTGACCTTGTGGATTGAAATAGAATTTGAACATATGATTAAACAGACTTCACCAGCAATTTGATTTAAGAGCATTGGAACAAAAGGCAGCAATAATACTGGTACTAGCACTAGACCAGTGAATATTTTATGCTCAAAGCCATTGCACAGAAGAACATACAGTTAACTGACGCCAAAATCCTGTATTTTTAAATCTGTTCCAAATTGGTAAGCTTGAATGTTGCAAAAATTCCTGCAAGATCGAAGCATATTTGCAAGCAATTTTTGAAACATTTGGGCAGTCCACAGGTTCTTCAACAGCTGTCACACCCTCCCTGAAAGGATTCTTGTCTTTAGAGGCACAACTCCAGTTCAAAAGTTCCCAAGAAGGTTAAAAGTCTTTACCTAAAATTTCCCAGCATGAACCCCACAGTCGGTTTACCATGCTGAGAATATCCAACAGAAAACTCACACTTGTTGCGGTATCCATGTACAACTGGAGATTCAATTATACCTTCTAGTTCACATGGAAGACCACCTATACAAATGGAGGTTTTAAAAAAACAACCATTAGAAGAAATGACCATATACCATCTAATTGCAAATTCAAATTATTATACTTTACATTTAAGTTCAATGAGAGGATTAGTTTTCAATGGGTAGGTGAAAGCAAACCTCTTTCCCTAGCTTTAAGAAACCATTCAGGAAGTGAAACACCATTAGGACAAGCTTTACGTGCATTTCTAGTCTGCCAAATAATAACAGTTAGTCGAATATAATTAATAATGAAAATCATCATAGGTAAAAACAGAACAAATGAAAAATTGTTTCTAACAAGTTTTTTGAGCATTTGCATGACAGAATTCTTCTTGTGCTCCAGCTGATCACCGTAAGGCATATGAGCAAGAGGAGTGACTGCATCGCGTGCGCTTTTCACCTTTGAGGTTGAATCATCAAGTGCAGAACTGTCATCATTTGGCACACCATCTTCAACCTCATTTGAAGCGTTTGAAACACTTGCATTCACCTTAACTGATTCACTAGTCTGTTGGGAGCTCAGAGGTGCAGCCATTGCCGATTTCACTTTCCTCTCGAATGATCGAGGAATGACGTCTGCAACCTTTAAACTCTTGTTTCCAAAAGACTTTCCTTCCAGTTCCTTTCACAGTGAATAGATATTTGTATACCAGTCAGAAAATTTATAGCATATTTATGGATCACAGGGTTTCTATATAACTGAAATATGGGATACCTCAACTGCACTTTTCAACTGTTCAGCACTTTCAAAACTGACGAAACCAACCACCATGCCTTTCTTTTTCTTTGCAGATTTAAAAGTAATTCCCTAGAAGAAGAAAACAATTCATATGAGATACAAAGCAAAAAGAAACTCAGGGTGATTTACATTATAGATCATTGAACTTTAACATCGAAGCTCATGTAAGTCACAACTATCTGATTTCAGTCAAATTATATCACTAAACTTTTATTATTAACATGTAACAAATTAGATCACGTATGGTAACAATTTAAAGTAAAAAAAAATATCTAATTTAATTTCTAGAAGTAATGAACTTTGTGATTTCGTGCAGAGTGACGTGCAACATTTGCTGTGAGAATTACTCAACAGAATTAGCATAAATGACTTAATTTGTTAAGAATGAAGTTCAGTGATGAAATATAATAAAGTTTAAGATTTGCGACATATATGAAAAAGCTAATGCTTACCCAAGGAAATTCAAAATAATTCATATGAAGAAGACTTACCTGTTCACTGAGAAACTTCCTCAAACTATCCGCATGCCATTTCCTTGGCAAATGCACCAAGCATTTACTCAATTGAGGGTCTCCACACTCTTCACCATCTTCCCCATCCATGACCATTTCCGTCATTATAACCTCCTGCTCCTCTTCTTGCTTCGCTGCCAACTTCTCCCCATTCTCCCCTTTCATTGCCTTCTTTGCTCGCTCTGAAGTCGGATCCCACGTGTTATCGGGCCGTGGGCGGAGCTCCTCCTCGCCGTGGGCGTACTTACACGTGCTTCCATGGCTGCAGGTCCCATCTTGACGCCTGAAGTAAGAGCAAAGGGTGGTTTTCCACATAGGGTGGGTCGACAAGTTCTGGTTCGGGTCCTGGTCCTGGTCCTCCCGCTTGCGTTTCTCTCCAGGATTGGCGTCGGCCGTTGATTGGGGATCGGACGGCGGGATTGCTTCGTGTAGATGTTGGGGGTCTTTGTGGTTTGAATCTTGGCCGTTAGATTGGGGGATTGGGGTGGCGGAGTCTAGGGTTTTAGTTGCGGAAAGTGCGTTATTTGGAGAAGCCGCCATGGGAGTTATCGCACTACTTTTACAATTAGGTAAGTTCAGTTTTATGAAGTGACGAACGTGTGTTTTTATGCTTGCCCTCAGTTCAGTTTAATCTTGTGGATTTTTTTTTTCTTTTTTTTTTTTCGATCAATATTTTAAGGGTAAAGTACATTAGTGGTCACCAAATTTTTAGGTCGCGTTTATTTTAATTACTAAACTTTTAAAAATTTTATTGAGGTTACCCAACTTTTAATAATTTTTATTTTGATCCCTCCCGTTAACTTCGGTTAAAAACATGTTATCTTCTTCTTCAACCTCTTCCTCTTTCTCCTCTGTTTTTTCTTACAAAAAAATAACCTTTTATTTACCGATTTTCTTTCATTTATTCTTCTTAATTCAGTGAGGTTAAGAACGACAACTGAATAGAAGTGGATTAAAAAAAGATAAGAACACAAGATCAAGAGGCAATCGTGTGATATGTCATTTGTTAGAGCAGAGTTGTTTATACCTTCCTTGATGACCATCTGGGAGCAATAAAATTAAACCCAATGTTGATGCCACATGATTACCAATTACCAGTGGAATAAGAACTAGGAACTAGGTCATTCTACATTCATGCGAAGATGGATCTAAGACTAAATCCCTAAAAAAACTAAAAGGAGAGCGAGGTTTGACCAAAAACATGGAATTCCATGAACACCAAGAATAAAAAAGGATTTTTATTGTTTCATGGCAAAGGTTTAAAGATTTTAATAGACATGATGCTAGAAGGTTTGAACTTGAAAATTTCTAGATGAAAAGCTGTGGAAGAGAGGAAAAACTTATTATTTGTACAGATTAGATCATGAAATATTCACAACAGAAACTCTTAAAATGACTCCACAGATTTGTAACAAACAAACATATTCATATGAAAATAAAATGGAAATGAATTGTTTTGTAAATCTTTTTCAACCTCTTCCAAAACATCTAAGATTGTTCTTCAACCTCGCTCAATAATTTTCAACCACTCTGAACACCTTAACATTTTCCAAAAACATCTAAGAGAAGAAGATTAAATGAAGAAAATCAGTAGATAAAAGGTCATATTTTTGTAAGTTTTTATTTTCATGGAGGATGTTGAGTTGTATGGTGCTCGATTCGTTCAACCGATTATGCTCACCAAGTGGTGGAGAGGTGGATATTTGGGTGGAAGGGTTTAGGAAGCTAGAAAGGAAAATAGACACAATGATTTTAGAGTGGTTCGGTCTTCTAACAAGCACCTACATCCACTACCTTAGCTCCCCACTAAGGATTTCACAATCAATCCACTAATTGATTCGTCCCCTTTTCTAGGCTTAGGAGGAAACCCTTACAACCAATCAAGCTTTCTACCCAAAACCTTGATTGAAATCCTCTTTACAAGAGAAAAACAAAGCAAACTTATAATCCTCTAATAGGAGTTTGTTTGCACAATTAAGCACTCACCCAATCCTAAAACACTTGAGCAAATTTGACAATTTTGGCTCACTAGTGTTTGTCTATACAAGAATTGACAAATAAAGCACTAAGACAATTTCTTGATCATTTGATGTTTGACAATATGAGCATTAGCCTTCTCTTGATGCTTGGAGGTCCCTTTTATACTCCCAAATGAGTTTGTAGCCGTTACTAGTCGTTGGGGATGAATTGGAGCCGTTGAGGACTTAATTTCCCTTCATAAATGTTGTTCTGCAGCTAACGGTATCGATACACGTGGAACGGTATCGATACGGCCTTCATAGGAACTAGCCGTTGTGCTCTTGCCTGCATAGGCGTATCGATACGCTTGAGGGCGTATCGGTACCCTTTGACATTTAAATGGCCGTTGGGAAATAGCCGTTGGGGTAGTTAAACTAGGATCGGTACGCTGACATGGCGTATCGAAACGACCCCCTCCGTATCGATAAACTAAACCCTCATATCGATACGAGTTTTGACAGTGGCCAAACCAGGGCAAAATGGTATCGGTACGGGTACAACTGTATCGATACTGGTGACGTGAAAAGTTAAGTTTGGCTTATTAAAACATGAAAAATCTTTGTCAAAAACCTCTTAAAATACCTCAAACATAATTTCAAGTTGTTTGGACTTAAAAACAAGTTTTAAATTCTTTTCAAATTAGTCCAAAACATTTTTCAATTATTATATCAAAACATTGGTTCTACAATCTCCCCTTTTTGATATAATAAAACTAACTTGAAAAATTGTTTGGGTTCTCCCCCTTTAACTTTAAAAAAGTGAATAAGAGATTAAAGATATGAAGTCACTTAAAGCTCCCCCTTATTCATTTGAAAATCCAATTTTTCAAAACCATTTCTCCCCCTTTTTGTTATATCAAAAAGAATTTAAAATGACATTTAGCTCAAGATAACATAGGAGGCAAAAAAATTTGACACACTTGAAAATTTTTGGTTTAAAATTGGCTCCCCCTTACTCAAAGCATCATTGAAATTGTTAGTCCATCATATATGATCATCTAGTTGAATGAAATGAAAATAAAACAAATAAATTGCTAAAACAACTAGATTTTACCAACACTTGAACCCAAGGGAGGATGTGAAGCCTTCCTTCTTCAAGTGTTCCTTCTTTGTGTGCATGGAGCTCCCCCTCAATGTTTGACTTGTTGAACATCTCCATCACACCTAGCAATAGACAATCAAGTAATTTTTGGTATCCAAATTGCTTTGGATCCATGAACGTTAGAAGCACAAATTTTTGACCCCTTAGGAATCCATTTTTCAATGTCATCCTTTTTAATTGAAGTGGTTAGTCCTTTTGGGACCCAAACACTTCTAAAACATTTACCATTTTTAAATCTAGGGGCACTAGATTGTCTAACATAAAAATTTGATTTTTGAAAATTATTTTTCTTTTCAAGTTCATTTGAAATCAAATCTTTTTCTTTTTGAACTTTTAGAAGCAAATTTTGTAAATCAAAGCATTTTTGTTCAAAATCTTTTAATCTTGCTTCAAGTTCAAGATTTGTTTTGGAAAGCAAATCATTTTCAATATTTATTTTTGAAATCAAATTTTTGTTTTTAGAAAATGATGCCTTGAATTCCAAAAGCAAATCATCATAAGCATCTTGTAACTCATCAAATGTATAAGAAATTGAAACAGATGAGTTAGAAGTTACCTCCCCCTCATTGAGGGCCATCAAGCATAGGTGGGCTACTTCATCATCGGTGGAGTCTTCATCACTCCATGTGGCCACATATGCTTGTTTTGAAGATGATCCCTTCTTTTTGGATTTGTGGGAGTCCTTCATCTTCTTTATCGATTCATGCTTGGATTTTTCTATTTTGCTCTTCATGAACCGGGTGAATTTGTTGAAGAGATAGGCCATCTCTTCATCTTCACTATCCTCATCACTTGAATCTTCATGATGACATGTGGAGGACTTGAGAGCCATGGCACTTGCATTGATGCCAAGCCCTTTGATTTTCTTCTCTCCCATAGCTCTAATTTCTTCCCTTTTCTTCTCATCCTCTTTGTTCTTCTTCATGATTTGATGAGTAAGAAGAGACCCCATAAGTTCATCAAGCTTCAAAGTCTTCAAATTTTTGGCTTCGATGATGGCGGTCCTCTTTGAGTCCCAAGACTCGGGAAGTGAGTAGATGAGCTTTCGGACAAGCTTCTCTTCCGGGATGGCTTCTCCATAACCTTTAAGACCGTTGGTGATGGTGGAGAATCTATCAAACATCTTCTTGATGTTCTCTTCCGGATCCATCTTGAAGTTCTCATACTCTAATGTTAGGATCCCAATCTTGGTCTCCTTGACTTCATCGGTCCCCTCGTATGTGACTTCAAGCTTGTCCCATACCTCCTTGGCACTCTCACAAGAAGACATCTTCTCATAGATGGATGGGCCAAAAGCACAAAACAAGATGTGCAAGGCCTTGCAATTGAGCTCCATCTTCTTGCGATCGTCGGCACTCCACTCCGCTTTGCTTCGTTGAGGCACGAACGGACCATCTTCAACTATGTCCCATAGCTTGTAATCTCTAGACTTGATGAAGAACTTCATCTTTATCTTCCAATGGGCATAGAATGTTCCGTCGAAGAAGGGCGGTTTGTCTATGGATTGCGCCATTTGAGCCAGTTAATGAACTAGTGATCGAGCTTGCCGGATCTCCTCAATAGGATGTTAATCCTCTTCGATTGAGCCAAGCTCTGATACCAATTGTTGAGTTGTGTGGTGCTCGATTCGTTCAACCGATTATGCTCACCAAGTGGTGGAGAGGTGGATATTTGGGTGGAAGGGTTTAGGAAGCTAGAAAGGAAAATAGACACAATGATTTTAGAGTGGTTCGATCTTCTAACAAGCACCTACATCCACTACCTTAGCTCCCCACTAAGGATTTCACAATCAATCCACTAATTGATTCGTCCCCTTTTCTAGGCTTAGGAGGAAACCCTTACAACCAATCAAGCTTTCTACCCAAAGCCTTGATTGAAACCCTCTTTACAAGAGAAAAACAAAGCAAACTTATAATCCTCTAATAGGAGTTTGTTTGCACAATTAAGCACTCACCCAATCCTAAAACACTTGAGCAAATTTGACAATTTTGGCTCACTAGTGTTTGTCTATACAAGAATTGACAAATAAAGCACTAAGACAATTTCTTGATCATTTGATGTTTGACAATATGAGCATTAGCCTTCTCTTGATGCTTGGAGGTCCCTTTTATACTCCCAAATGAGTTTGTAGCCGTTACTAGCCGTTGGGGATGAATTGGAGCCGTTGAGGACTTAATTTCCCTTCATAAATGCTGTTCTACAGCTAACGGTATCGATACACGTGGAACGGTATCGATACGGCCTTCATAGGAACTAGCCGTTGTGCTCTTGCCTACATAGGCGTATCGATAAGCTTGAGGGCGTATCGGTACCCTTTGACATTTAAATGGCCGTTGGGAAATAGCCGTTGGGGTAGTTAAACTGGGATCGGTACGCTGACATGGCGTATCGAAACGACCCCCTCCGTATCGATACACTAAACCCTCGTATCGATACGGGTTTTGACAGTGGCCAAACCAGGGCAAAATGGTATCGGTACGGGTACAACCGTATCGATACTGGTGACGTGAAAAGTTAAGTTTGGCTTATTAAAACATGAAAAATCTTTGTCAAAAACCTCTTAAAATACCTCAAACATAATTTCAAGTTGTTTGGACTTAAAAACAAGTTTTAAATTCTTTTCAAATTAGTCCAAAACATTTTTCAATTATTATATCAAAACATTGGTTCTACAGAGGAAAAGATAGAGGGGAGAGAAGAAGAGGTTGAAGAAGAAGATAACGTGTCACTTCATCGCTTTTAACGGAAATTACTAGGAGGGACCAAAATGAAAGAGAACTAAAAGTTAGGTGACTCCAATGAAATTTTAAAAGTTCGATGACCAAAATGAACGCGCCTTAAAAGTTCGGTGACCATTGGTGTACTTTACCATATTAAATATTAATTCTTAGGGTAAATGTAGAAATATATGTTTTGATATAATAATTGAAAAATATTTTGGACTTAATTGAAAAGAATTTAAAATATTCTCTAAGTCAAAAACAACTTGAAAATAAGTTTGAGGATGTTTAAAAAGGTTTTGGCAATGTTTGAAATGTTTTAAGTAGCCAAACCAGTGTTTTTAAGGTACATGTTTCGATACAAGCATAATATGTATCGATACGTTTTGAAACTGCCATAACTCGTTTCGATACAAGGGTTACCTGTTTTGATACGGATAGGTGTTTCGATATAACACTAGGTGTTTCGATACTGACGTTCCGATACGACCCAAGATGTTTCGATACGGCATCTTCAATGCGCATAACGACTCTTTCTGTTTTAGTCGTGTTTCGAAACAGGCAGGTACCGTTTCGATACGAGTAGTTGCAGAACTGCATTTATAGTGGGAAATAAAGTCTTCAACGGCTCCAGTTCAACCCCAACGGTCCTCGACGGCTATAAACTCAATTGAGAGTATAAAAGGGACCTCCAAGCATCAAGGGAAGACCAATGCTTCAATTGTCAACAACCATATGATGTCAAATTATCTTTAGAGCATAATTGATCCATTCTTTGTATAGACAACACTTGTGAGCCTAAATTGTCAAATTTGCTCAAGTGTTTAGGTTTGGGTGAGTGCTTTAGTGTGCAAACATCAACCTTGTAAGAGGGATTTTAGTTTGTTTATCTTTATCTCTTGCAGAGAGGGCTTAATCAAGCTTTGGGCTAGAAAGCTTTGATCGTTGTAAGGGTTTCCTCCTAATCCTAGAAAAGGGGACGAATCAATTAGTGGATTGATTGGGAAATCTTTAGTGGGAAGCTAAGTTAGTGGATGTAGGTGCTTGTTAGAAGGCCGAACCACTCTAAATTATCGTGTCATTTTATCTTTTAGCTTCCATACCTCAATCATCCAAAAATCCAACTTCTCCACCACTTAGCAATCCATAACGGTTGAAGGAAATCGAGCCTATCAAGCCTAACAGTAAACCACGTAAATCATTACTGAATTTTACTCTCAAACTTATTTTGGTAATTAAAGTTTTAAAATATTTAATTAACTCGTTAAAGTTTAGACATTGAATATTTTTTGTTACTCTTCCGTTATTTTTTTGACGACGTCCATCTACCAACGAATGAAATAATTTCTCCAAGATTTGAATAGTGAAAAACTTCATCGGCACGAGAGAAGCAACATACAGAGACGACGGATGAGAGAGATCAACGAAAGAGTGAACCAGAAAATTTTGGTTGATTCGTGAGATTTTGAACACTTTCCGGCAAAATGGAGGCCAAATTCAGACTTAGGGGGCAATACGAAGTGACTGGTAAACGAACGACCACCATCTATAACTGTTTGAGATTTAAAAGTGATAAAAAACGTTCAATGTTCAAACTTTAGTGACAAAAAACGTTCAATATCTAAACTTTAGTGAGTAAATTAAACGTTTTAAAACTCTAGTGACAAAAAAAGAGTTTAATAGTAAAATTTAGTGATGACTTACGTAATTAACTCTAACTTTTACTAAATATCAATTTAGAGAAAATTACTTTTAAAATGCTTTTTAAATAGATTTCACATACTTGCTTCAATTGTTTGATATTATAATTATACTTTCAATTATAATTTATCATAAATTTAAATATATGTTTACATTTTTTTGAGTTTCGTAAAATTAAATTCATATATAAATTTAGGTTTAATGTCAAAATAAGTGCTCAAATTATCTTATTTTTCTCTTTTAAGTGCCTAAACTATTTTTTGTTCCTTTTAGGTGTCCAAGCTATACTGTTTTCCCTTTTTAGGTGCCTAATTTTTTTCTCCTTTTTAGGTGCCAAAACTATCATTTTTGGGCTAAAGTAGGTGCTCAAACTATCATTTTTGGTCAAAGTAGATGCTTCAGTTTGACCTTAAAAGGGACAAAAAAAATAATAGTTTGGGTACTTAAAAAGGGCAAAAAAAGTTAAGCACCTAAAAGGGAAAAAATGGATAGTTTGGGCACCTAAAAGACAAAAATATAGTTTAGGCACCTAAAAGAGGAAAACGTGATAGCTTGGGCACTTATTTTGGTATTAAGCCATAAATTTATTTGTAATATCTCATATATAATTAGGATGTCAATTGGGTGGGCCGGGTGTGTAGGGTGTTTTCTCCGCACTCATTCCTATCAAGAATTTTCATCCTTATCTACGCCCCCACGACCTGTTGCGAATACAAAATATAAAACCATACATGCACAATAACCCGCAAGACAAAAACTATCTCCGCCCCCACCACCCACGTGGTTCCTGAGACCCGCCTAATCTCCTCTTTACCGGCTTCATGACCCACTTCATATAATATATTTCTAAGTATTAGTTAAATAAATATAAAATAAATTTGTTATGAAAAAAGTATGAAATACCTATCATCCGGACTCCCACCACATATGTGACATTATTCTAACTGTCACCCTAAAAGGAAGGCTTGACGACAACAATAAAAAAATCAAGAAACATGACTGATGTTCTTAAAAATATTTGTATATTTGATTTGATCAATCTCAAATCCTATGATTCAATATATATATATATATATATATATATATAGGGTTTAGGAGTTTAGGTGTAGGGGTTTAGAATTTAGGGATAGTTGTTTTAATTTAAGGTTTAGGGTTACAATTTAGGATTTATATGTTAGAGTTTAGTTTTTAGGGTAATATGATGAGGATTTATGTTTTAACCTATAAGCCCTAAATTATAACCCTAAACCTTAAATTAAAACAACTATCCCTAAAATCTAACCCCCTAGACCTAAACCATAAACCCTAAACTAACTCCATATACCCTAAAACTAAAGCGCTTGTGGAAACTTTCAGTTTCTACCGCTTGTGTATAGAATATTTATCCAAATATTAATTGCCTTAAATTTGACTATGATTCAAACTGATATTTTAAAAATATTTATATATTTGATCTAATCAAACTCAAACTCAAATTCAATTATATTTTTAATAATATTTATAATAACATGTTATAAGATCTGTTGGGGTGGGAGCGGCTGATGCGAGGCGAGTGGTGATGAGGAGAGTACAAAGTCACATTCACACATGTCTCACCACCCACGGTGAATCTAATTTTTATCTCCCTATCCACCCCACAACTCGTAAACTGTGTAACCATCTCTGCTCAATTAGATGCAAAATAGAGCGAATCCATGCAAAACTCGCTCCACTAACATCCCTACAAATAATAAAAATATTTATGATGATCATATTTTAAAGTTGAATGTTTTTATATTTTTGGATAATTTACAATTTAAATCATTAAATTTAACATGAACTTTTATTTACATCACAAACTTTTAATTTTATCAAATTACATCATTCAACTTTTATCATTAATAAATTAAATCACTTGTACTAATATCGTTAACTAACTCTAACAAAAAAACTAAAATTAACACTTTTACTTAACATATTTTTCACAAATCATGATCAAATAATGTTTAATTGATAATTTTAATATTTTTATAGGAATTTTTTAAAACATTTCATTTAAATAAATTCAAAGAAAAATAACTAAATTTCCTATTAATCCTAACAAAAATATTTAAATTTTCAATAGAATATTATTTATCCATGATATGCGAAAAATATGTTGAATAAAAGTGTCAATTTCAATTTTTTTCATTAAAATTATTTAATTGTATCAATATAAGTGACTTAATTTATAAATAATAAAAGTTGAATGATGTAATTTGATCAAATTAAAGGTTTGTGATGTAAATGAAAGTAGATGTTAAGTTTAGTGATCTAAAATGTAAACTACTCTATATTTTTTAATTAATCATAATGATTAAATCAAGATTTGCTTTTAAAATTTATTGTTATCTTGGTAAAAGCTTGACCTTAATATGTTCTTAAATTGAAAATCATTTTAATAAATGAAAAGATATCTTCTGAATTATTGAATAATTTTTATAAATTGAAAACTCTTTAAATTTATGGTATCAAATATATTAGTATTTTAAAAAAAATCGATTTATAACATTTTTTAAAGTTGTATGCGTAAGAAAATTTTTAATTTTCTTAAATTTGCATATGTTCTCATTGACATTCTCTATGTATACTATTGATATCACGATCTTTGTTTTATCTTAAATATCTATTGGTATCATTTCTCAAACATCATTTATTTCAACAATTGGTATGTAATGTGTTTTTATTTTTCAAAATTATTTTTATTGTGATGTTTTAGTGAGGGAAAGTTCTAAGAAAAGTATGTTAATAGATTTGTATCTTGTTTGGTTTTATGTTTTTATGAAAAATATATTTTACAAAATATATATCATATTGAACCTAACAAATGGTATTAGTAGAAAACGTATGACACTCATTCTAGGAGATTAGGGTTCAGTCACTTCCTTTGCAAGCTGTATGTACATAGTCAAAAGGTTAATAATATGTATGAACATATACTACATTGTAATCACCTTGAATATATGTCATATTGAATGATTGAATAATAATTCATTTGAATCTCAATTAATAGTTTTTTTTTGTTTTATGCATGTCCGTCTTACGGTCCATGTTCGGGGTGCGATGTTGCCCCTCCTAACAATATCGTCTCCAAGGTTCAAACTCACATCCTCTCTTTAGGAGTGCAATGTGCTTTACCAATGCACCAAACACTTGTTGGTTTATAAATTCGTTTGAATCTTCATCAATAGGTTTTAAATCGTTAAATCTTAATATTTTGATCAACAAGTTTTATGTTTTATAAATAATTAGTTTGAGTCTATTTTAATACACGACAATTATGCATGCGAGATTCAAAATATTATTTCTACTTATTGCATAAAGTCTAAATAATCTTGGATTTATTGAATTTTATGTTTTCTTAAATTATCATTCGTCTAGATTGAAATTCAATATTATTTTCTCGAGTGTCAAAGTTTTTAAACTAAAATCATTAAGAGTGAGTTTTATCTTTCAAGGTTTCATGTACTTCAACTTTTTATTTTCTAATTTATTCTCCATTGCTATTTTACACTAATAAAGTTCAAAAAGGAAGAAGTAAAATTTTTAATTAAAAAAATCTTAAATATTTTATAATAATTTATTTTTTTTCAAAATAATATTGTTCAATAATTATATTTTTCAAAATAATTTTCAAAAATTTTGTTATATAAAATACATGAGATTGTTAAAGTTTGAATGTAAGTATTTTGATATACCAAATATTTGTAAAATATTTTTTGATTTAATCAAATATTTCAACTGAGTTATAAAAGTTATTTTTTTTGCAAGTAATGTAATAAGGGGGCAGTCTGCCGAAACGGACTATCCTCGTTTGTTATGGATCTAGGAATGTTGTAGGCACGTTCCTGCAATAAAAACGACAAGGAAACAACAAAAATTATACGACATATTTATGTTAAATAGGAACTCAAAGATGAACAAAAATAAAAATAATAATAATATAGGGTAAGATGATAATTTTGGCGTTTTGAAAAGACTTCAAACGATGGTAAATAAGGCTTCAAAAATGACTGATGTTGGAAACGCTAAATTCGAAAGAACTTGCACAATCTACTAAACAAACTCGAATCGAATTTATTTAACGTCGAAGGACTTGGACCCGCTAAATAGCAATTTAGGAACCCGAAGTATCAATGACAAACAAACAAGATTGAGTGTCGAATAGTTCTAAAAAGAACCAAAAAAAAAAATTCTCTCAAGTGTAATTTTTATTTCGAAGTTGGTAACCTTTTTACATGTAATTTCGGTCTACTTAAATAGGGAGAAAGGTGGTTGGCCGAGCCTTACACTTGTGGTTGTTATTTAAGTGTTTGAAAATTAAATTTAAAAACTACCATGGGCGGCATTCAATTGTGGCCACATATTTGACAAGTAAGTGGCGGCAATGCACATTTAACATGTGCATAAAAAGTATTTGAAATGCAAAGAACAATATGCTTGTTCTTATCTCCTGGACTTTGCCGCACTAAAGGAGTGAAAACCGGTTGCATTGAGATTTGAAGGAGCACGTGGCTGCACATGCAAAAGTATGCATGCATAAACTTCAAAGATGGAAGCTGCTTGCTGATTCACGCATGGCTGCTTGATTCTTTGATGTCCGAACGTGCATGGCTCACGCATGGGCTGCTGCACACATATGCAAAACATTATTATAACTTACATTATCAAATTATTCCAAACATATGTATCATATTATATACATATTTAAATATACCTAATAAGTAGTATAACCTAAACACATCATAACTCAATATGCAACACATTAAAAGGCTTACTATCTAAGGCACAAACATTATCAAATGATTCAGAAATATTAGCACAAGTAAGGAAAAGAGCTTCCCTAAAACGTTGCGCCCTAGATCGCATAATTGGTTCTAATGGTAAGACCTCCGGATCAACATCAAGTGCAGGTGAAGATGTGCTCACATCATAATGACTATTTTACATCCCAACGGTCATAAACAACTAAAATCTCATTCCACAGTATATAAGAACCACAATAATATTTGAAAAAGGTTACTACATTTATTTAAGCTAAAAGATCAAGAGAAAAAGAGTTTAACTTTTCTTTCTTTCATTTCTCTTGTAAACAATGTAGTTCAAAGGTATAAGGGTCATGTGCAATTTATTAAATTGAAGCTCTCAATTTAAAAAAATAAATGTTTGGTTGATTTTTTGTGCACGTGATAGGCTAACTTTTGAATATAAAAATTAGTATAACACGACTCAATATATATAGAGATAGGATCCAGTTACACAGTGTAAAACTCTCTAAGTTTTACATGTTTTTTTGGATCGTTGGATGAGTGAAACGGATGGATGAGATTAACAGTAGAATATGTGAAGATTATCACTTGGGAAAAAAAGTAAGGAGTTAATCTCAACCATCCATTTCCCCCATCCAACGATCCAAAAAACGTGTAAAACTTAAAGAGTTTTACACTGTGTAAGTTGATCACAACCCATATATATATATACATATATATATATATGAAGTACAACAATTTTTTGTTTTCTCAATGTGTTTTACCACTAATACATAACTAATCTTATGTTTTTCCTTGTAAACATTTAACTTAACTCATTTTGGGACCCTCCGTTTTCTGAGAGCCTTGTGCGATCGCTCCTATTGTACATGTCAAGAACCACCCTTGCTTGTAAATATTTGTAGAGTGCTTTCTTTATTGTATATATTTTGTGTTGTTTTTTACGAGCTTAAACTTGTAAACACCCACCTAGAGAGGTATATATTGTTTACATAAATGAAATCTTGTAAAATTGAGAGGTTCTAGTTTAATCTTAGAAAACTAGAGTGATTTTATCTTATCCATTGTAAAAGATATGAGGTTTTCTATCTAAGATGATAGTAGTTAATTGTGAATTCTTAAGTGGTGAAAGATTCATTGAGGAAGTTGAACGATTATAAAGTAAATTTTGTCAATTCAACTGCCCATCACAAATGAGTGAATTGATGAGAAGAATGGAGGGGTAACTCAAGAGTCAACCCTCTTTGTCAAGAACGAAGGTTCCAGTTTAGATTGACGGCTTTCGCTGCCGCCTAGGGTTCTCAGTTTTTGTGGATAATATCAACAATAGGATTCACCACTAGACTTTATATGAGGCGTTCCAGATGTATGGAAGAGTAGTTGATGTTTATATCGCTTACAAAAATCCGAAGAGAAGAAATAGATCTACTACCTTTGCTTTCGTGAGGTTTAGCAATGAAGAAGAGGCAATTTGTGCTAAGATCAGGGGCAATGGCAGAATCATGGATGGACATCGCATTAAGGTATTCATCGCTAATCAACCGTCTTGTTCAGCTCCACAAAGAAAGCCAACCACATCCTTAAAACATCAACAACCATAGACAAATTTCATGCGTCTCTTAAAGATTCCAGAGCCTATCTCGAAGCTCTCTTGGGACATGGTCGCAACTGTTGCGTGTAAAAGAGTCTATCGCAATTGTAGTGCAAGTGTACACGATGCAAGTAGTAAAGTGATACGAAGTATCGGATATCGTCTCCACAGGGATTGGGCTAATAGCTTCACCTTAATTCACTGCACGAAGTAAAGAGAATAGTTTAGGAAGTTGTCAAGAAAATATTGAATAAAACGTAAATAAAAGAGTAGGAATATCAAGATAGAGAGAATGGGCTGGTATTGAATTGCTCAGTAGTGCAGGTATTGTATTGCTTAAGAACTCCAGTTCTGTCGTCGCGCCTGTCGCTGGCAGCACCTGTCGCGGCAGCTGTCCGTTGGTCGTCGCGGCAGCAAACACACCAACTCAGTACTTTCAAGTTTGGCAAGAATCCCAGATCTGCCTTGGCCTATCCCTAGGTCCAAGTCTGTCGATGATCACGTCTTGATGATACCTCCCGGCGTAAATCGAAGGATGAACACCGATGTGTATGAATTCTTCCTTAGCCACTTAACCTTACCCTATCCCTAGGCACAAGATAGTTCAACTATAAACTAGAGAACTCGCTCTTATTTCTTTCGAATACTTAACTCTCCCGATGCTAAGTAAATAGATAACCTCACAATGCTCTCCCGATGCTCTTGCAAGATATTAAAACCAAAATAAGAGAACTTGAAGTTTATTTTATTGAACTTGAAAAATCCTAAAACAAAACAACCCTTGCAACTACTTTACAAATCAACCCGTGGCCCTAGGGGGTTTTTAGAACATGTCGACGACGGGTAAACGGCGGAGGGGTTTGGTTGTCGGTTATGGGGTATGATATTTTCTAGGTTAAAACCTATGCCCTTATATAAGCTTTGGGCTCAAGAATTCTAAGATAACAAGGATTACAACTTTTAATTAAAAGTAAGATTCTAATAAAGACTTTAATATTCAAGTATCCTACTTTTCAGCCGCCTCCTTGTTTCATGGGATTTCCTCTCCTTGAGCTTTGGCTTGACATATCTTTTGATCCGGGGCTTGGAAAAATATATGGTTTTCACACGACAGACGAGCATAATTTTCTCTATCTATCGAGGTCCATTTTGCTTTTCCTCCGCTAACTTGCTGTCGTCCTCTGCTGTCACGGCAGATCCATGGCAGCATCATCCTCATCATCTGCTTGTCCAGTTCAACTCTTCTGCTTCTCTGCCCTGTGCCCGCCTTCTTCGTCAGCGATGGCAGCAACCTGCAAAATCAACCATTTTTCAGTAGAATCCGTGCTTTTACTAATTTTGTGATGTTTTGCTGTAAACTAACCTAAATGCAATGCAATGATGCTTGAATGCAGCAGAAATATGGGTTAAAAAGGGTGTAAATAATAGAACTTTTACACACTCAACACACCCCCAAACTCAAGTTTTTGCTTGCCCTCAAGCAATTAAGACCTAAAAGAAAATGAATATTTTTGTGTTGGCCTTCAAACAGTGATTGTCCCTTACCCGTCGCTCATTCTCTGTGGCGGCAGCAACCTGTTGGAAAGATTAGGATCTGTCCGGAATCTCACTATAGTTCTCGTGCAGTGTGTGCATGCTTGTGAACAGTTATATGCTACGATTCTCTTAGTTTCACTAGAATATTCAACTTTTTAACTCGAATTTTTATGCCAAAGTTTATTTTCTTGAAGACACATTTTCATGCTTCTTTTTCTTCTATTTTCAAGCTAAAATTTTCTAGAGCCAGTTTTGGGCACCTCTAGTTAGCTTCCTAGAGCCGGTTTCGGGCACCTCTAGGTTTTTGAATTTCTTTTGCTAAACTTCTTTCCTAGAGCCAGTGTTAGGCACCTCTAGGGGCTATTCAAGTGCTAAGCTTCCTATTCTAGTTTGGCTAAAAGAAATCTAAGCAGTATAACAGTCACAATGGTGTTTAAGTTTTCAGAACTATAGAAAGGCTCTAAACTTCTCCTTAATCTGTCCTAAAGATGCTGCCACGACAGAGCTGTCATGACAGGTAAGTTACTTCACAGTTTTAAGCCAACAGTTTAATCTTTTTTTTTTGAGAACTTAATAAAAGACACAATAATTAATTAAAGAGATGTACTAAGACTCCATTAAAATGGAGGGTTGCCACCCCCAAACTCGAGGGTTGCATTGCCCTCAATGAAAATGACAGATAAAATGAAGGCATGTACATCACAAAATATAGATAAGCAGGTAGCAAGAAAAAGAAAAATAAAAACTTAAATTTCAATCGCTGTCTTCACTGCTGCTGCTGACACGGATCTGGCGGTGGCGTCTGGGTTGTGGGGCAGGCTGGGTAGGTTGCTCCACGACCTGGATGTCTGAGCTGCTGCCACTATCCCAAGTGCTGCTGGTGGTGGTGCTAGCTTTGGGCATTAGTTTTCTGTCTGCCACGTGTTTCTGCCTCTTGACAGGCGTGAAGTCCTTTTCCAAATTTCTCCTGATAGGAGGGTCTGTCTCGATGTCATGGGAGGCAGGTCGCTTCGTTCCTCGGGCAGAGGTTTCTTCCGTTGGGCTATCAGCTGCCGGCTGGGTAGGTGATGGGGTGGAAGCAGCAGAGTGTGCATGGGGGGAGACAGGTGGTGTAGGTGTGTGGACAGGGGAGGGGATGTGGAAATAGTGGGCAGGGAAGGTGGGGAAAATAACATCGGGATAATTTAAAGTGTTGGTAATGAAATTTACCGTCGAGTTGGCGAAATCCCGGATGAATGTCATCAGCCCCATTTGTCTGTCTTCCACCCATTGTATTGCAGCAAGGATCTGGGCAGATTGGTTGGTCTGGGTGGTTGCTGTGGCAGGTTCATGGGCAGGTTCATCGGCAGGTTCCTCAGATGATTCTGTTGGGGAAGCAGCCAGGTTGAAAGAGGAGAGGGGGGTAGCAACTATCGGCTCCATGAGGCTGGTTATGTTGTTGTCAGTCCAGCCTCTGCCCTGGACTAGTTTGTCGGTGGTGGCCTCCGGGACAGCAGCGCAGCGGCAAAGAGAAGTGATCATAAATGGTAGGCAAAGGCGGGAGGTGGAGCGAAATGTGCAATCCAAGACGCTGTCCCTCATATAGCGGCCCACGTTGATAGGCCGGTCGTTCATGATCGAATGAATGAGGGCAAGCCTCTGCTGATCCACAGTCGTGTGATGGGAGGACGACAGGATACGCTTCTTGATGAAAGCGTTCCATAGCTTTGCTTCTGGAAGGAGCTGCCCCCTTTTTACAGAGTTGGGGTTCTTTTTGCTCGTGTTCCACATAGTTCCTTCCTCTGTCACTTCTGCCATGACAGCTCCGTAGGCAGCAGCGTCGAGTGTGTCTAAAAATTGCTGATGGGCATCGTCGTTTGGACCAAAATAGAGACCATACATGTGGTTGATGCTGTCAGCTGTGAATGGTACCTTGAACCCTCGGACAGTGACGGATGTCGCCGTCTTGCTGTTGATGGCAGCATAAAACTCCCTTACCAACGTGTCGTTTAATTCTGCGGGTTGTTCTGCGAACTGCTCCCATAGTTGAGCTCGTATTGCCCTCGCAATGAATGGTCGAAGCCCTATGTTTGGAGCCTTTCGGATGTAGATAAAACCTCTTTCTTCCCATAATTCCTTGGTGGCGAAGGCCGACGGTGTGGGTGCTGCTGATGAAGAGGCTGAATCAGCACCGCAGCGGGTTTGTCTGGAAGACATTTTAGTTGCAAGGGTTGTGAAAGTAAAGAAAACAAAGAAAAACGAGAGGAGAAAGCAAGTAAGAATAAGCAGAAGTGATGAAAATGGAAATGAGAACGGGGTTTTATAGCGGTCGAGTTGCTGCCCGTTTAATGCTGTAACGGCAGGCGGGAATAACGGAGCGACTGTTGAGATTTGGCGTGTCTGACGCGTCTGACACGCATTTATGCATCTGTTACGCGTCTGCCACACGTTTCTGCGTCTGCCGTGTCAGTCTGTTGACAGCCTGTCTTATCCGTGTCTGCGACGGCAGCTGGAACGACAGGCTTCAATAAATGGGCTCTGTTGGGCTGATGGATGGATGGTGGGCTTGGGTCACTTCTTCCTTTCTTCTTGACTCCTTTATTTGCTGAAAACAGAAAATATAAAAACATTATTTAAATAAAATAACTCTAATTTCCTAATAAATAATACTAAGTAATAAAATAAATCAAAATAAAATTTAGGTTAAATTAGGGATGCCTTGTGGGGCATCTCTTAAAGTAACCACTTCCTGTATTCCTGGGGCTTCAGTCCTCTGATAATGCTTGAGGCGCTGTCCATTGACTTTGAATTGGTGCCCGTCTTTTAATGATTGGATTGTGATGGCACCATGGGGAAAAACTTGTACCACTTGGAATGGGCCAGACCATCTAGACTTTAGCTTTCCTGGGAAGAGTTTCAATCTAGAATTGAACAACAACACAAGCTGCCCTGGGCAGAACTGTCGTGGCAGCAACTTCCTGTCATGCCACTTCTTAGTTTTCTCCTTGTAGATTCTTGCATTGTCGTAGGCCATTGTCTGTATTTCCTCAAGCTCGTTCAGATCTAACAGCCTTTTCTGGCCTGCCTTGTCCAAGTCCATATTCACGGCCTTGATTGCCCAATATGCTTTGTGCTCTATCTCGACAGGCAAGTGACAGGTTTTCCCATAGATCAATCGGTATGGAGACATGCCCAATGGAGTCTTAAAAGCTGTCCTATATGCCCATAATGCATCATTAAGGAGTAAAGACCAATCTTTCCTAGTTGGCTTAACCATCTTTTCAAGAATGTTCTTAACTTCCCTATTAGATATCTCAGCTTGTCCATTGGTCTGTGGGTGGTATGCTGTCACGATCCTGTGCTTAACACCATATTTCTTCAAGGCGGCAGCAATAACCCTATTGTCAAAATGTCTCCCTTCATCACTGATGATCGCCTTAGGGATGCCAAATCTAGAAAAAATGTTTTTGTGCAAAAACCTTTGGACTGTCTTGGCATCGTTCTTTTGAGTGGCGATGGCTTCAACCCACTTAGAGACATAATCCACTGCTAGGAGGATGTATAGGTTTCCACATGAAGATGGAAAAGGCCCCATAAAATCAATCCCCCAAACGTCGAAGATCTCGACTTCTAGAATGTTCTGCAGTGGCATCTCGTTTCTCCTCGAGATGTTACCTGTCCGCTGGCACCTGTCACAGTTCTTGTAGAAGTTCTGTGCATCTTTATACAGTGTCGGCCAGTAGAACCCTGACTGCAGCACCTTGGCAGCAGTTTTGTTGCCTCCTAAGTGACCTCCATATTGTGAAGCATGGCAGTGATGGAGAATGTCTTCTTGTTCTTCTTGTGGTACACACCTCCTTATAACCTGATCTGCGCATAGTTTGAAAAGAAGAGGTTCGTCCCAATAATAATGCTTAACATCATTTTGGAACCTCTTCCTGGCTTGATAATTAAGATAAGAAGGAAGTATTCCGCTAACTATAAAATTAACGAAATCAGCGTACCAGGGGAGTTCAGAAGACTTACCTGCCGCCATGGCTGTCGCGACAGCAATTGCGGCAGCAAAGAGCTGCTCGTCTGGGAAGGTCTCCAGTATATTTGTCTCGTCGATTGGTAGACTCTGTCCCTTCTCCAATCTTGACAAGTGGTCTGCCACCTGATTTTCTGTCCCCTTTTTGTCCTTGATCTCAAGGTCGAACTCTTGTAATAGCAAGATCCACCGTATCAATCTAGGCTTTGCATCCTTCTTTACGAACAAATACTTCATGGCAGAATGGTCTGTGTGCACTATTACCTTCGTCCCAAGTATGTAAGAACGAAACTTGTCAATGGAGAACACCACAGCTAATAGCTCCTTTTCTGTGGTGGTGTAGTTCACTTGGGCGTCATTTAATGTCTTGCTGGCGTAGTATATGACATGAAACAACTTATCTCTGCGCTGCCCAACTGCTGCCCCGACAACATAGTCACTAGCATCACACATAATCTCAAATGGCTGTGTCCAGTCTGGTGGCTGTACTATGGGGGCTGTTACTAGTTTTTCCTTCAGAACCTTGAATGCTTCAGTACATTCTTCATTAAAGTCAAAGGGTCGGTTCTGCTCTAAGAGATGACATAGGGGCTTGGTGATTTTTGAGAAATTTGCAATAAACCTTCGATAAAAACCAGCATGCCCTAAAAAACTCCTAATGCCCTTGACTGTGGTCGGCGGCGGCAGCTTCTCAATTACTTCTATTTTAGCCCTGTCGACTTCTATCCCATGGCAGCTAATCTTATGGCCAAGGACTATCCCCTCATCCACCATAAAGTGGCATTTTTCCAATTCAAAACAAGATTTGCTTTTTCGCATCTTTCAAGTACCTTTTGTAAGTTGCCGAGGCAGCTCTTAAAATCGTCTCCAAAAACGGAAAAATCATCCATAAATATCTCAAGGAAGTCCTCTACCATATCGGAGAATATGGCCATCATACACCTTTGGAAGGTGGCAGGTGCATTACATAGTCCAAACGACATCCTCCTAAAAGCGTACGTTCCGTAGGGGCAGGTGAAAGTTGTCTTTTCTTGATCCTCCAGTGCGATGGCAATTTGGTTGTAACCTGAGTAACCATCAAGAAAACAATAGTAAGATTTACCCGCTAATCTATCAAGCATTTGATCAATAAAGGGTAAAGGAAAGTGGTCCTTTCGGGTAGCTTTGTTAAGCTTCCGATAGTCCATACAAACCCTCCAACCGGTCACAGTCCTAGTTGGGATTAACTCATTGTTCTTGTTGGTCACCATGGTCCTTCGTCCTTTCTTTGGAACACATTGCACCGGGCTCACCCATTTGCTGTCGGAGATGGCGTAAATAATACCAGCATCTAACTATTTGATTATCTCTTTACGCACCACCTCTTTCATCGCATGGTTTAGCCGCCTTTGGGCATCAATGGTCGGCTTATGATCTTCCTCGAGGAGGATTTTGTGCATGCATAACGCCAGACTGATGCCTTGAATGTCTGCGATCGTCCATCCAATTGCCTTTTTGTGCTGCCTTAGCATGCCGATTAGCTGCCGTTCCTGTTCCTGCGGCAGCTTAGAAGAGATGATTACGTGCAACGTATCATTTGAACCAAGAAAAGCATATTTAAGCTGCCCTGGCAGGGGCTTTAGTTTTACGGCAGGTGGTTCAATAGTAGATGGCTTTTGGATTAAATGGTTATCCAAAGTATAATTCAAAGGTTCGAATAACTTACCTGGACGATTGCCTAACCAGTTTACCTCCTCCTGATCTTCAGTATCAGATGTATCGGAGTCAGAGGAGTAGCTGTCGTCGGTGCTGTCGTCGTTGCTGTCGTGACAGGCCTGTAGCTGGCTGTCGCAGCAGTGACCAAATTTTATATTATGACAGCTCGACCTAATGCAGGGTTGATCAAGGGTTACTTCAATGATGGCCTTGCATTCCTCGCCCAAATCAACATGTTTCATCGATTGGAGAACATTCAACTTAATCTCTTGATCGTTCACTCGCATGGCGAGTTCTCCTTTCTCCACATCAATCAGTGATCTTCCCGTGGCTAAGAAGGGTCGCCCAAGGATGACTGGTGCGTTTTCATCTGCCTCACAATCTAAAACAAGAAAGTCAGCAGGAAAAATAAACTTATCCACTCTTACCAGAATATCTTCAATCTTTCCCTCTGGATGAACGTAAGAGCGGTCTGCCAGCTGCAGAGTTACTGTCGTGGGCCGCGCCTTTCCAATACCTAATTTCTAAAAAACAGACATTGGCATTAAATTAACACTAGCACCAAGATCACAAAGTGCCTTACCCACATATTTGTCTCCGATTACACAAGGTATGATGAAGCTCCCCGGATCTTTCTTTTTCTGGGGTGGCTGCCGATGAAGAATACTCATGCAACCATCTGCCATCCTTACCGTTTCAAATTCCCCAAGTTTATATTTCTTTGACATGACATCCTTGAGAAATTTGGTGTAACCGGGCATCTCCCTAACGGCATCTAACAACGGGATATTAATATGAACCTGCTTAAAAATATCATAAATCTTTTTAAGTTGAGATTCTTGCTTAGCTTGCTGTATCCGTTGCGGAAAATGAGGTGGGGGACGATAATCAGCAATACGTCCTTCCCACTGCATACGAATCTGAGGAGGTTTAGGTTCATCAATTTTCTCCTCTGTCGCGTCTGCTGTCGTGACAGGCTCATCGGCAGCAGTCTGTTTATCACCTGTCGGGGCAGCTTCCTCGGCATGTTTGTCCAAGGCTGGTTCCTTTACTGTTTCAGCTTCTTTTTCCGGCCCTGGTAGTTTCTTCCCACTCATAGTAGTAATTGCCTTACACTGCTCATGTGCGGGTGGCCTAGCATTTTCAGTGTTACTAGGGAATTCTCCAGTCTGCCTCGACTTAATATGTTGAGAAACCTGACCCATTTGTGTCTCCAGAGATTTCAAAGTAGCCTCATGATTTGTCATCCTCATCTCTGTTTTATCCATGAAATTCTCTGTCTTCTTGACAAACTGATTCATATGCTCAATATAAGTACCTGTCTGAGACATAAAGGTGGCCAGAGTCTGTTCCAGTATACTGCTCGTGGCAGCTGGTGGCTGCTGTTGCTGCTGCGGCAGGTTCTGTCGCGTTAGTAATCTAGGTCCTCCCTGATTCTGATTGTGTGCTTGAGGATTCAGGGCATTGTTAGGATTACTCCAGGAAAATTTGGGATCCTTCCTCCAATTGGGATTATAATTGTTGGAATTGTAATTCGGCTTGTAATTTCCAACATATTTTCTCTCTTCTACTTGTATTGGGCACTCATCCCGACTATGATTTTCCTCACAGATATCACATACTTCCTCAACAGCAAATCCTTGTAATCCATCATCATTCAATAACCTTTTCATTGCTTTAGTAAGGAATGCTACCTGTGATTTCATCGTGCTGTCGGCCTCATAATCCTTGACAGCAAGTACCCGTTTACCCCCTCTTCTTGCGGTCGGAAACTGTTCCTTATTCTTGGCTAGATTTTTTAAAACTTGCAATGCCTCGTCTGGATCTTTATCCAATAATAGTCCATTGGCTGCAGAATCAATTCGAATACGAGTTTGTAAGTTAGCAGCATTATAGAACTTAGTCACCTGATTCCAGACGGGGAATCCATGCATTGGGCAGTTCCGAAGAAGAGTAGTAAATCTGTCCCAGGCCTCGTGCATCGGCTCGTCATCTTCCTGCTGAAAAGTAGCAATTTCATTATGTAATCGCTCAGATAAATGCGAAGGATTAAAACGAGATAAAAATTCACGAGATAAATCTGCCCAAGTTACGATTGAACCCGGCGTAAGTTTATTCCACCAAGTTTTTGCTCTGTCCCTCAATGAATGAGGGAATAACCGAAGCCTCAGTATCTCCGGATTAACTCCTGGCAGTCTAAACGAACCACAGATTTCCTGGAACGTTTTGAGATGCTCCCTAGCATCTTCTGTCACAGCACCACTAAACTGCCCGGCATTGTTGATCATACTAAACATAACAGGTTTAAGCTCAAAGTTATCAACTTCAATATCCGGCAGCGTGGTCTCCAGCTCTACATGATCATTCAACATGTAGTCACGACAGGACCATCGTCTGGCTGCTGCAGGCGGGTCGCCGACAGGCGGTATACCATCACCAGCGGGTGGGTTACGGGCCATCTTCTCTAGCTGTTCCTCAAGGTACTCGTTCCTGTCTAAAAGGTGGCGAAGTTGTTTCTTGAGATTAAAGGAACGTTCGATTTCCGGATCTAATTTATACTCAGGATCTTCGCCTCTTTTAGATCTGCGCATAAACAAGAAAACCTCGTGAAAAGCAAGAGTTGAAAGTACTAAAAAAAGAAAAATAAAAATAAAAGAAAAATAAAAATAAAAACAAAAAATGCAATAAAAGAAAGGTAGAGTTATGTTGCCAATCCCCGGCAACGGCGCCAAAAACTTGTTGCGTGTAAAAGAGTCTATCGCAATTGTAGTGCAAGTGTACACGACGCAAGTAGTAAAGTGATACGAAGTATCGGATATCGTCTCCACAGGGATTGGGCTAATAGCTTCACCTTAATTCACTGCACGAAGTAAAGAGAATAGTTTAGGAAGTTGTCACGAAAATATTGAATAAAACGTAAATAAAAGAGTAGGAATATCAAGATAGAGAGAATGGGCTGGTATTGAATTGCTCAGTAGTGCAGGTATTGTATTGCTTAGGAACTCCAGTTCTGTCGTCGCGCCTGTCGCTGGCAGCACCTATCGCGGCAGCTGTCCGTTGGTCGTCGCGGCAGCAAACACACCAACTCAGTACTTTCAAGTTTGGCAAGAATCCCAGATCTGCCTTGGCCTATCCCTAGGTCCAAGTCTGTCGATGATCACGTCTTGATGATACCTCCCGGTGTAAATCGAAGGATGAACACCGATGTGTATGAATTCTTCCTTAGCCACTTAACCTTGCCCTATCCCTAGGCACAAGATAGTTCAACTATAAACTAGAGAACTCGCTCTTATTTCTTTCGAATACTTAACTCTCCCGATGCTAAGTAAATAGATAACCTCACAATGCTCTCCCGATGCTCTTGCAAGATATTAAAACCAAAATAAGAGAACTTGAAGTTTATTTTATTGAACTTGAAAAATCCTAAAACAAAACAACCCTTGCAACTACTTTACAAATCAACCCGTGGACCTAGGGGATTTTTAGAACATGTCGACGACGGGTAAACGGCGGAGGGGTTTGGTTGTCGGTTATGGGGTATGATATTTTCTAGGTTAAAACCTATGCCCTTATATAAGCTTTGGGCTCAAGAATTCTAAGATAACAAGGATTACAACTTTTAATTAAAAGTAAGATTCTAATAAAGACTTTAATCTTCAAGTATCCTACTTTTCAGCCGCCTCCTTGTTTCATGGGATTTCCTCTCCTTGAGCTTTGGCTTGACATATCTTTTGATCCGGGGCTTAGAAAAATATATGGTTTTCACACGACAGACGAGCATAATTTTCTCTATCTATCGAGGTCCACTTTGCTTTTCCTCCGCTAACTTGCTGTCGTCCTCTGCTGTCACGGCAGATCCATGGCAGCATCGTCCTCATCATCTTCTTGTCCAGTTCAGCTCTTCTGCTTCTCTGCCCTGTGCCCGCCTTCTTCGTCAGTGTAAAACTAAAATTGATTTTGATATAACATAAAAAGTTAAGGACCAATTTGCAAAACAAATAAATTTTTAAGAACTCTTTCAAGTTTCAAAAAATAACAAAATGTTTTTACAAAATAATGTTTGAAGATTGGATCTCAAAACATTAAGTTTCTCAAACCTCTTTCATGTTTTTCAAAGCCAAATTATGCAAAAATGGCCCTGCGTATCGATACACACAGCGTATCGATACACTTGAAACTCACTGTAATTCTGAATGAACATAGCGTATCGATACGCCTTCCATACGTATCGATACAGTGTTCATCTGGGCAACCGTACCGATACGCTTAATAACCGTATCGATACGCCAAGCATAATTATTTGAAAATTTGTTTTGACCGTTATGACGTATCGATACTCTTGGTCACAGTATCGATACTCTTTGATGCAACAAATCAATGTTTTTAACAGAGAGTTTGGACCGTATCGATACGACCCCTGTATCGATACGCTTTGATGCAACAAATCTTGGCAGAGAGTTTGGACCGTATCGATACGCCTTGTGTATCGATACACTCTGTTTTTATGCACAACGGCTAGTTGAATTTAAACTAGCGTATCGATACACCCTTGTCGTGTATCGATACGCGGTGCTGGGGAGCTGCCTTAGTAGATGGAAAAATGTTCCCAACGGCTCCTTCAACAAGTCAAATGATCCAAACGGCTAGAAACTGATTCAAGGGTATAAATACAAGCTTCATATCACCAGGAAGATCAACAATACACATTCAAGCATCATCAAAGCAAAAATCCAAATCCTAGAGCTATTCAAAGCTATATTCTTGTGCCCAACTCTTTGTATTTCATTTGTCATATTATTGAGAGTTTTTGGGTTGCTGTTATTGTAAGTGGGTAGACAATCATCCTTTGAGAGGAAATACTCGAGTTTACCAAAAATCTTCTTTGTATTTGAGTGGATTAAGCTTGGGGTTGAAAAGCTTAATCGAGATTGTAAGGTTTCCTCCTCATCCAAGAAAAGGGGACGAATTCAAGTAGTGAATTGTTTTGGAAAATCCTTAGTGGGAGCTAAGGTAGTGGATGTAGAGTTCGGTTGTTGAACTTGAGCCACTATAACCCCTTGTGTCATTTTATTTTCCAATATTCTCTTCACAAAATTTTTATTTGCCAATTCACCCCCCTCTTGGCCATTTGCAATTGCTTGATCAACTCAACAGTCAGCGATGGCAGTAACCTGCAAAATCAACCATTTTTCAGTAGAATCCGTGCTTTTACTAATTTTGTGATGTTTTGCTGTAAACTAACCTAAATGCAATGCAATGATGCTTGAATGGAGCAGAAATATGGGTTAAAAAGGGTGTAAATAATAGAACTTTTACACACTCAACAGCAACAGAGAAGATATATCTCTTCAGGAAGCTCAGACTCGGACTAAGCTTAACTAGGAATGCGATGACAATGTAACTGTGGTCCGGGTAGAGAATTGCCATGCTATGAAAGGGGTGATCACTAGGGCAGAATCCACAAATTGTATCCCTATCCCTAATGTGGAAATGAAATGGAGAATATGCTGCCTCGTGGGCCAAATTAAGAGAATGTACAATCTTGACGTCGCTCAGGATGGTCTAAATTCTGATGGGTTTAAGACTGTTGTGTGGCCCTGGTATGGCCTTTTAGTGGTATTACATTTTGACAGTAAAGAAGAAAAGGAGAGATGCTGGGCCAGAAGAAAAGAAATGCATGAGTTATTGTTACCTTTCCAAAAGTATTGTTTTTAATGCCAATTTTACGATGCTCTTGCTTGTTTTTAGGTACATTTAGTTGCATTAGGTTGTCAGAATCATGCATTTTCATAAGGAGTTTATTTTTCTGTCTATGCCAAGGTGAAAGGTTGTTTTGTGGTTATTATGACAAGAGAGACAAGGGAATTTAGTTTCACAAATTCATTTTTGACGTAACTTTCATTTTCTCTCTTGTCTCTTGAGCCCAACATCTCTTTTCTCTCAAAACTTCTAGAGATTTTCATCTTTCCAATTCTTTTTGATTTGCAAATGATTTCCTTGGTGATTTCTCCATTTATCTCAAAGGATCTTTGAAGGTTTTCAACCAAATCTTGCTAATTGAATAAATAGTCAAGGATTAGAGGTAATTTTCGTTCAACTCCTCTAATCAAGGGTTTTTATTGAAATTCCCAAGTATTTGACTCTCTAATTATGATTCTTAACAAGGTTTCATGTTTAATTTGATAAAAATGGTTAAATCAAACTTAAATGGTGATTTTGAATGATTTTCGTATTAGATCTAATTTGAATGGGTTATGATTGATTTTAATCATATTTTAGATGTTAAATAATGTTAAAAGAAAGGTTTGATCATATTAATCCCGAAACAAGATGGATATCTAGTTGTTAGGTTGTTAAATTTTGGGTTTTGTGGTGTTAGTGTGAAATCTGAGTTGCTGGAGCTATAAGAATGCAATTAGGTTGATTTTGGATGTTAATTGATGTTTAAAAATGGATGGAAGTGATAAGTTTTGGCTGGTCTAAGTTTGTAGTGTAATCGAAGATATTTTTGGTTGTTTCGAATAGGCGTTTTGGTGATTTTGGGCAGAGCAGCGGGGTAGCTTTGTTTGTTGGAGATTTTAATGCATTGAGATGCATTAATCATCTGTTTTTATGTGGTATAAACATGAGAGAATGTACCAGAAGCAATCAGTGGAGTTTCATGAGCTTCAGACGCTTGTTTTCGCGTCGGCTAGTCAAGGTTTCGCGTGTCGGTGAGTGAGAATGTGGATTTCAATTTTGTAATGCTTTTAAAGACGATTTGGGAACTTAGTGGTAAGCTTGAAATGCTTAACTATGTTCGGAAATAAGTGAAAGGAATTTCTCTCTCGGATTGTGCTATTATGTGTTGTTTCATGCACTGTTTTGGTTTAATGGTCTTACCTACTGTTAAAGCATGTTTCAAGGATGTGTTAACTGTTTTTAATGATGTGGTGTTAAAGGATGCACATGGTAAGTGATCCTTGTAAGTATATGTCTTATACTTGTGTTTTTAAGCATGGTTTAATGCTTGGAAAAATGATTTATTGATGATGCTTTGAAAATATGGAGGTATGTGTTAAAATGTGAATTATATTGGCAAATGATGTTATGAAAGTGGTTTGTAAATGATATCAGATATAGTTAGCCGGGTATATGATTGAGTGCACTATAAAAAGTCACCTTGGATGTCGAGGGGTTGGTGTCCCGTGTCTCCGTCCAAGTACCCTAACGATTGAGGAGGTTGGTGTCCCGTCTCTCGTTAGTGGTTAAGCATCTAACCGATGATAGGGTTGGTGTCCCTATGGGTTGTAATTTTACCCGGTTGATAGAGTACCTTTGGTTATGTATGTACCAATTCTGGTTAAGATGGCTTGAAGTGTCGAGTAGACACTTATTGTAATTCGTGTATCCGATATGTGGTTTTGAGTTGTGAACTTGTTTAATGATCACTTGTAAGCCAATATAATTGATGATGTATCATGGAATGGTTTATGTTGCATAATGTGGTTTATGCATGTTTTACCCTTTAAGCTTTGCATATGGTAGCTATGCATGGGAAGGCTTAAATCAAGTGTGGTTTGGAACTTGACGTTGATTCATGATGCATGTGGTTTGATGTTTAATATGCTGATTTTGGTTAAGGAAAGTGCATGGTTTTAAAAAGGGCATGACGGTTTTCAAGTGATGCTTTAGAAAATTGAAATGAGATTTCTATGTGGACATGAAAAATGGTTTTGATGCATTGATGGTGTTTTGCTTACGAGCCTCTTCACTAAGCCTTTTGTGCTTACTGTCACGGACTTATTTCTTCAAGCTCAATCCGTGCGGCGCTAACACTCTCAGCACGATGTTAGCAAGCCTTAATGTCGCATCGCTATGGCAAAACACAAGGAGCAAGAGAGTTTACAAGAAAAGAACCTTGTATTACACAACGGAAGCTTTACAAGTATGCTTTACAAGATCACTTCTTGAGTGATTTACAAATGAGAGGGGTGGCCCTATTTATAGGCATCCACCTCCTCAATGGATGGTTAGGATCGATTTGATCCAACGGCTACAATGTTGCCTCCAAAAATATCTAAGGTGCCTAGATATATCTAGAGAATTCTATACTTATCCATATACATCCCTACTATTCTACATTACTCCTATAGTTCTATATATGTCTATAGGTTTCTAGAATGTTCTGGAGATGTCCGGAGTTGTCCCGAGCCTTCCGGACTTGTCTTGAGCTTTCCCGACTGGTCCCGAGTCTTCTAGGTTCCTCCGGATGAGCCTAGAGTGTTGTGGAATGTTCTTGAACACCTCAGAATAGTGTGGAGACGTTTGGAGCTCTCTGGGTCGTTCTAGATCCTTCCTTGGACCATCCTTGGCCTTAAAAGGATCATTGCATCTCATTTTCTCTATGTTGGCCCGTGAGCACCTAGGTGGGGCACCTTGGGCGCGCGCAGCGTACTTAGGTGGGGCTCTTCGGGCGCACGTAGCGTACCTGGGTGGGGCACCTCAGTGCTGCTCGGTGCACCCTGGCGGGTGTGCCCCTCGATTGGCTGGGTCGCGACCAGGTGGGGCGTGACATCCTCCCCCACCCGATCTCGCGACGCCCTCGTCGCGTCTTCGTGGAACAGAGGTGTTGTTGGAGTGCTTCCTTTGACAGCTAGCTCGCCTCGCCTTTACCCTCGGCTTGTCGGCATTGTTTGAAGACCTTCTCTTTGTCCCTTGACCTGTGGCGGTCTTTGAAGCAGTGTTCTCCCCTTGAACATGCTCGGTAGCCTTCTCGGACTTGGTCACCCCTTTGTGTCCATCAAACCCCTTGGATGGCTTGGCCTCACGGACGACCTTTTCAAGTTGAAGTGCTGAGAGTACTCCTGACCCTCGCTTGGTGGCCCTTAGCGTTGGAACCACACATGATGGTGTACCCTCCGTGATGCACATGCTATTGGCAAATGGCATTGGTATTACCTTGGCTTGCTCGAAGAACTCGAGCCCTTGGATGATCGAGTAGTCGTCCATCGGCACTACTGAGAAGTCCATGCGTCCTGACCACGTCCCAACGATGGTCTTGACTCCTCGAGTGAACCCTCGAATGGGTTGGGCAGTAGAGTTCACTGCCTTGACGGAACCTCCCCCTTTCACGACACTAAGACCAAGCCTCTTTGCTTCCTCCAAAGAAACAAAGTTATAGGACGCACCTGTGTCGAGCATGGCTCTCGATGCTTTTCCATTGACGATGACGTCCACGTATAGTAACCCTTTGGCTTGGGTCTTTGGGGCGGACTGGATGCTACTTAAGAGCTGTAGTGATCCCATTTGTGCACCTTGGCCTCCTTCGGCATCGCTACCTTCATCGGCATCGCTCCCTTCTTGATGCTTGGCTAGGAGCTAACTAAGTGCTTGGCGTTGAGGGCACTCCCGAACCCAATGATCGCCATCACAGATGTAGCAACTGCTAGGCGGTGACTTCTTGGCACTATGAGAGTCTTTAGACCTACCTCGGTCTTTGTCCCTCCATGAGGACGAACCTTTGTGTTTTGGGGTGTCCTCGTCCTTGCGGCTCTCTTTGTGGTGGCTCCTCTCTCCCCCACCTTTGGCATGGCCCTTCTTGTAATCCTTTGGCCTGGGGGTGGACTCCTTGTGGCTTGAGTAATCAATGAGGCTCTCGGCCACGGCTATGGCATCGGCAAGGATTTTCACCCCACGACGCCTTAATTCGGTCTTGGCCCATGGTTGGAGTCCATCGACAAAGTTAAAGAGTGAGTCTTTGTCGGAGAGGTCGGGGATCTCAAGCACCAAGCTAGTGAACTCCTTGACATAGTCTTGGATGTTCCCCGATTGCTTGAGCCTTCGCAATCGTACCCTTGCTTCATCCTTGGCATTCTCCGTATAGAATTGCCGTTTGAGCTCCCTTTTAAAATCATTGAAGGTAGATAGGGAGCACGTACCTCTCTCGACATCGAGACGTCTTCTCCTCCACCAAAGCATGGCGGTGTTGGTGAGGTATAAGGTCGCGGTCTGAACCTTGGAGGCATCGTCCCTGATGCCAACGGCTTCTAGGTATTGCTCCAAGCCATACAAGAAGTTGTCCACTTCTTTGGCGTTGCGTGTCCCTGAAAAGGTTTGAGGCTTGGGCACCTCGACCCTTCTAGCCTCCACGGTGGTGCTTGGCCCGGCTGCCATAACACGTTTGCACAAGGCAACGTCGCCTTGTAGTTCCTCAAGCTTAGGACGCATGGTGTCTAGTTCATGTTGGTAAGAATCACGTACCTTCGAGAGCTCTACCATGAGAAGATCACGGATTTGCCCCATCTCCGCGCGCAGGGTCTCCTCTAGCTTGAGTCTCATAGCCCTCACGGCTGTGTAGATCTCGACATCCTCCGCCTCTAGGCCTTCAACTCGTTGAGTAAGGTCGTCCACCAGGGTGCTCACACCCACCACGTTCTCCTCGACGTGGGTAAGACGAGTTTCCAAGCTAGAGATCGCGTCCCTCGACTTGGCCCTTGGCCTTATTGTCTTAGGGTCGACCATCTCCTCACGCCCTCGTTGCTCTATCATGACCTCCGTGTCAGATGAGCTTGCCACTTTGCTCTTGCCTGTTTTAGCCATGTCCCGAGCAATCGTAACACGCTCTGATACCAACTGTCACAGACTTATTTCTTCAAGCTCAATCCGTGTGGCGCTAACACTCTCGGCACGATGTTAGAAAGCCTTAATGTCGCAACGCTATGGCAAAACACAAGGAGCAAGAGAGTTTACAAGGAAAGAACCTTGTATTACACAACAAAAGCTTTACAAGATCACTTCTTGAGTGATTTACAAATGAGAGGGGTGGCCCTATTTATAGGCATCCACCTCCTCAATGGACGGTTAGGATCGATTTGATCCAACGACTACAATGTTGCCTCTAAAAATATCTAAGGTGCCTAGATATATCTAGAGAATTCTATACTTATCCATATACATCCCTACTATTCTAGATTACTCCTATAGTTCTATATATGTCTATAGGTTTCTAGAATGTTCCTGTAACCCCCTTAACCCGGCCTAGACGGTTGACCCGAATTAAGAAAGTCACACGGGGAAAACCAAAGTCAACCCGAAAGTCAACCTTGATTAACGACCCTTTTTTTTTCTTTTTAAACTTGTCTAGATGCATATTAAGCCTTAGATATGATCATACAACAGCATACTCAAAGATCATAAACATCAGAGATCAAACAGGGACCCAATTGAACAAATTACAACTTTAGGGACCAAATTGTAATTTCTGATAATTATAAGGACTTAACCCAAATTAAAGTTACCAACTTGAAATTAATCAGGTTTCATGCTTCTCTGTGAAATTTCAGCTCAAAAGGACTTCCCAAACTCATACAATTGCACAAACAAGATTCATGACCAAAATGCAAACAATTCAAAACATTTAACTGCCAATGTCAGCCCCCAACGGTCACCCGTTCCGAAACAGGCAGAGCCCGTTTCGAAACGCGGGGCCGTTCCGCAACGCGTACCGAAACGAGGGCAGACAGTGACCAAACCGTTTCGGAACGGTCCCTCCCGTTTCGGACGCCTGGGCTTGTTTAAGGCACCCGTTCCGAAACGGTAGGTGCTGTTCCGAAACACCCTGCACATTGTACCCCAAAATGCATACTTAAACATGCAATTAAACATCTAATCATGCTCCAAATGCCACCAAACTTTGCCAACATGCAATTCAACATATAAGAGACATACTTGCATCAACAATTCATCCAAACATCAACATATGAGAAAAGCCCCAAATCTATATGCATGCTTCCTACACAAGCAACCACTTAAGCCTAAACTTCCAAATTCAAGCATATAAAGGCCAATTACAAAAACCAGCATTCTCAACAACATTCAACATACTTAGGGAGTTCAAAACATCTCCCAAAACATACACATAGGTCCCCCATTGCCAAATTACCAAAAGCTAAATGTACTTAAGAAAACCTTCCATACTTTGAGCTTTACTTCCACTTGAATGCTTGCCTTCCTTGCTGCCCTCAAAGTACTTTAATGCTCTGCATTATTGGTTTGAGAAAACAAAGAGAGCGTAAGCAAAAGCTTAGTGAGGAATGCTCAACAAAACCATCTAATAATGCATTTATAAATCACTTTATAAATCATGCTTCAAATCATCATTACACATGCTCAAAAGCATACTTAAACATGCATCTCATGCATCATATCACAACATGTCATATTGGCCTCAAGTGATAAGTTCCATTTCTTTAAAAACAAGTTCATCAACTTTCATCCCAAGGACTTTTAAACACCTTGGCCCCAAGGACTTTTAAACACCTTGGCCTATGGACTTTTAAACACCATAGAAAAGGACCACACAAGGACTTTTAACCACCTTTGTGTCCGTATCAAGTTTCACATCAAGGACTTTTAAACACCTTGACCCCAAGGACTTTTAAACACCTTGGCCATGGACTTTTAAACACCATGAAATGTATCACATCAAGGACTTTTAAACACCTTGATCCCAAGGACTTTTAAACACCTTGGCCCATGGACTTTTAACCACCATGGAAGGACCACACAAGGACTTTTAAACACCTTTGTGTCCGTAGCAAGAACCATCCAAGGACTTTTAACCACCTTGATGTTCTTAAGTAAACAAGGCTCACTCAAGGACTTTTAACCACCTTAGTGACCTTAACCTTTTCAAAACATCACTTGCCAATATACATCATTATCATCAATTTATCCACTGTTTTAAAGCATTAAACCAAGCCATATTCATCATGCATTTAAAAGCATCAAACCACATTTAAACAATGTTCAACAACAAGGAACTCTTACCTTGAGTTTCCTTCAACATATGGCTTACAAAAACAACATTAACCATGCTTAATCATGCTTTCAAAACAGAGTTTAAAACATGCAATAAACCACATTGCAACAACAATCAATCATGGCCACCACTAGAGAGTATTCCCGAAAACTTACACTCGAGCTTAGCAAAGTTGTTTAGACTTAAACTAAGCTCCCAAGACATTGGTTTCAAGCCGAAAACCCAATTTCACTCACCGATTCCACTTCGCCTCTTGCCGAAGCACCAAATCAAGCTTCCGGATCACCACCACTTGGATCCAAAGACGACTCCCCTGTTTTAACACATTAAAACAGTAGATTAATGCATCATCATGCATTAATAGCTTCAATGAAAGCACCTAAACTCGCTGCTCTCATCCACACTCCATTTTCGGCCACCAAACACAACCGAAAATGCATCCAAACCACTTCTCAACAAAGCCCAGCCATTAACCATCAAAACCTAACATCCTTAAACATCATTTAACATCTAAAAAGAACCTAACAACATCCTTATACCTCCAGCAACACCAGATCCACAAGATCACCTCAAAAACAAACAAGAATCACAAGCTAAACTTAGGAAATTCAACCTATCCGGGATTGCATCAATCAAAACTCAATTCCTTATCAAAACAACATTCATTAATCATCAATTTAACATCCTAAAACACTGCTTTAACAGATCCAACGAAAATTCATCAAAAATCACCAAATCTTGCATTTTAAGCCAAGATCCATTTCACAACTTCAAAAACCATTTATAAAACATTAATTAAGGATTGAAAACTTGGGAATTTCAGTAAAGAACTGATAGTTTAGAGGAGAAGGACGTTCTTACCTCCAAACTTGAGTTTCTCCTCCTTTGGAACCAAAAAGCTTGATGAATCAAGTAGCAAATACAAAGGTTTTGATGATGAGATGATTAGGATTCAAAAGAGGATTGAAAAGAAGTATTTAGGTGATAAAAATAAGAGGAAAAGATCTGGAGAGAATGTGTTTGGTTTGAGAGAAAAGATGAGAGAAAATGGAAAATGGAAAATTTAGAAAGTTTGTTAAAAGTGACTAAAATATCTTTCCCTCCTTTTTACTTTTATTTTAAACCATTATAAAATCATTTAATATTCTAGAAAATCTGGAGAAACTCCCCTTTGGGTAAATAGCTCCTTAAAGATTCAAAGTTTCAATCCTTTTTAAAACAGTCACAAAACTTTCAAAAATTACATTTTGGTCACTAGCCAAAATGTCACCCTTCCAAAACTCATTTTCCAAAATTGATTTCACAGTTCACTTAATTATATTAAAAGATTATTTTAGAACATTTTTCCATATTTTTAATGCAACCCGAACTAGGCTTTCCTAAATTCACCCTCTTAGATTCGAACAGCACTTTGACCAAACCGGTCAACGCCCCAAAACTTCTAAGCCCAAAACCGGGGCGTTACAACTCTCCCCCCCTTAAGAAATTTGGTCCCCGAAATTTACCTGAAGGAAAGAGATAAGGAAACTGCTTCAGCATGTCTTCCTTCCGCTCCCACGTGGCTTCCTCAACACCTCGATGCTTCCACAGCACCTTCACCAACTCAATGGTCTTGCCACGAAGAACCTTGCTATCCGAATCAAGAACCTTCACCGGTTCCTCATCATAGGTCAAATCCGGATTCAAAACCACTTCCTCCACAGGCATCACATGCGAAGGATCAGATCTATACTTCCGGAGCATAGAAACATGGAACACATCATGAATCTTCTCCAACTCCTGAGGTAACCTCAACCGATACGCAACAGGACCCACACGCTCAACCACCTCATATGGACCAATGTACCTAGGGCTCAACTTACCCTTCCGGCCAAACCTCATCACCTTTTTCCAAGGTGAAACCTTCAGAAACACACGGTCACCCACCGCATACTCTATCTCCTTACGCTTCAAATCCGCGTAAGACTTTTGCCGATCAGAAGCTGCCTTCAAACGCTCACAAATGAGCTTTACCTTCTCTGTGGTCCCTTTCAACAAAGCCGGCATCGAAACCAACTTTTGACCAGTTTCAGCCCAACAAAGAGGAGTCCTACACTTCCTCCCGTACAAAGCCTCATAAGGTGCCATCTGTATACTTGCCTGATAACTATTGTTATAAGCAAACTCAACTAAAGGCAGATGCTTCTCCCAAAAACCTTGGAACTCAATCACGCAGCACCTCAACATATCCTCCAAAATCTGGATAACACGCTCAGACTGACCATCCGACTGAGGATGATAGGATGTACTGAAATGCAACCTTGTACCCAGAGCTTGATGCAAACACTGCCAGAACCGCGATGTGAACCTCGGATCCCTATCCGACACAATCGACTTAGGCACACCATGCAGCCGCACAATCTCAGCAATGTACAGCTCTGCCAACTTATCCAAAGAATACGTGGTATGCACAGGCAAGAAATGCGCACACTTCGTTAGGCGATCCACAATCACCCACACCGAATTCTTCTTCGATGGAGACAAAGGTAAACCAGATACAAAATCCATGGTAACCCTTTCCCACTTCCATTCAGGGATTTTCAACGGTTGCAACAACCCTGAAGGAAACTGATGCTCAGCCTTAACTCGCTGACACACCAAACACTTGCTCACAAACTCCGCAACATCCTTCTTCAAACCCACCCAATAGTACTCATCACGAAGATCACGGTACATCTTAGTACTACCAGGGTGCATAGCAAAAGGACTACTATGACCTTCAGTCAGAATAGCACGCCTCAACTCAGCATCAGCAGGCACTACTATCCGACTCCCAAAACACAACACACCATCCTCATTAAAGCAGAAGTCCGAAGGTCTACCCTCTGCGATATCCTGAACATGAGACACCAAGGAATCATCCAGCAACTGCTTATCCTTGATCAACTGAACCAAAGATGGTTTCACCTGCAACTCAGCAACAAGACCACCATCTTGCGATATGCTCAAACTAGCAAACATAGCCCTCAGCTCAACAACTACTTTCCTGCTCAAGGCATCCGCTACAACATTAGCTTTTCCAGGATGATACTCAATCGTCAGATCATAATCCTTGAGCAACTCCAACCAACGCCGCTGCCTAAGATTCAACTCCTTCTGAGACATCAGATACCTCAAACTCTTGTGATCTGTGTACACAGTACACTTCTCACCATACAGATAATGTCTCCAGATCTTCAGAGCAAAAACCACTGCAGCCAGCTCAATATCATGCGTAGGGTAATTGCGCTCATGCACTTTCAACTGCCGCGATGCATAAGCCACCACCTTACCCTCCTACATCAGCACACACCCAAACCAACATAGGATGCATCACTGTAAACCACAAACTCTTTCCCTGATTCAGGCTGAACCAAGATAGGAGCTTGCGTCAAAGTCGCCTTAAGCTTCTCAAAAGCCTGCTGTCTCGCTTCCGTCCACTCATACTTAACATCCTTTTGCAACAACTTCGTCAAAGGAGCAGCAATCTTGGAAAAACCATCCACAAACCTTCGGTAGTATCCCGCCAAACCAAGGAAACTACGGACCTCATGAACAGACTTAGGAACTTTCCAGTTCATCACCGCCTCAATCTCCTGAGGATCAACACGAATCCCCTCAGCAGAAACCACATGCCCAAGAAACACCACCTCCCTTAACCAGAACTCACACTTGCTCAGCTTAGCATAAAGCTGATTCTCCAACAAAGCTTGCAAAACAATCCTTAAATGCTCTTCATGCTCCTCTTCAGTACGCGAGTACACGAGGATATCATCAATGAACACCACAACGAACTTGTCCAGGTATTCATGAAACACACGATTCATCATGTCCATGAAAGCAGCAAGAGCATTTGTCAAACCAAACGGCATCACAAGGAACTCATAATGCCCATACCTTGTCCTGAAAGCTGTCTTAGGCACATCCACATCCTTCACCTTCAACTGGTAATACCCTGACCTCAAGTCAATCTTAGAGAACACAGCAGCTCCCCGAAATTGATCAAAGAGATCATCAATCCTCGGCAAAGGATATCGATTCTTGATAGTCAACTTGTTCAGCTGACGGTAATCAATGCACATTCTCATAGTGCCATCCTTCTTCTTCACAAACAAGACCGGTGCTCCCCAAGGTGACACACTCGGCCGGATGAAACCACGATCAAGCAACTCTTGCAACTGCGTCTTCAGCTCCTTCAGCTCCTTAGGTGCCATTCTATAGGGAGTAATGGACACATGAGTTGTATTCTCATACAGCTCAATTCCAAACTCCACCTCACGGTTAGGAGGTAAACCAGGCAACTCCTCAGAAAAAACACCAGGAAACTCCTTCACAACTCTGATATCTTGCACCCTCAACTCCTTAGAGCTAGGATTCATCACAAAAGCTAGATAGGCTTCGCAACCTTGCCTCAGCATCCTGCTCGCCTCCAAGGTAGACACTACATTGGCAAGAAACTTCACATTCTCACCAACCACAACAACTTCGTAATCATCCGCAAGCTTAAGCGAAACTCGCTTGTTTTCACAATCCACAACAGCACGATGCTCAGCAAGCCAATCCATACCAAGGATTACATCAAAACCATAAAAGGGAAACTCCATAAGATCAACATGAAAAACATGTTCTTGA
Source organism: Hibiscus trionum (assembly GCA_030270665.1). Classification (NCBI taxonomy): domain Eukaryota; kingdom Viridiplantae; phylum Streptophyta; class Magnoliopsida; order Malvales; family Malvaceae; genus Hibiscus; species Hibiscus trionum. The sequence goes on from BSYR01000053.1 coordinate 9,319,829, forward strand.
ACAACCAAGGGACACCTTCTATAAAGCTTTCGAGTCACAACAGTCTCACCAAAAGAACTAGTGACACGAACACCAACATCCAAAGACTCAACAGGCAAACCAAGCAATTCAGCATGCTCACGCAAAATGTATGAATGCGTAGATCCAGAATCTATCAAAGAAAGCAATGACAAGGATTGTAAAGTGAAGGTACCTGCAATCACATCCGCATCGTTCCTTCCCTCACGCTGAGCATACACCCTCGCTTGGCCTCCACCTTCAGGCTGAATAGCCACAACATGGGCCACTCCACGACCACCTTCCTCTCTCCTCTGGAAATTACCACGGCCGCGCCCACGACCTCTCTGCGGTGCAGCAACAACAGGAGCACGCACCTGATCACCAGCCAACCTAGGACAATCTCGCCTCAAATGGTCTGCGGATCCACAATTCCAGCACCCATTACCAGCTGCCGCAACAGGAGCTTGCACCTCCCTCACAGCACGAGGACAGTCACGCTTCATGTGACCACGTGAACCACAGATCCAACAAGCACTCGGATCTGCTCTAGCATTGCCTCCTCTAGCAGGTGCACCACCACCTCTCTTAACTGAAGACTGATACTTCTGATCACGTCCCCTCTTGTTCCGTCCACCTCCGGAACTATACTCAGCAGCTCGCTTGCCAGCACCCTTAGCAGACAAACTCAGGTTCATCTCAACGTCCTTGGCTCGGCCCACCAAAACATCAAAATCATCATACTCGGCGGCCAGCAAATACATTTTCACATCCGTCTCTAAGCCATAACGGAACCTCTCGCACCTTGCCCGTTCATCAGGTACCAGCTCAGGTGCATACTGACTGAGTCGCACAAACTGCACTTCATACTCAGCCACACTCATGCTCCCTTGGGTAAGAGACATGAATTCACGCTTCTTCTCATCAAGATATCTCACACCAAGATACCTTCTCTTGAACACATTCTGAAAGAATGTCCAAGTCACATCAGCTTCTGCCATCCCAGCTATGGTGGTCGTCCACCACGTATACGCATCCTTCTGCAGCAAGGACACAACACAGCCAAGCTTCTGCACATCAGTGCAACTCATCTGACCCAAGATTCGCTTGGTACTCTCTAGCCAAGCTTCAGAACTCTCAGCAGACATACCCCTGAACTCAGTCCCACCAAGACTGCGCAGACGCTCCAAAGGTAGTCTAACTCCAGCATCTTCCTGATGCCCCGCTCCACGAGCCCCAGCTACTGCTGCTTGAAAAGCACCAGCAATAGCTTGCACTAACATAGTCATATCAGGCATAGCTTGCCCCTGACCAGCCTCAGGTCCAGCAGCTCCAGCACCAGCTGCAGCTCCAGCTTCCTCAGCCCCAGCACCACCACCACCAGGTGGAGGAGGAGGTAACACCGCACTACCCGTGTTTTCCTCATTCTCGTTCTCATTAGGAGCCGTAGCTCGCACATTACCTCGTAACTCTCTACGTGGTGCCATACTTTTACCATGCAATCACAATACAAATAAAACGAAGTCAGGCCCAGCAAGGTAAGCAATCCAAGTATTCAAGCTCAATTTCATTCAAAATCAACACCATTTCATTAGCTTTTATTTGGCAATGGGTACCCACAACATGCTACACCACAACATACATCCCAATTGCAACATACATGCAATTCACTCAACATGCTTCCACTCCACAAGCATACAAAGCATACATACTTCAATCATGCACACATTCATTCCCAACTACTCGAGAACTCAGCTCTGATACCACCAAATGTAACCCCCTTAACCCGGCCTAGACGGTTGACCCGAATTAAGAAAGTCACACGGGGAAAACCAAAGTCAACCCAAAAGTCAACCTTGATTAACGACCTTTTTTTTTCTTTTTAAACTTGTCTAGATGCATATTAAGCCTTAGATATGATCATACAACAGCATACTCAAAGATCATAAACATCAGAGATCAAACAGGGACCCAATTGAACAAATTACAACTTTAGGGACCAAATTGTAATTTCTGATAATTATAAGGACTTAACCCAAATTAAAGTTACCAACTTGAAATTAATCAGGTTTCATGCTTCTCTGTGAAATTTCAGCTCAAAAGGACTTCCCAAACTCATACAATTGCACAAACAAGATTCAGGACCAAAATGCAAACAATTCAAAACATTTAACTGCCAATGTCAGCCCCCAACGGTCACCCGTTCCGAAACAGGCCAAATGTAACCCCCTTAACCCGGCCTAGACGGTTGACCCGAATTAAGAAAGTCACACGGGGAAAACCAAAGTCAACCCAAAAGTCAACCTTGATTAACGACCTTTTTTTTTCTTTTTAAACTTGTCTAGATGCATATTAAGCCTTAGATATGATCATACAACAGCATACTCAAAGATCATAAACATCAGAGATCAAACAGGGACCCAATTGAACAAATTACAACTTTAGGGACCAAATTGTAATTTCTGATAATTATAAGGACTTAACCCAAATTAAAGTTACCAACTTGAAATTAATCAGGTTTCATGCTTCTCTGTGAAATTTCAGCTCAAAAGGACTTCCCAAACTCATACAATTGCACAAACAAGATTCAGGACCAAAATGCAAACAATTCAAAACATTTAACTGCCAATGTCAGCCCCCAACGGTCACCCGTTCCGAAACTGGCAGAGCCCGTTTCGAAACGCGGGGCCGTTCCGCAACGCGTACCGAAACGAGGGCAGACAGTGACCAAACCGTTTCGGAACGGTCCCTCCCGTTTCGGACGCCTGGGCTTGTTTAAGGCACCCGTTCCGAAACGGTAGGTGCTGTTCCGAAACACCCTGCACATTTTACCCCAAAATGCATACTTAAACATGCAATTAAACATCCAATCATGCTCCAAATGCCACCAAACTTTGCCAACATGCAATTCAACATATAAGAGACATACTTGCATCAACAATTCATCCAAACATCAACATATGAGAAAAGCCCCAAATCTATATGCATGCTTCCTACACAAGCAACCACTTAAGCCTAAACTTCCAAATTCAAGCATATAAAGGCCAATTACAAAAACCAGCATTCTCAACAACATTCAACATACTTAGGGAGTTCAAAACATCTCCCAAAACATACACATAGGTCCCCCATTGCCAAATTACCAAAAGCTAAATGTACTTAAGAAAACCTTCCATACTTTGAGCTTTACTTCCACTTGAATGCTTGCCTTCCTTGCTGCCCTCAAAGTACTTTAATGCTCTGCATTATTGGTTTGAGAAAACAAAGAGAGCGTAATCAAAAGCTTAGTGAGGAATGCTCAACAAAACCATCTAATAATGCATTTATAAATCACTTTATAAATCATGCTTCAAATCATCATTACACATGCTCAAAAGCATACTTAAACATGCATCTCATGCATCATATCACAACATGTCATATTGGCCTCAAGTGATAAGTTCCATTTCTTTAAAAACAAGTTCATCAACTTTCACCCCAAGGACTTTTAAACACCTTGGCCCCAAGGACTTTTAAACACCTTGGCCTATGGACTTTTAAACACCATAGAAAAGGACCACACAAGGACTTTTAACCACCTTTGTGTCCGTATCAAGTTTCACATCAAGGACTTTTAAACACCTTGACCCCAAGGACTTTTAAACACCTTGGCCATGGACTTTTAAACACCATGAAATGTATCACATCAAGGACTTTTAAACACCTTGATCCCAAGGACTTTTAAACACCATGGCCCATGGACTTTTAACCACCATGGAAGGACCACACAAGGACTTTTAAACACCTTTGTGTCCGTAGCAAGAACCATCCAAGGACTTTTAACCACCTTGATGTTCTTAAGTAAACAAGGCTCACTCAAGGACTTTTAACCACCTTAGTGACCTTAACCTTTTCAAAACATCACTTGCCAATATACATCATTATCATCAATTTATCCACTGTTTTAAAGCATTAAACCAAGCCATATTCATCATGCATTTAAAAGCATCAAACCACATTTAAACAATGTTCAACAACAAGGAACTCTTACCTTGAGTTTCCTTCAACATATGGCTTACAAAAACAGCATTAACCATGCTTAATCATGCTTTCAAAACAGAGTTTAAAACATGCAATAAACCACATTGCAACAACAATCAATCATGGCCACCACTAGAGAGTATTCCCGAAAACTTACACTCGAGCTTAGCAAAGTTGTTTAGACTTAAACTAAGCTCCCAAGACATTGGTTTCAAGCCAAAAACCCAATTTCACTCACCGATTCCACTTCGCCTCTTGCCGAAGCACCAAATCAAGCTTCCGGATCACCACCACTTGGATCCAAAGATGACTCCCCTGTTTTAACACATTAAAACAGTAGATTAATGCATCATCATGCATTAATAGCTTCAATGAAAGCACCTAAACTCGCTGCTCTCATCCACACTCCATTTTCGGCCACCAAACACAACCGAAAATGCATCCAAACCACTTCTCAACAAAGCCCAGCCATTAACCATCAAAACCTAACATCCTTAAACATCATTTAACAACTAAAAAGAACCTAACAACATCCTTATACCTCCAGCAACACCAGATCCACAAGATCACCTCAAAAACAAACAAGAATCACAAGCTAAACTTAGGAAATTCAACCTATCCGGGATTGCATCAATCAAAACTCAATTCCTTATCAAAACAACATTCATTAATCATCAATTTAACATCCTAAAACACTGCTTTAACAGATCCAACGAAAATTCATTAAAAATCACCAAATCTTGCATTTTAAGCCAAGATCCATTTCACAACTTCAAAAACCATTTATAAAACATTAATTAAGGATTGAAAACTTGGGAATTTCAGTAAAGAACTGATAGTTTAGAGGAGAAGGACGTTCTTACCTCCAAACTTGAGTTTCTCCTCCTTTGGAACCAAAAAGCTTGATGAATCAAGTAGCAAATACAAAGGTTTTGATGATGAGATGATTAGGATTCAAAAGAGGATTGAAAAGAAGTATTTAGGTGATAAAAATAAGAGGAAAAGATCTGGAGAGAATGTGTTTGGTTTGAGAGAAAAGATGAGAGAAAATAGAAAATGGAAAATTTAGAAAGTTAGTTAAAAGTGACTAAAATATCTTTCCCTCCTTTTTACTTTTATTTTAAACCATTATAAAATCATTTAATATTCTAGAAAATCTGGAGAAACTCCCCTTTGGGTAAATAGCTCCTTAAAGATTCAAAGTTTCAATCCTTTTTAAAACAGTCACAAAACTTTCAAAAATTACATTTTGGTCACTAGCCAAAATGTCACCCTTCCAAAACTCATTTTCCAAAATTGATTTCACAGTTCACTTAATTATATTAAAAGATGATTTTAGAACATTTTTCCATATTTTTAATGCAACCCAAACTAGGCTTTCCTAAATTCACCCTCTTAGATTCGAACAGCACTTTGACCAAACCGGTCAACGCCCCAAAACTTCTAAGCCCAAAACCGGGGCGTTACAGTTCCGGAGATGTCCGGAGTTGTCCCGAGTCTTCCGGACTTGTCTTGAGCTTTCTCGACTGGTCCCGAGTCTTCTAGGTTCCTCCGGATGAGCCTAGAGTGTTGTGGAACGTTCTTGAACCCCTCGGAATAGTGTGGAGACGTTTGGAGCTCTCTGGGTCGTTCTAGATCCTTCCTTGGACCATCCTTGGCCTTAAAAGGATTATTGCATCGCATTTTCTCTAAGTTGGCCTGTGAGCACCTAGGTGGGGCACCTTGGGCGCGCGCAACGCACCTAGGTGGGGCTCTTCGGGCGCGCGTAGCGCACCTGGGTGGGGCACCTCGGTGCTGCTCGGTGCACCCTGGCGGGTGTGCCCCTCGGTTGGCTGGGTCGCGACCAGGTGGGGCGTGACATTACGCTCTCATTTGTCCATCAATGTAGATAATTGAGGTTTTGGAGGCAGCAAGTGACTAGGGATTCCAAGAGACTTCGCTTAAGAATGTACGCTTCGGTTTAGACTAAAGTAATAAGGGCAATGGGGGATCCATTGAATTGTTAGGAGATTTATGTAAAGTCCCTTTGTGCAAGTTTGGTTTGCTATTTTAGACTTGTAAATGGCCATTGGTATTTGGTTTATGCTTCTCTTTGCATTTTGGTATCTTGCTTAGTTTGATAATAGGTTGCATGCCAATAGTTTACATTTGATGCAAATGCTCATGTTATGATGATGAATATGCCATGGATGCTTATATATGTTGGAAGCATGTTGGAATGTTTATGAATGGACTAAAGTGTGAAAAACCAGCAAAAAGTGTCATTACAGGCCAAGGTGTTTCGATACACTCGAGCCTGTACCAAAATAGGGTGCCTGAAATTGACTTGGTGTTTCAAAACAGGGAGGGGCATTTCGGTATGTTTGGCTACTAGAAGGTTATGTTCCGAAACAGGTTTCAGGTTGTATCGAATCAGCCTCGTGTACCGAAACAAACAGTCCTATTTTGAAATGGGCGTTTCGTTACAAGGCAACTAAATGAGCTTGGATGATTGTTTTGAGCTGAGTTTTGACAGAGAAGCATGTAATGTGACTAATTAAAGGTTGGTAACTTAAAAATGAAACAAGTCCCTATATTTTGGTAAAATTACAAAATGGTCCCTAAAATATGTTTGCATACAATTGAGTCCTTAATTGTTGTCTGATCAAGTTGTAAATCGTTCCGTTGCGTTGTTTATCACATATGAGGTAAACTTCCCTATTTACTTCAATATTCCCCGTGTGACCCATTCGATTCGGTCATTCGGCCAAACCGACTTGAAGAGGTTACATTTGATGATATCAGAGCCAAGTTTTTGAAAGAATGGGATGATGGTATGTCATTGGTAAGTTGATATGATGTGATTCCAAGTGAATGATGGTGTTTTCTTTGCACGGTGATTGTTATAATCATGTTGTTGATGAACAAATGATATTGATGCCATGCATGATGGTTGTGATGTGTGTGTAAATTGTTATATACATGATGATGTTATGGGTTGAATCTGATTGATTGCTATGCACGATACTTGTAATAAGTATGTTGTATGCCTTATGCTATGCTTGGGGGAAATTGGGATACATATTCCCTTATTACTATAGTTAAAGTGTTTTAAATTGAATTGAAAGTCTTGGATCCTTGCTTGAAGCTGACCTGATTTCTTTGTTCTATTTTTATTATCATGCCTTAATTATAATAGCACAATGGGACCGAGGAGAGAATTACGTTCGGGTACGATTGCTGCTGCTGGTGAGCAGGGAAATCAGGAGAATGAGGTTCTTCCTGGTGGGAATTTACCTCCTCCACCGACTCCACCTAGGGGTGAGGAGCAAGGACTGCGTGAGCAAGCTAGTCTTATGTTGGGTGATTTGACGCCTCTAGTTCAGGCGATGACTGGAGCATTCCAAGCTGTTGTTGCCGGAGTGCAAGTGCAAGCACCTGCTGCTGGGTAAACGGGTTTCCATTAGTATGCTTGCGTAGTTTGGGCGGAGTTGAGCATCATGGTTTGTCGCCCGAGGCATCTGAGGCTTGGATGGCCAGTACGATCTAGATTTTGGACCAAATGGGGTGCAATGATGCACGTAAGTTGGGACGTAATGTTTCGTTGTTGCAAGGTGATGATTACAGTTGGTGGACGACTATAACGGCGGCTATGGATAATAATGAGGTGGATTGGGAGTTCTTCCAAGCTGCCTTTAAGAAGAAGTATCTAGGAGTTAGATACTTGGATGACAAGAAACACGAGTTTATGTCTTTGGTTCACGGTAGCATGTTTGTGGCTGAGTATGAGGTTCAGTTTGTCCGTTTGAGCCAGTATGCCCTTGAGTTTGTGCCAAGTGATAGGCATCATTGCGACCGTTTCCATTATGGATTGGTGCAAGAGGTGAAGACTTTTATGTTGGCCTCTGATTACACGAATTTTGATGTGCGGGTGGCGCGAGCCAAGGATATCAATGCGAGTCTGGGTTTGACTTCTCGTGTGGATGGTTCTAGCTCGGGTAAAAGAGCTGCTAATTTTGGTCCTAGAGGTGGACAAAATAGGAGGCACCATGATAAGAAGTTTCGCTCTAACGCGAAGCGAGGTGGAGGAAGGCCTGGACGTGGAGCTTATGGTCAGGGTGCCCAGGCTAGATCGACTTTTAATTATTGTTGGGTATGTGGATCTCATGAGAATATGAGGCGAGATTGTCCTTGTTTAGCTCGAGAGGCGCATGCTCTGTAGGGTGTGTAGGTATTCCCTTTTTGTAAGAGTGCAAGTGCACACTCCTACCAAGTTATAGTATAAAAGATGTAAAATCCCACGAGGATTGGACAACTTGTTTTGGATTGTCGTTCCTGCACAAGGGAAAGTAAATTGCACAAGTAAAGTGATTGTTGAGAAGAAAAGTAAATTAAAACACAAATAATAAAAGAAGTGATCAGGTTGAGAGAGCGGGCAGGGTTATGCTGCTCCTTAGTGTGAAATTGTGTTGTATAGGCTAAGTTGTTTTGCGCTGCCATGATATGCTACCTCGGCGGGTACTGGCAGATTAAGGTTGCGACCCTCTCGCTGCCGCAACGGGCCTCTGTTCCTACAACTTTCACTGTCTCGACGGGTGGAATAGAGAAAAGTCCTGGCGGCAAGTCTGACAGATACTCCAAGTTCGGCAGAGCAATCCTTAAGTGATCATTCCTATGTATAGGCAAGGATTTTGTCACCACGTGATGTAGGCAATACTTGGCAATCTAAGCGTAAACCTAACTGTAGAACTAATGTTTTGATATAATAATTGAAAAATGTTTTGGACTGATTTAAAAAGAATTCAAAACTATTTCCAAAGTCCAAATAACTTGAAACTATGTTTATGGGATGTTCTTAAAGGTTTTTACAATTTTTTCAAAGCCAAACTTAACAAAACCATCCAGGTGTATTGAAACACCCTTAGACGTTTCGATACGGTGTCTTCCAGTGTCAAAAACGTTTCGATACGAGTATCGAAACGGGTCTTTCCTAGATAAGGTTTTTGCCCAGCGTTTCGATACGGGCTATGCCGTTTCGATACGCCTACATGGCATCGACCACAACGGTCATAAACCCCAATGGCTATTTTCCAACTAACATTTAAATGCAGAGCGTTTCGATACGGGACCAAGCGTTTCGATACGGGCGCTTTGATACGGCCCATGGCGTTTCGATACGGATGCTCATCAAACTGCAACAACTCTTTCTACTTGAAGAGCGTATCGAAACGGGTTCGAGCATTTCGATACGGGTAGCAGCAGAACTGCATTTATGGTGGGAAATAAAGTCCTCAACGGCTCCAAATCAACCCCAACGGCTAGTAACGGCTACAAACTCATTAAGAAGTATAAAAGGGACCTTCAAGCATCAAGATATGGTTAATGCTTCAATTGTCAATCAACAAATGATCAAAAAGTGTCTTTGTACTTAAATTGTCATTTCTTGTATAGACAAACACTAGTGAGCCAAAATTGTCAAATTTGCTCAAGTGTTTTTGGTTTTGGGTGAGTACATTATTGAGCAAACAAATACCTATTAGAGGGATTTAAGTTTTCATATTTCTTTTCTCTTGTAAAGAGGGTTTGATCAAGGCTTTGGGTAGAAAGCTTGATCGGTGTATAAGGGTTTCCTCCTAAGCCTAGAAAAGAGGACGAATCAATAGTGGATTGATTGGAAATCCTTAGTGGGAAGCTAAGGTAGTGGATGTAGACCTTGGTTAGAAGGTTGAACCACTCTAAAATCATTGTGTCATCTTTATTTTAGCTTCCATACCACATCCACCCAAAATTCCACCTCTCCACCACTTGGTGAGCAAGATCGGTTGAAGGAATCGAGCACCTCATAACTCAACAATCGGTATAAGAGCTTGGCTCAATCGAAGAGGATTAACATCCTATTGAGAAGATCCGGCAAGCTCGATTATCATTTCACCAACCGGCTCAAATGGCGCAATCCATCGATAAACCGCCTTTCTTCGACGAAACCTACTATGCCCATTGGAAGACCAAGATGAAGTTTTTCATAAAGTCAAGAGACTACAAACTATGAGATATAGTTGAAGATGGTCCGTTCGTGCCTCAACGAAGTAAAGCGGAGTGGAGTGCCGACGGTCGCAAGAAGATGGAGCTAAATTACAAAGCCTTGAACATCCTCTTTTGTGCATTTGGCCCAACCATCTATGAGAAGATGTCTTCTTGTGAGAGTGCCAAGGAGGTACGAGACAAGCTTGAAGTCACATACGAGGGAACCGATGAAGTTAAGGAGACCAAGATTGGACTCCTCACCTTAGAGTATGAGAACTTCAAGATGGATCCGGAAGAGAACATCGAGAAGATGTTTGATAGGTTCTCCAATATCACCAATGTTCTCAAGGGCTATGGAGAAGCCATTCCGGAGGAGAAACTTGTCCGAAAGCTCATCTACTCACTTCCCGAGTATTGGGACTCAAAGAGGACCGCCATCATCGAAGCAAAAAATTTGAAGACCTTGAAGCTTGATGAACTCATGGGGTCACTCCTTACTCATCAAATCATGAAGAAGAACAAGGAAGATGAGAAGAAGAGGGAAGAAATTAGAGCTATGAGGGAGAAGAAGATCAAAGGGCTTGGCATCAACACAAATGCCATTGCTCTCAAGTCCTCCACTTGTCATCATGTAGATTCTAGTGAGGAGGAAAGTGAAGATGAAGAGATGACCTATCTCTTCAACAAATTTTCCCAGTTCATAAAGAGCGAAATGGAAAATTTCAAGCATGAATCGAGGAAGAAGATGAAGAATTCCCACAAGTCCAACAAGAGGGGATCATCTTCAAAGCAAGCATATGTGGCCACATGGAGTGATGAAGACTCCACCGATGATGAAGTATCCCACCTATGCTTGATGGCCCTCAATGAGGGGGAGGTAACTTCTAACTCATCTATTTCGAATTCAGATACATTTGATGAGTTGCAAGATGCCTATGATGATTTGCTTTTGGAATTCAAGGCATCATTTTCAAAGAACAAAAAGTTGATTTCAAAAATAAAAATTGAGAATGATTTGCTTTCCAAAACAAATCTTGAACTTGAAGCAAAATTTAAAGATTTTGAACAAAAATGTTTTGATTTACAAAATTTGCTTCTTAAAGTTCAAAAAGAAAAAAAATTTGATTTCCAATGAACTTCAAAAGAAAAATGATTTAGGAAAATCAAAATTTTATGTAAGACAATCTAGTGCCCCTAGATTTGTTAAAGGAAAATGTTTTAGAAGTATTTGGGTCCCAAAAGGACTTAGTACTTCAATTAAAAAGGATGAAATTGAAAAATGGATTCCTAAGGGGGCTAAAGTTTGTGCTACTAATATCTATGGATCCAAAGCAATTTGGATACCAAAAATCACTTGATTGTCTTTTGCTAGGTGTGATGGAGAGTGATCAACAAGTCCAATTAATGAGGGGGAGCTCCATGCACACTAAGGAAAAACACTTGAAGAAGGAAGGCTTCACATCCTCCCTTGAGTTCAAGTGTGGTAAAATCTAGTTGCTTTTGTTTTTATTTGATTTATTTTTATTTATGTCAACTAGATGATCATATATGTAGAACTAACTTTTTTTATGATGCTTTGAGTAAGGGGGAGCCATTTTAAAACCAAACTCTTATTTTTGTCAAATTTTTCCTCTATAGTTATTTTGAACTTAATGTTTTAAATTCTTTTTGATATAACAAAAAGGGGGAGAAATGGTTTGAAAAATTGAATTTTCAAATGAATAAGGGGTAGCTTTATTTGATTTCATATCTTTGATCTCTTATTCACATTTTTGTACTTAAAGGGGGAGAATCCCAAACAATTTTTTCAAGTTAGTTTTATTATATCAAAAAGGGGGAGATTGTAGAACTAATGTTTTGATATAATAATTGAAAAATGTTTTGGACTGATTTAAAAAGAATTCAAAACTATTTCCAAAGTTCAAATAACTTGAAACTATGTTTAGGGGATGTTTTTAAAGGTTTTTACAATGTTTTCAAAGCCAAACTTAACAAAACCCTCCAGGTGTATCGAAACACCCTTAGGCGTTTCGATACGGTGTCTTCTAGTGTCAAAAACGTTTCGATACGGACTATGCTGTTTCGATACGCCTACGTGGCATCAACCACAATGGTCATAAACCCCAACGGCTATTTTCCAACTAACATTTAAATGTAGAGCATTTCGATACGGGACCAGGCGTTTCGATACGGGCGTTTCGATACGAATGCTCATCAGACTGCAGCTGCTCTTTCTACTTGAAGAGCGTATCGAAACGGGTTCGAGCGTTTCGATACGGGTAGTAGCAGAACTGCATTTATGGTGGGAAATAAAGTCCTCAACGGCTCCAAATCAACCCCAACGGCTAGTAACGGCTACAAACTCATTAAGGAGTATAAAAGGGACCTCCAAGCATCAAGATATGGTTAATGCTTCAATTGTCAATCAACAAATGATCAAAAAGTGTCTTTGTACTTAAATTGTCATTTCTTGTATAGACAAAAACTAGTGAGCCAAAATTGTCAAATTTGCTCAAGTGTTTTAGGTTTTGGGTGAGTGTATTATTGAGCAAACAAATACCTATTAGAGGGATTTAAGTTTGCATATTTCTTTTCTCTTGTAAAGAGGGTTTGATCAAGGCTTTGGGTAGAAAGCTTGATCGGTGTATAAGGGTTTCCTCCTAAGCCTAGAAAAGGGGACGAATCAATAGTGGATTGATTGGAAATCCTTAGTCGGAAGCTAAGGTAGTGGATGTAGACCTTGGTTAGAAGGTTGAACCACTATAAAATCATTGTGTCATCTTTATTTTAGCTTCCACACCACATCCACCCAAAATTACACCTCTCCACCACTTGGTGAGCAAGATCGATTGAAGGAATCGAGCACCTCATAACTCAACACTAACACAGGCAGTTGGCGTTTGGTTGCTCCTTTTAGCCGCTGAAACTCGAACTTATGTCTAAGCCGAATTAGTCAATACCTCGACATGATGAGACCGTACTTAATTTTTTCGTGATTTTGACACTCTCATGCCCAACAAATGGATTTCTTCAACTGGACTTTTGCAACTAATTGAAGAAGTGAAGAACATGAATTAAGCAAACTTGGAATATTTTATTGAAAACAACTCAAAAACCTAATACAATTGTTTTCACAAATATATTACAACATAACTCCAAATCCTAGGGAAGTTTAGAACATGACGGCGGCAGAAAAACCTAGCTAAGCCTAAAGAAACCCCCCGATGATTTAAACTAGGAATACAATGAGTATTTATAGACAAATAGCTAGGTCTAGTCCTTCTTGAAGTAGAAGTCCTCAAATGTAGCTTTTCACATTTAATGTAACTTTAAACTCTGACTTCTTTGAGTTGAATGTGGACTTTATCACGTTGCCTTAGCTCGCGAGTAATCTTGAGATTTCACTTCGACAGCTCTGCCCGCTGCTACAAACGTCGGAAAATCAAGTGGTCGACATCGATTGAATCATGATTTTTGGCTCTACTGATCGCACTCCGATTCTCCAACTCTATAGTTTGCTGTCGTGGGCAGCACGGTTAGCGACGACAACACTCGGCAGCTATTGTCTTCAGCAGGATTTGCTTCAGTACAGCTCCATGGCCCGCTGCCTCAACATTGCATCCTCAACTCCTCTTTCCCTCTGTCAGTCGTTAGTACCTAAAACCAAAATTACACTAAAATAGTATCTTCCTCACCAAATAAAAGATAATCTTATAGAAACAAGGTAAAGCGAAGAAATACTGTAAAATGCTATGCATGATCCTATTTATTCCTAAGATGTGCTAAAAAAACAGCAATAATATGAGGTGGAATGTGTATGAAATATAGGACTTGTGGACACTTTACACACCCCCAAACACGAACTATTGCTTGTCCTCAAGCAATGCAACCTAACATATTTGCTCTAATAATAATCAGAAAGAATAACCCGTGTTCAACTTGATTTTATGCCTCAAGGTCGTGGCACCTATATTAATTTAGTGATGGGAAATTAGTAAGAAGATAACTCAGAATTTAATTTCTCATGCCAGTGCAGTATGTGCATGTCTTTGTACATGCTGAATATGCAAAATAAATAAATAAATAAACAAAGGTGCTCTTACGATTTAAAGGTTGCTGCTGAGGTAGCACAATTAAGCACAATATTTAATCATGGTAGTAAGGCTTCAACTTATCACAACTACTCTTCTAGGTCTGAAGTTAATATATGAGCAAACTACAAAACCCCGAACCCTTGGAGTAGAGTCATCCCGTGAAGACTTTCATTCACTCATGCTAATTTGTCTGTCACTTTAAAGCTTTCAGATTCATGGACTTTGATAGCATCAGAGTGTCCTCGCACATGATTCTTCTTAGAGCCTGTTGCGGGCACCTCTAGGGTAAAACATCATAATTTCCTTGTTTTTGCTTCTGCTGCTGTGGCAGTGCTGTATTTTTCTGTTTCTTTTGCTTGCCTCGGCGGCTACCTGTAATCATTGTTAGAATTTTGCAAAGAATTCTAAAAATAAGCAGGCAGTGTTCATCAAATATTCTAACACATTCAGCAAGTAACAGGGGAGTTTGATAATTTTGGCAAAAAGAAAAAAAATCTAAGTAATTTTTCATGCTTTTCCCAAAATTAAGTTTAATTTTAATTGGGTGCAAAAATAAATTAATCGGCTATCCTATCATAAGCACAAGTTATATAACAAAATTTTCTTTTTCGATTATCACTAAGGCAAGTACAATGCAACATATATACAATTAAGTATGCCTAGACAAAAGATGCGAGAGCTATCCCTCCAAACTCGAGATGAGCATTGCCTTCAATGCACAAAATAAAAAATAAAAGAAAATAAATACAAGAGATAAATAAAAGAAAGCAGAAAAAGAAAAAGTAAAAAAAGGATAAGGAAAAGAAAAGAAAGAACTAAAAGTTGGTTGAGGGTTGAGAGGGGGCTTGAGTCTTTTCTGCTGAGGAGGAGGAAGAGGTGTGGATGACGAAGCGACGACCGACAGATGTCTTGGCGGCAGCCTTAGCCGATGAAGTTTTTGCTTTCCGCGGTGGCTGGACTCTTTTCGGCGTAAGCTGAGGCTCTTCTTGAGGTTCAACAGAGGGAGCGGCAGGAGGTGCTTTGCTCTCTTCTGACTCCGTCTCGAAGTCCAAAGGCTCGGCGGCTATGATGTGTCGCTTCCTCTTCCTAGTGTATTCCTCCGTGGGTGCTGTCGGAGGGACAATCACCATGGGGATGGCTGCTACTGCTGCTACCACCGCTGTTCCTGGCTTTGGCCGATACTGCTCAATCTCTTCTGATGAGAAAGTGTTTGCCACTATCGCTACTGTGCAGGCCGGTGAATGGTGTTGCTGATGCCTCTCGGAGGAGTCTGCCACTGTGTCGGGTGCGATGGTGGCTGAGTAAGTTTGGTAGTGCGTTGGGGAGGGCACCTGGCGGCGGTAGGGCAGACGACGGCGGCTTTTGGCGTTTCTTGTGCTGGGGCTGCTGTTGCAAGCTCTGCAGGGTATAGAGATAGGATGGGTCTGTCATCAGGAAATTTCTGCAGGAGATAAGCCATAAAGGCTTCTTGAACTTCCCCCACAAATTCCATGAAGGTCAACTACTACTGCTCTATGCTCTTTGTGATGTCTATAAGTGTGTGCAGTAGTGTGAGGACTTCATTTTTTGGGGCAGCTTCAGTACTGCCGGGGGCGGCTGGTGTCAGGCTTAGCGGTAGAAGGCTGGATGGGCGTTATGAGCTCTATCTTCGGGGCTTACATCATCTGCAGGCGGACTTGTCTTGTCCACCCTTTTTTGGCAGTCGTCAACTCATCTTTAGGATCTGTTGGGACACTAAAGTTGGCGCAAAGGCTTGTGATGAGGGACGGGAAGTACAACCTGCCCTTCGTCTTTTTGAAGCAATTGTGGATCTCCATGCATATGATTTCCCCAACGTTTATTGGTTGTTTCATCAGAATGCTATGAATCAGAGCGAGGCGCGGCCGATCAACGGTAGAGTTGTGGGAAGTGGGCAGTAGGCGCCTTTTTACAAAAGTGTTCCACAATATAGCCTCGGGCAGCAGGTGGCGGCGCTGGATAGATCCTACATGCTTACCTGCTAACCACGACGTGTTGGGTCTGCAGAGTTTGGCCTTGATCTTCTCATAGTCGGAAGCCGTCAGTGACTGCCTCCACTCCTCGTGAGGGTTGTCGTGCATATCCAGGTCATAGTATCTGTTGATGAAGACATCATTCAGCTTAATTGGCTCCCCGCGGACATAGACAAATGGCTGCTCTGGGCAGGGGTGGTGGGAGTAGAATTACTTGACCATGGTGATATTGGCTATCTCTAGCTTCTGAGCGAACATCTCCCATCCTTTGCTGTGGATGGTTTCGAACAGGGCAGGCTCTAAACCAAGGTCTCATGTTTGCTTTCTGAAATGGAAACCCTGCCCCTCCCATATTGTCTGCTTTAGAGAACTGGTCTTTGTATCTCTCCTTGTCTGCCTTGGAGCAAAACCTCTTGTAGTTGGGTTTGGGTTGTGATGCGAATGCCATGTGAAACAGTTAAAGTGACTGGAAATCTGAAAGAAAAATAATTAGAGATCTGTGGAAGCAAGAAGGAGATAGCAAGGAAGTGAAAGTGAAGTAAATGAATTGAGTGAGAGGGGTTTAAATAGAGGTTGCCGAGAGGTGTCGTGGCAGCAATAAATTCCCAACAGTCTAGTTGTCTGGCGCACGTTACGAGATTTCTGCCCGTTATTTTCAGAGCCATTGGCAGCTAGCCGTTGGAGGCCAACTAGCCATTACGTGTTGCTGCGTTGGGCTGCCCTGGGCTGTCTCGGCGGCATGGTGGGCGGGCTCCTTGCTGGGCCTTCTTCTTGGTCTGGCTCTTTTATTCCGAAACCTGAAATAAAAGTAAAGACAAAAACAAAAGTAATTAAATAACTTCTAAAAAATAAAAATATGAAAACAATTCTAATCCTAAAAAAATTAAACACAAATCCTAATGCATAAAAATAAAAATAAAATGAAAATTAGGTTATGTTGGGAGGTGCATCTCCCAAACATAACCACTTTCTGAGGGTTTTGTGTTTGGCTTTTCATCCAAGTATGTCATTCCTATCTTCAGGTGGGTCCTCTTGTTCCTTTAGGTTCTGTGCTGCTGGTTCCTTCAGCCTGCTTAGAGAACTATCACGACAGCTGCTACCTTGGCCTATTTCTATGCTAATGCTGGCAGCTCTTGCATCAGGGCATCCATCCTTTCCTTTTCTGAGGGTTGTAGGACGTTCATCTTGATGCTCTAGTCGTCTACCCTCATGGTCAGCTCCCCAAGTTCCATATCTATTAGCGTTCTGCCCATGGCCAAGTGTAACCCCCTTAGCCTGGCCTAGACGCCCGACCTGAACTAAGAAGATTACACGGGGAAAACTGAAGCCAACTCGTTAAAGCTGACTTCAATTAACGACCCTTATTTTCATTTTATCTTCTCTAGATGCACATTAAGATCCTAAGTGAATAGCAACACACTTAGAAGAAAATGACACAACGATCGGAGATCGATTAGGGGTTTAATTGCTTAAAATACACATTTAGGGACTAAACTGTAATTTTCATAAAATACAGGGACTAAGCCAATTTTAGGATTACCAAACCTTAATTAGTCATGAAACATGCCATCATGTCAAATTTCATCACAAACGAGTCATTCAAAGTCATCCAGTTGATCCTACAACAATCTGGGACCAAAATGTAACATTTCAGGACTTCGAAAGATACTTTTAACTGAAAATAACGAACCGGTATCAGTACGCTTATGCCCGTATCGATACACGGGATGGCAGTAGCCAAACTTGGGAAAAGCGTATCGATACGCTTCCCTGCGTATCGGTACGGCCTTCAAACCTTTTCCTAGGCGTATCGATACGCGGGCAACTCGTATCGATACCCCTGTACCGATTTGCCTAAAATTTGCTTTAGTGTATCGATACTCAACCCCGAGTATCGATACGCATACCAGAAAATCACATTTTATAGCCCTCAAATCACATTTAATAACATCTAAACATGTCCAAAACATTCACATATGCTATACCCAACATTCCAATCATTTATGTAACAACATCCACTCACAAGTCAAGCATCAAGCATCAAGCATGGCAATTCATGAAGTGATATTTAACTACTCAAGCATGCTTTTAAACACAACCATAGCATAGCCAAACACCAAATATAGGACCACAAACCAAATAAAGACCATTTAGAGGTCCAAAAACACAAACCAAACATGCTCAAGGTGTTTAACATCACCAAACAAATCCATGAGAAGAAATCCCTCCCATTGCCTCTTATTACACTAAAGTGAAATCACATACATCACTTAGCTAAAATCACTTGGATTTCCCTTGCTCTCTTGCTGCCAAAGATGCTCAATTCTCCGCATTGATGAAACAAATGAGCGTAAGCATAAAGCTTAGTGAGGACAGCTAACAACAAAACATTCATCAATGCGTTTTATGAAACCAAATCGTCATTCTTTGTAAACGTATGCCTTTCTTTAACACATGCACTTTAAAACATCATTTCCACTTTCAAAAACCACATGCTCACAGCTTCATTAATCACAACAGCAAAAAACCTTTGCTCATGCTTAATTCAAGCATCATATGCATTCAAGCATCTCATGCTTTCTCAAATGAATGTTCAACATTAACTCATTATATCAACATCATTATATTGGCTCGCAAGTGATCAATAACAACTCATATCAAAACCAACAAAATTGACACAATCGGATATGCGAATTACAAGCGTTGTCCCACACGCTTCATACATATTGCCGGATTACACAAGGTGGAGTTAAATGGCACAATCACAACCCCTCAACATCACTCATCGGTAGTTGTATAATTCCACTAACGAGAGCACGAGACACAAACCACAAGATTCACACACGAGATTAAACCATCAACTGTTGTGATCTTAGCCTCAATTGTTAGGGTACTTGGATAGAGTTTACGGAACAATTACAACCCCTCGACATCCAAGGTGACTTTATTCACGGTGCACCCAATCCTATAGTCGGCTAACTATATCCGATTAAAGTAACCAAAAACCATTTCCATCACTTGCCAATATAATCATTTATAATCATCATTTCACCGTTTTACAAGCATAAACCACAATGCCATTTTCACAAGCATTAACATGCTTAAACCAAATGCATAAATCATATAAACCCAAGGATCACTTACCATGTGCATCCTTAACAAAATGGCATTAAAAACCAGCATCATCAATGCTCAAATCATGCTTTAGAACAGTAATCAAACCACATTCAAATCTAGTGCATTTTAAACCAAAACATAGCACATTCCGAGAGAGACTTTCGATTTACTTACTATTGAGCTTAGCTAAGCGTTTCAAACTTACACTAAGCTCCCAAAACCACGCTCAAAGTGTTTCAAAGCTGGAAAATCCTTTTCCACTAACCGATACGCGAAACTTCACTTGCCAACGCGAAGATCACTTGCCCGAAGCCTCCAAAAATGCTTCGCTTGCTTCCGAATCAAGATCCCCTATTTTTAGAACATCAAAACAGAGATCTAAATGCATTAAAATGCATTTCAACACCAGAAACTAAACACAAACTCGTTGCCCAGCAAAACTACACCAATTTACCCATCCGAAACAACCGAAAACTCAATCGATTGCTTTCTAAACCAAGCCCAGTCAACATACATCACTTCCAACCATTAATAAACATCAAAACACATCTAAAACAACATAAACCCTTCCTTATACCTCCAACAAACATATCACCATCAAACTCTTCAAAAACTCAACTAAAACTACCAAGAAACTCAAGGATCTCAAGGATTTCGGGATCTATATCATCAAAACACTTTTCAACAACATAATCATCTCAAAACTCAATTAGAATCAATCTAAAACAGAGCTCATCAACAACACTCCGAAAATCAAGATTTAAACCATCATTTTGCAAGATTTTGATATTAAATCAAAACTATAATTAAAACTCAGTTAAAAACAACAATTAGGAGCCAATAATCTTTGGAATTTCAATAAAGAACCTAGATTAGAGGTTGAGAACGGGATTTACCTCCAATCCTTGCTTTCCTTAAAGATTGACAAGTTTTTGCTTCACAAACCTTGAAGAACTTGAAGAGAATTCTTGGAAAAAGGTGAGAACTTGAAGAGAAAAGAAATCTGGAGAAAAGGTTTGAGAAAATGGGTTTTAATGAAAATGAGAATTTAAAGTTAGTTACATGAAATAAAACCTCCCTATTTACCATTTTATTAATTAAAATAAAATCCCTTTTAAATCAATTATATTAAAACTCTTTTAAAACACATGCCAATTTAAGGAAAGGTGTAATTGCACAAAAGCTCCCTAAAGATTCTAAGATTTTGACTCCTCTTTTGAAATTGCATTTTCCACAGTTTTAAAACTTTACATTTTGGTCACTACCCAAAATGTACCACTTCCAAAACTCATTTTGTAAAATTGATCTGACCAACCTATTAAACATGATTTTAGAGGATTTTAACAATTTTTTTCTTCATATTTTTATACTTTCACAATCCTTGATTTCCCTAAACCACCTAATACGATTCGAACCGTATCCGACCGGCTCGATCCAATGTCTAAAACATCTAGGCCCAGAACCATGGCAATACAACTCTCCCCCACTTAGGAAATTTCATCCTCGAAAATTTTACCTGAAGGAAAAAGGTGCGAAAACTGCTTCAGCATGTCCGCCTTGCTTTCCCAACTGGCCTCCTAACTCCTCGGTGTCGCTACAACACCTTCACAAGCTCTATCGTCTTGCCACAAAGAACTTTGCTGCTCGAATCCTGGATCTTCATCGGTTCTTCGCCATAAGACAAATTCGGATTCAACTCTACTTCCTTAACAGGCATCACATGCGAAGGATCCGATCTGTACCTCCGCAACATCGAAACATGAAACACATCATGAATCTTTTCCAATTCGGGAGGCAACCTCAACCGATATGCCACGAGACCCACTCGCTCCACAAACTCATAAGGTCCAATAAACCTTGGGCTAAGCTTACCCTTACGCCCAAATCTCATCACCTTCTTCCAATGCGATACTTTCAAGAACACACGCTCGCCAACCGCAAACTCAATCTCTTTACGCTTCAGATCCACATAAGAATTTGCTGATCTGATGCTGCCTTTAAGCGCTCACCAATGAGCCTCACCTTCTCGGTGGTTCCTTTCAACATAACCGGCATCGAAATAAACTTTTGCCCTGTTTCTGCCCAACAAAGAGGCGTTCTGCACTCTCTCTCCCATACAAAGCCTCGTATGGAGCCATTCTAAAACTCGCATGGTAACTATTGTTGTAAGCAAACTCAACCAAAGGTAAGTGCTTCTCCCAAGAACCCTGGAAATCAATAACACATCACCTCAACATATCCTCAAGCACTTGGATAACACGCTCCGATTGCCCATCCGTCTGAGGATGATTAGAAGTACTGAAATTCAACCGTGTACCTAAGGCTTGGTGCTAACATTCCTAAAACCTTGATGTGAACCTCGGATCTCTATCCGACATTATAGAATTTGGCACACCGTGCAACCGCACAATCTCAGCAATATACATCTCTGCCAGCTTATCCAAGGTATACGTAGTATGCACATGCAAGAAATGTGCACACTTTGTAAGGCAATCAATAATCACTCAAACAGAATTCTTCTTCGATGGTGACAAAGGAAAACCAGACACGAAATTTATGGTAATCCTTTCCCACTTCCATTCTGCGATTTTCAAAGGTTGCAACAACCCAGAAGGAACCTGATGTTCAGCCTTCAATCGCTGACAAACCATGCATTTGCTAACGAACTTGGCAACATCCTTCTTCAATCCCACCCAATAGTACTCATCCTTCAAACCACGATACATTTTCATACTACTAGGGTGCATAACGAAAGGACTACTATGAGCTTCAGTCAGAATAGTGCGCCTCAACTCAGCATCATTCGGCACCACTATCTGACTCCCAAAACTTAAAACACCATCATCATTGAAACAGAAATCCGAAGGCTTACCCTCCGCAATATCCTGAACATGAGGAACAAGGGAATCATAAAGCAACTGCTTATTCTTGATCATCTGAATCAAAGATGGTTTCACTTGCAATTCAGCAACAAGACCACCATCTCGCGATATGCTCAAGCGAGCAAACATCGCCCTCAACTCCACAACCACCTTCTTGCTCAAAGCATCGGCCACAACATTGGCCTTTCCAGGATAATACTCGATGAAACGATCTAGGAAGTCTTTACACAACTCTATCCACGTGTTGAACGATCATGCTGGTTGGTTGTTTAGCCATTGTTTTGCCCTATCCCTCAGTGAATAGGGAAATAATATCAGCCTCAAGACGTCTTGATGGACCCTGTGTATCATGAATGCTCTGCAGATATCCAGGAATCCTCTCAAATGCTGCCGAGCATCTTCTGTGGCAGTCCCTCCAAAGTGCCCTAATGTGTTTATCATGTTAAACATGACAGACTTTCGCTCGAAGTGGTCCGCCTCAATATCAGGTTCTGTCACTGTCGGATCGAAGCCTCTGAAATCATGTTCCAGATAATTCCTTGTGGTTCGAACGTACTATGGTACCTGGGCAGAATAGGGGGTTCCTGCCTTGGTGGATCTTGTTGTTCTCTACGCGGCAAGTCTTGCTTCCCATCCCTGCCATTCGCAACATTGTTGGCAGAGTTGTTGTTTTCCATGTTTACCTTTGCTTTTTTCCTTTTCTTCCTTGCTTTTCCCTAGGATTACTCTAATCTCCTTCTTTAGTTCTCTTTCTCTTCATTCAATATCGTCGTAGAAGAGAAGTTCTCCTTTTGGATTTGCCCTGGTCATACACTAGCAAAGGAAACTGTAAAATTCTCTTTTTTCGATTAGGAATAAGAATAAAATAAAAATTAAAGAAAAAATGCAGAAATTGAAAACGAAATTCGTTGTTACCAATCCCCGGCAACGACACCAAAAACTTGCAGAGCGTTTTAGGTGTACTTTATTTATGAGCGCAAGTGCACACTCTTGTCAAGTTATAGTATATAAGATATCGTCTCCTACAGAGATTGGACAGCTTGGTTCGAATTGTAGTTCCTGCACAAGTAAAGAAAATGCACAAGTAAGATAGTTGTTTGAGATGAAAAGTAAATAGAAACAGAAGTAAAAGAAGAAGTAATCGGATTTATAGAGAGGGCAGGGTTATGCTGCTGCTTAGTGTGAAACTGCGTTGAAAAGGCCATGTCATTTTGCACTGCCACGATATGTTGACTCGGCGGGTAATGGCGGATTGAGGCTGCGACAACTTTCGCTACCACGGTGGAATTCTGCTCTTCCAACTCTCGCTATCTCGGCAGGTGGAATAGAGAGAACTCCTGGCGACAAGTCTGGCAGATACTCCAAGTTCGGTAGAGCAATTCTGAAGTGATCCTTCCTATGTCTAGGCAAGGATTCTGTCACCACGTGATGTAGGCAATACCTAGCAATCTCAGCCTAAACCTAACACAAGCAGTCGATGTTTGGTTGCTCCTTTTAGCCGCTGCATTCTAACTTATGTTTAAGCCGAATTAGTCAACACCTCGACATGATGAGACCGTACTTAATTTTTTCATGAGTTTGACACTCTCGTGCCCAACAAATGGATTTCTTCAACTGGACTTTTGGAACTAATTGAAGAAGTGAAGAACATGAATTAAGTAAACTTGGAATACTTTATTGCAAAAACAAAACTTGAAAAACCTAAACAACCGTTCTCACAACTAATTTACAACATAACCCCAAACCCAAGAGAAGTTTAGAACATGTCGGCGGCAAGAAAACCTAAGATGATTTGAATTAGAATTACAATGAGTATTTATAGACAATAGCTAGGTTTAGTCCTTCTTGAAGTAGAAGTCTTCAAAAGTAGCTTTCCACATTTAATGTGACTTTAAACTCTGACTTCTTTGAGTTGAATGTGGACTTTATCACGTTGCCTTGTCCCACAAGTAATCTTGATATTTCGCTTCGGTGGCTTTGCTCGCTGCGACAGACTTCGGAAAATCGAGTGGATGGCATCGATAGAATTGGGGTTTTTAGCTCTACAAATCGCATTCCGGTTCTCCAACTCCATAGTTTGCTGCCTTGGGTAGCAAGGTCGGCGGCGGCAGTACTCGGCAGCTGCTGTTTCTATCTGGAACTGCGTCAATACAGCTCTTTGGTTCGCTGCCTCAGCATCACTTCCTCAGCTCCTCTTTCCCTCTATCAGCCTCTAGTGCCTAAAGCCAAAAATACACTAAAACAATACCTTTTCTTCACCAAATAAAAGATAAACTATAAAAGCAAGGTAAAGTAAAGAAATATTGTAAAATGCAGTGCATGATCCTAATTATGCCTAAGATGTACTCAAAAACAAAAATAATATGAGATGGATTGTGCATAAAATATAGGACTTGTGGACACTTTACAACTTCGAATTCTCAACTCTCGTATCTACCATATAGGTTACGAATATCTAACCATCAGTGATCTAACCTCACCAAAATATGGTAATTACGCTAGAAAGGTAATGGTCCCTTATGTCCACTACCAAAAAATTTGTTCATTATGAACCCCGAAGCTTCGAGACTCTCGCTCGAGAACCAGGGCATACTTCGCGTCAAAATGATCAACCTATACCCAAGGTAACATCCACTAACTATGGAGAGAGTAAATCTAACAAGCCCGCGAGGACAATCACTCTCAATCCTCACCTTTCATCTACGTTAAAAAACTCACCTTCTAGCACTTACAAATCTGATGAATTAATCAATCTGACATCAACCTATAGGTCTTACCACAACACTTATTCGACGAGAATTAATACCATTGAATGAACAAGAAATCTAACTTTTATCAATGCAACAAATTAAGCTACACCGAAATAAACATACCTAATGTAACACCCCAATTTTGGGCTTGGAAGTTTAGGGTCTGAACCGGACCGGTCTGATTTTCGGTTCGAGTATAAAAGGTGGTTTTAGGGAAAGCCTAGTTCGGGATGCTTTAAAAATATGGAAAAATATCTAAAAATCCTCTTTTAATATATATAAGAGAGTGGTGAAATCAATTTTACAAAATAAGGTTTGGAAGTGTGACATTTCGAAATGGTAACTAAAATGTGATTTTTGAAAAGTTCAGTGGTGACTGTTTTGTAAGGATTGAAACTTTGAATCTTTAAGGAGCTAATTTACCCAAGAAGGGATTTCTCCAGATTTTTCTTAATTTTAATGATTCATTTAATGTTTAATTAATTAAAGGAAGAGAGGGAAACCATATTTTAGCTTTTCATAACTAACTTTCTTAAAAACTTTCTCATCTCATTTTCTCTCAAAATTCCCTCAGCCAAACACATTTCTACAGCAACATTTCTACTGATTTTCACACTAAATGATGAGGTTTCAATCATCAATTGATTCCTAATCCTTTCTACATCAAATCCTCTTGTTTTGTTTATTGAATTTTCAAGGATTTTGGCTCTAATTAAGGAGAAATCTACATTTAGAGGTAAGGATGTTCTTCTCCTCTAAATACTCAGTTCTTTACTGAAATTCCCAAGTTCTCAATCCTTAAATTAAGTTTTATAAAAGGATTTAATGTTGTGATCTTGATTTTGGCTTAAAACTCAAGATTTGGAATAAATCTTGAAGAAATTCGTGGTGTTTGTTTGGGCTCTGTTTTGAGATGGATTTTAAATGTATTTTGGATGTTTAATGATGTGTAATTGAGGTTTAATCAATGCAATCCCGAATAGGTTGATTTTCCTAAGTTTTTACTTGTGAAAATGGTGGTTTTTGGGGTGATCTTGGTGTTCTGTTATAGCTGGAGGTATAAGGACGAGTTTAGGTTCTTTTTGGATGTTAATTGATGTTTAAGAATGTTTAGAAGTGATGGATCTTGGCTGGGTAATGCTGTGGAAGAGTTTGGAAGTGATTTCGGTTGTGTTTGGTAGCCGAAATGTTAGATTTGGTGAGAGCATCGAGTTTAGGTGTAATGGCTGAAGATTTTAAGGCATGATGATGCATTAATCCTCTTCTTTGATGTGTTTAAAACAG
The DNA here is from genome assembly GCA_030270665.1 of Hibiscus trionum. Lineage (NCBI taxonomy): Eukaryota > Viridiplantae > Streptophyta > Magnoliopsida > Malvales > Malvaceae > Hibiscus > Hibiscus trionum. The sequence goes on from BSYR01000053.1 coordinate 9,345,967, forward strand.
GGGAGACATCTTCGGATCCTTGTGGTGTTGATCCGGAGGCTTGATCGGCGTTTCGGCAAGCTTGCGAAACGGAATTGGTGAGTGGAGTTGGATTTCCAGCTTTGTATCGAATGTTTGAAGGTTTGGGAGCTTAGTTTAAGTCTAATCAACTTAACTAAGCTCAAGAGTAAGTTTTCGGGAAAACTCTCTCTTTGATGAACCATGAGATGGTTGGATGCAATGTATTTAATTTGCATGTTTAAATTCTGTTTTGAAAGCATGTTTTAGCATGATTAATGCTGGTTTTTGAAAGCCATGTGTTGAAGGATGCTCAAGGTAAGAGATCCTTGGTTTGATATTGATAAATGTGGTTTTGATGCATAGTGATGCATGATGGTTTAATGGCTTTGATTAATGCTTTAAAACAGTGGATTGTTGATGATAAATGATGTATATTGGCAAGTGATGTGTTGGTTTTTAAAGTACTTGAATCGGATATAGTTAGCCGGCTATAGGATTGGGTGCACCGTGAATGAAGTCGCCTTGGATGTTGAGGGGTTGTAATTGTACCGTAAACTCCATCCATGTACACTAACGAGATGGTTAAGATCATAATGGTGGTTAAAAGGCCATGTGTGGATCTTGTGTTGTGTGTCCCGTGTTCTCGTTAGTGATGTTATACAACTACCGATGAGTGATGTGGAGGGGTTGTAATTGTACTGTTAAACTCCATCACAGGTGTTGAGGGGTTGTGATTGTACCGGTAAACTCCACCTTGTGTGTTCGGTAGTGTGTATGAAGCGTTAGGGACAACGCTTGTAATCCGCGTATCCGATGTGTTTTGTGTTGTAAATGGTTATGGTATCACTTGGAAGCCAATATGACATGTTGATGTTAATGAAGCATGAGATGCTTGTTGTGTATGCTTTGTTGCATGAGAAATGATGTTTATGAATTTAAAGGCCTTATGAAAGGTGTTTTATAAAATGCATTATTGTGTTGTTTCTTTAGAGCATGCCTCACTAAGAAAATGTGCTTACGCTCTCTTTCTTGAACCAATAATGCAGAGAATTGAAGTGCTTAGAGGGCAGCAAAGAGGCTAAGAATCCAAGGGAAAGCTAAGCTCATGTATGGTGACTTTTTCACACATTGTTAGTTTTTGATATTTGGCAATGGGAACCTAGGATGTGATTTGGGAGGTGTTTTGGACTCACTAGTTGTGGCATGATGCCTTAAATGATTTGGACTTGTAAATGGCCATTGGGTGCTTGTTTTGATGCTTTGATGGTTGTTTGGTTTTGGATATTAGGATGCATGCCTATAGACTTGTGGTTTTTCCTAATAGATGCCATGAATGTGTTTTGATGATGCAAATTTGTACCTTGTATGTATGATGACTCGTTGGCATGATTAGAAGGTCATTAGAATGTGTTTGAATGGACAAATGTGTGTTAAACCAGCAAATTCTGCACTTTCTGGGCAATCCGTATCGGAACGGGCACTAGTGTTTCGAAACGGGGGCCTGTAATGGCCTTCGTGTATCGAAACGGGTAGAGGCCGTTCCGAAACGTTTTGGCCACTGCCAGGCCCTGTTTCGATACAGGTCTCGAAACGAACCCGCATTTCGGAACGGTCAACCCCCGTTCCGAAACAGATGACCGTTGGGCACTGATTTGAATGATTTAAGGTCTGCAAGTTTTACGTTTTAGTCCTGAATTTTGTATTTGCAATTGCTTGAGTTTGAGATGTCCAATTGAGGTGAAATTTGACAAGGAAGCATGTAATATGATTAATTTGATATTGGTAATTTAAAATTCAGCTAAGTCCTTCATCTTTCGAGAATTTACAATTTGGTCCCTAACTTTTGTATGTTGTGCAATTGAGTCCCTTATTGCTTTCCGATCACTGTGCTCTTCAAGTATGTTTTTCTCTAGGGAACGCTTAAGATTAATTGTGCATCTAGATAAGATTAAAAAGAAAAAAAAAGGGTCGTTAATCAAGGTTGACTTTCGGGTTGACTTTAGTTTTCCCCGTGTAATCTTCATAGTTCGGGTCAACCGTCTAGGCCGGGCTAAGGGGGTTACACCTAACATATCATCAGTGGTAAAGTTGTCATCTCTAGCATGAACGGCAAATTGTCTAGCAACGGCTCGAGCGTCAACTTTAACGGTGGATCTCAAAATACCTCTATCATGGTATCCAGATGATACTCTAGCACCGCCTCTAGCAAAACTCTGACCATGTTGAGAAGCAGTCAACCTCTAAGACTGAACTAGACTATCATCGTCTATGATCATGTAGTCTTTCGCCAAATGACCTGGTGCCTAGTACCTGTAGCAAACCCTACATAGAAAGAAGTACACTCCAAAATGGTGTTGGTTACAATGCTCACAAACCGATGGAAGCAATGCTCTAGTTGACCCATCAGTATTCCCCTCAGGAGTAGAAGTTAAAGGATCCCCACGAAACCTCGATCTAGAACCATGAGCGGCCTTCTACGACTGCTCTGAAGCAACTCTCTTTGAACCCCCTCGAAACATGAAACCTCCTAGATGGAGTCTGAGAAGGACCCATGATATACTGGGTTCCCAAAGTCTAGCCAAAAGGGTCCTTATTCTAACTCGGTGTCAAACTCTAAAGCCATCTCAACGCTTTCACACTAGTAGCTAATTTTGAGAAGGTCCCAAGTGGACATGCTGTCACATGCATATGAATGTCAATCTTTAATCCCTGCCTAAATCTTTTACACCTCATCTCCTTGGTGGCAACCAACTCGAGGGCATATCTGCTCAGCCATAGAAAATCTTGTTCATATTCAAATACTGATCGGTCTCCTTGGACTAGGTACATGAATTGATCTATAATCCCATCCATGTGAAATTCTCTAATGTACTTCTTCTTGAACTTGTCCCAGAAGATATCCTAGGTTGGAAGTGTAGGTTGCAGTCCCAACTCGATAGTCTCCCACCACTCATGGCATATCCCTTAAGGAGGCGACAATGCAATCGTGGTCATCCTCTGTACTACCCCTTATCTATCTCAAAATCCTCTGGGTGTCTCTCAACCACTAGTCGGTCTTGATCGAGTCATCCTCACCCAAACCATCAAAATCCTTAGGTTCATATCAGCCAAGTCTTTCTACCGGATTCTTGTGAGGCGTGTCAGAAGGCCTCAGAATAGCTTGCACAACTTGCGAAAGAGCAGAGTTTAGGTTATGGGAGTACTTCACCCCACTGCCACTAACTTCTCTAGAGTTGCTCGTGTCCCCAACATCCGGACAGACTCCTTACCTAAGTCTTTCTCATAAGAGACATAGCTCTCTTCAAGAATCTCTTGGTCATGTCCTACATCACCTGCCATATCAGATTTTGAAATCACAAAGAAACAAGGTAAAGACATCATGATTCCCAGTCTTGAAAGAGTACAACTTAAATTTAGGGCTTGTATTCACTTGACACTTACTACTACACCTATACCACCCTAGAGTTTCCTAAAACTAACTAAATTTAGACTCTGATACCACTAAATGTAACACTCTAATTCCGATCCAAAGTACTACATTCGGGGCACCCAAATCTGACCCGACAATTTTCCATTTTAAAACCAGATATTTAGCCATCATATAAAACATTAAACCATTCACAATCTCATATATTAAATTAAACAATAAAATCACTTTACAAAATAAGAGCTCCAAGTTTAAAACACCTTAGTTAAAATGATAGTATTTCAAAATAGAGTTACATAAATAACACTTGTAAGGTCCTATGAATACAATAGCCCAAAACTAAACATCAAGTACTATATTATAAAGCTAGGGCTGTAAACGAACTGAACGTTCAGCGAACCGTTCGTGAACCGTTCGGCGGGAAGTTCGTTTATGTTCATTTAATTAAATGAACGAACATGAACAAAGGACTTGTTCGTTCATTTATGTTCGTGAACGTTCAGTAATCCGTTCGTTTATGTTCATTTTTGTTCGTTCATTTATGTTCGTTTAAGTTCATTTAAATTTATTCACATATGTCTAGGGGTGTTCATTATTCGGTTAAACCGAACTAACCGACCGAACCAAAATAAAATTGGTTAATCTATTAGATTATTTTAGATTTCGGCTAATGATTAAGAGTTTTTTCAAATTTCAATTATCGATTAATTCGGTTTAAAATCGGTTAATTAACTGAATTAATCGAACTAACCAAAAATATTAAATATTTAACAAATTATATATGTTTGTTTGTGTTCGTTTACGTTCGTTTGTGTTCATTTACCATTTAAACGAACAAACATGAACGAACACGAACATGCTACATTCCTTAATGAACGAACACGAACAAGAAATTTTGTATTCGTTTATGTTCGTGTCCATTCATTTGTTCGGTTAAAGTTAAACGAATGAACATGAACGCACCCTCGTTCGTGTTCGTTCGGTTCGTTTACAGGCCTATATAAAGCGAAGCGGTGCTGGGAAATCCCTCAATGATGTGCTCCTCGGTCACGATCAACCTAACAACCTACGAACAGAAACAACGATTTCAAACGCTGAGCTTACAAAGCTCAGTGGTACATTTATACTCTACCATAATTCGTGATTATCATAAAATAAGCATGCGAGATAAATATAGTCTAGAGAGCATAGATAAGGCTTCACTATATATGAGTCATCATCTAGCCTACACAAGCTAGAGTTCTTAAATCACATATCTCAAGGCATCATTAAGTCTACAAGAAGTCTTACATGTTCCACAATGCTTTGCCATACTCATGATCACTCAGCCTATCGAGTTAATACATCCATAAGCTATCATCTATAGCATACATAACAACATACATAAATTAAATCCATACGTCACTATATACAGGCCAACGAAACCCTACTTTACTCGTGCTCACACAACCATTGGGTTACCTGTGCTCACGTAGTCGTCAAGTTGAATGGACCATATCCAGATCACCATAGCCAAGGATACGTCCTGAACGTACTTTGATCACATTAGCCACAAGTCATCCTTACCTGAGGTCACTTAGCCATCAGGTTACTCGAGCTCACTCAACCGTCGAGTTACCTATGCTCACATAGTCGTTAGGTTGAATAATGTATCTGGATCGCCATAGCCACGAAAAGGTTCCTAACCACACCCAGATCACATAGCCTTTGAGTACGTCGAATGTACTTGTTCACATAGCCCTAACTACACATCCCCTTATATAACCGCGCCTAGATCACATAGCCTTTGAGTATGTCGGATGTACTCCCTCATATAGCCCTAAGAACACATCCCCTTAAATAAGTATAGTAGTACTGACTATAGGACATCTGGATTCCTTTACAACAACCATAAGATAAGACATGCTCCTCTAGCATCCGTACACCTCACCAAGAGGTAAGTAGCTCTATGCTAAACTATCAAGCAAATGCCCCCAAAGTATGACACTGACCATCAAGGTTTATCTCTCAATTCATAATTAACAGCCTCACAATCGCCCACCCGACACACAATGACAACATCATCACAATTACCAACCTCTATGGTTACTATCATAAATAAGTCACCCAATTAAGTTTACCGAGTTGTTATTCATTATGTATGTATAAAGGGATAAAATCTCGATTCTCAATTTTATAGTTCATATTATCTTATTAGAAGCCCATTGGATAATATTCCACAATTTTTTAGCCCTCTTGGCTCAATTTCCACATTTTGGGCAGAATGCTTAGTTGGTACTGGTACTGGCCCTCATGTGCTAGTACGGTACCCCTGGGTATCGGTACTCACACACGTATCGATACCAATTTAGCTCACTAGAATTTTCTGGGCCTTTGCGAACCAGTACAGATTGACCCATACCGATAATGTCCTGTGTGGCGTACTACTACAAGTTGCACATTGTACCGGTACTAAAGCCCATAAATGGCTTTCTTAGGCTCAGTAATCATCCCCAAAGCCCCCAAATTGCAACCAAACCCTTAACTTGATCCTACATCTTATGGGAGTTATTTAGGGTGATTTACTACCATTTTTAAGCACTATTAACACCAATACCGAGTTTAGATCATTAAGAGGACCTCTACCACTGAAACACCCAAAAGCAACCCTAATCCATAAAATTAAACAAGGCAATTATTTTATGATCTTCAAGAAGTATAAGAGTCAGAGATGTACTGACCTTAAGCAACAAATCTTGAATTTAGCTCACCCACAAGTTCCTTTAAACCTTTCTTTTTATCTCAAGCTTGAAGAAGCTACCCAAACACTTTCTCTTGCCAAATAAACATGAAATTTCATGAATACATGAACCAAGGATTTAGGAAGGTTTCTTTACGAATTTCAAACCTCAAATATCAAAGGAAAACTTCAAAAACCCATAAAGTTCTAAACTTTCCAAAAAACCAAAAAGTTTCTTACCTCATCACCAAATGATTTTGATCTCTTTAGAAAGCTCTTCAAATGTATATCAACATACTTGATTCTTGAATCTTAGACGATAAAAATGAGTAGGAAAGTTCACTCCTTTAATAAATGGGGGGAATGGTAATCTCACCCAAAACCCCTTTCTCCCATATAACCCCACTTGAAGACAAACTCAATAAAGGGGGAGATTAGCCTTTTATTTTAAAATGGGTAAAATTGTATTATAAAACCTCCATTTTTCCCTTATTACAAAATGGACACTTTTCCATCATAGATAGCCCAAATTCTCATCCAAAAAGGTTACTTAATCTAACACAAGGGTCCATAACCTGGATCATCACCAACACTTTGAGTTAGAAATTTGGGTCGTTACAGACATTATGGTTGTATTGATACTTTTGGTTTGAAATATTATCTTATTTTTCATAAAAAATAATATAAACAAATACTAATGAAAATATAACCATACAAAAAATAGTTAAAAAAACTTAACTAAATAACTTAAAAAAATAAAAGGTACAAACAAGCACCACGTGATGAATGATAAATATCATTACCATTAAAATAATAATAGAACACGGTAATAAGTTGACAATTGACTTTTTCATGGCTCAAACACAACGTATTTAGGGTGATTTTGAACACTTGCAGTATGAGAGAATCAACGTGAAGGTCCAAAGAAGAAGTAGATCAATAAGGCAATCAAATAATTTCTAGTGGAAGAAACAACAACAAATCCAACTTGAAGAGGAAAAAAACTTACAAAAATAAGACATGAACAAAATAGAAAAATATCCATCATTTTATAAGAAAATGAGAAAACTTATTAAATAAAAAAATTAGGGTTTCAAAATAAAATATAAAGAGACGAGAAAGAAAAAAAGGAAGAAGAGAAGGTGGGGGAAGAAATATGAAGAGATGAGAGGACCGACATATGATCTTCAAGCTGTCGTCGACTAAATTTATAAGATTTAACTAATAAAAAGTTTCAGATTACTATTGTGTTAAATTTTAGAAATATATATAATTAGATTATTTTGGAGAAAGTCTCTACGAAAAACGCTAACCCTAGAACCATGTCATTAAAACTGCATTATGAAAACTCGGTCGGTCGACCATCGAAGGGTGTGCTTCAAAACTCCATGTTTCCATTGTTGGTGCGTACTGGTCCTAAGGTACCGTTGGTCAACTCTGGTCTTGGGGATGAGCAGATGAATGAAAAAAGATGTTGGATGAAAACCCTATCGATGCAACAACCCTAGTGAATAGAGATGATACTGGTGAGGGTCTGTTGGATGATTTTCATCGTAGGACAATACGGTTTGAGTTCCCACCGATATCGGAACGTATGGGATCTTCGATCCTAGTGGAAGATTAACATGTAAATAAGAAAGGTAAAAATAAGGAGGATGGGTTGTGCATGGCCAAAGATGATAAGCTTTCAACCCTGGAAAAGGCAGAACTTGCCACAGAAGTACCATCAGAGATGATGGAAATAGATGAAAGGCCAATATCGATCGATAACATGGAGGCAAAAGGAGGTGCAATCCCTAGTCACCCAAGAATTTCCTATGCTGGAGTTGTGGCAGGTAGTACAACTACACCCCTCGACAAATCATCTAAGATAGTGGTGGAGGAAATAGATGTGAATGCGGAAGATGTTAAAATTGATCTGAATGGGATGGTGCCTTCGATTAAATTTTCTGAGCGTATTCATGACTTGATCGATGCAAGCATGAAAACTTCAATTATTGTTAGACTACTTGACAAGAATATTAAATATAGAGCTCTCTTTGCCAGAATTCTGACACTATGGTCCTTTGCTGGAAATTTCCAACTAGTTGACTTAGACAACAATTACTTTTTAGTTAAACTTGATAATTGGGAGGACTATACATGGGTTTTAATGGGCGGTTAATGGACAATATATGGTAGCTATCTTACTATTCAACCATGGAGCTGATCTTTTTTGACATCTGAAAAACATCCTTCACATGTTATCATCTGGTTTCGTCTACCAGGATTGCCATTTCGATAGTATACTAAGGCTCTGTTTCGGTGGATTGATAACCTAATTGGAAAGGTGGTCAGAGTGGATTATAATACGAATACCAAGGAAAGGGGTCATTTCGCATGCCTGACAATGATTTTTGATCTTAACAAACCTTTAATTCCTAGTTTAAATATTGATGGTTTCACCCAGAAATTAGAATATGAAGGTTTGAGTATGATTTGCTTTAAGTGTGGTCTTTATGGCCATACTATTGATAGGTGGGAGAAATCGGTTTCACAAGACGAATCTATTACTGCTCCTAAAGAACCGACTGCTGGTAATGCGGAGGTGGAAGTTTTTGGTCCATGAATGATTGCTACAAATAAATCACAGCGGCCAAGGAAGGAATATGCCCTTAAAAAAGTATATGTGAGTAGTTTGGGTCCCTCAAGTGCCTCCCGATTTCAGGTCCTGTAAGATCTAGATGAAGAATATGATATCATGGATATGAGTAAGGCAAAAGAGAAAGAACTTGTAAGCAAACCTAAGGTGGTGAATAAAGAGAACCACACAGTGAAAGGAAAATCAACAAGAATGTTGGTACACAATCGAGTATTGTGTTAGCTGCAGGGGCAGGATCGAGCAAGGACCATAGCATGGAGAATTTACAAGAAAGGGCTAAACTGACTGTTCATGGCAGTGTGATTCAAAAGGTGTCAGTACGTCCAGTTTTGAAAGAGGGTAACCATACGTCTACATTAATAGTAGATGAGGGCCATGAGATTCAGATGCAAGAAAGTGGTGCCATTGTGACCACCGTAGGTTCTAAACAACGTAAGAAGAAAGAACAATCGAACAAGGAACTTCAAATTAGAAAGAGTTTAGAGTTTAAAATCCCAGTTAAACCATCTATATCGAAATGGATGAGCTGCGTTCCGGCCAGAGCAGGGAAGGTTTTAGATCCAAAATCTACTAGGGATTCCATACATGTGGCTAAGGAAGAAACTTCCACAAGGTTGAGCACGGATGTAACCCCTCAACAGGTTGTGTCACACATTCAACGTGAGGGTGATTCGCATGGTGTAGTTGAGGGTTCATCTCCTTTTACAGTCTGCAATATAACATTGAAGTGAGGTATCTTATTTCCTTAATTATGTTTTAATGATTAATATATTATGTTGGAATGCACAGGCTGTTACGAGCCCTTCTTTTTGGCGCCATTTCAAGAATTTTGTTAGGTTACATAATCCAAAAATAGTACCTTTAGTGGACCTTTAGATCAGTGGTTTGCAGGCGGATAAGGTTCTGGCGAGATTTGGTTTTCCCAACGCTTTTCGTGTGGAAGCCCATGGTTTTAGTGGAGGCATTTGGCTTGTTTGGAAGGACTCATTGTCAGTGGCTACTGATCGTATCTCAAATCAATTTATCCATTGTCGGGTACAAGTGCTGGGATCGTTGAAATGGTTCTATTTTAAGGTTGTGTATGCGAGTCCAAAAGTTTCTATTTGTATGCTTTCATGGAGTCAGTTAGAAAGGCTTAACCCAGGTGATGATGTTACTTGTCTTTTAGGAGGAGACTTTAACTGCACTCTGAGTAGCGATGAGTGAAGTAAAGGTGCGAGTCGTGGTTCGGGGGTAAATAACTTATTTTCCGATTTTGTCTTCCATGTGGACTTATATATGCAGGTTTCACGGGGTCCTGCTTTACTTAGAGCCGTGAAGATCTTTATAAGAACTTGGATCGCTACCTTGTTAATGAAGCTTTCCTCCATGCTCAGAATTTCTATGTTCTTCATTTAGATCAGCTAGGGTCTGACCATAAACCCATCCTTTTGAGACCGGCTTCGTTTAATCATAGGAACCAACAACGTCCATTCCTTTTTGGCGTGTTGGCAAGACCACCCATCTTTCTGTGATTTTTTGGCTTCTTATTGGGATGAGAGCTGAGATATTGATGTAAAAATCAAAGAGTTCAAGAACAAAGTGGATGACTGGAATCGTAATGTGTTTGGTCATATTGTTAAAAAAAACGTCGTATCATGGCCCGTATTAATGGTGTTGACTGCAGGCTTGAACAAGGCAACTCTATTTCATTTACCAGGTTACGTACTAAACTTGCTACACAATTGGATGAGATCCTGAAACAAGAGGAATTGTTGTGGTTCCAACGAGCTCGTTCGAAGTGGATTGCACAAGGCGACGGGAATAAGCGTTTTTCCACGCGTGTGCTACGAGTCATAGAAAGCGCAACTTCATTGCTGCCTTTAAACTCTTAGATGGAAATTGGTGTAAAGACCAAGACATGCTTCGAAGTGTTGCGATTTCATTCTTCCAGCAACTGTTTTCTGGTAGTTCAACTACGTTACCAACATTCCCTATCATGGGTCATTTTCGACAGCTTACTTCTCTAGAGAAACAAGGTTTATCATCACCGGTTTCTTGTGAGGAAAGTAACCATGTGATTTTTTCGATGGATCCTTTTAAAGCCCTCAAGGAAGATGGACTCCATATTGTTTTCTATCAAAGGAATTGGTCTATTATCGGTAATAGCGTGTGTAATCTTATTATAAAGATTTTTGCCTCCGATGAACTAGATTCATCTCTGAACTGCACACTACTAGTTCCATACCAAAGGTTGATAGTCCGAAAAACATCTCTCAATTCAGAACCATAAGTCTTTGTAGAGTCCTTGTAACGCCCCGGTTTTGGGCTTAGAAGTTTTGGGCGTTGACCGGTTTGGTCAAAGTCCTGTTCGAATCTTAAGAGGTGAAATTAGGAAAGCCTAGTTCGGGTTGCATTAAAAATATGGAAAATGTTCTAAAATCATCTTTTAATATAATTAAGTGAACTGTGAAATCAATTTTGAAAAATGGGTTTTGGAAGTATGACATTTTGGTTAGTGACCAAAATGTAAATTTCGAAAGTTTGGTGACTGTTTTATAAAGAGTTGAAACTTTGAATCTTTAAGGGGCTATTAATCCAAAGATGATTTCTCCAGATTTTTCTAAGATATTTTAAGTCTAAAATCTGATTTTAAAGGTTATTAAAATTGGAGGGAAGCCATTTTGACAATTTTCTCAACTAACTTCCAATTTTCTTCTCTCTTTTTTCTCTCAAACCAAACACTATTTTCCAGAGAATTGGATCTGATTTCTTCACCTAAATCCCTCCATTCAACTCTCATTTGATTCCAAATCATTGTATCTTCAAAACCTCTTCAATTGCTAAGTGTTTCAACAAGGATTTTCATTCCAAAAAGTGGAGAAACACAAGTTTGGAGGTAAGAACGTCCTTCTCCTCTAAACTATCAGTTCTTTACTGAAATTCCCAAGTTCTCAACTCTTAATTGATGTTTAATTAAAGGCTTTTGAGTTTGGAATTGTATCTTGGCTTAAAATGCAAGATTTGATGATTTTTCATGATTTTCGTTAGATCTGATTAATCTGTGATTTGAGATGTGTTTTTGATGTTAAATGAACTCTAAATTGATAAGGAAATGAGTTTTGATTGATGCAATCCCGGATAGGTTGTGTTTCCTAAGTTTAGCTTATGTTTCTTGGATGTTTTTGTGGTGATCTTGTGGATCTGTTGTTGCTGGAGGTATAAGGATGTTAATAGGTTGTTTTTAGATGTTATATGGTGATGATGGATGTTAGGTTTTGCTGGTTTATGGCTGGGCTTTGTTTAGAAGTGGTTTGGATGCATTTTCGGTTGTGTTTGGTGGCCGAAAATGGAGGTTGAATGAGAGCAGCGAGTTTGAGTGCTTTCATTGAAGCTTTTGATGCTTGATGATGCATTAAACCTCTGCTTTAATGTGTTTAATCAGGGGAGGCATCTTTGGATCCAAGAGTTGTTGATCCGGAAGCTTGAATTCATGCTTCGGCAAGAGGCGAAGTGGAATCGGTGAGTGAAATTGGGTTTTCGGCTTTGAAACCAATGTCTTGGGAGCTTAGTTTAAGTCTAAACAACTTTGCTAAGCTCGAGTGTAAGTTTTCGGAATTTCTCTCTAGTGTTGGCCATGATTTTCTTGTGTTGCAAAATGATTATTTGCATGTTTTACATACTGTTTTGGAAGCATGTTTTAGCATGGTTTTTGCTGTTGATGTAAGCCATATGTTGAAGGTAACTCTAGGTAGGAGTTCCTTGCTTTTGTACATTGAAATGATGTGGTTTAATGCTTTAAAATGCATGATGAATATGGCTTGGTTTTATGCTTAAAAACAGTGATGTAAGTGATGAAAACGATGTATATTGGCAAGTGAGGTTTTAAAATGTTAAGGTCACTAAGGTGGTTAAAAGTCCTTGAGTGAGCCTTGTTACTTATGAACATCAAGGTGGTTAAAAGTCCTTGGATGATTCATGTTATGGACACTAAGGTGGTTAAAAGTCCTTAGGTGATCCTTTTCTATGGTGTTTAAAAGTCCATAGGCCAAGGTGTTTAAAAGTCCTTGGGATCAAGGTGTTTAAAAGTCCTTGATGAGATACTTCATGGTGTTTAAAAGTCCATGGCCAAGGTGTTTAAAAGTCCTTGGGATCAAGGTGTTTAAAAGTCCTTGATGTGTTACTTCATGGTGTTTAAAAGTCCATGGCCAAGGTGTTTAAAAGTCCTTGGGAAGTTGATGAACTTGTTTTAAGAAATGAAATGTATCACTTGAGCCAATATGACATGTTAAGTATGTACGAAGCATGAGATGCTTGTTTTGATATATGATATGAAGCATGAGATTGCTTGTTTAAAGTATGTTTTGAGCATGTGCAAAGGTTGACTCTAAGCATGATTTATAAATGGTTTTAGTTGCATTATTGAATTGTTTTTATTGAGCATGCCTCACTAAGCTTTTGCTTACGCTCTCTACGTTTTCTTAATTCAATAATGCAGAGCATTAGAGTACCTTGAGGGCAGCAAGAAAGGGCAAGCAATCAAGTTCAAGTGAAGCTCAATGTATGAAGGTTTTATAAGTACATTTTAGCTTTTGTGTGATTTGGCAATGGGGGGACCAATGTGTATGTTTTGGGAGGTGTTGGAGACTCCCTAAGTATGTTAAATGTTGATGTGTTTGCTGGCTTTTGAATTGGAACCATATATGCTTGTTTTGGAAGTTTGGTGTTGAATAGCTAGCTTGTGTAGGAAGCATGCCTATAGAATTGGGGCTTTTTGCATATGATGATGATTGGATGAATTGATGATGCTATTATGTTATATATATGTTGGATTGCATGTTGGCAAAGTTTGGTGGCATTTGGAGCATGTTTGGTTGTGTAATTGCATGTTTAAAGTGGAGTTTTGGAGCAATCTGGGCAGGGTGTTTCGGAACAGCACCTACCGTTTCGGAACGGGTGCCTTAATCGTGCCCAGGCGTCCGAAACGGGAGGGGCCGTTCCGAAACGGAAAGGCCACTGCCAGACCCCCGTTTCGAAACGGGCTATGCCTGTTTCGGAACGGCCCCACGTTTCGGAACGGGCTGTCTCCCGTTTCGGAACGGTCGACCGTTGGGGGCTGACATTGGCAGTTATGTGTTTTGGATTGTTTGCGTTTTGGTCCTGAAACTTGTTTGTGCAATTGTATGAGTTTGGGAAGTCCTTTTGAGCTGAAATTTCACAGGGAAGCATGAAACCTGATTAATTTCAAGTTGGTAACTTCAATTTGGTTAAGTCCTTATATTTATCAGAATTTACAATTTGGTCCCTAAAGTTGTAAATTGTTCAATTGAGTCCCTGCTTGATCTCTGATGTTTGTGATCTTTTGGTATGATGTTTGTGTGATCACCATTAGGCTTAATGTGCATCTAGACAAGTTTTTAAAAGAAAAAAAAAGGGTCGTTAATCAAGGTTGACTTTTGGGTTGACTTTGGTTTTCCCCGTGTGACTTTCTTAATTCGGGTCAACCGTCTAGGCCGGGTTAAGGGGGTTACATTTGGTGGTATCAGAGCTGAGTTCTCGAGTAATTGGGAATGAATGTATGCATGATTGAAGCATGTTTGCCTTGTATGCTTGTTGTTTGAAAGCATGTTCAGTGGCTTGAGGTGTTGATGCAATTGAGTTGTATGTTGTGATGTTGCATGCTGAGGGTACCCATTGCCAAACAAAAGCTAATGAAATGAAATTGATTTTGAATGGAATTGAGCTTGAATACTTGGATTGCTTACCTTGCTGGGCCTGACTTGTTTAATTTGCGTTGTTATTGCATGGTAAAAGTATGGCACCACGTAGAGAGTTAAGAGGTAATGCGAGAGCTACGGCTCCTAATGAGAATGAGAATGGAGAGCACACTGGTAGTGCTGTGTTACCCCCTCCTCCGCCTGGTGGTGGTGCTGGAGATGCGAGAGCTGAAGCTGCAGCTGGTGCTGGTGTTGGAGCTGCTGGACCAGAGGTTGGTCAGGGGCAAGCTATGCCTGATATGTCTGTTTTAGTACAAGCTATTGCGGGTGCTTTTCGAGCAGCAGTAGCTGGAGCTCAGGGAGCTGGGCATCAGGGAGATGCTGGAGTCAGATTGCCTTTGGAGCGTCTGCGCAGTCTTGGAGGGACTGAGTTTAGAGGTTTGTCAGCTGAGAGTTCTGAGGCTTGGCTGGAAAGTACCAAGCGTATCTTGGGTCAGATGAGTTGCACGGATGTGCAAAAGCTGGGCTGTGTTGTGTCCTTGCTGCAGGACGATGCTTATACATGGTGGACGACTACCATTTCTGGAATGGCTGAAGCTGATGTTACCTGGACATTCTTTCAGAATGTGTTTAAAAGAAGATATCTGGGAGTGAGATATCTGGATGAGAAAAAGCGGGAATTCATGTCTCTTACCCAAGGGAGCATGAGTGTAGCTGAGTACGAGGTACAGTTTGTACGGCTCAGTCAGTATGCACCAGAGCTGATACCTGATGAAAGGGCTAGGTGCGAGAGGTTTCGTTACGGTCTTGTGACGGATGTTAAGATGTATGTGCTGGCCACTGAATATGATGATTTTGATGTTTTGGTGGGTCGAGCCAAAGACATAGAGATGAACTTGGGTTTGTCTGCTAGAGGTGCTGGAGCAAGTGCTGGGAAGAGGTCAGCTGAGTTTAGTTCCGGTGGTGGACGGAACAAGAGGGGACGAGATCAGAAGTATCAGTCCTCAGCCAGGAGAGGTGGTGGTGTGCCTGCTAGGGGTGGCAGTGCTAGAGCTGATCCTAGTGCTTGTTGGATCTGTGGTTCCCGTGGTCACTTGAAGCGTGATTGTCCTCGTGCTGAGAGAGTGGCACAAGCTCCTGTTGTGGTAGCTGGTAATGCTGGTGGAAATGGGTGCTGGAATTGTGGTTCTGCGGACCACTTGAGGCGAGATTGTCCGAGGATGGCTGGTGAGCAGGTGCGTGCTCCTGTTGTTGCTGCACCGCAGAGAGGTCGTGGGCGCGGCCGTGGTAATTTTCAGAGGAGAGAGGAAGGTGGCCGAGGGGTAGCTCATGTTGTAGCTATTCAGCCTGAAGGTGGAGGCCAAGCGAGGGTGTATGCTCAGAGAGAGGGCAGGAATGATGCAGATGTGATTGCAGGTACCTTTACTTTGCAGTCCTTGTCATTGCTTTCTTTGATTGATTCTGGATCTACGCATTCATATATTCTTCGTGAGCATGCTGAATTACTTGGTTTGCCTGTTGAGTCTTTGGATGTTGGTGTTCGGGTCACTAGTTCTTTTGGTGAGACTGTTGTGACTCGAAAGTTGTTTAGAAGGTGTCCCTTGGTTGTTCAAGAGCATGTCTTTCATGTTGATCTTATGGAGTTGCCCTTCTATGGTTTTGATGTGATCCTTGGTATGGATTGGCTTGCTGAGCATCGTGCTGTTGTGGATTGCGAGAATAAGCGTGTTTCACTTAAGCTTGCGGATGATTATGAAGTTGTGGTGGTTGGTGAGAATGTGAAGTTTCTTGCCAATGTGGTATCTTCTTTGGAGGCGAGTAGGATGCTGAGGCAAGGTTGTGAAGCTTACCTAGCTTTTGTGATGAATCCTAGCTCTAAGGAGTTGAGGGTGCAAGATATCAGGGTTGTAAAGGAGTTTCCTGGTGTTTTTCCTGAGGAGTTGCCTGGTTTACCTCCTAACCGCGAGGTGGAGTTTGGAATAGAGCTGTATGAGAATACAACTCCTGTGTCCATTACTCCCTATAGAATGGCACCTAAGGAGCTGAAGGAGCTGAAGACGCAGTTGCAAGAGTTGCTTGATCGTGGTTTCATCCGGCCGAGTGTGTCACCTTGGGGAGCACCGGTCTTGTTTGTGAAGAAGAAGGATGGCACTATGAGGATGTGCATTGATTACCGTCAGCTGAACAAGTTGACTATCAAGAATCGGTATCCTTTGCCGAGGATTGATGATCTCTTTGATCAATTTAGGGGAGCTGCTGTGTTCTCTAAGATTGACTTGAGGTCAGGGTATTATCAGTTGAAGGTGAAAGATGTGGATGTGCCTAAGACAGCTTTCAGGACAAGGTATGGGCATTATGAGTTCCTTGTGATGCCGTTTGGGTTGACAAATGCTCCTGCTGCTTTCATGGACATGATGAATCGTGTGTTTCATGAATACCTGGACAAGTTTGTTGTGGTGTTCATAGATGATATCCTCGTGTACTCGCGTACTGAGGAGGAGCATGAAGAGCATTTGAGGGTTGTTTTGCAAGCTTTGCTGGAAAATCAGCTTTATGCTAAGCTGAGCAAGTGTGAGTTCTGGCTAAGAGAGGTGGTTTTTCTTGGGCATGTGGTTTCAGCTGAGGGGATTCGTGTTGATCCTCAGAAGATTGAGGCGGTGATGAGCTGGAAGGTTCCTAAGTCTGTTCATGAGGTCCGTAGTTTCCTTGGTTTGGCGGGATACTACCGGAGGTTTGTGGATGGTTTTTCCAAGATTGCTGCTCCTTTGACGAAGCTGTTGCAGAAGGATGTTAAGTATGAGTGGACAGAAGCGAGACAGCAGGCTTTTGAGAAGCTGAAGGCGGCTTTGACGCAAGCTCCTATCTTGATTCAGCCTGAATCAGGGAAAGAGTTTGTGGTCTACAGTGATGCATCCTATGTTGGTTTGGGGTGTGTGCTAATGCAGGAGGGTAAGGTGGTGGCTTATGCATCGCGGCAGTTGAAGGTGCATGAGCGCAATTACCCTACGCATGATATTGAGCTGGCTGCAGTGGTTTTTGCTCTGAAGATCTGGAGACATTATCTGTATGGTGAGAAGTGTACTGTGTACACGGATCACAAGAGTTTGAGGTATCTGATGTCTCAGAAGGAGTTGAATCTTAGGCAGCGGCGTTGGTTGGAGTTGCTCAAGGATTATGATCTGACGATTGAGTATCATCCTGGAAAAGCTAATGTTGTTGCTGATGCCTTGAGTAGGAAGGTAGCTGTTGAGTTGAGAGCCATGTTTGCTAGCTTGAGTATATCGCGAGATGGTGGTCTTGTGGCTGAGTTACAAGTGAAGCCATCTTTGGTTCAGTTGATCAAGGATAAGCAGTTGTTGGATGATTCCTTGGTGTCTCATGTTCAGGATATCGCGGAGGGTAGACCTTCGGATTTCTGTTTCAATGATGATGGTGTGCTGTGTTTTGGTAGTCGAATAGTAGTGCCCAATGATGCTGAGTTGAGGCGTGCTATTCTGACTGAAGGTCATAGTAGTCCTTTTGCTATGCACCCTGGTAGTACTAAGATGTATCGTGATCTTCGTGATGAGTACTATTGGGTGGGTTTGAAGAAGGACGTTGCGGAGTTCGTGAGCAAGTGTTTGGTGTGTCAGCGAGTTAAGGCTGAGCATCAGTTTCCTTCTGGGTTGTTGCAACCGTTGAAAATCCCTGAGTGGAAGTGGGAGAGGGTTACCATGGATTTTGTATCTGGTTTACCTTTGTCTCCATCGAAGAAGAATTCGGTCTGGGTGATTGTGGATCGCCTGACGAAGTGTGCACATTTCTTGCCTGTGCATACTACGTTCTCTTTGGATAAGCTGGCAGAGCTGTACATTGCTGAGGTTGTGAGGTTGCATGGTGTACCTAAGTCGATTGTGTCGGATAGGGATCCGAGGTTCACATCGCGGTTTTGGCAGTGTTTGCATCAAGCTCTGGGTACAAGGTTGCATTTCAGTACATCCTATCATCCTCAGTCGGATGGTCAGTCTGAGCGAGTTATTCAGATTTTGGAGGATATGTTGAAGTGCTGCGTGATTGAGTTCCAAGGTTCTTGGGAGAAGCATCTGCCTTTGGTTGAGTTTGCTTATAACAATAGTTATCAGGCGAGCATACAGATGGCACCTTATGAGGCTCTGTACGGGAGGAAGTGTAGGACTCCTCTTTGTTGGGCTGAATCTGGTCAAAAGTTGGTTTCGATGCCGGATTTGTTGAAAGGAACCACCGAGAAGGTGAAGCTCATTTGTGAACGGTTAAAGGCTGCTTCTGATCGGCAGAAGTCTTACGCGGATTTGAAGCGTAAGGAGATAGAGTATGCGGTGGGTGACCGTGTGTTCTTGAAGGTTTCGCCTTGGAAGAAGGTGATGCGGTTTGGTCGGAAGGGCAAGTTGAGCCCTAGATACATTGGACCATATGAGGTGGTTGAGCGTGTGGGTCCTGTTGCGTATCGGTTGAGGTTACCTCAGGAGTTGGAGAAGATTCATGATGTGTTTCATGTTTCTATGCTCCGGAAGTATAGATCTGATCCTTCGCATGTGATGCCTGTGGAGGAAGTGGAATTGAATCCGGATTTGACCTATGATGAGGAACCGGTGAAGGTTCTGGATTCGGATAGCAAGGTTCTACGTGGCAAGACCATTGAGTTGGTGAAGGTGCTGTGGAAGCATCGCGGTGTTGAGGAAGCCACGTGGGAGCGGAAGGAAGACATGCTGAAGCAGTTTCCTTATCTCTTTCCTTCAGGTAAATTTCGAGGACGAAATTTCTTAAGGGGGGGAGAGTTGTAACGCCCCGGTTTTGGGCTTAGAAGTTTTGGGCGTTGACCGGTTTGGTCAAAGTCCTGTTCGAATCTTAAGAGGTGAAATTAGGAAAGCCTAGTTCGGGTTGCATTAAAAATATGGAAAATGTTCTAAAATCATCTTTTAATATAATTAAGTGAACTGTGAAATCAATTTTGAAAAATGGGTTTTGGAAGTATGACATTTTGGTTAGTGACCAAAATGTAAATTTCGAAAGTTTGGTGACTGTTTTATAAAGAGTTGAAACTTTGAATCTTTAAGGGGCTATTAATCCAAAGATGATTTCTCCAGATTTTTCTAAGATATTTTAAGTCTAAAATCTGATTTTAAAGGTTATTAAAATTGGAGGGAAGCCATTTTGACAATTTTCTCAACTAACTTCCAATTTTCTTCTCTCTTTTTTTCTCTCAAACCAAACACTATTTTCCAGAGAATTGGATCTGATTTCTTCACCTAAATCCCTCCATTCAACTCTCATTTGATTCCAAATCATTGTATCTTCAAAACCTCTTCAATTGCTAAGTGTTTCAACAAGGATTTTCATTCCAAAAAGTGGAGAAACACAAGTTTGGAGGTAAGAACGTCCTTCTCCTCTAAACTATCTGTTCTTTACTGAAATTCCCAAGTTCTCAACTCTTAATTGATGTTTAATTAAAGGCTTTTGAGTTTGGAATTGTATCTTGGCTTAAAATGCAAGATTTGATGATTTTTCATGATTTTCGTTAGATCTGATTAATCTGTGATTTGAGATGTGTTTTTGATGTTAAATGAACTCTAAATTGATAAGGAAATGAGTTTTGATTGATGCAATCCCGGATAGGTTGTGTTTCCTAAGTTTAGCTTATGTTTCTTGGATGTTTTTGTGGTGATCTTGTGGATCTATTGTTGCTGGAGGTATAAGGATGTTAATAGGTTGTTTTTAGATGTTATATGGTGATGATGGATGTTAGGTTTTGCTGGTTTATGGCTGGGCTTTGTTTATAAGTGGTTTGGATGCATTTTCGGTTGTGTTTGGTGGCCGAAAATGGAGGTTGAATGAGAGCAGCGAGTTTGAGTGCTTTCATTGAAGCTTTTGATGCTTGATGATGCATTAAACCTCTGCTTTAATGTGTTTAATCAGGGGAGGCATCTTTGGATCCAAGAGTTGTTGATCCGGAAGCTTGAATTCGTGCTTCGGCAAGAGGCGAAGTGGAATCAGTGAGTGAAATTGGGTTTTCGGCTTTGAAACCAATGTCTTGGGAGCTTAGTTTAAGTCTAAACAACTTTGCTAAGCTCGAGTGTAAGTTTTCGGAATTTCTCTCTAGTGGTGGCCATGATTTTCTTGTGTTGCAAAATGATTATTTGCATGTTTTACATACTGTTTTGGAAGCATGTTTTAGCATGGTTTTTGCTGTTGATGTAAGCCATATGTTGAAGGTAACTCTAGGTAGGAGTTCCTTGCTTTTGTACATTGAAATGATGTGGTTTAATGCTTTAAAATGCATGATGAATATGGCTTGGTTTTATGCTTAAAAACAGTGATGTAAGTGATGAAAACGATGTATATTGGCAAGTGAGGTTTTAAAATGTTAAGGTCACTAAGGTGGTTAAAAGTCCTTGAGTGAGCCTTGTTACTTATGAACATCAAGGTGGTTAAAAGTCCTTGGATGATTCATGTTATGGACACTAAGGTGGTTAAAAGTCCTTAGGTGATCCTTTTCTATGGTGTTTAAAAGTCCATAGGCCAAGGTGTTTAAAAGTCCTTGGGATCAAGGTGTTTAAAAGTCCTTGATGAGATACTTCATGGTGTTTAAAAGTCCATGGCCAAGGTGTTTAAAAGTCCTTGGGATCAAGGTGTTTAAAAGTCCTTGATGTGTTACTTCATGGTGTTTAAAAGTCCATGGCCAAGGTGTTTAAAAGTCCTTGGGAAGTTGATGAACTTGTTTTAAGAAATGAAATGTATCACTTGAGCCAATATGACATGTTAAGTATGTACGAAGCATGAGATGCTTGTTTTGATATATGATATGAAGCATGAGATTGCTTGTTTAAAGTATGTTTTGAGCATGTGCAAAGGTTGACTCTAAGCATGATTTATAAATGGTTTTAGTTGCATTATTGAATTGTTTTTATTGAGCATGCCTCACTAAGCTTTTGCTTACGCTCTCTACGTTTTCTTAATTCAATAATGCAGAGCATTAGAGTACCTTGAGGGCAGCAAGAAAGGGCAAGCAATCAAGTTCAAGTGAAGCTCAATGTATGAAGGTTTTATAAGTACATTTTAGCTTTTGTGTGATTTGGCAATGGGGGGACCAATGTGTATGTTTTGGGAGGTGTTGGAGACTCCCTAAGTATGTTAAATGTTGATGTGTTTGCTGGCTTTTGAATTGGAACCATATATGCTTGTTTTGGAAGTTTGGTGTTGAATAGCTAGCTTGTGTAGGAAGCATGCCTATAGAATTGGGGCTTTTTGCATATGATGATGATTGGATGAATTGATGATGCTATTATGTTATATATATGTTGGATTGCATGTTGGCAAAGTTTGGTGGCATTTGGAGCATGTTTGGTTGTGTAATTGCATGTTTAAAGTGGAGTTTTGGAGCAATCTGGGCAGGGTGTTTCGGAACAGCACCTACCGTTTCGGAACGGGTGCCTTAATCGTGCCCAGGCGTCCGAAACGGGAGGGGCCGTTCCGAAACGGAAAGGCCACTGCCAGACCCCCATTTCAAAACGGGCTATGCCTGTTTCGGAATGGCCCCGCGTTTCGGAACGGGCTGTCTCCCGTTTCGGAACGGTCGACCGTTGGGGGCTGACATTGGCAGTTATGTGTTTTGGATTGTTTGCGTTTTGGTCCTGAAACTTGTTTGTGCAATTGTATGAGTTTGGGAAGTCCTTTTGAGCTGAAATTTCACAGGGAAGCATGAAACCTGATTAATTTCAAGTTGGTAACTTCAATTTGGTTAAGTCCTTATATTTATCAGAATTTACAATTTGGTCCCTAAAGTTGTAAATTGTTCAATTGAGTCCCTGCTTGATCTCTGATGTTTGTGATCTTTTGGTATGATGTTTGTGTGATCACCATTAGGCTTAATGTGCATCTAGACAAGTTTTTAAAAGAAAAAAAAAAGGGTCGTTAATCAAGGTTGACTTTCAGGTTGACTTTGGTTTTCCCCGTGTGACTTTCTTAATTCGGGTCAACCGTCTAGGCCGGGTTAAGGGGGTTACAGTCCTATACAAAACAGTGACAAAGATTATTTTTAACCATCTAAAACCTTTCTTACCCACATAGATCTCTGATAATCAGACAAGTTTTGTCCCTACACGATCAATCATTGATAATATAAGAATAGCCCATGAAGCGATTCACTCAATGCAGAAGAAGAAAGGTACGTTGGGTTGGATGGCATTAAAGATTGACATAGAGAAGGCTTATGATAGACTTGACTGGGGTTTCATACACGATATGTTTTTTTATTTTGGCATTCTAGATGATTTACGGTCTTTGATCATGACATGCGTTACAACGGTCTCAACATAATTTTTTTAGAATGGAGTTGTTTCTGATTCTTTCACTCAATATCGTGGTATTCGTCAAGGTGATCCTCTCTCACCCTATATTTTCGTGCTTTGTATGAAAAGATGCCAGACCGAACGGAGCGAGTTACATTAGGTTTGCCAAAACAAACCCGTGAACGATAACTCAAATTACGACAATTTTTTTTATTTTTTATCTTGTCTAGATGCAATTAACTAACCTAAAGTGAGCATACTAGCAAGGTGTGAAATCTTAGTCAAATCGGTTGTCGAATCAACATCCATTTGTGTGAATTTGCAATTTAAGGACTAAACTGAAAATTTGAAAAATTACAAGGGCTTTCTTGATTTTAAGTTTACCAATCCTCAATTAATCCAATTACATGCTTGCTCAACAAATTTTAGCTCGAAATAACCATCCAATCTCATACAATTGCAATCACAAGGTTTAGGGACCAAAACGTAAGAAATCAAAAAACCTTTAATCAACAAAATAACCAACATAACGATCAGGCATACAGATACGGTCCCTAGGTGTACAAATACGTGGGGGCGTATCGATATGGATCCTAGGCGTATCGATATGCGGGTTACAAATCAAATTCCAGTAGCACAAAACTGTATCGATACACCTCTACATGTATCGATACTCCTGGCCAAAATACACTTACCTGTATCGATACACCTCTACTTGTATCGATACACCTGACCAAAATACACTTACCAGTATCGATACACTTGTACCTGAAATGTCCAATTTTGATGGGTTTTCACACATTCAAGGATCTTAACATGCTTCTATGGCACATAAACATAAACACCAACAATCTAGAGACTATTCTAAGCCAAAACATCAAAGAAACATGATCATAACATGGAAACATGCTTCAAACAAGAATCTAGAGGCATGCATCCTAAAAACCATCCAACCAAAACCTCAAAAAATTAATCCATCACCAAACAAAGTATATAGCAGCAATATAAACTTGCTCAAACATGGAGTTTAACAAAACATCTCCCAAAACACAATGAAAACCCCATTGCCTTTGTTACTACTAGTTTACTTTCGAAACCATAATTTCAAATCTCAAGTCCTTGGATTTCGCCCTTGCTTGCTTGCTGCCTTCGACCTTTAAATTCACTATATTGATGGACAAAGAGAGCGTAAGCACACTTGGCTTAGTTAGGAGTCCTCAAAAACAACATACCATCAATGCTTTTAAAACAGGTTAGCAAAACCACTTTGAAATCCCATTTCAAAACATCATCATCTCTTAAAACATTATCATGCCTTTCAAACCATGCACTTAATCATTTCCAAAACCAACATACTAAACCATATGCAACATGTATCATGTACCAATAGCAAAATCTCATTTGCTACACTCAATTTAAGCTTTCCTATGCATAACAAACCATATGCAAGGCTTAAAGAGTAAACATGTATAAATCCACATTATACAACATATTCCATCAACATGATACATAAATAATTATATTGGCTTTCGAGTGATCATAAAACAAGTTCCACTTTACAAAAAATTACATCGGATACACAGATTCAACAAGTGTTCACACAACACTTCATACATTCTCACCAGCAACACACAAGGTTCACACATGGGAGTTTTCGGTACACATAAACCCCTCCACCGTTGTGACACTCGTGGTGGAGTATTTGGTAGACCGTAAAAACCCCTCAACACCACTCATCGGTAGATGTATAACCCACTAACGGGAGTTTCTGGTACCCATAAACGCCTCTACTGTTAGGGTACTTGGGTAGAGTATTCGGTACGCCATATAAACCGCCTCCACATCCAAGACGACTTTTTATAATGCACTAACAATTCTATGGCCGGCCAACTATATTCGATATTATTTTAAATCATATAACTTGCCAATATAATTCTTTAAAACCATGTACCTCATTGTTTTTATATGCATCAACACAAAACCATTTTCTCAAAGCAACATACCATGCTATTAAACAAGTATAAAACACATACTTACATGGATCACTTACCACGTGCATCCATCACCATTTTATGATTAAAAACAATATATCACATACTTAAAATGCATAAACAGTAGGTAAATCCATGTAATAAAAAACAAGTGTATAAATCATTTCGTAAAAGCACGACCGAGAGAGAAAACCACTTGATACTTACCTCCGAACTTAGACAAGCGTTTTAAGCTCAAATCTAAGTTCCCAAACCACCTTTAAACCCTTTAAAAGATGTAGGTTTCATTCTCACTCACCGACAACGCAAAGTCTCGCTTGCCGATACAAAATTAGCCTTTTGACGCCTCTAGAACAAAGCCGTGAGCTTGAGGATCGATCTCCTCTATTTTAACAACACAAAAACAGAGGTTCCAATGCATCAAAAATGCATTCATAAACCCATCAACATCAATCCTCAACAATCCTCTTCAAACACTAGCCGATACTTCACCAAAACCACTGAAAACAACATCTAACACCCTCCAAACATAACCCAACCAAAACATACTATTTTAAACCATCAAACTCCATCAATTAACATCCAAAAACCATTCAATATCAACCTTATACCTCCAACATTCAATCAACCTCCATAACACCTTAAAAACACATTACTAACAACCTAGAAAATTAGAGATTTACCTAGTTTCGGGATTCCAATGTTAAAACCAACTTATTAACATTATAAAACATCAATATCATGTTCTATTCTAATCAAGAACCCAAGAAAATAGATCCAAAACGAATTTCAAACAATTTCACCCATTAAATCTCAATTAAATCAAATTTCCACAATTATATCATCAAAACCCTTTAGAAAACATATATAAAGGATCGAGAACTTGAGAATTTCAGTAAAGAATGTTACATTAGAGGAGAAGAACAAACCTTACCTCCAATGTATGAGTTTCCCCCTTAATTGGATGTTTTCCTCTTGAAAATCAAAGAGATTCAATAAGATTTTTGGAAAACAAATGGAAGAATCATGTAAAACCTATGTTTGATTTTGATATAACTAGATCTTTAAGGATCAATTTGAAAAACTTAAAATTGTTTTTATAAATCCCTTAATAAGTTTTAAAACACCAACACTTTAAAACTGATTTATAAAACTCAAACTCAAAATATTTTCTAAGTGTTCCAAGGCAAAACCATTGTAAATCGCCCAGGCGTATCGATACAGCACCAAGCGTATCGATACCATTTTACCAAACTTGGTTACTGGAGGAACACGTATCGATACGGCAAACCCTCGTATCGATACGCCCCTGTGTTAAATCTCAAAGAGTTTGAATAGCGTACCGATACGGCAAACCCCCATATCGATACGGGCTTTATAATTTTTAAAGTATTTAAGTCGGTTTAAAAATATGACCGTTGGTGTCAGTTGGTTGGTAACCAAACTTTAAAAGTTCGTTGACCCGTATCGATACGCCTAACCCCCGTACCGATACGAGTTTTGACAGTGAGCTAAGTTCAGAAAATAGTATCGATACGGCCCTTGCCGTTTCGATACCCAGTACCGATACGCTTACGCGCGTATCGATACCCCTTATTAAATGCACACAACGGCTCTTTCTTTTCTGAGACAGGTACCTATACCCCTTCCCGAGTACCGATACCGGTAGCTGCAGAAGTGCATTAATGGTGGTAAGAGAGGGTTCCAACGGCTCCATTTATGTTCCCAACCACCCAAACGGCTAGAAATCAATGAGGAGGTATAAAAGACACATCCAAAAGCTACAGCAACAACTATTGATCTTCAAGAAAACACTTATTCATCAAATCCAAGCAATTGTGCCAAAATTCATATTTGTCTAGAAACCCATTTGTAATCTTCATTCATATTTTGTCAAATTGGGTTGAGTGCTTGTATTGGGGCTATCATTTGTATTGAGAGATACCTTATTAGCCTTCAAATTTCTTTGTTCATTTGTCTGAGGATTGGGTTGATTTTTGGGTAGAGAAATCAACCGAAATTGTAAAGGGTTGCCTCCTTGTCCTAGAAAAGGGGAAGAGCAATTTAGTGGAATTGTTGCAAATCCTTAGCGAAGCTAAGGTAGTGGATGTAGAGTTCATTTAGAACTTGAACCACTCTAAATCTCTTGTCCATCATTTTTAATTTGCCAATTTCCACCACAAAGCTTTAATTTTCCAATTCACCCCCCCTCTTGGTCAATTTCAATCTTGCGATCCACTCAACAATTGGTATCAGAGCTTAACTCTTTGAGGATTAACAACCACAAGAGGAGATCCTTGGAAGAGTGTGATCATCAAATTATCAAGAGATGGCTTCTACCTCCGGTTCCGGCATGTACGAGTCACAATCGACCATAAAGCCTCCCTTCTTCAACGGCGATAACTATTCTTTTTGGAAGAATAGAATGCGTCTATTCATCAAGTCAAATGACTATCTTGTGTGGGATGTCATTGAGGATGGGCCATACATTCCATTGAAGCAAGATGGTGAAGGCAAGATGGTATTGAAGAAGAAAGCCGAAATGAGTGAAGAGGAGAGGAAAAAGATTCAAGTCAATGATAAAGCTCTCCACATGCTATTTTGTGCTTTCGGTCCGGACATCTACTCAAAGGTCTCATCAATTGAAAGTGCCAAGGAAGTGTGGGACACTCTTGAGACCACTTATGAAGGCACCAATGATGTCAAGGAAACTAAGATTGGAATTCTCAATCTTAGTTATGAAAATTTCAAGATGGAGTCCGATGAGACGATGTCAAAGATGTTCGATCGATTCTCCACGATCGTCAATGGTCTAAAGGGATTTGGAGAGATCATACCGGAAGACAAGCTTGTCCGGAAACTACTCTATTCACTTCCCGAGTCTTGGGATGGGAAGAGAACCGCTATCATCGAAGCAAAGAACTTGAAGACATTGAAGCTTGATGAGCTTGTGGGTTCTCTCCTTACTCATGAGATCATGAAGCAAGGAAGGGAAGATGAGAAGAAGAAAGAAGAGAAAAGAGTAGAGAAGCTTGAAGTTGAGAAGAAGAAGAAGATGGGAATAGCTCTCAAGGCTAAAGCTTTACAACAAGATGAGAGCTCATCTAGTGATGAGGATGAACTTGAAGAATTGGCTATGATAGCCAAACGATTCTCCCGCTTTATGAGGTCCAACCAGGGAAGAAAAATCCAAAGGAAGATGGACTTCAAAAGCAAGAACAAGGAAGATGGAAAGGATCAAATCATTTGCTTTGAGTGCAATAAACCCGGCCACATACGTTCGGAGTGCCCTCAACTCAAGAAGAAGGGCTTTGAGAAGAAGAAAAAGCTCAAAGCCAAGCTTGCTACTTGGAGTGATGAGGAGTCATCGGAGGATGACGAACAAGAAGTGGCTAACCTTTGCCTCATGGCACTTGAGGAAGATTCCTCCATGGTAACCTCTAACTCATCTACCTTAGATTTTTCATATGAAGAATTAAATGATGCATATGATGAGTTACAAGAGGTATATGATGAATTAGTTGAGAAGTATAAGGAGTCGATCATTAGGAATAAAAAGATTATTCTAGAACTAAATGAGAAAAATGACTCACTTACTCAAGCTAATTCTAAATTTGAGAAAAAGATTATAGGATTAAAAGATGAACTCAAATTCTTTCAAGATGAAAATGTTGATCTTAATAATCTTTTATCTCAATGTACTAGTGAACACCAAAAGGTGTTGGGTGAGCTAAATGAGCTCAAAAAGTCTTTAAAAAATGTTGGTAGTGTCAAGCATGAAGTAGGAGAATCCTCTAGAACACACCAACCTAAGAAAAAGACTAACTACTACAAACAAGGTAGCTACCCTAGACATAGTAGAGCTAAAAGAATTAGAAGTGTATGGGTTCCTAAGGAACTTGTAAAATCTAATAATATTATTGCTATGTCATCTTGGATTCCTAAGGGAACCAAGATTTTGGGAGCTAACACTCATGGACCCAAAATGATTTGGGTACCAAAAACCAAGGTTTAATATCTTTGTTTGTAGGGGGAGCATTGCTACAAGGCCAAGGCACAAAGTCAAAACTCATGGTACCTTGATAGTGGATGCTCGAGGCACATGACCGGAGACAAGAGTCGATTCATGGATCTAAAGCCAAAAAGTGGAGGAGTAGTAACATTTGGTGACAACTCCAAAGGCCAGATAAAAGGTATTGGCTCCATAGGTAATCACTCTACTATTCTCATTGAAAATGTCTTATATGTCGATGGTCTTAAACATAATTTATTGAGCATAAGTCAATTGTGTGATAAAGGATTTAATGTTTTATTTGATAAAAATGGATGCAAAATTGTAGACATTAAATCTAATAATATTATGCTCATAGGTCATCGCATAGGAAACATATACATGGTGCACTTAAATGACATACATACATCTCATACATGCTTAGTTGCTCAAAATGAAAATGATGCATGGTTGTGGCATAGGAAGCTAGGACATGCTAGCATAAGTGTTTTAGAAAAACTAGTCTCTCTAAATCTAGTTAGAGGTTTACCCAAAATAAAATTTTCAAATGATAAAATTTGTGATGCATGCTCAAAGGGTAAACAACATAGGTCTTCCTTTAAATGCATTAATGATGTTTCTACTAGTAGATGTTTACAACTAATTCACATGGATTTATTTGGGCCAATTAGGACTATGAGCTTGGGTGGTAAGTCTTATGCTTTTGTGCTAGTTGATGATTTTTCTAGATTTACTTGGGTTCTCTTTTTAAGTACTAAAGATGAGGCTTTGGAAAAATTCATCACATTTTCAAAACTAACCCAAAATGATCTTGAACTTAGAATTTCACACATTAGAAGTGATCATGGAACCGAGTTTCAAAATTTAGGGTTTGAAGAGTTTTTAAATGAAAATGGTATTAGCCATAATTTTTCGGCTCCTCGAACTCCTCAACAAAATGGGGTAGTTGAGAGGAAAAATAGAACTTTACAAGAAATGGCTAGAACTATGCTTTGTGAAAACAATTTACCTAAATATTTTTGGGCGGAAGCCACAAACACCGCTTGTTATATTGTAAATCGAGTAATGATTAGGCCAATTTTAAAGAAAACACCGTATGAGATTTTAAAATCCAAAAAGCCTAACATTAGCTATTTTCACCCTTTTGGGTGCAAGTGTTTTGTTTTAAATAATGGAAAAGACAACTTAGGTAAATTTGATGCAAAAAGTGATGAAGCCATTTTTATAGGTTACTCTTTAACCTCTAAAGCCTATCGAGTATTTAACAAAAGAACTTTAGTAGTAGAAGAATCTATTCATGTTGTATTCGATGATAACCTCCTTCCTAGGAAGGATTCTTGTGATGATGATGATGTAGGGATCATAAATGCCTTTGATGGAGGTCAAACTTCAAAGGAGGATGAGATTCCAACAAAGGAAGAGGAATCACAAGATCCACCTCTTGAAGCCTTGAAGGACTTGGCTATTGAGGAAAAGGAAGTGAGCTACCCAAGGGAGTTGAACTATGTCAAAGATGGTGAAATCTTGGGTGATCCATCCAAGGGGGTAACCACTCGTTCTTCTCTTAGATTAATGAACCATGTTGCATTTATCTCATGCATAGAGCCTAAAAATATAAAAGAAGCATTGAAAGATGACTTTTGGATTATGGCTATGCAAGAAGAGTTAAATCAATTTGAGAGAAGTAATGTATGGACATTAGTTGATAGGCCTAGTAATCAATCTACAATAGGAACTAAATGGGTCTTTAGGAACAAACTAGATGAGAGTGGTAACATTGTGAGAAATATAGCTAGACTTGTAGCACAAGGTTACACTCAAGAAGAGGGAATAGATTTTGATGAAACCTATGCACCCGTAGCTAGAATGGAAGCCATTAGGATGTTGCTTGCATATGCATGTTATCATAATTTCAAGCTCTTTCAAATGGATGTTAAAAGCGCATTTTTAAATGGTTTTATAAATGAGGAAGTGTATGTGGAACAACCACCGGGTTTTGAAGATTCAAAATTTCCAAATCATGTTTTCAAACTTACCAAAGCTCTTTATGGTTTAAAACAAGCTCCTAGAGCTTGGTATGAAAGGCTTTCAAATTTTTTGATTGAAAAAGGATTTGAAAAAGGTAAGGTGGACACTACACTCTTTATAAAAATGTATAAAAATGACATCTTAGTAGTTCAAATTTATGTTGATGATATCATTTTTGGTTCTACTAATGAATGTCATTGTCAAGAGTTTGCTAAGTTAATGCAAGGTGAATTTGAGATGAGCATGATGGGGGAGCTCTCATTCTTTTTGGGACTCCAAATCAAGCAAAAGAAGGATGGCACCTTCATCAACCAAGCAAAATACATAAAGGATATGCTCAAGAAGTTTGGCTTGGAGAATGCAAAGCCTCAAGCCACTCCTATGAGCTCATCTACAAAGCTTGACAAAGATGAAGGAGGTAAGTGTGTTGACTCTAAGCTTTATCGTTCTATGATTGGATCTTTGTTTTACCTTACCGCAAGTAGACCGGATATATTGTTTAGTGTTTGCTTGTGTGCTAGGTTTCAAGCTAGTCCTAGAGAGTCTCACCTTATAGTCGTTAAGAGGATCTTTAGATACCTTAGAGACACTCCTTGTTTAGGTCTTTGGTATCCTAGAGACTCTACCTTCAACCTTCATGCTTACTCGGATGCGGATTATGGGGGTTGCAAAATTGATAGGAAAAGTACTTCGGGAACTTGTCAATTCTTAGGTAGTATGCTCATATCTTGGTTCTATAAGAAACAAAATAGTGTAGCCTTATCTACCACCGAAGCCGAGTACATATCCTTAGGGAGTTGTTGTGCTCAAGTCCTTTGGATGAAGCAACAACTCTTAGATTATGGAATTAAAGTTGAAACCATACCCCTAAAATGTGACAACACTAGTGCAATATGTTTAACAAAAAATCACATCCAACACTCTAGAACCAAACACATTGAAATTAGGCATCATTTCATTAGAGATCATGTCCTTAAGGAAGATGTTGTTATAGAGTATGTAGACACCTTGAATCAATTAGCGGACATATTTACAAAACCCTTAGACAAAGAGCGTTTTTGGTCCCTTAGGAGAGAGTTAGGTCTAGCTAGCCTATCTTGATCTTTTTAGGACCTCTTTTGTGCTTAAATATGCTTGATCTTGTGAAATGCCATGTTTGTATGCTTAGACTCCCAATTTCTTCCATGCCTATAGTTAGGGGGAGTATGATTCTGTTAAAATATGCTTAGAACTGCTCATACATCATTTGCATACTCATAGGAGAGGTTAGGTTCGAGCCTTTGGTTGTTCTTTGAACCAAATATGCATTTCCGGGCATACCGTATCGATACTACACTACGCGTATCGATACCTGTTCTTCATTCCGTTTCCCAGAATTCTCTTCACTTCACGCGTATCGATACGATTCATCCCATATCGATACGGGTCGTTTCGATACGGACCCCTCCGTTTCGATACGACTTTTCCAACGGGCATTTTTGCAAAAAGACATCTATATCCCCGTATCAATACCCCAACGGGTGTATCGATACTCGTCTGCGCTGATGGCTTTAATTAGGCTTTTAATGTATTCAACTTTTACCAAAATTCAAACTTTTCAAAACCTAATTAACCCTAGCCGTTTTTGCCTATAAAAAGGCCCTTCCTTCTTCATATTTTTCACATCTCAACTCAAACCTAAAAGAGTTTTTGAATCAAGCAAGGCTTTGTGCTCTCTTTCTCATCCTTGTGCTAGTTTTCTTCAAATCTTCAAGTTTCTATCAAGGTAATCTCCTTCTTTCTCTTTTTTTTAATTCTTCTTGTTTTATTTTTTTTACAAACTTTGTTTTTCTTCAAACTTTTTCTTGATTTTTTTTAATTTTTTTTAAAAATTCCTCTTACCTTGATTTTTACTCAAATTGAAGAAATCTCCCTTGCTTATTTTCTCTCTTAGATCATGGCACCAAAAGATCCATCGAGGAAGCGACCAAGGACTAATCAAGCCGGTGATTCCTCCACCGGTGGAGAAATTGCTCGTCCAAACTATTCCATCATCTATGATCAATGCTTTCCCGGCAATGTGGGTCTCGCTCACTTTCGTCAATATGAGAATTACAAGATCCGTGCCGAAAGGGTAATATCCATTCCTTTTCTCAATTCGGAGCGTTTTAAGTTTGAATACCTCCCCTTGCTTCATCGTTGGAATTTCATGGATTTTATCTCTATTCCGGGTTTTTACTATCGTCTCTTGGTTGTGATTTTCTATGCTAATGCAAGATGTATTACTCGTAATGGGGAAGTTGTGGCTATTAGCTCTTTTCTTATGGGGAAGAAATTAATCCTTGATGTCAAGTCTATTTGTGATGTCTTTAAGTTGGATGATGAAGGCCTTGATGATGAGCATGGTATAGGGCATGTTCTTAGTGGTTCCGTCACCGCCCTTAATGCCCATGATCGAATTCTACATTTGATGGTGTCGTGGTGGTTTCGTCCTTCCGGAGGGAAATATTCCACCATCCGTCAAGTGGATGATTTTTGGATTCGATGCTTCCGTGAAGCCAAGCGACCAAATCTAGCTCGTCTCATGTTCGCGGAGATCGTCTATATCGTTCAAAATCGTAACACTCCTCATGTCACCTCCTTCACATACGGTACGGCTTTGAGCTATTTCTTTGTTAAAAAGGATATTGATTGCTCTTATGACTATCCAACTTCTCTCACCGATCCCATTGATGAGCGATCTCTTGCTCGGGCAAAATTTTCTTATGTTAATGGTGAATGGATACGTCTTGCCGAGTTACCACCGGAAGCCGCCGCCATGTTTGAAGAGGCTCAAGCTCCTCAAGCTCCTCAAGTCCAACAACCCAATATGGATGCTCTCATGACCTATCTCAATGAGCAATTTACCGGGTTGCGCACGGACATGAATACTCGTCTCACTTCCATGGAAACTACTTTTGACACTAGGATGACGGGTATGGAGAATCGCCTTACATCTCTTGAGAGCGGGCACAATTCCTTAAATATTTCCATTGCCGCTTTCCATGATGAATGGTGTAATAGCATGCGCTCTAATGAGCCCTTGGGACTTGATGATGAAGATGATGAAGACGACGAAGACGATGCTTAGACGTTTTCTCTTGTTTGTCATGCATATCATTTAGGATTTTATATTTTTATGCACCTATGTTTTATGTTCTTAGGATTAAGGTTGTTTTAGGATTAAAACCTATGTTGCTTAGGATTAAGTATGTTGCCTTAATGAATAATATCTATGTTGCTTATTATACCTTTGATTTCTTGATGCACTTAATTGTCTCAAAGATTGTTTTTTGATCTAACAAAAAGGGGGAGAAGGAACTAGCTCACACTTTAAATATTTTGATTTTAACTCAAAGGTTACCAAGCTTATATTAAGGGGGAGTTAACTTTGTAAAGTTTTTCAAAAGTGTCAAAAATTTTAAGTTTTAGTTTTGTTATATCAAAAAGGGGGAGATTGTAAAACCTATGTTTGATTTTGATATAACTAGATCTTTAAGGATCAATTTGAAAAACTTAAAATTGTTTTTATAAATCCCTTAATAAGTTTTAAAACACCAACACTTTAAAACTGATTTATAAAACTCAAACTCAAAATATTTTCTAAGTGTTCCAAGGCAAAACCATTGTAAATCGCCCAGGCGTATCGATACAGCACCAAGCGTATCGATACCATTTTACCAAACTTGGTTACTGGAGGAACACGTATCGATACGGCAAACCCTCGTATCGATATGCCCCTGTGTTAAATCTCAAAGAGTTTGAATAGCGTACCGATACGGCAAACCCCCGTATCGATACGGGCTTTATAATTTTTAAAGTATTTAAGTCGGTTTAAAAATATGACCGTTGGTGTCAGTTGGTTGGTAACCAAACTTTAAAAGTTCGTTGACCCGTATCGATACGCCTAACCCCCGTACCGATACGAGTTTTGACAGTGAGCAAAGTTCAGAAAATAGTATCGATACGGCCCTTGCCGTTTCGATACCCAGTACCGATACGCTTACGCGCGTATCGATACCCCTTATTAAATGCACACAACGGCTCTTTCTTTTCTGAGACAGGTACCGATACCCCTTCCCGAGTACCGATACCGGTAGCTGCAGAAGTGCATTAATGGTGGTAAGAGAGGGTTCCAACGGCTCCATTTATGTTCCCAACCACCCAAACGGCTAGAAATCAATGAGGAGGTATAAAAGACACATCCAAAAGCTACAGCAACAACTATTGATCTTCAAGAAAACACTTATTCATCAAATCCAAGCAATTGTGCCAAAATTCATATTTGTCTAGAAACCCATTTGTAATCTTCATTCATATTTTGTCAAATTGGGTTGAGTGCTTGTATTGGGGCTATCATTTGTACTGAGAGATACCTTATTAGCCTTCAAATTTCTTTGTTCATTTGTGTGAGGATTGGGTTGATTTTTGGGTAGAGAAATCAACCGAAATTGTAAAGGGTTGCCTCCTTGTCCTAGAAAAGGGGAAGAGCAATTTAGTGGAATTGTTGCAAATCCTTAGTGAAGCTAAGGTAGTGGATGTAGAGTTCATTTGGAACTTGAACCACTCTAAATCTCTTGTCCATCATTTTTAATTTGCCAATTTCCACCACAAAGCTTTAATTTTCCAATTCACCCCTCTCTTGGTCAATTTTGATCTTGCGATCCACTCAACAAATCATTTAGGAAATCAAAGAGTTAAGAAATCAAGATCATTACCTTAAATTTTTTGATGAAAAGAATGTGTTTGGTTAAAGAGAAGTTGAGAGAAAATCTTGAGAAAAGAAAGTTACGTCAAATTGTGATTTTAGGAAATAATCACATTTCTTAATTAAATCCCTTTTAATTCTTGTAATTAAAACACATTTAAAATAATCCTAATTAAGGGAAAACTCATATTAGACCAAATGGTATAATAGCTCCTTAAAGATTCAAAGTTTTAACCATTTTATAAAACAGTCACTAAAACAGTTTTACACTTCTACATTTTGGTCACTAGTCCCAAAATGTCAAATCTCCAAAACGCATTTTCCAAAATTGATTTCACCAAAATCATTAGTATATTAAATGAGGATTTTAGAACATTTTCTCATATTTTTATCACTCTAAAAGTATTCATTCCAATTTAAATCATGAAACTAACTCGAATCAACTAACTCGATTCTCCCAAACCGTATAAACTTCCCGGTTAACATCTAGGCTCAAAATTAGGGCGTTACAGATCTCTGATAATCAGATAAGTTTTGTCCATGGACAATCAATCATTGATAATGTAATCATAGCCCAGGAAGCGATTCACTCAATGCAGAAGAAGAAATGTGTTTTGGGTTGGATGGCACTAAAGATTGACACGGAGAAAGCTTATGACAGACTTGACTGGGGTTTCATACATGATACACTTTTTGATATTGTCATTCTGGATGATTTACGGTCTTTGATCATGACACGCGTTACAATGGTCTCAACACAAATTTTGTGGAATGGAGCTATTTCTGATTCTTTCACTCAATCTCGTGGTATTTGTCAAGGTGATCCTCTCTCACCTTATATTTTCGTGCTTTGTATGAAAAGACTTGCGCATATGATTCAAATTGAAATTGGTGAGGGAGCTTGGAGACCGATCCAACTCTCTTGCAATGGCCCTGGATTGTCTTATTTATTCTTTGTCGATGATCTGGTATTATTTGCTAATACATCACAGGACCAAGTCAAAGTTGTTCGCAAGGTACTTGAGGTTTTCTGCTCTAGCTCTGGACATAAGTTTAGCAATTATAAATCCCATATCTTTTTTTTCAAGCAATGTATCAACTACATCTAGAAGAGCCATATGTCCAACTTTGGATTTTGAGGAAGTCAATGATTTAGGTATGTATTTGGGAGTTCCTCTACTACATAAAAGAGTGACAAATACTACGCATGGATACATTATCCAGAAATTTCAACACAAATTAATGGGTTGGAAGGCAAAATATCTTTCTTTGGCTAGGCGAATAACCCTTGTCAAGTCCATTCTTTCATCTATTCCGGCTTATACGATGCAACCGGTCTTACTTTCTAAAGGTGTTTGTGATAAAATTGAGAGCCTCATTCGTACATTCCTATGAGGTGGTTTCGAAGGAAAACGTAGGATTTCATTGGTTAAATGGGAGAATGTTTGTAGAGCTAAATCCGAAGGAGGTCTCAACATTCGCCAAGTCGTTGCCCAAAATAAAGCTTTCTTGATGAAAGTAGATTTTAATCTTTTCACCCCCTCGGATCAATTGTGGGTTCAAATTCTATGATATAAATACAATTGGTCAGACAGGATTCCGAACTTGGTTCACCGTGATGGATGCTCTCGTCTTTGGTTAGGCTTATCGAAGATATGATAGGATGTGAAAAAGGGTGTCACTTGGAATATAGGGAATGGTAGCAATGTGCGGTTTTGGCTTGATCCTTGGGTGCATGACTTTGGACCATTGGTCGAATTTTTTTCTGAACTAGAGATGATCTCTAACATTGAGAGCTCAATATCGGACATGGTGACCTTGAACGGAGAATGGGATTGGTCGACTTTTCCAACATTTTCCCTACAAACATTGTGTTACATATTGTGGCTATAAACCTCCCATTGCCTCAGCATCAGAGGGGACGCCAGGATGCAGATGGGATCCGATCCATTCCTTTTCAGTCTGATCGGCTTATTTAGCTATTACAGGTTCTTCGACTGCACCCGATGATAAAGGATGGTTGCTTATTGATCAATTCAATGGCTTGCCTCGGGTTAAATGTTTTTTGTGGCTTGTTTATTGGGATAAGATCCTTACGAATCAAGAAAGAGTGTGGCGACATCTTGCTAACAATGCGGACTGTGCATGCTACAGCGCCGGCTGTGGAGGATACACTTCATGTTATTCGTGACTGCACATCAGCTACCGCGGTTTGGTAGAATTTAATCAAACCTAGTTTTCAAAGTGATTTCTTTTCATTACCACTTCGCGCGCGGATTGTTTCGAATTTAAGTGTTGATTGTCGTTTTCCTATTAATGCTACCCATTGGGACCTCATGTTCGGATACGTTATATGGTCGTTGTGGACAAGACGTAACATACAGATTTTTAATCATGATCGGAGTTACCAGGAACCACTCCTTGTACACTATCATAAAAATCTAATGAAAGCTATGGCAAGCCGAGCAAAGGAGCTTACTGCAGCAGCTGTGCGGAAAGTAGGAAGACAACAGCCTGGCATAAAAAGATGGTTCCATCCCCTGAAGGATGGGTAACGAGCAACTTGGATGGATCCTTTCGTGCTGCAACTGAAGGTGCTACATGTGGTGATGTACTTCGTAATTACAATAGGGATTGGATTGTTGGTTATGCTAAGAGTATATGCATGTGTTTAGTGCTTGAGGCTGAGTTATGGGGATATATGAATGTCTCTGTCTAGCATGGGAATTAGGCATTAGCCACCTCCGTGTGGAGTTTGATAACTCTCAAGCAATCTGAATCTTGAAAAAGTGTGAAGATGAGAAGCTTCGACCATCAATTGTCCAACATATTATGGCCCTTCTTGATAGAAATTAGGAGATTAAATTAGTAGTAGTTTGTTGCGAAAACAACAAGGTGGCAGATGCCTTAACCCACCTCGCTTGAAAGCTTCCAGTTGGAAGTCATAAGTTTACTGAGCCGCCCATGTCAGTTATTAGTTTGGTTAATGTGGACTATCCGAGTTAATTTTTTTGCGCTTTATAGTCGAGGTTTTCTTGTTTGTTTGTAAAGTAAACTAATGGCACTCATTTTCTTCCATTTAAGTTTAGGGAGATTTTTTTTAATGAAGCTCCGAGTTTACTTTCCCATTAATAATTAAAAAATTTCAAAAATATATTTTTACACAAAACATTTTTATTTTTAATGTATATCATTAAAGTATATGATTGAGTTTAATGTCATTTAATTCGGTTATACCAACACAGTGAGAAAAGTATGCAAAACTCTTAGTATAAAATAAAAGAAATATATTTATAAGATTATAATTGTAAATTCATTTTATTTGTACTAATAAATAACTTTCATTAAAAACAATTGATTTCTAAAATCTAAACTAGTTTCATATTAATCTGAGATTACTTATGACTTAGTATTTTATTTATTTAAAAAATTTATGAAACACAATTTAATTATTCAATCTCAATAAAAACAAATATATTTGATTTGATATTGTCTTTATTTATTTAAAATGTTTTTCAAAATATTTTATTTACTTTTACACATACTCCACATTTCTTATATTATTTATACATATTATATTTTATTTAAAAAACAATTGTCGTTCACACTCGTACATTATTAAATTTGGGCTATTTCTAATATAAGGTCCTATACTCCTATTATAACGAACGGATCCGACCCGACCTTAAAAGCTTTTACTCTAGGGTTTTTGATGTGACCCATCCTACAGAATCCATCTTTCCAAACCGCATCTTTTTTCCTACTTCCACTCCAATTGTATTTCGTCTCCGAATTTCTTACTTTGCTAGCTCAGGTGTGTAAATAGTAAATAACTACCCTGGCAACAGTAGTTTCTCTCTCGATACTATAAAACAAGCAAACGCAAAGCAGACATACATGCCTTTGTTGGCTTTCCCTTTGAAGTTTTGAACCCTCACTCCTCACTTTGGCAAACTTCCTTGGTCTCTATCTGCAACTGTCAATCTTTCTCAAACTTCCCAAAAAAAACCCCACTTTTAATCAAAACACTTCACTGTTAACAGCCCACCCAACACCTTGATCTTAAATAAAAACACTTCCTTTTAGTGAATCTTTTTTTTCTTCTTAGCACGAATTGAATTGATTTTTCTGACTTTGGTTTTTTTTTTTTGTTGTGGTTGTTTTGATTTGTTGGAGGCTTTGGTGTCTGGTTGCTGGTGGGTGGTGATAGAGATTATTATGGTAATGGCTGATAATGAGGCAGGGGATGGTCTTAACGAGGTCAAGTCACCATGGAAGACTCCCGTAATTGATGGGGAGAACGTTGCTGATGCTCCTGTTATGGGTACCCAATCTTGGCCTGACCTTAGTGGGGCACAGCAAACACCTGAAAATCCTCAGGTTGCTGCTGATGAGTGTGCTCCAGCAGCTCCACACCCATCAATTGAGCAGGTTAGTCATTGCTCTTTCTGTTATGGGGTTTTCTTTAGTTGCTGATTGGTCACTTTTATGAGTGTAAAATTTCGATGGATTTGATAATATCTTTAGATGTAATTTTGAGTTTGTTTTGGTGAACTAAGTGGCATCTGTAGTACCATTAGTTGTAAATGTGGTTTAGCTAAAAAACCATTTCAAATGGACACTTTGGTTATTGGTTTATTTTTAAATGGTGATCAATCACTTGTTTGAGTGTAAATTTTGGATAA
Organism: Hibiscus trionum; assembly: GCA_030270665.1. NCBI lineage: Eukaryota > Viridiplantae > Streptophyta > Magnoliopsida > Malvales > Malvaceae > Hibiscus > Hibiscus trionum. The sequence continues at coordinate 9,386,195 of BSYR01000053.1, forward strand.
ATTTGAAAATCCTGCAATTTAAGTTTGTATTGTAAACTAAGTGTGACATGTGAATTATTAGTTGTAATGTGGTTTCAGTAAAAAACCATTTCACTAGACTAGGCTTTTAACCTTCTTTGACTTCTAAGTTTGCTTCAATATCAGTTAATGTCCCAAGCAATGTTTTTATTTCCTTCAATTATATGCTGAGAGAACTGATATAAAAGACATTGCTCAGTGTGCAGTAACCTGGTCTTCGACAATTTTATGCCTACTAAATCTTTGTGGAATATAACTTCTATGTGAAGAAATCTCCACATCATTTAGCTATCTCTGATTCTCAGTCAGTCTGGCTGTCCGTGTTTGCTTCTTTTTTGCATTTGCTGTTACCTTTATTTATGATTCTATTGCAGGTCATCGTATTAAGTGGGGCATGGTTTATTTAGTTGTTGCCGATATACTTTTTGTTTTAGTATTAAGAAGAAAAATTGTATTCTTGTCTTGGTGTATCTTAATTTATTTTTTTGGGTCTTTTAGAGAGCAGCTGGGCAGCCGAAATCAAATGGATCTGGAAACAACAATTCTTCGTACAAGAATTCATCTGCACGTCATCAGAAGTCAGACTCTAAACACAACCCTAACGCCGGACCTCGTTTTCCTGTACCTCTACCTTATTATCAACCAGTTCCAGCTGTTTTCCATCCTATGGTACCTCCACAACACATTGCAGTTCCTGGACCTGGGTATGCTTACCACCCTGTCCCTGGACCATTTCCTGGTATTGAGCCTCAGTTGGTAAAATCCGGATCTGAGTCAACAATGCAAGTCTTTGGTCCCCCAGTTCAAGGTCTTGATGCCAGCAGAAATATGCAGCTTCCTCCCCGAGGAGAATCCAATGCTCATCCCGCCAATTTCTCTAATAGGAGACCCAACATGCAAGAACCTGGTGGCCATTTTAATCCTGGCTGGAACCATCAACGAGCCTTTAATCCTAGAGAACCCATTCCCATGCAGCCGGGCATTGGACCAAGATCTTTTGCTAGACCTCCATTCTTTGGTCCAGGTCCAGGGTTCATGATTGGTCCAAGTTACCCTGGTAATAACTCAATCCACATGCCTCCATTTAAAAGACTACAACATGTTTTCTTACTTCTTATATGTTAAGCTTCATTGCTACTTATATCTGCCAGCAAGGTAAGGCCTGCATTTCAGCCTCTCAGGTGATGCTGCCTTTTGTTCTTGTTTGAACTGTTGCTTTATACTGTACCTTTCGTAGAGTAAAGCCTTTTCAATTACAACTTCCAGGAGCTGTATGCTATGTGCCTATTGCTACTCCAGGCTCTGTAAGGGGACCCCATCCTCCACGCTTTGTTCCATACCCTATAAATCCAGAGACTAATGTGCTCCCTCCAGAGATGGCGACTTTGAGAGCTAATATAGTGAAACAAATTGAGTATTATTTCAGGTGAGGAAGGCCTCTTTGCCTCGTATTTAATCATTTAATATTTTTTGTCTGTATGGTTTTTTGTTCTTTTGTAGCTGGGTACCACAGTCTAGAATTGTTTCTAAATTCTTCCACTTCCAGGTGTATCGATGCCATTATCAATGTTGGTATTTGCACTTTCAACTTTCAAGTCTGGTTGTGTGTACACATGCTATTTATTCGGCCATTGAAGAACTAAAACTCTTGTAAAAAAAACTGATGGTGTGGTATCCATTTTAGACAATTTTTAACCTGCGACCTCATATCAATTATCTTTTATATGTCTGGAGTTTTTGGCATAGCAATTATATTCTTGGATATCTACCATAAGTTTCGTGCACTGTGTAATTGGCCCAAGTTGAGAGGCCAAAATATGAACTTTGATTTTTTTTCATTATGACTGCCATAAATTTAAGTGTATTTGCAGTGATATATAATGTGCATATGTTTGTATTACTTGTATAGTCATTTATTTTATTTTATTGTTTATTTATTTTTTGCAGTGATGAAAATCTTCGACACGACCATTACCTAATTTCCTTGATGGATGATCAAGGATGGGTTCCAATCTCCACAATTGCAGACTTCAAAAGGGTATGTTAACTCACTACTACTTGGGTTTTATGACATAGATTATATGCAACTGCTGGTTTTATGTTTTTGGAGTTTTCTGTCTTATTCATGGTTATTTTATTAACTGATTGAATTAGATTTTCTAATAGTTTTTGTCTCTTTTCTCCCTATCCTAAGAATTGTTAGTTTAATGCTTTTGAGTAGTTTTCACTTTCTGAGTCACAGGTTAAGCGAATGAGTACAGACATACAATTTATCATTGATGCGCTTCAGAGTTCTAGTACTGTAGAAGTGCAGGTTAGACTTTTGTTTTCTTCTGGGTTTACTAACACTTTTTTGAAATTTTAATTTTTTACTAATGCATAATAGTTGGGATCAGGCCACATGTTTAATTTTTGAGCTCTGAATCGATATACTTTTATCTTCTTCACATGGTTAGATTTAATTTACCTTAAGGTTTAAAGTGGGGGGCTATGATTATAAACTAATGGTGGTGTTAGTGCTGGTATTCATACATTAAGATTTGAAGTGTGTGTTATCTCATGTGTTTCAAGTGAATTTGAGGGGGCAGATTTGTGTTGACAGTCTGTGATTGTTGTGTGGGTACATTGGCAAGTGGTACTGCTTTTTGATGCTATTCTTCGCCTCAATGGCCTTGTCTCTACTTGGTAATTGATACTATAGGGCGGCAAGATACGAAGACGTGATGAATGGTCCAAGTGGAGCCCGACTAGTTCAACAACAGTGTCATCTGAAGCTCAGGCTACTCAGTACCAATCAAAAGAGAATACTGATTCCTGCGGAAATGGTAATGTGAATGAAGATAATTCAAGGGATACCTGTGAAGAAAATGTTAAATTTCCTTTGGATAGTGAGAGCTTCAATCATGCATCACCTGAGGGAAATCCTGCAGAAGTAATGTATAAAAGTAACAGAAAACATGCAGCTGTGCAAGTGCAATTGGACGGTGAGAAACAAGCATTTTCTGGTGGAAATTGTAACTTGAACAGGAAATTAACTGTTGATTCCTTCATTAAATTCTCAGATATTGATCAGTCACAAGGAATTGACCCCAGAAGGTTCAATGACCACAAAACTGAAAGTCTGGAATTATCATCAGATGTAACAATACAAAATGTTTCTGACCTATCAAATGATTTCACACATACATTTATGCTGGATGAAGAACTAGAGCTTGAGCAAAAAACAATGAAGACTCTTTCAGCATTGAACAGGTATTCTTTTGTATTTAAGTGGCATATCTCCTTTATTGTTGAGCCAGGGAAATTTCTAGTTCTGTATAAAGGCATGTTTCAATGCTTCTAGATGGTAGTAATAACGATCCCTTGAATATCTCAATGGCATTTTTGTTTAGAATGGATGATGAAGAAGATGAGATGGTCAATGATCAAGATGTTCAGAGACTAGTGATTGTTACCCAGGTATTGTGGCACAGCTTCGCATGAGTTCTTATTCAACCTTACTATTATATTAAATGTTTTTACTATTATGACCTTTTGATAGTAACATATTGATTGTTTTATGTCATTAGAAAAGATAAGAATGTCTAACTTAACTTAGCTATCAATGGAAATGCAATTCAAAAGAATATACAGAAAAATGACCCTTCTAAATCAGTTTTTTCACAGGCATTTAACTTTTGAAGCATATGCATGAATAATGTAATGCTTCCGTTTGTGAAGTCAAAGCATTTTGAACTTGATTCAAGAGGGACATTGTTCTTTCTCAGGTGAAATTGATGGATGACATTTTTTTTCCACGTCAACAATGATTTAGAATTTAGAGAGTTTATGAGTGGATGGGACTTTACTCCTCTTGCATCCCTTTCCACCCAATTTCTTCCTCATATTTTATTTCTTAATTGAGATTGGTATGTCCTCTCTGATTGAAGTTATGCCTGTAAGCATGCATTTTCTTCAGTAATATCTTACTCTTATTAAACGGTAGAATGGTTTTGGTTCCGTCTCGATGGAACATATCCTTTCTTCTGATGTGCAGAATACTGGGACAGCTGAAGGATCAAAAGCTGGTCCAAAGGATTCAAAGTCCATATCCAGTGAGCTTGCTGCTGTGATAAATGATGGCCTTTACTTCTATGAACAGGTTCAGGCACTATCTTTTCTAATTTATTTCAAATTTTGTTATGGTATATATGAATAAATTTCTCCTTTGGTGTTTCATTGCTAGCAGGAGCTGAAAACTAAAGGATCTAGTCGTAGAAAGAATAATTCTACTTATGAGAATAAAGATGGAAATCCAAGGTCTCCAAGGGGTGCATTGGGAGTATCAAATCTTAAGACGGTTGAAAATGCTGCTGGGAGTAGTAGTACTCTTGAAGAATCTGGAGGATCAAGTTCTCGAAGGAAGCAAAATAAAGGCTTCTCCAAGCAACAATCATTCCATAAGCAGAGATTTTTCTCCAGCAATACAAAGAATCATGGAACTAGCCGTAGTTCTATTGCAATAATATCAGAAAGTCCACCAAGTAATTCAGTTGGATATTTCTTTGGTTCAACTCCTCCAGATAGTCATGGGTTAGTTCTAAATGACCATTTTGTCATTTTAAATTTCACAATTCACAACGACCATAAGTTCTTTTCACTCAGTTTCAATTGTAACTTTTATTGCTTTTGAGTTTTAGAATATGAGATAGTTACCTCAGTTTTCCTGAGCTAATGGATGTCTAAGTTTCAATTTTTACAGCCCTAGGCAGCCTTCGAAGTTGAGCTGTTCACCTCATGGGGCTCTTTCCAGCAGTCCACCAGTTGGTTCCTTGCCAAAGTCATTCCCACCTTTTCAACATCCAAGTCATCAGCTATTAGAAGAAAATGGTTTTAAACAACAGAAGTAAGAAATGTTGTATCCCCCCCCCCCAGTATGTATGTATGTATTTGTGTATACTTTCTCTGTTTTGGACTGTTCCACATATAGCATCGTACTTGGAGATTTTTGTTGCTCGAAAAAATACTGTGGTTTGTGCTTGAGCCCCTCTGTGCCCTTGTGCTTAACCCTAAACTTGTGAAGAAATTGGCTAATTCAGTTGTTTTTACATTCAGGTACCTAAAGTTTCACAAGCGCTGCCTGACTGACAGGAAGAAGTTGGGAATTGGTTGCAGTGAGGTCAACTTCATATCTGAACTGCCTTAGCTACTATAACTGTTTTACCTTAAATGAATAACTACTGTTGCCATCTTCTACTGTTTAATTGATTAACATGTGATAGTATCCCAGTTACAAAGAACCGGGTTGTTTGGTTTGTTTCCATTTTTACCTTACTATGACCATTGGTCATAGAAGAAAATTGAATCACTGTGCTTGAACATTTTATTGTTCATGTTGCTTTTATCTTCTTAGATATATATGTACAGTCTAATATACTGAATGATATTTTAATGCTTCATACCTGTTTGCGCATGTTTCTTTCTTATTTCTCCAAGTTAGAAATATAACTTTTCCAATGTTTTTACACGCAGGAAATGAATTCACTATACAGGTTTTGGTCATATTTCCTTAGGGACATGTTTGTCCCTTCCATGTATAATGAGTTCCGGAAACTTGCTCTTGAAGATGCAGCTGCAAATTACAATTACGGAATAGAGTGCCTTTTCAGATTTTATAGGTAACCTTGATGTCTAAAAAAGGAAAAAATATCCCTGCTTTTTGGCTGTTTGAAGCTGCATTTCTGAAGTTTTGTTTCATTTTCGGTTGTTTTCTTTACTGTGCTTCTTTTCGACATGCGTACTGATTAAGTTCTTCATTTTTTCAGTTACGGTTTGGAGAAACAATATCAAGATGATCTTTATAAGGATTTTGAGCAACTTACCCTTGATTTCTATCATAAGGGCAATCTTTATGGCCTCGAAAAATACTGGTAATTTCCTTTTTCCCTGAACACTTAATTGGCTACTTTGAAAATAAACCATAAGTTACCTCTATTTATTTTCTTTGTAGAATTAAGTTAACTTAGATAGGTGGAGATAAAAGAATTTTTTATTCTTTTGATGAAAGAAAATTATAATTCTTTGTTACAAATCTGAGGCTGCTTTTTGAACTAGTATTTCCACTTCATCTATCTAAATTTAGAATTGTCAATATATTGACAGGGCATTCCATCACTTTAGAGACCAGAAAGAACCTATAAAGAAACATCCCGAACTGGATAGGTTACTGAGGGAAGAATATCGGCGGTTGGAGGATTTCCGTGCCAAAGAGAAGCATACTAGCACGAGAGAGGACCGCCATTAACTGAGTGATGTCCTTGCTCCCTAGTGTCCATTGAACCCAAATTTTGACGATTTACCCTGATGACCGTATCAGAGGTAGGAAGGAGTTCATGGTCTATGAAATTATCATTGTGTTTTTGAATGCCAAGGAAAGATGGGTTTTGTCTATTGTACATTTGGAAGGGGTTGTACACTTGGTCGTCGTCGGTGCGGCTGCCGATTCCCGAGGCTATCAATTTTTGTTTTTCGTGATATTCGTGTAGGCTTTGTGGCCTGAGGGTATATCTTCCTTTTTTTTTTTCTGGAGTGATCTGCAAGCTTGCAGAGATGCCATGGCATGCCTGTGTTTTTCTTTGATCATTAACTTCCCCCCTTGACATAAACATTATTGTTGTACATAAGGGAAACTGAACAAGTTTCATGTTTTAAGCCAAACAAAAAAAAGTTGGTAGAAACATTGTGAAAATTGAACAATAAGAGATTTAGTTTTTAATCATACACTTCAATTCATTTGCTTCATCTCATGTTAAACTTAGGCTAAAGGGGTATTTTTAAACCTTGAGTTCAACTCAAAAAATTAATTCCCCGCCCCCCCGGCAAAAAAACATACTCAATGTGGCCCCCAATTTATGAAATTGATTAAGTTGACCATTTGACTAACGATGACTATTATTGTGTTGGTGTGGCAGTTAATGGTAATGATGTGGTGGTCTACGACGTTGACGTGGTAGTCCACGATGTTCTTGTGGCAGTACACGTGGGATGATGACGTGACAAAAAGGTCGAATTAATTATTTTAACTGAATTCGAGGGCATAATTAATTTTTTTACCGAGTTTAGGGGCATAATTGATTTTAATTAAAAGTTCGATAACTTATTTAATATTTAAGTTGAAAAATAAGAATTTATGAAATTATTAAAATTTAAAAAATATTAAAACTGAATAAATAATTTTATTAAGTGGAGATAATTAAAAAAAAAAGCAAAGTGAAGAATCTTAAAAAAATAAAATATTCTTCAATTTTTTTTATTAAAATTCAAAAAGTTAGTAAAAGTAAATAAAACATTTTAAAAATGAGTGAAAATAAAAATTATATAAAAATTTAAAATGTATTAGAAATTATATAATGTAAAAAATTAATAAATAAGAAAGTATTCATAAAGTAATAAAAAATGAATACTTTCATCGAAAAAATCTTCGACTTCGTCAGTCTGAGTATTAACATTCCTTAAAAAAATTTAGTGGAATCAACATTGTATTAGAGTAACAATAAAAGTTAAATTTTCTTTCGCTTTTCTACATCAAATTGATGCTCGTTAATATTTGATGTACAAAAATGAAAGAAAATTTCAGTTTTATTACTATTCTAATACAATGATGTTTAATTGAAAATATGTTCAAGGAACATTAGTAGGCTTAGCATAACGAGAACAATTGAAATGTTTTTCAATGGTTTATAAATATTTGGAATGTTTTGATGTAACCCCCTCATCCCGGTCTAGCCGAATGACCGGTCCGAGTGGGTCACACGGGGAAAACCGAAGCGAAACCCATTAAGGATCCCCCCTCGGTTAGCAACCCTATTTTTTTTTTTCATTTTAATCTTGTCATAATCAAGCAATAAATTCTAAGTGAGTTCCTATACTTTTACAGTTCGATTAGACTAATTTCCATTTTCCTAATTTCTTTAATTAATCACTTAAACTTTCAAATTGATCGTTAAAATTGGTGAATTTCACATCCTACAGATTGTAAATCAATTTATTAACACTCCATTTAATCCAATTTTACATCTTTAATAATTCACAAATTCTTAATTTTTCTTCTTTTCATTTATACACAATTCTGACCACCTAATTTAATTCGTTTCTTATTTCCTGTACATAACTCCAAATCGAACACCGTTTGTTTCTAAATTCAACTAACATACCCAATTTTAACATATCAAAAATTCAGGTCGAAACTCCTAGTAGATTATTTTCTACAATTTTACAAAGTTCACTGTCCAGCTAAGAGCATTACTGGACAGTTTTGCATGCTGTTCGAAATGTGTTTCCAGATTTCACTACAATGATCAAAACTCATATTTATAATTTTTCTACAACTTTAGACATGTCAAAGTAGAATATATCAAAAATTCATCACGAAATTCCCACTAATTATTTTTCTATAATTTTCTAAAGTTGCATGTTCTTATATATAAAGTCTAAGAACAAAATTTAGGAAGCAATAAAGCATATACACACATGCAAGAGCACCTATTTAAGCCAAGGAAGTCATTCAAACATGGAATAAAGCATTCATGCATAGCATTCCGATTAAAGAGCAATTTATGCATATATGGACATACATAAGATCTTAACAATGCCAAAGGCACACATTAATACATATGAAACTTAAACATATTAGTTAAGCAACCAAAACATCCAACGAAACATGCCATCATACACAAGTCTTCATCAAACATAGCATGGTTTACAAAATCAAGCCAAGCATACACATCAACACCATTTAAGAGTCAAACATTGCTCATGCAAATCATATAATTGCCCCATTGCTAAACTACCACATTAATTACAAAACCATACTTGAGCAACAACAACTTGGAAAGCCCCTTCGCCTTGCTCCTTGCTAACACCACGCTAATGATCTGCATTGTTGAAAATGAGAGCGTAAGCTAAAAGCTTAGTGAGGATGCTCTAAAATCCAAAAACAACAACAATGCAGGGTTCAATCGTGTCATCCCTAAATCTCACATACAACATGCATAGGTATCAACAAGTCAACCTAACTAGTCTTTCAAGAGTTAAAATATGGCATCTCACATTATATTAAACTCAACAGCATAATCATCATATCATTTTCAAGAGTTCTAATATGGCATCCCACATCATATTAAACTCAACATCATAATCATGAAAGAATAACATGTTCAAGAATCATAATATGGCATCTTACATCATATTAAGTTCAACAACATAATTCTCATTTTGGCACCTAGTTATGACTCGAATACGCGGATAACATGTTGGAACGCATTTTCCAACATCAACCTTACCTCGGTGGGATTACACTCATCACCGGCCTTGCATGGACGGGATTCCACTCATCGCCACATGCCCTACGGACGGGATTCCACTCATCATCACGTAGAATATATATAAATTTCCGGTGGAATATTACATCACCGTACTCCTCCTTGGTGCCTTAACGCCACCAAGGCCACGTACGTTTTGACTCAATTTGTGTGCACACTCATCCTAATGATCGATCATTGTACCCAAGCATACTAGTGCCAATATCTTTCATTACATCATATATCCACCCATTATATATCATGTTTATCATATATGCATATCAAGATACATACATATCAATCAATCCACATTTCACATGAACAAGTAGGCAATGACATATCATTTATCAATAGAAAATTTAAAGAGTTAAACTACCAATTTAACTCCCACCTAGGAATGGCCTACCAAGCTCATTCCCTCACATCCACTACACACTTGAACCAACTTCAAAACAATTTTTAAAGTTTTACTCACCACCCTTCCTTAGCAACTCAAACAAGCAAGCAAGCCTCCTAAATGCTCGGATTCGATCCCAATGCTTCTCCGGTGTTTCCTCTTGTTTCTAGCCAATCAAAACATAACCATTACTCATAATTCAATGCTAAATTTCAGTCACCACTCCAATCCATAAACACAAGCCACACTTCAACAATTTCCAACTAAAACAATCACCAAATTTCTCATTTTCGTACTCCTATTTTACCCAGCAGAAAATCATATTTTCAATCACCCAAATGACATCTAAATGGTTCCAAAACACTTTCCTAACATACATATACCCTCAGCCCTTCAATTGAACTATAAAACTCATCAAAATTCAAGTTTTAAACACTTCAAAAATGGCCTCAAATACCCATTTCGGATTTTCACCCAAAATTACTCATTTTAACATATTAGGTTTATTTTAACAAGACTAACTCAAAACCCAACTCAATAAATCAAAATCAATTGAAAAACTCACTAAAAATTCAAATTTTCATTAAACTTGAAAATCATAAAAGTGGGTAGTTTCGAGATATAAAGCTATGTAAACATAGAGGATGAAGAGGAGAGTCCGAATATGTAATTACCTTAAAAAACGCCCTTGATTTGATGAAGGAATTTGATGAATTAAAGGTTTTGGGGTTTGGGGAAGTTTGGGTATGGTTATACGGCAGAGGGGGGGGGGAAGGAGGAAGAAAGGAAATGATAAGATTATGATTAATATTATTATTATATATATAAGTTTTTTTTTAAATTACCAAAATATCCCTCCCTTTTTATTTAAAACTCAATTTGCTCAAACTAAGATCAATTTGATTAAAATTAATTCTACCAACTCAGACCAACTAACCCGACTAACTTCTAACCCCAAAATACGGGTGTTACAACTCTCCCACACTTAAAAAATTTCGTCCCCGAAATTACCTGACTGAAAGAGATACGGAAACTGCTTTTCCATATCCTCCTTCCTCTCCCAAGTGGCCTCGTCCACACCTCGACGTTGCCACCGTACCTTAACTAACTCAATCGATCTACCCCGCAACACCTTACTGTCAGAAGCTAAGATCTCAACTGGTTCTTCATCATAAGTCAAATCCGGATTCAATTCGATCTTCTCTACAGGCATAACATGTGATGGATCAGACCTATACTTACGAAGCATCGAAACATGGAACACATCATGTATCTTCTCTAGTTCGGATGGCAAACATAACTGATATGCAACAGGACCAACCCTCTTCACAATCTCATACGGTCCTATGTACCTCGGACTCAACTTCCCCTTTCGGCCAAATCTCATTACCTTCTTCCACGGAGACACTTTCAAGAATACTTTCTCACCCACTGAGAACTCAACTTCCTTCCTCTTCAAGTCGGCATAGGATTTCTGTCTATCCGAAGCAGCTTTCAAACGATCACAAATCAATTTTACCTTGTCAGTTGTCCCCCTGAGCAAATCTGGCATAGGTAACAACTTCTGTCCCACTTCGGCCCAACAGACTGGAGTTCTACACTTCCGACCATACAAGGCCTCATACGGAGCCATCTGAATACTCGACTGGAAGCTGTTATTGTACGCAAACTCTACTAGAGGCAAATGCTTCTCCCAGGTACCTTGAAAATCAATGATACAACAACGCAACATATCCTCTAAGATCTGAATGACCCTCTCTGACTGACCATCTGACTGAGGATGATAAGAAGTGCTGAAGTTCAAACGGGTACCCAAAGCTATGTGTAGACACTCCAAAAATCTAGAAGTAAACCGCGGATCTCTATCTGACACGATAGATTTCGGCACACCATGCAATCTGACAATCTCACCAATGTACAAACCGGCCAATCTATCAAGAGTGTACGTAGTATTAACTGCCAAGAAGTGAGCACACTTCGTAAAGCGATCTACTATCACCCAAACTGAGTTCTTCTTCGTAGGAGTCAAAGGCAAACCCGAAACAAAATCCATGGTGATGTTCTCCCATTTCCATTCCGGAATTCTCAACGGTTGTAACAAACCTGAGGGAACCTGATGCTCCGCTTTCACTCTCTGACACACTAAGCATTTACTCACAAAGTCGGCTACATCTCTCTTCAAGCCAACCCAAAAATACTCATTCTTCAAATCACAATACATCTTCGTACTTCCAGGATGCATAGTAAATGGACTACTGTGGGCTTCAGTCAAGATCGTACGTCTCAAGTCACTGTCTTCTGGCACAACTATTCTATCTTTGAAACACAAAACCCCGTCAGTACTGAAACTGTAGTCTGATGATCTACCTTCGGCTATATCTTGAATGTGAGGTGCCAAAGATCTATCTAAGAGCTGTTTTTCTCTAATTAACTGACCTAAAGTAGGTCTGACCTGAAGCTCGGCTATCAAGCCACCATCTCCGGACAAACTCAATCTAGCAAACATGGCTCTCAAGTCCACGGCCATCTTCCTACTCAATGCATCAGCCACTACATTGGCCTTACCCGGATGGTACTCAATAGTAAGATCGTAGTCTTTTAGCAGCTCTAACCACCTACGCTGTCTGAGGTTCAAATCTCACTGAGTCATAATGTATTTCAAACTCTTGTGATCGGTGTACACTGTGCATTTCTCACCATACAAATAGTGCCTCCAAATCTTCAGAGCGAACACAACTGCAGCTAACTCTATGTCATGGGTCGGATAATTGCGCTCATGAGTCTTCAACTATCTTGAAGCGTAAGCCACTACCTTCCGGTCTTGCATAAGAACACACCCTAGCCCTACATAAGAAGCATCACTGTAAACTACGTAGTCCTTCCCAGACTCAGGCTGTATCAAGATCGGTGCTTGGGTCAAAGCTTCTTTCAATTTCTCAAAGGCTCTCTGTCTTGCATCTGTCCACTCAAACTGAACACTCTTCTGAAGTAACTGCGTCAATGGAGCGGCTAACTTAGAGAAACCATCTACAAATCTTCTATAATATCCAGCTAAGCCTAAGAAGCTACGTACTTCTGTCACGGACTTCGGTTGCTTCCACTCAACAATGGCTTCAATCTTTTTCGGATCAACTCTAATTCCATCGGCTGACACTACATGTCCCAAGAAAACTACCTCACGGATCCAAAACTCACACTTACTGAGCTTTGCATACAACTGATGATCTAGCAAAGTCTTCAAAACAAGTCTCAAGTGTCGGTCATGGTCTTCTTCAGTTCGCGAGTACACCAATATGTCATCAATAAATACAACTACAAACTGATCTAAATACTGATGGAAAATCCTGTTCATCATATCCATGAAAGCAGCCGGTGCATTAGTCAACCCAAATGGCATGACTAAGAACTCATAGTGACCATACCTAGTCCTAAAGGCCGTCTTCGGTACATCAACCTCTTTTACCTTTAACTGGTAATAACCCGATCTCAAATCAATCTTCGAAAAGACCGATGCTCCTTTCAGTTGATCAAACAAGTCATCAATCCTGGGCAACGGATATTTATTCTTCACTGTCAACTGATTCAACTGTCTGTAATCTATACACATTCTCATGCTTCCATCTTTCTTCTTCACAAACAAAACTGGTGCACCCCAAGGTGAAGAATTTGGTCGGATAAAGCCTCTATCTGTTAACTCTTGCAACTGAGTCTTCAACTCTTTCAATTCTTTTGGTGCCATACGATACGGAGTAATCGAAACAGGAGCTGAATCGGAATAAGTCTCAATGCTGAACTCTACCTCTCTGTCCGGTGGTAACCCTGGCAATTCTTCCGGAAATACACTAGGAAAATCACATACAGTCCGGATGTCCTGAGGTCTAACCTCACTCATGTTAGGGTTCATCACATACGCTAGGTATGCTTCACACCCCAACTCAACTAATCACTTAGCCTCTAACACTGAAACCACATTGGACAAGAACTTCACATTCTCACCCACAACCACAATCTCATAGTCATCTGTAAGCTTCAAAGAAATCCGCTTAGTTTCAAAATCTATCCTAGCTCTATGCTCTGAGAGCCAGTCCATACCCAGAATCACATCAAAACCATAAAAAGGAAGCTCCATCATATCCACTGGAAACACATGTCCCTGAACCATCAACGGACACCTTCGGTACATCTTCCTAACTACTACCGTGTCCCCAAAAGAACTAGTGACACTAACTCCTACCTCTAACATCTCACAAGGCAATTTCAAATATTGTGCATGCTCACTCAATATGTAGGAATGTGTAGACCCAGAGTCAATCAAAGATAACAAACCCAAAGACTGTATCGAGAAGTTACCTGCAATCACATCAGTGTCCCGCTGATCCCCACGCTGAGCATAAACTCTGGCCTGTCCTCCGCCCTCCGGCTGGACTGCAACTACATGTGCTAAATTTCTCTGGCCATCATTTCTCGGCTGAAAATTACCTCTACCGCGCCCGCGGCCTCTCTGAAAGTCATTGGCTCTAGCAAGAGCCTGAGTTGGTGCCTGTCCCACCAGATGTGGACAGTCACGCCTAATGTGGTCTCTAGCACCACAATTCCAACACGAATGAAAGTTTCCCCAACACTCACCGGTGTGGTTCCTCCCACAGGTAGCACATGTGGGCAACTTCCCACCAGTTCTCTGACCCTGATGGCCCTTACCGTGGTTACCGCCACCACGCCTATGATCATACTGATGTCTACGGTCCTGATGCCTTTTAGCATCTCCTCTATCAAAGTTGCTGGACCTCTTACCCGAACTAGATCCACCTGACCGCCTGGTCAAACTCAAGCTGTGCTCTAAGTCCTTGGCCCTCGCTACCAAGACATCAAAATCAGTATAATCCGAAGCTAGGGTATACGTCTTGATTTCTTCATTCAGTCCATAACGGAAACGGTTACAGCGTTCCACCTCAGTAGGAACAAGCTCAGGTGCATACTGACTCAATCTGACAAACCGGATCTCATAATCAGTAACGGACCTATTCCCCTGGAGCAAAGCCATAAACTCTCTCTTCCTCTCGTCGAGGTATCGCGGACCCAGATACTTCTTAAAGAAAGCTGTCTCAAAGAACTCCCAAGTAATCTCGGCCTCATCCATACCCGTAGTAATGGTGACCCACCAAGTGTAAGCATCACCCTGAAGCAAGGACTCAACACATCCCAACTTACGCTCACCAGTACACCCCATCTGAGTAAGGATACGGACAGTCTTCTCAAACCACAACTCTGATCTCTCTGGAGTAGACCCCCTAAACTCTTCGGCCCCAAGCCCCCGAAGTCTCTCTAAAGGTAATCCGGTGCCCTCACCCTGACGGTGTGCTGCTGCCTGACCCCCAGCTACGGCAGCCTGAAACGCCCCAGCTATCGCCTGAACCAACGGAGATAAATCTATTCCGGCCATTCCTTGACCACCTTGGCCACCTCGGCCTCCTTGAGGTCCCTCTCTATCGGCCCCAGCCTCGCCTCCTACTCCAGGTGGAGGAGGTGGTGGTGGTGGAGGTAATGGAGGAGCTCCAATTCCAACCACAGGCTCTCCCACTTGAGCCCCAACTCTCTGAGCATCTGCCCGTGATTCCTGTCGAACCATCCTAGGCCTCCCACGTCGTCTCATGATACAGCTAGCAAAGTAATAACTACAACAAACAACAACAAACAGATAGGGATTACGTTAGCAAAAGCAAGGGTCCAACAGTGCTCAAGTATTCCTCTTTCAATTTTCTTTTAATTAAGTAATAGTAGCAATGGGCACTCGACTCAACATCAACACAACAATTCATGCTTCAATTCATCATACGGATAATCAAACAACGAGATCTCATGGCAAAACATATATCAAGCAATACAATTTCTTAACACATCAAGCTTACCTCTCTTACCTGCCCAAGGTCTCGGAAACCTTAAGCTCTGATGTCAACAAATGTAACCCCCTCATCCCGGTCTAGCCGAATGACCGGTCCGAGTGGGTCACACGGGGAAAACCGAAGCGAAACCCATTAAGGATCCCCCCTCGGTTAGCAACCCTATTTTTTTTTTCATTTTAATCTTGTCATAATCAAGCAATAAATTCTAAGTGAGTTCCTATACTTTTACAGTTCGATTAGACTAATTTCCATTTTCCTAATTTCTTTAATTAATCACTTAAACTTTCAAATTGATCGTTAAAATTGGTGAATTTCACATCCTACAGATTGTAAATCAATTTATTAACACTCCATTTAATCCAATTTTACATCTTTAATAATTCACAAATTCTTAATTTTTCTTCTTTTCATTTATACACAATTCTGACCACCTAATTTAATTCGTTTCTTATTTCCTGTACATAACTCCAAATCGAACACCGTTTGTTTCTAAATTCAACTAACATACCCAATTTTAACATATCAAAAATTCAGGTCGAAACTCCTAGTAGATTATTTTCTACAATTTTACAAAGTTCACTGTCCAGCTAAGAGCATTACTGGACAGTTTTGCATGCTGTTCGAAATGTGTTTCCAGATTTCACTACAATGATCAAAACTCATATTTATAATTTTTCTACAACTTTAGACATGTCAAAGTAGAATATATCAAAAATTCATCACGAAATTCCCACTAATTATTTTTCTATAATTTTCTAAAGTTGCATGTTCTTATATATAAAGTCTAAGAACAAAATTTAGGAAGCAATAAAGCATATACACACATGCAAGAGCACCTATTTAAGCCAAGGAAGTCATTCAAACATGGAATAAAGCATTCATGCATAGCATTCCGATTAAAGAGCAATTTATGCATATATGGACATACATAAGATCTTAACAATGCCAAAGGCACACATTAATACATATGAAACTTAAACATATTAGTTAAGCAACCAAAACATCCAACGAAACATGCCATCATACACAAGTCTTCATCAAACATAGCATGGTTTACAAAATCAAGCCAAGCATACACATCAACACCATTTAAGAGTCAAACATTGCTCATGCAAATCATATAATTGCCCCATTGCTAAACTACCACATTAATTACAAAACCATACTTGAGCAACAACAACTTGGAAAGCCCCTTCGCCTTGCTCCTTGCTAACACCACGCTAATGATCTGCATTGTTGAAAATGAGAGCGTAAGCTAAAAGCTTAGTGAGGATGCTCTAAAATCCAAAAACAACAACAATGCAGGGTTCAATCGTGTCATCCCTAAATCTCACATACAACATGCATAGGTATCAACAAGTCAACCTAACTAGTCTTTCAAGAGTTAAAATATGGCATCTCACATTATATTAAACTCAACAGCATAATCATCATATCATTTTCAAGAGTTCTAATATGGCATCCCACATCATATTAAACTCAACATCATAATCATGAAAGAATAACATGTTCAAGAATCATAATATGGCATCTTACATCATATTAAGTTCAACAACATAATTCTCATTTTGGCACCTAGTTATGACTCGAATACGCGGATAACATGTTGGAACGCATTTTCCAACATCAACCTTACCTCGGTGGGATTACACTCATCACCGGCCTTGCATGGACGGGATTCCACTCATCGCCACATGCCCTACGGACGGGATTCCACTCATCATCACGTAGAATATATATAAATTTCCGGTGGAATATTACATCACCGTACTCCTCCTTGGTGCCTTAACGCCACCAAGGCCACGTACGTTTTGACTCAATTTGTGTGCACACTCATCCTAATGATCGATCATTGTACCCAAGCATACTAGTGCCAATATCTTTCATTACATCATATATCCACCCATTATATATCATGTTTATCATATATGCATATCAAGATACATACATATCAATCAATCCACATTTCACATGAACAAGTAGGCAATGACATATCATTTATCAATAGAAAATTTAAAGAGTTAAACTACCAATTTAACTCCCACCTAGGAATGGCCTACCAAGCTCATTCCCTCACATCCACTACACACTTGAACCAACTTCAAAACAATTTTTAAAGTTTTACTCACCACCCTTCCTTAGCAACTCAAACAAGCAAGCAAGCCTCCTAAATGCTCGGATTCGATCCCAATGCTTCTCCGGTGTTTCCTCTTGTTTCTAGCCAATCAAAACATAACCATTACTCATAATTCAATGCTAAATTTCAGTCACCACTCCAATCCATAAACACAAGCCACACTTCAACAATTTCCAACTAAAACAATCACCAAATTTCTCATTTTCGTACTCCTATTTTACCCAGCAGAAAATCATATTTTCAATCACCCAAATGACATCTAAATGGTTCCAAAACACTTTCCTAACATACATATACCCTCAGCCCTTCAATTGAACTATAAAACTCATCAAAATTCAAGTTTTAAACACTTCAAAAATGGCCTCAAATACCCATTTCGGATTTTCACCCAAAATTACTCATTTTAACATATTAGGTTTATTTTAACAAGACTAACTCAAAACCCAACTCAATAAATCAAAATCAATTGAAAAACTCACTAAAAATTCAAATTTTCATTAAACTTGAAAATCATAAAAGTGGGTAGTTTCGAGATATAAAGCTATGTAAACATAGAGGATGAAGAGGAGAGTCCGAATATGTAATTACCTTAAAAAACGCCCTTGATTTGATGAAGGAATTTGATGAATTAAAGGTTTTGGGGTTTGGGGAAGTTTGGGTATGGTTATACGGCAGAGGGGGGGGGGAAGGAGGAAGAAAGGAAATGATAAGATTATGATTAATATTATTATTATATATAAAAGTTTTTTTTTAAATTACCAAAATATCCCTCCCTTTTTATTTAAAACTCAATTTGCTCAAACTAAGATCAATTTGATTAAAATTAATTCTACCAACTCAGACCAACTAACCCGACTAACTTCTAACCCCAAAATACGGGTGTTACATTTGAATATTAGAAACCAATTTTAAGGACTTAATTGTAAAAAAATAAATTTCAGGGACTTATTTGTAAAAGAAAATTAAATTTTAGGGACCTAATTATAAAAAAATAATTTTGATGACCTCATTGTAAAAAAAATATAAAGAGTGAGCATTATTGTGAATATTCCTAAAAATATTTAAGGAAAAATTACACTATTAGTCACGAGTCGGATTTTTTCCACCCTAAACCCGAACCTGACCCGAACCCGAATTTTCTATGAAAAAATACGACACGATCGGGCCGTATCGAAACCCGACCGAGCCGGGTCGAAATCCGGCCGAGTCGGGTAAAATACCCAACCCTAGTAGGTATTTGAAAAATCGCGACAAGTCTTTCAAATTACTTAAACATTGAAAATATCTATAATTTTTCAATAAAAACTCCATGATGTTTTAAATAAAAACATACTTGATCATATTTTTTTTATAGAAAATTCATTTAATCCATAATTTGTTATGAATATTTATTTATGTGAATGTGTATCATGATAAGGACTTTATCAATGAGATTTGACTTACTTTATCCTTAAGAATATTATCTAATTAATTAGAGTTTAATGTATTATGCACTTCTTATGCCTATAAATAAATGATTTATTGAAAGTATTGTATACAAGTCTATATTTGAGAATAATACGAATCCCCCTTTCTCTCATCTCTCTGTTCTTTTATTCTTGTTATCGTTCTTCTTTGTTTTATTTACAACACGTTATCAGCACGAGTTCGCTCGAAATATTTTGGTGCTCATTGTTCGAGTCTCAAAGGAGTTATCGAAAAAATTCGATTCTACATTAAACCAAAGATAAGTTATTTTTCCTATTTTTATTTAGTTATTGATAGTCTTTCTCATTAAATTTTAATTTTTGAGAAATTATATATACATATTTGATTTTATTTAAACATTGGACAGGAATGGATTTGTGGTTTATCACAAATTAAAGGATGAATTGACAAAGATGGAAATGTGTTTGATTGTATTTAACCGATATTGCGGGGATACAAACAAAAGTTAGATTTGGTTTTTCTTTTAATAATTCTAAATTTATAATAGCAAACTTGCAAAGCAACCACCTTCCCCGCTGGTGGCCTTGAAGATGTTTGTTGCGACCGAAATTGTTGGGTTGAGTTTTAGCGATGATTTTCTATTGTTGCGTCCATCATTATTGCCACAATCATGAATATTTTGATATGTTTTGGTTAAATGTTTCTTTAGATCAATATTTTATTTTCTTTATGAGAGTTTGTGTTTTTAACCGTGTTTTGAGTTTTACATATATTTAAATAACTTAGAAAGAGACGTGATATAAAGAGATTATGAGAAGCTGTCTCGGTCATTTGCTATGTCTTCATTGTCCTCGAGAGAAAAATTATTATCGGTAAAATCTATCGTTTCCCCTTAAACTATGATTTTAAAGTGTGATAAATCATGACGATTTTAAATTTACAAAAAAACTATTATAAAGTCTATATTTGCTCGAAAGCAATAATTCTCATGTGTCGAAAAAGTCGACTATTGACTTCTCCCAAATTCAAATTACGAAAATTCTTCTTGATCCAAAAAGTTTTATGGGAGACATTCCCTGAATTGAATGCAAGCATGATGTTTATTCCATGCGATTATTGTATCTTTTTCATTCCTTGAAGTGAATGCAAACATGGTAAATCACTATTCAATTGGTAACATAACTTCGATATAATCTAAGTATATTGGCTGGACATCCCGTTCTGCTAGGCTACTGGTCTCAAATGAGGTTTTTAAAGGACCTTGTGAACTGGTTTAACAATACCGCGTACGTGGATTAAATCTTTGTTCCCTATGATAAGGATATGTTAATAAAAACATACTTCACTTTTCACGACAAATAATGTTGTCCTCAGACACAATATCGTGAAAATGTTTTAAAGGCCCACTGGCTCTACTCCATTCCCTGAAGTGAATGTGAGATTATATTATGGAAAAAATAAAAGTCACATTAGAAGTTGTGGTCGTAGTCGAGGTTAAGAATATATACATGAAAAATATGGTTATTTTAAGAATACTTCTACCCACCGGTAGTGAGGTTATAAGGATGACAAGAGTGATACAGATCATTCTAAGAAAGTAAAATCTTTTTATTACCAATGTGATGTTATAAACCATTGGTCTCGTACTTATCATACGCTGGAAAAATCAACAATCTTTGAATGATAAAGGAAAGAAAATAGAAGCAAATTTTGTTTGCAAAAAATGACGAAGATGATATTAGTCCAATTTATTTGGACATTGTTGGTCCAACTCATTTGAATGTTGTTGATTTCCTTATAACCCTTGAATGGAATAAACCATCTTCTATTTATTCTCATAACATTGAAGAGAATTATATATCTTTTTATTTATTTTATTTTATGTTTATTTACTTCACACATTAATTATTTACGTTTTATATTTATTTATATATTACAATATTTATTTATTTTGTTTCACATGATTACTTATCAAATACAATCTATGGTGATGATTTATGCTTAACAGAAGTATAAGATATATTTTCTCATTTAAATGCAAGGGATAATCTGAGTACTATATCTCAAAGTACTAAAAATATTGATGCTCCAGAAGAGCAAGAAGTTATTGAGAAAAAGCACATTATGAAAAGTGCAACATTGCACATATTATAATAATTACCGCTGATGGTAATAATGTCGTCACCACTAGAAGTGGAAATTTTAAGAGAGCAATATGAGTTCGCAAAATAATCCTTCAAGAATTATATATAACATATGTTATCAACTGACATTTAAAATAAGCCAATGTGGATATAAGTTCTGGTAGCCAAAAAGTCAGTTGAAAGCTCTAGAAGAGCTATATATATTGCTACCAAAAGATAATTTTCATTGAAAGCTCTGAAAGAGATAAATATATTCCTATTCAAGGGAACAATTTTGATGGTCGTACTAGATATGTACGAGTGAGATTGAATCACATGTTATGCTAAACCAGAAGTTTACCAAATTCAAAATGTATATACACACACTTGTATATAGTTGGCATGATCGGTTAGACCATCCCGATCAATAATGATGCGAAAGCTATTGAGATTTATATACACATTTATTAAAAGAACTTGAAGTTCTTGTGGTGCTTGTTCTCAAAAGAATTAACTAAATTCCACTTATTGAAAAAACACGAAGTTCTTGTATTGCTTGTTCTCAAAGGAAATGATTAAGATCCGACTTATCAAAAGAACTTACAGTTCTTGTACTAAAGTTGAGACTCCATGTCTTGCATATCTGAATGAAATATGGGCCCATATATCCACAAATGTGGAAAGTTTTATATGAATTTAGTAGATGCATCTACATTGTTTTATCAACTTACAACCAGAAGTTTGTGAGATTGATTCTAAAAGGATTCAGATTATGCTATTAGACTGTTCGTCTTGCAAAAGCTTGTGGGTTTATATTTTAGGCTATATAAGTTGAAATAACTATTACAAAGCCTATTGATTATGAACAAAACAGTTTAGCAAAATTTTAATTGGATGCCTCTTCTTTAATAGCTAAACTATGAGAACAAAATTATCTATATGGTATTTCCATATAGCACCACTTATATGTATCAAGCCAACGAGTTATAATAAACTCCCCGTCATGATTGGTTTTTTTTGTCAGAAGCCATATAGAAAGTGCCATATATTGTTGAATTGCTCCACCACAACGCACAAAATGGGTAAATAAAAAGGGTTGAGAATATATATTGAGTATGAGTCTCCTTTTATGTTTAAATTCTTAAACATTAATTGGAGAATCATTTATGACATGATTTTTCTCAACATCAGGGGAGATAATAATCAGCTGGTTAAAGGAAAATGAATTATCATTATCTAGATCCTCGTATATGAACTAGAAGTTCATAAGATAATTCATGTCATTACATGTCAACTGCCAGACATATTTACTGACCCAATGAGAGTAACTAAGTCTCATATACCATCTGAAATACTCTAAATTTGAATTACATGTTAGAGCGAACATATGTAAATCATGCATGAAGCATGAAAATTGGCTCCAATGATCAAAATTCTCGTAAATGAAAAATAGTATGAGATGATCATATATTGGAGGCGGGTGCTCCTGAAGAGACCCAAGGCATAACTAATAACAAAACTCTTGAAGAGTTTCAGGTACCTGAAATAAAGGTTGAAATCTTGAAGAGATCTCGATGAGTTATGTCATTACGAGAATGGAACCAGAAAATTGAAAAGTTGTCGACAACAATTTTACAAACAATTTTACATAGAATACTTCTATAGAAGTAAAGAAAGAAAATGAAGATCTTGTATAGAAATTTATCGAGAAGTATAGATATTGAATTGGCCAGTGTAGAAAGACGCTTTGAACTTCTAAAAGAGAAGTATTTGGACCAGCAGTCCAAAACACCTAAAGGTGTAATGCAAGTGAGGCACAAATAAGTAGTCGTGAATACGACTTGAATTATGATTTATGAAGAGTTTTAATTACTTCATGGTGGATGCAATTACTTTGTCAGTTATGAAACATTTTATATACATCTAATTATTTTGTAGATCCATATTTATCCTTGAAGGTTTTAAAATGCTAAAAGCATTTGAAAATTTACGAGGAGATTTATTTAGACACGCCTCATTGAATATTTTGGCACGTTTTCTATAATCGCCTTAGTGAGGAAATACTATAAGAATGATCATATTTCCTTATGTATTTTATAAATGAGTTTGGGTCAAGATTCAAAATATCATTAGAATTCCTGAAGAGCTTCAAATTGGAAACTCATGAAGAACTTTCAAAGTATTTAATGAAAGTATTTGAGAGAAAGATTCTTGAGATGTGGTTTTGTCTCGACCTAAAGATCGAGCATTTAAATATGTGTTTTTGTCTATGAATGGACATAAGTTGAAAGAATCTTAAATAAGATTCAATATGGATAAAACATATCTATTGTAAGATTGTTGGATGTGAATAAAGATAATTATATCTTTTCTTGGTCTTGAAGCACCATATATTAGTTGGTCAAGAAATATCCATGGATATACAAAGATCATTACCTTTAGATCTTCAAACATTTGTTGATGCCTCCTCAAATGTCGTAGAAATAATTGTTATGCACGAGACATGCCAAAAATGTGTTTGGCTAAGACCATTGACCCAACATATCCAAAAGATATGTGGATTTACTTTCACAAGATATGATACAAAGCTATCTTGTGTGATGATAATGCAAGATGTATATCTCAATTTGAAAGGTGGATACATCATGGAACATATTACTCCAAAGTTTCATCCCTCACGATCTTTAGAAAAATAATATTCAAGATTGAATTATGAAGATTCAAAGATCTTCTGTGATGTTTTCATGAGGGGAGTAAATACGCGTTGCACTCTTTTTTCTTTAACCGAGGTTTTGTCCCAATGGATTTTCCTGGTAAGGTTTTTAATTAGGCAACATGTTATGCATATCAAAGATGTGTGTACTCTTGTTCCTTCACTAATGATTTTTTTCCACTGGGTTTTTATCTTAGTAAGGTTTTAACGAGGCAAATTATCTTCATAGACATCCAAGGGGGAGTGTTATGAATATTTATCTATGTGGATGTCTATCATGATAAGGACTTTATCAAGGAGATTTGACTTACTTTATCATTAGGAATATTATCAACATTAATTAGAGTTTAATGTATTATGTACTTCTTATGCCTATAAATAGAGGATTTATTGAAGGCATTGTATACAAGTTTATATTTGAGAATAATATGAATCTTCCCCTTTCTCTCATCTCTCTGTTCTTTTATTTTTGTTATCGTTCTTCTTTATTTTATTTACAACATAATTCAAATTATATACTCATTTTATTTTTGGTTCAAATTTTGATACATTTACACAGTCTGCATATTTTCAATATAAAACTCATATCCAAAATTTCTAACTATAAACGTTAAAAACTAAACTCTAAATTCTAAACACTTTCTAAATATTAACCTTAAATTTTAAACAGTAAAACATAAAATTCTAAGCTTTAAATTAAAAAAATTATAAACTAAAATTTACAAGGGCTGTTTATCAATTATTTCCCGCTTATATATATATAAACCTGAATAATACTGAACATGAAAGTTAGGCCGCTCTAAAATGTTCCAGGAAGTTCTGCCGTAAGGTGGCTTAAAATGAGGCAAAAAAGGCAGCTGGTAATTACACAAATGCTTACGACGCGGTAACATAATTTATTACCGTAACTGTAAGAAAAACGGTAGTTACACAAATGCTTATCATGATAAGAAAAATGGTAGTTACACAAACTCTTAAAGGATAACTCCATATGTTACCAAACACATAACAAATAGGGCACATACACAACGTTTTACCAAACCTATAGAAAAGTTTATAGAATTTATAAGAAAAAGGTAACTACGTAAAATATTACCCCATATCTCTTAATCTAAAACCAACAAAACTGATGGTAGGAAATTGTGTTATTACACAAATTCTAAAAGGATAACTTTATATCTTACCAAACTCATAACAAATAACGTACCTACATAATGTTTTACATTACCTACAGAAACGCTTACGAAATTAATAAGAAAAAAAGTAGGTACACATATTCTTACGCCATATCTCCTAATCTAAAACCAACCAAACTTATAGTAAGAAATTGTGTTATTACACAAAGTCTTAAAGGATAACTCTATATGTTACCAAACACATAACAAATAGATTACCTACACAATATTTTACATTACCTACAAAAATGTTTACGAAAATTATAAGAAAACAAGTAATTCCACAAATTATTACATCATATCTCCTAATCTAAAACCAACCAAATTTATGGTAGGAAATTATGTTACTACACAAGGTTTTAAAAGATAACTTTATATGTTACCAAACTCATAACAAATCAAGTAACTACACAATGTATTACATTACCAACAGAAATGATTGCGAAATTTATTAGAAAAAAGGTAACTACACAAAATATTACCACATATCTCCTAATCTAAAACCAACCAAACTTATGGTAAAAAATTGTGTTACTACACAAAGTCTTAAAGGATTACTTTATATGTTACCAAACACATAACAAATCAAGTACCTACACAATGTTTTACATTACCTACAGAAATGTTTGTGGAATTTATAAGAAAAAAAGGTAACTACGCAAAATTCCTACCCCATTTGACATCCTAAAGAAGCATCGGTACTGTTCATATCGCACCGGTACTGTTCATGTAGCATCAGAACATGTCATATAACATCGATACTGTTCATATTGCACCGGTACTGTTCATGTAGCATGGGTACATGTCATATAACATCGGTATGAAATTGTGTTATCACACAAAGTCTTAAAGGATAACTCTATATGTTATCAAACTCATAACAAATAGGGTACCTACACAATGTTTTACGAGACCTACATAAATGCTTATGAAATTTATAAGAAAAAAGATAACTACACAAAGTATTACCCCATATCTCATAATCTAAAATCAACTAAACTTATGGTAGAAAATTGTCTTACTACAAAAAGTCTTAAAGGATAACTCTATACGTTACCAAACTCATAACAAATAGGGTACATACACAATGTATTACCAGAGCCACAGAAATGTGTATGAAATTTATAAGAAAAAAGGTAGGTACACATATTATTACCTCGTATCTCTTACTCTAAAATCAACCAAACTTATGATACGAAATTGTGTTACTACACAAAGTCTTAAAGGAGAACTCTATATGTTACCAAACTCATAACAAATAGAGTACCTAACAATGTTTTACGAGACCTACAGAAATGTTTATGGAATTTAGAAAAAAAGGTAACTACATAAAATATTACACCATAACTCCTAATCTAAAACAACCAAACTTATAGTAGGAAATTGTGTTACTACACAAAGTCTTAAAGGAGAACTATATATGTTACCAAACTCATAACAAATAGAGTACTTAACAATGTTTTACGAGACCTACATAAAAGTTTATGGAATTTATAAAAAAAAGGTAACTACACAAAACATTACCCTATAACTCATAATCTAAAATCAACCAAACTTATGGTAGGAAATTGTGTTACTACAGAAAGTCTTAAAGGATAACTCTATATGTTACCAAACTCATAACAAATAGGGTGCTTACACAATGTTTTACGATACCTACAGAAAAGTTTATGGAATTTGAAAGAAAAAAGTAATTACAGAATTTATTACCCCATATCTCATAATCTAAAACCAACCAAACTTATGGAAGGAAATTGTGTTATTACACAAACTCTTAAATGACAACTCTATATCTTATCAAACTCATAAGAAATAAGAGTACATACACAAAGTTTTGTTACAACACTATTTCTTACCTTCTATGTTATATTTTATGTTATAACCGGGTAATACTTTGTGTTATGACCAGTTGACCTGTTTAAACTTTAACCATTTTTTGTTTTTTTAATGTAGTTACACAAATTCTTACAAATCCTACATAAATTCTTACAAAAATGGTAATAATTTATGTAGCGCCTTATTTTAACCTTACAGTAAGGCTGCCTTACCTTAGCATCACCCCAATGTTCCGCCTCATTTAATGTGCTAGACATGCCAATTTTTTTTCTTTCATAAAAATTCTTGCAAAAAATTTCTTCTCAAAAGTGCTTTTGACCTTTTTTTTTCATAAATGAAAGTTATTTATAGTTTAACATTGCTTTTTAAAATATAATAAATAATATTTTTAAATAATTTAGTTTAAAATTTAGGCTCAATGTCAAAATAAGAGTTAAAACTACCATGTTTTATTTTTAGGTGTAATTTTTTTTGTTCCTTTTAGGTGCTCAAGCTATCTCATTTTCCCATTTTAGGTGGCTAAACTTTTTTTTTTTGCCATTTTTAAGGTCAAACTGAAGCGCATACTTTGACCAAAAAATTATAATATGAGCACTTGTTTTGACCAAATAATGATAGTTTGGGCACCTAAAAGGGGCAAAAAAAAATTAGGCACCAAAAAGTATAAAACGCGATAGTATGGTTTGAAAAGACTTGATATCGTTATTAGTAAGTATTTTAGATTAAATATTTATTTTAGTTATTGCTTTTAAAATATAAAATAATTTTATGATATAGATGAAAACAAATAAATAATTTCACACAAAAATATTTTTCACGAAAATTAAAAGATTAAAATTTTAATTTTTAAAAATTACTTTTAGTTTAATGTAGTTACACAAATTCTTATCAATCATACATAAATTCTTACAAAAATGGTAATAATTTATGCAGCGCCTTATTTTAATCTTACGGTAAGACTGCCTTACTTTAGCATCACCCCAATGTTCCACCTCATTTAATGTGCTAGACATGCCAACGTTTTTTTTTCTCATAAAATTTATCGTAGAAAATTTCGTCTCAAAAAGTACTTTTGACCTTTTCTCATAAATGAAAGTTACTTACAATTTAACATTGCTTTTTTTGATTAATAAAGGGGATATGCTATGATGAGCCTCGTTAAAAACCTCCCTAACCTAGATGGAGGAAAAGAGTACTCACCATAACATTACAACGTGCGATTAAACTAAACAGAAATTAACCCGACATGGGTAAGTCCTCATGCAATAATCTTAAAACTGCATCCGGCGGGGAGCTAAATGAATTAACCTCATACCCTCGCCAAGGCCCCAATTTTGCCAAAGCATCGGCAACATGGTTAGCCTCACGACATACATGACAAAACTTACATACCCGGAATCGAGAAACCAAGGCGCGAGTTGCACTCATCAAGGAGGACATCATTCGTCCATCTTTAACCTTATTCAAATCACGTATAACCTTCAAGCAATCAGATTCGACCATAACATCTTCAATATCATGTGCGAGAGCATAAATTAACCCTTCATGGATCGCCCAAAGTTCCGCATCAATCGGACGGCATCGGCCTATATATTTCGAGAATCCACCACCCCATGTGCCCATTGCATCCCTGAGCACACCTCCGCATGACGCCGAACCAGACCCTAATTCACATGCCCCATCGACGTTTAGCTTCCAGCTAGACCCCTCCGGCGGTAACCAACGACGCTGCTGTTGTTGAACGGCCGTCCGCTGTCCCTGCATAGTCCGTGCACTCAGTAACGCCCGGGATACATCGCGGACCAGCCCCTGGCTGCGCAATACGACTTCCGTAACCCCCTGCGCCTCATTGCGAAAAACAACGCTGTTCCGTGCAAGCCATAGCTGCCACAAAACAGCTGCAAACAACACATCCCACCGATCATGTCCACCCCATGCAGCTGCACCTCGCTGTAGGTTTGCCAACACCTACTCAGCTACCGAACCGCTGAAGAAGCTGCCCCACTGCGATTCCGGCACCATCAAACGCCATACTGCCTTCGCAACCAAACATTGGCGCACAATATGGTCTATGTCTTCCATACACGCACCACATGAAAGGCAAGCAGCCGACTCCGTTAAATTTCGTCAGACTCGTTCGCTATTAGTCAACACCCTTCCCTTACATACCAACCAAAGAAATATTTTTATCCTTTGCGGCCCTTGGAATCGTTGTAATACATGCCAAATGTTACCCCGAGGTTCATTACTATGTGAACGGATTTTATCATACGCCGATTTTACCGAAAAAGCCAAATTATCCGACCATTTCCACCCCGGCGAGTCCATCACCAAATTACCGCTTCGAGCCCTAATAGCCATAATTTGATCCAACACATCTCCCGCAAAACAATGTTGAATCTGATCGATGTCCCACTGTCCGTCGCTAATACACAAATCCTTGAGAGGAGTAAAATTGGTCGGAACAAAAGCCTGATCCGATACCACCGCTTCAAGAGGTCCAATTCCACGAACCCAGTGATCGCGCCAAAAGTCGATACTCTCGCCATTTCCAACCCGCCAAACAACTCCATCTCACACATCATTCCAAATAGCCGAAATACCCCTCCATAAATATGAACAATTGTTTCGAACAATAGAGGCCAGAATAATCTCAACACATTTGTATTTAGCACGCAAGAAACGTACCCATAACTGTCCCCGCTTCGCTATCAGGTTGAATCCAACTTTCAGAAGGAATGCATCGTTTTGGTCCCGTAGACTTTTAAAGCCTAAACCGCCAGAACCAGTAGGTAAGCATAACTCATTCCAATTAACTAGGTGAACCCCTCTCCTATCCGCATTACTTCCCCAAATAAAGTTACGTATCAGTTTCTCAATCTCCTCACAAACTCCAATAGGGATCTTAGTCGATTGCATCGCATAATAAGGGATTGCCGATAGAACCGCCTTCGCAAGAGTAACTCGCCCCACAAAAGACAGATATTTAGCTTTCCATCCTGATAGCCTATCTCGCACCTTCTGAACTAAGTAGGAATATGTCGCACCTAAATATCTCCCAAGATCAGTAACTTCCGAAAAACCCACCAAAGCACTCAACTCTTGCCGAAGCTCACTCGACACATTCTTTGAAAAGAAGATACTCGACTTCTGAACGTTCACCTTGAGTCCTGAGACCCTACAAAAATCCACTAAAGTTTCCCGGATCACATCTAACTGTTCCACAGAGGCTTCTGCAAAGAGAACCATATCATCAGCAAACATCAAATGCGAGATCACCGGGCTGCGTTTAGAAGTACAAAAGCCTCTCCATTGTCCGGATATCACTTTCTGATTGATCGCCTGACTAAGTCTTTCCATGCATAGAACAAATAAATATAGGGAAATAGGATCACCTTAACGGATGCCCCGTGTTGGCGAGAAGGAATCAGTCAACGATCTATTCTAGCTGATCTGAGTTGAAACACTAGAGACACATCTGATAATCAATTCGCGCAAGTTATCCGGGAATCCGACATCACGCAAGGTATCGTCAATGAAACTCCACTCCAGTCTGTCGTAGGCTTTTTCTAAGTCAATCTTCAACGCCATCCATCCACGTTTTCCTGATTTCCGATTCATAGAATGAACAATCTCCTGTGCTATGATAATGTTATCAGTGATAGCTCGCCCAGGCACAAAGCTGGTCTGGCTTTCCGACACCCAATCTGATAGGAAAGGCTTGATTCGGTTAACCAAAACTTTCGTAATAGCTTTATAAATTATCGTGCAAAGGCTGATAGGTCTGAATTGACTCATAGTTTCAGGCGAAGCAACCTTCGGAATAAGAACCATGATAGTTCTATTAATTTCTATCGAAAACTGTTCCCCTGCAAAAATATTCCTAATACAACGGCAAACGCTGTCACGCACAATATCCCAATTACGCTGGTAAAAGGCTGCATGTAACCCATCAATACCCGGAGCCTTCCACGGATCCATATAAAAAATAGCAGTTTTAATTTCCATATCCGTAACGCTCGCGCCAAGTGCCCTCTTCGCATCCTCACGCAGCCGAGGAAATAATCCACGAACAAAGCGCTGTCCATGGCAATTAGGATCGGCGGAAAAAAGCTGTCGGTAGAAGGCACTTGCCTCGGCTTTGAGAACTTCCTGATCCGTGTTCCAAAAACCGTTGGTCGCTTTCAAACCGACAATCATATTAGTGCGGCGACGTGCCATAGTGGAGGCATAGAAATACCGAGTATTCTTGTCACCCGCTAAAACCCATTGGCTACGAGACTTCTGAAACCATAATTATTCCTCTTGCTCAAGAATGACGTCAAGTTCATCCCACAACTGATTCCTCAAATCAATCAAAAAACCCGACTGTACACGTTGAAGCGATTTTTCAATACCCCTAAGCCTTGCCAAAATGCGTTTCTTCTTTTTTCCAATATGGCCAAAAACATTAACATTCCACTGTTTAGCAGCTTCTTGAAACTTCTGCACATTACTCATAACCGAGGAAGATTCATCCCAAACGGATTCAAGAAAACCCCGAAAATCTGGATGATCCTGCCACGCTGCCATGAAACGGAACGGCTTCGCTAAATCAGTTCCCAACACACCTGTTGGTTTAAGAAGTAACGGGCAGTGGTCACTACCTACCCTATCAAGATGAACTACAACCGACAGCGGATATTTCACCAACCAAGCATAATTCGCCAAGCACCGATCCAAACGCTGATACAAGCTACCACGACACCAAGTAAAAGCATCACCTTTTGAATCAAGTTCAGTTAACTCTGTAACATCAATAAAGTCCTGAAAAAGCGAACTAGTACCCAAAACCTCACTCGATCCACCACATCATTCTTCTTTACGAAGAATCACATTAAAATCACCCCCTAAAACCCACGAAACATCAACCCCAGGGCTAAATTGATATAACTTGTCCCACAAATGACGTCTGATACATGCATTAGGACTAGCATAAACAGCTGTAAAATAAATCCAAGTTTCAGAATTCACCTCACGGGCCTTGCCATGCACAAACTGATTGGAGACAATAAGAATATCAACCTCCAAATAATCTCGCCACAAGATCCATACACCACCACTGAAGCCTCGCGCCTCGACACGAAAAGAATTCAGAAAACCAAAGCCCCCAATAACCCTATCAGCCTCACTATAACTCACTCGCGGTTCAAACAGAGCAACCATCCGCGGATTATTAGATCGTATGAAATTTCTAAAATGGCGTCGGAACTCCGCACTTCCAGCGCCTTGCGTATTCCAGAACATAATATCCATTAACATAGGAAAAGAAAAGGTGATAGTAAGAAACACTTACTGAGAAGGCGGGAGGTTCTCCTTCCCATCATCCCCTACATGCTCGCCATCCGACATCTTATCGATATTCATATCGCCATCCGGCGCACACTCATCCGCATTCGTTTCAAGTGCTTGCCCCGTATCTTGTAAATTGTCGAGCTTCGTAGACAAATACGAAACCCATTCCGTCAACACAGGACGAGGTGGAATGCGTGTCTCAGACTTCTTCGACACTTTCAAATTCTTCTTTTTTACGGCGGAGAGCACACCCCCATCCTTACCCAAAGCCGTTCCATGCCGAAGTCGCGAAGTTGATTTGAAATCATTCCTTCCTTCCTTGATAACGATAGCCCTATGAGCACCCGATGCTATCTCAGTCGAATGTGAACTGGCTTGTGTTTCAACGCCCATAACCGATGGAACTACAACCACCGATTGGTTCCCTACGCGCACCGTCTGAACCTATCCATCAACCCCCTGCGACATCTCCTGCCGGTTATCAACCGATGACCGAGCCTCCTCATCGACAACAGCAGCCCTCTTACCTTTGTCCACACCGCTAGTATTCCCTGTGATTTGTCGAGCTTCCGCACTAGCATTGGCCCCAGCAGGTTTCGATGAAGTTTTCGGACCTACACTTCCAACTCCGCTGCTAACCAACGAACTCCTGGCAGCACCATTCGAACCTGCACCAGACGCGGAACCCTTCGAGGGTTTTTGACCTGCATTACCCGCATCCTTGCTTGGACCTCTAGCACCACGGCCATGATCCTTCCCTTCCCTAGTCGGACGCTGTGCATCCCCCCTATTCCATCACCCGATAAAGTTCCATGAGCCGTCATATCCTCCTCGTCTCGCACCTCCTGTAAGATTCCAAAGCGAGATCCACCATCAACAGCACGATCCCCACTTACTTTACTACTAGCCTTCGAGACGGCCTTCGACGAGCCCGTTCCACTACCATCCAAGGTCCGAATAAATCTTCTTTCGAAACCACAACTTTAGATTGCACATCCGTGCTAGCCTTATTTGATTGCAATATCCCATCGGCAGCATTCTCCGGATGATCATCCACACAAAGTTCCATAGAATTTCCATATTTACCGCACTTAAAACAGATCAAATGAAGCCCCTCATACTCAAGCTTCTGAATGAACCCATCAATCCCGATACAAGATAACAATGGCTTATTTAGGTCAACAACTACATCAAGCCTTGCAAACCTACCTCTTTCACCCAGGGCTGTACTATAATCGATTTTGATTACACGACCAATTACCTCCGCGATACGACGAAACAAAGCTTTCGTGTAATATCTATACGGCAAACCCGGCAGACGAATCCACACCACCACCTGAGACGGATGCTTTTCCGCAGTGGAAAAATTCCTGCACCACGGCTGTACCGTCACGTAACAACCAAATAGGGTCCATGGACCACCAGTAAGAACCTTCGTATAATCATCAATGGATTCAAACTTCACCAGAAAATAATTGTTATCCAGATCGATAACCTGAAAATTTTTCTATGTCTTCCAAATCGCATGAACCCTATTCACCAACGTCTTAAACCCTATTGCTCGACCCAGAGGTCTGACGATAATGGTCAAACGCATACTCTCATCAATACGTGCATGCACCTTTTCTGAAAAGGAAATTCGAGGGAACAAACCACTCCGATCGATCACCACGTCTGTATCCAAAACTTCAAAATTTTCTTCTGCCCTATCAATATTTGCACCACCCCCGTTCACCGGAGACGCCACCACCATCGCCGCATAGGACTGCCGTGCGCTGCTCTCCTCGCCCGGAGTAGCACCTGGCCCTGCTACCGTCGGCTGCACAGGGTTCTCCCCTACCATATCAACGTCAGTCCCATGCACTTTTTCGACGTTGTCTCGACTCTTCTTTAATACCGGTTGGGACTCCAAATCAATTGGAGATCCATGCCGCTCCAAACCGCCGGGACAGCCACGTCAACCACCATCCCCGGTGGCTGCCCGCTAGAATCGTTGTATAACGCAGCCGCCTGAACGCCGTCAGCCGCCGAAGAAATAGGAGGAAACGAGAAACTCATGCCGCTAGGGTTTTTTTCCTTTTGTGTCTACCTACTGTAGAAGTTTTTTGTTCATAGATTGTTTTATTTAACATTGCTTTTTAACATATAATAAACAATATTTTTAAATAGTTTAGTTTAAAATTTAGGTTTAATGTCAAAATAAGAGTCTAAACTACCATGTTTTTTCCTTTTAGGTGTATAATTTTTTTGTTCCTTTTAAGTGCTCAAACTATCTCATTTTCCCATTTTAGGTGCTAAACGTTTTTTTTGTCCTTTTTAAGGTTAAACTAAGGCGCATACTTTGACCAGAAAATTATAGTTTGAGCACTTGTTTTGACCAAATAATGATAGTTTAAGCACATAAAAGTGGCAAAAAAAATTTGGCACCAAAAAGTAGAAAACGAGATAGTATGGTTTGAAAAGATTTGATATCGTTATTAGTAAGCATTTTAGATTAAATATTTATTTTAGGTATTCTTTTTAAAATATAAAATAATTGATGATATAGATAAAAACAAATAAATAATTTTACAAAAAAATATTTTTCACGAAAATTAAAAAATCAAAATTTTAATTTTTAAAAATTACTTTTAGTTTGAAAAGCTGCTTATTTTGTAGTATTATTTTTGGTCCCACAATGCATTTGATTCCAATTGTACTTTTAAAAAACAATGCAGAACATTGCCTTTTTGCAATACATATTAGATTGATAGTAATAGTAATAATTGAAATTAATTTTTTAGGATAAATATCAAAACTACCTTTATTTATGGTACGAAATTGTGTTACTACACGAAGTCTTAAAGAAAAACTATATATGTTACCAAACTTATAACAAATAGAGTACCTAACAATGTTTTACGAGACTTACAGAAATGTTTATAGAATTTATAAAAAAGGTAACTACACAAAATATTACCCCATAACTCTTATTCTAAAACCAACAAAACTTATAGTAGAAAATTGTGTTACTACACAAAGTCTTAAAAGAATAACTCAATATGTTACCAAACTCATAACAAATAGGGTACCTACACAATGTTTTACGACACCTACAAAAAAGTTTATGGAATTTGAAAGAAAAAAGTAACTGCAAAATTTATTATCCAATATCTCATAATCTAAAACTAACCAAATTTATGGTAGGAAATTGTTTTATTACATAAACTCATAAGAAATTAGAGTACATACACAAAGTTTTGTTACAACATTTTTTCTTACCTTTTTTATTATATTTATGTTATAATCGGGTAATACTTTGTGTTATGACCGGTTGACCTGTTTAACCTTTTACTATTTTTTGTTTTTTTAACATAGTTACACAAATTCTTACCAATCCTACATAATTTTTTCACCAAAATGGTAATAATTTATGTAACACCTTATTTTAACCTTATCATAAAGATGCCTTACCTTAGCATCACCCCAATATTTCGCCTCATTTAATGTGCTAAACATGCCAGTGTTTTTTTTTTCATAAAAATTGTCGCAAAAAATTTCGTTTCAAAAGTCCTTTTTACCTTTTTTTTCATAAATGAAAGTCACTTACAGTTTAACATTGCATTTTAAGAATTTAATAAAAATATTTTTAAATAGTTTAATTTAAAATTTAGGTTTAATGTCAAAATAAGAGTCTAAATTATCATATTTTTCTTTTTAGGTGTATAACTTTTTTGTTCCTTTTAAGTGCTTAAGCTATCTCATTTTAGGTGCCCAAACTTTTTTCTTGCCTTTTTAAGGTCAAACTGAAGCATATACTTTGACCAGAAAATTATAGATTGAGCACCTAAAAGGGGCAAAAAAAATTAGGCACCAAAAAGTGAAAACGAGATAGTATGGTTTGAAAAGATTTAATATTGTTATTAGTAAGTATTTTAGATTAAATATTTATTTTAGGTATTATTTTTAAAATGTAAAATAATTTATGATATAGATGAAAACAAATAAATAATTTTACACAAAAATATTTTTCACGAAAATTAAAAGATCAAAATTTTAATTTTTAAAAAATACTTTGAAAAGCTACTTATTTTTTGAGTATCACTTTTCGGTCCTACAATGCTTTTGACTCCAATTGTATTTTTAAAAATCATTGCAGAACATTGCCTCCTTTGCAACACATATTAAATTGATAGTAATAGTAATAATTGAAATTAATTTTTTAGGATAAA
Source organism: Hibiscus trionum (assembly GCA_030270665.1). Classification (NCBI taxonomy): domain Eukaryota; kingdom Viridiplantae; phylum Streptophyta; class Magnoliopsida; order Malvales; family Malvaceae; genus Hibiscus; species Hibiscus trionum. The sequence continues at coordinate 9,422,805 of BSYR01000053.1, forward strand.
TATAAAAACTTCCTTTATTTATGATAAATACTAAAACTGGACATGGACTATGATTAAATGTGTAATAGTATACATGAAATTTGATTTTGTGCATTTGTATAATGAAATAATAATTTCACCAATTTTTTTTATAAATTATTAAAATTGTTATCGATATGTCACTATTTACGTTTAAGGGTAATCTTCACTGATGGTCACTTTTGTTTTGGGTTTGTTTTATTATGGTCACCCGAATTCAAAAAAGATTATTCTGGCCACTTACGTTCGAAACCGTTTCTGTTTTAGTCACTGGACCGTTAACCCTCCGTTAGTTAAAAATAATAATTTCTAATTTGACCCCAAACTTTCAAAACTTCATTTTTCACCATCTTCCCCAAAACTCAATGAACTTCCCACTACAGGGGAGAACTGCAAAAATCATTGATTGATTTCTTGATCTATTGAACTGCAAAAATGAAATGTCTACATGTTAAACCCCTGCTAATGAGGTATGCTGATGTTTTTTTTTTTAAATTTAACTCAATTACATGTTAGACCCCTGCTAATGAGGTGGAAAAGTGTTGGCTTTAGCCGGGCTACCTGAAAAATTCCAATCCTGTTTCCCTCGAAACAAAACAAGGTTTGGAGACTTCTTTATGTTTCAAAATAAGCCATAACAGGCTGCATACAATTGATATTTTAAGCTAGGGAGATTGACATATAAATGCTTGGATGAGTAGTAATGTCCTGTTGCTTTTATTTTAAAATTATCTAGTGCTATTAATTATTTATTTTCTTATGGGTATTCTTCTTGATTATTGCATAGTGTACAATTTTTTTAATTCTCTTTATATTTAGTTTTAGATGCAATGAAGAGAATGGCCCTTTTTCCAGCAATGGTCGTGCCTCCCATAATGTTGGACAGTTGGGGAACTTAATCAGGGTAATTAACTTTTCTTTAACATAATTCTTTTTTTCCTTCTGCTGCAATATAAGATTGTTATTATACTAATTACAATAATTGTATTATGATATGATTTTTGAGAACATTGTTATTCTTTTGATAAAGTTCTTACTTGGAGCATTTCCCTTTGCACTCAGGAGAATGATGAATTTTTCGATTTGATATCATCAAAGTTTCTTTCTGAGAGTAGATATTCAACCGCTGTCCAGGCAGCTGCTGCTAGACTTCTTCTAAGCTGTTCTGTTACTTGGATTGTGAGCTTCTCTATTTCTGTCAACTGTATTTAATTTCTATCAATTTTATAGGATGTTTTCTGACTTGTTGATCTGTAACTGGGTCATAGTATCCTCATGTTTTTGAAGAACCGGTTTTGGAGAACATCAAAGCTTGGGTAATGAACGAGATTCCTAGATCTTCTATTGAAGATCAGAACCGCCAGCATGACCTGACAAGAAATGAAGCCTCGGATGCTGAAGTTTTAAAAACCTATTCCACTGGACTTCTTGCAGTGTGTTTGGCAAGGTGTGCTTCTATCTCAATGTTTTTGTTGCTCTCTCTTTACTGTTCTTATGTGGCTGGAGTTGTAAATCGTCTATAATTTTTGTTCCTTCATTTTTGCAGTTGATGAAAATGGGAGAGATGAATCATCCAGGCGCAAAATAAACCGTGGTTCAGCAATGGGAGGGATGTAATTGAGTTAAATTAAAAAAAAAACATCAGCATACCTCATTAGCAGGGGTCTAACATGTAGACATTTCATTTTTGCAGTTCAATAGATCAAGAAATCAATCAATGATTTTTGCAGTTCTCCCCTGCAGTGGGAAGTTCATTGAGTTTTGGGAAGATGGTGAAAAATGAAGTTTTGAAAGTTTGGGGGTCAAATTAGAAATTATTATTTTTAACTAACGGAGGGTTAACGGTCCAGTGACTAAAACAGAAACAGTTTCGAACGTAAGTGGCCAGAATAATCTTTTTTGAATTCGGGTGACCATAATAAAACAAACCCAAAACAAAAGTGACTATCAGTGAAGATTACCCTACGTTTAAATATTGTGTATACAAATAATTATATCTAGGGGCAGAACATAAGGGGATTATAGGGCGTGGGTCCCTGCTAACTTTTTTCCTAATGATAATAGAATAGTTTTTTTTCTTCGGAAAACAAGTTAAATTTAGTTCTATAATCCTTTCAAAATATTTAAAATCTTATTATGGCCCCCTCAGAATTTTTAATTTCATTATGACCCCCTTTATAAATTTCTAGTTCCGCCCCTGATTATATCTGTTAGAACCAAACTGTAACTTAATATAAAACCTAACTCAAGATTTATCAAGTCAAATAATCAAGAAAAATAAACTAAACGCGCAAGCGTACCCGAATATATCTGTAATTGAAGATCATGAATCTTGATGTCGAAAGGTTGAATCTTTTGGTATTGAACTTCCAAGAAGATGAGTCTTCTCTTGATGTAAAATTCTCTAACGGGGAAGGAGAGAAAAATAAGTTGACATATTTCTCGGGGACTACTACGTCTTTATATAGTTGATTATTAAATCAACCATTAAGTATTTATAACTTTACCCCTCATCGAATTATAAATACATCTTATGATATCTATTTTTTTTATTTCCATGACACTTTAATACCTTATGCCACAGCTAACATAATTGATCATTTAATTTTGTGTCATAATTTATAGGGTAAACTACTCATGTGACCACTGAACTTTGGGGGCAGTCTGATTTTGACCACCCAATTACGCAACTCGTCAATCAGACCATCAAACTTTTAAATTGATCCAATTTTGACCACCAGCTGTTAAAAAATTAACAGAACGATTGAAGTGACTATTGCTCCTATTTTTTTAATGCTATGTTGGAGGCATATTGCCACATAAGCGAAGGACATTTTCGTAAACTTAATCTTATATTTAATGGAACCCTACTTAAAAAGTTGTTTCTTTATCTTTTAACCATTCTTTCCAATGGTTATTGTAATACCCCAAACTAGGCCTTAGTAGCTTGTTATAAAAGTAACTAAAAATTCAATTGTGTAAACATCTTGTAATTAAGAAAGATTAATTGAATTAAGGACTAAATTGATAAGGGAGGTAAATAGGTGACAATTATTAGAAGGGATAAACCGCATAGATGGATAAATGCATAGTTTGCATGTTAAACTTAAACAAAACCATGGACCTTACACATGTTCTTGTTTTGGGCTAACACTCGGCCATTACGAGAGATAACCTTGAGTTATCTCCTTCATTTTCCTTAGAACCGAAACACATAGAGAGAGTGGAGAGCTCGAGATAGTTATCCATGGAGTCTTGAAGAAGTTGATTCCATGCTAGTGAAATCTTGCCATTTAGACATCTCTCGTTAAACAAGAAGGGTAAGCTTTTGGTTACATTGGTTATGTTAGATTCTAATTAGGATGAATCTACTTGATGATCGGTTGTGCAAAAATTGAATATGAGAGCATGTTGATTGGATATTAGTGATTGAATTGAATTCATAAGAACTTGATAGTTGAAATGCGTGTACATGAATCGGTCTATGCTAGTTGCTTGAAAAGTTGCTAATTTGTTTTAGAATTTGAATGAAATCATGCTTGAATTGGTCTTTGGTTGTAGCTTGAGATATGGTTAAATTGTTATTAAAGGTGGGATGGATACATTCTTGTTTCGAATGATGTATTGACATGGAAGAAAACCCTTGTTTATGTGATCTTGTAATTTGATAGTATAATTCTAATTTCATGTGAGTTGAATAAAAAGTTTGCTGGAAATTAAGATACATGCTGATTTCAGATGTTAGTAAATTGAAAATCACGTCTAGATAGTGAAATTTAAGCTTGAAAGAAAACTAGTCACATTGATAGACAATTTGCTAGCTAGGGACTATTTTGAAAGAATTGATAAATTTTGGACTGAATTGCATGAATTAGGGGCTGGAAATGGTGACTTAAAAACAGGGGAAACTAGTAAAAAACTTGTTAAAATGAATTGTATGATATATTTACATTTTGGAACTGTTTTTTATGCACAAGTGTACTAGGGATAGTTTTGAACATATAGGAAATAATGAGACTATTTTGCAAAAATACAATGGTATTATGAACTATTTTAAGAATTTTAAACAGGTCAAAAACTTCAGGAATAAATATAATGATTGCCTTGAATGTGTAATGGGAAAATATGAAACTATTTTAAGTCAAGTATGCCAAATGCTAAGAGAATATGTATGTTTGAGTTTAATAGAATTGTTTTGAGTTGTCATGAATTGGATGTTTGAATGTTGGATGTGCAATGCTTGGTTCTAGCCTCCTTGTAAATTTGAATGCTTGAATGGGTTGAATTGTTTCTGGTTGTAACTCTATTGTACTGAATTTATTGTTAGCACAAGGAGTGGAACTTGTTGAAGAAGAGAGAGTGGAAGAAGCTAGTGGAAAGCAAAATGGAATTTGGATCCAAAAGCAAAAATAACTTGGAGTATTGTGAGTGTAGTTTTTACATAGGGTTAGGACTTAGGTCCTAACCAAATATGCATGTCTACTTTCCATTGAATATGTTTATACCATGAAATGAATTTAAACTATGCTTGGAATTGAATTAAGGGAAGAATGGCCTAAATGGAAACTTGAAATTAAGCTTAGCTCGATGTATGACTTAGTGGTTAAAATGAACTATGAAACAAATGTGTGATCTTCTATGTTCTATTGTAACCTATTTGAATGGATAAAAAATGCCTCGACATGATCTTGCTTGATACTAACGATGTCATGAAATGTAAACTTGCTTGAATTACAATGGATACGTGATAAAATGAGCTAAGACTCGGATAGCCTAAGGGCTAGATTGATATTCGTAGAACTAATGTTTTGATATAATATTTGAAAAATATTTTGGACAAAGTTAAAAAGAATTCAAAACTATTTCTAAAGTCCAAACAACTTGAAACTATGTTTAGGGGATGTTTTAAAAGTTTTTACATGTTTTCAAAAGCCAAATTCAACAAAACCATCCAGGTGTTTCGAAACACCCCTAGTTGTTTCGATACGGGGTCTTACAGTGTCAAAGTGTTTCGAAACTGGTTTCGAAACGGTCTCCTCTGGATGAGAATTTTGCCCAGCGTTTCGATACGGGCTATGCCGTTTCGATACGCCTACGTGGCATCGACCACAACGGTCATAAACCCCCAACGGCTATTTCCGAACTTTTAAATGCAGATCGTTTCAATACGGGGACATGCGTTTCGATACGGCCAAGAGCATTTCGATACGGGTGCTTCATTAGACTGCAACGACTCTTTCTACTTGAAGAGCATTTCGAAACGGATTCGAGCGTTTCGATACAGGTAGCTGCAGAATTGCATTTATGGTGGGAAATTATGTCTCCAACGGCTCCAATTCAACCCCAACGGCTACAAACTCATTAAGGAGTATAAAAGGGACCTCCAAGCATCAAGTAATGGTTAATGCTTCAATTGTCAAACAACAAATTATCAAGAATTTGTCTTAGTACTAAATTGTCATTTCTTTGTATAGACAAACACTAGTGAGCCAAAATTGTTAAATTTGCTCAAGTGTTTTAGGTTTTGGGTGAGAGCTAAATTGTGCAAACAAACACCTATAAGAGAGATTTGTGTTTGCTTATCTTTTCTCTTGTAAAGAGGGTTTGATCAAGGCTTTGGGTAGAAAGCTTGATCAGTGTATAAGGGTTTCCTCCTAAGCCTAGAAAAGGGGACGAATCAATAGTGGATTGATTGGAAATCCTTAGTGGGAAGCTAAGGTAGTGGATGTAGACCTTGGTTAGAAGGTTGAACCACTATAAATCATTGTGTCATTAATCTTTTTAGCTTCCACACCACTATCATCCAAATTTCCACTTCTCCACCACTTGGCGAGCAAAAACGGTTGAAGGAATCGAGCACCGTACAACTCAACAATTGGTATCAGAGCTTGGCTCAATTGAAGAGAATTAACATCCTATTGAGAAGATCCGACAAGCTCGATCATCATTTCAATCAACTGGCTCAATGGCGCAATCCATCGACAAACCGCCCTTCTTCGATGGAACTCACTATGCCCATCGGAAGACAAAGATGAAGTTCTTCATTAAGTCAAGAGACTACAAGCTATGGGACATAGTTGAAGATGGTCCATTCGTGCCTCAACGAAGCAAAGCGGAATGAAGTGCCGAAGATTGCAAGAAGATGAAGCTTAATTGCAAAGCCTTGCACATCATATTTTGTGCTTTTTGCCAAACCATCTATGAGATCATGTCTTCTTGTGAGAGTGCCAAGGAGGTATGGGACAAGCTTGAAGTCACATACGAAGGAACCAATGAAGTAAAGGAGACCAAGATCGGCCTCCTCAACCTTGCTTATGAGAACATCAAGATGGATCCGGAAGAGAACATCGAGAAGATGTTTGATAGGTTCTCCACTATCACCAATGGTCTCAAAGGCTATGGAGAAGCCATTCCGGAAGAGAAGCTTGTCCGAAAGCTCATCTACTCACTTCCTGAGTCATGGGACTTAAAGAGGACCGCCATCGTCGAAGCTAAGAATTTGAAGACCTTGAAGCTTGATGAACTAATGGGGTCACTTCTCACTCATCAAATAATGAAGAAAAACAAAGAAGATGAGAAGAAGAGGGAAGAAATTAGAGCTATGGGGGAGAAGAAGCTCAAAGGGCTTGGCATCAACACAAATGCCATTGCTCTCAAATCCTCCACATGCCATCATGTTTATACAAGTGAAGAGGAGGATGAAGAAGAAGAGATAGTTCATCTATTCAAGAAGTGTGCCCCGTTCATGAAGAAAGACTTGAGAGAGCTTGAATGAGAATCCATGAAAAAGAAGAGGGCAAGCACTTCAAGTCATAAGAAGAAGGCATATGTGGCTACTTGGAGTGATGAAGACTCCACCGACGATGAATAAGACAACCTTTGCCTTATGGCCATCGAAGAAGATTCAAGGGTAACTTCTAATTCATCTACTTCATGTTCATATTCTTTTGATGAATTACAAGATGCCTATGACGATTTGGTTTTAGAGTTTAAAAATCACATTTTGAAAAATAATAAATTGATTTCAAAGTTAAAAATTCAAAACGATTTGATTTCTAAAACCAAACCTGAACTTGAAGCAAAACTTGAAAAGTTTGAACAAAAATGTTTTGATTTACAAAATTTGCTTCACAAAGTTCAAGAAGAAAAAGATTTGATTTCCAAAGAGCTTGAAAAGAAAAATAATTTTGGAAAATCAAACTTTTATGCAAGACAATCTAGTGCCCCTAGATTTGTAATGGAAAATGTTTTAGAAGTGTTTGGATCCCAAAAGGACTAACCACTTCAACTAAAAAGGATGAAATTGAAAAATGGATTCCTAAGGGGACTAAATTTTGTGCTACTAACGTCCATGGATCCAAAGCAATTTGGATACCAAAAATTACTTGATTGTCTTTTGCTAGATGTGATGGAGAGTGATCAACAAGTCAAACTTTGAGGGGGAGCTCCATGCACACAAGGAAGAACACTTGAAGAAGGAAGGCTTCACATCCTCCATTGGATTCAAGTGTGGTAAAATCTAGTTGTTTTTTGCTTTCATTTCATTTCATTTATTTCTTTTTATTTCAACTAGATGATCATAAATGTTGGACTAACATTTTGATGATGCTTTGAGTAAGGGGGAGCCATTTTAAAACCAAAATTCTTAAATTTTACCTCTATTGTTATTTTGAACTTAATGTCTTTTGAATTCTTTTTGATATAACAAAAAGGGGGAGAAATGATTTGAAAAATTGAATTTTCAAATGAATAAGGGGGAGCTCAAATTGATTTCAAATTTTTTTTATCTCTTATTCACATTTTTAAACTTAAAGAGGGAGAATCCCAAACAATCAAATTGATTTCAATTTTTTTATCTCTTATTCACATTTTTAAACTTAAAGGGGGAGAATCCCAAACAAATTTTCAAGTTGGTTTATTATATCAAAAAGGGGGAGATTGTAGAACTAATGTTTTGATATAATATTTGAAAAATGTTTTGGACAAAGTTAAAAAGATTTCAAAACTATTTCTAAAGTTCAAACAACTTGAAACTATGTTTAGGGGATGTTTTAAAAGGTTTTTACATGTTTTCAAAAGCCAAATTCAACAAAACCATCCAGGTGTTTCGAAACACCCCTAGGTGTTTCAATACGGGGTCTTACAGTGTCAAAGTGTTTCGAAACTCGTTTCGAAACAGTCTCCTCTGGATGAGAATTTTACCCAGTATTTCAATACGGGCTATGCCGTTTCGATACACCTACGTGGCATCGACCACAACAATCATAAACCCCCAACGACTACTTCCAAACTAACATTTAAATGCAGATCGTTTCGATACGGGGACATGCGTTTCGATACGGGTGTTTCGATACGGCCAAGAGCGTTTTGATACGGGTGTTGCATCAGACTGCAATGGCTCTTTCTAATTGAAGAGCGTTTCGAAACTGGTTCGAGTGTTTTGATACGGGTAGCTATAGAACGTCATTTATGGTGGGAAATTATGTCTCCAACGGCTCCAATTCAACCTCAACGTCTAGTAACGGCTACAAACTCATTAAGGAGTATAAAAGGGACCTCCAAGCATCAAGTAATGGTTAATGCTTCAATTGTCAAACAACAAATGATCAAGAATTTGTCTTAGTACTAAATTGTCATTTCTTTGTATAGACAAACACTAGTGAGCCAAAATTGTTAAATTTGCTCAAGTGTTTTAGGTTTTGGGTGAGAGCTAAATTTTGCAAACAAACACCTATTAGAGGGATTTGTGTTTTCTTATCTTTTCTCTTGTAAAGAGGGTTTGATCAAGGCTTTGGGTAGAATGCTTGATCGGTGTATAAGAGTTTCCTTCTAAGCCTAAAAAAGGGGACGAATCAATAGTGGATTGATTGGAAATCCTTAGTGGGAAGCTAAGGTAGTGGATGTAGACCTTGGTTAGAAGGTTGAATCACTATAAATCATTGTGTCATTAATCTTTTTAGCTTCCACACCACTATCACCCAAATTTCCACTTCTCCACCACTTGGCGAGCAAGAACGGTTTGAAGGAATCGAGCACCGTACAACTCAACAATTGATAATCAAACACTTGAAATTGATGCCTTGAATATGCTAAACACTTGCCTTGAACTTGAAATGTATACTTGCCTTGTTTTGAACACTTGATTCTTGTATAAATGAGCGATAATCAAACAAAGCATTGGTTGCTAGTTGGTCTTAGGTAGGATGGCATGTTATAGAGTCTAGAGCTCTCTTGTGTTGGGTGGACTACGGTCCAGGGCCAAGGCCCTTATTTGGCGACATTAGGAGGGATGTGTGTTACGGTCACTGGCGATGTTTTGGTGACAATTTGGTTGTTGACTCGATTACCTAGACTTAACTAAGTACCAAGGCCTAATTTAAAGTAATTAAGCAAGAAAGTAAAATTTATATGAAGCTTGAATGTTACATGACATGATATTGAATTGGCATGTTCTACTTGATACTTGAAATGAAAAAAAATACTAGATTGAATTGCCATACTCGAACATGCTACTTGTCTTACCTTGATTCTTGATAAAACTCGAAATGAAAGTAATCTCCTTGATAGCATGCCATTCGAATGTTGATGAAGCTTGATATGGTGTATCTTACATTTGACTAAGAACTTTTTATATGTTCTTGTGCTTGTGGTGATATGCATAAATGGAAATAGTTATACATGACTACTTGACTCCCTACTTGACTTGAAATGCTTGAAACATTAAATTAGGCTCGAACTATAGTAATTAAAGCCTTAGCTAGGTTGTACTTGACTTAATGACTACTTAACTTGACAACTCGTTAGCAATGGTTGCTACCTCACTAAGTACATTATGTACTTATCACTCTTGTTTTCTATTCTTCCCAAACCACAAGTTTAAAGAGATCTTAAAGCTATCTTCCGTGAGCATTGAAGAAGGACACAAGCATAACTAGACGTATGACTTCGATTCTATTTTGTACTCTCCTAGTTGTTGGCACTTAGAATGTATATAGATAAAGCTTGTCATGCATTTTGCTTGGTTTAAAGTTTGTATATACACTTAACTTATAGTCACTAAAACTTGAAGTTTGATATGGCTTGAATATCACATGAATGGTAAGAACATGTCTTGTTGAATGTGAAATTGCTACTTGGTTTACATGCTAGATTGCTTGATTGTCCTATTCAAATGGAACTTTGATTCATGGATGCTTGTCCTTAATTCGAGTATGATTGACTTGTAGGTTTGTAATGAGCTCATTATGATGTTAATCTTTCTTGATACATAGCTTGGTGGTATATACTTGATAACATGCTACCTAATTCATCATGAAATGTTACATGCCTTGAATGAAACATTCTAGGAGACCATGTCAAGCAAATTGAATTGAGCATGTCCTTGTAATTTTGATTGGTCACTGTCTTGAAATGGTTTCAAAGCTGTGCATACATGAAATAGCATTGAGATGAGCTTGAACTTTTCCTAGTGAACCATTCGAACATCATGCATGATTCCTTGACTAGGAAGCAACCATCCGTAATGATAACACTTGGATATAGATGCTTGTTCGAATACTATGATTTCCTACTTGACAAGTATGATCAATCTTGAATGTATCTTGTAAAGTGAAAGTTCTAAGTGTTAACTTAAGTAAAGAAAAATGTGTATCTTGCTTTTATCATTTCAAAATTGGTTTGATCCTTTTATGCCTTGAGTGTGTTCGAATGCTTACATGCAAGACTGACTATGTTTACATCTCCTTGATTGATACATGAAGACTTTTGTTTATAATTGGTAATCTTTAATGTTTTAAAAGCATGTTATGTTGCTTGATCAAGTAGAATGTTGTGCTTACTTGTTAGACAAGCAACTCATCCAATAGGGATGAGTTCAAAAATTTAAATTGGCTTGCGGTCTTGTTTGTTTGATTAACACTCCTTGGCCAGTTTGCTCCTAAGCCGGGTAAGGGGTGTTATATAAGTGGTAATCAGAGCTTAAGGTTTAGTCGGTTGTAGGACTAAACCGGGCCATCATGCATCATATAGGATTAAATGGTGCCACCCAGGAGCTGTATTTCAAGTATGCCTGTGTTCTTGTTTAACTAAACTCTTTCTTACTCTATTAAAACGTAGAATGTCTGGAATAAGACTCACACGAGACGATGAAAGTCTTGAAGGCTCCTCGAATGAAGGAGATAGTGTGAGGATGAGGCAAAATACTCAAGAACAAGCTGAACCTCGAGAACGAGTTGAACCTCGAGAACGAGTTGAACCTCGAGAACAAGCTTAACCTCAGCAGGAAGCGCCTGCTATTCAATCTGAACAAAGGGAATGTCTCCTTAGCATGAAAGAGATGTTCGATCAGTTTATAACGACTCTAAAACAAGACCATCCTGCTGCTCCTCCTCCTGCTGCACCTAGTAGAGCTCCAATTGATAAGCTGGCTAAACACCGGGCCTATACATTCACGGGTACTGATGAAGCCAATCTCGAAGTAGCTGAGTATTTGCTAGAGGCTACTACTCAAATCCTTACCAAACAACTTCCGTGTTCTGATGAACATAAACTTGAATGTGCCATAGCCCTCTTGGTAGATGAAGCCTTATGTTGGTGGGAAACCATAACCTTGACTTCCCCTGCTGATACTGTTACGTGGAAGTTCTTCGTCGAGGAATTCAAGAAGAAGTATATTAGCGAGCAATATCTAGCCAAGCGTCGGAAATGTTTCTTGTACTTGAATCAAGGTGGCAGATCTATCGAGCAATACGTGAGTGATTTCTGCAAATACTGCAAGTATGGCTCAAAGTATATCAAAACTGATGCAGACAAGTGTAGAATGTTCATAGATGGCTTGAATGATGAACCAAGTCCCATATTCACGGCTCTAGGGATTACATATTTTCAAAATCTGGTAAATCGAGCCATTGCAACTGAAGCAAAGATGAAAGCTTTGGAGAAACGAAGGGGTGGTAGCCACCTGAATAAGAAAAGATCCAAACATGATGAGAAGCCTCATTGGTAGTCTAAGAAAGCCAAATTCCATAAAGAAAGCTCTTCGACCTTCACTCATGCTCAGAAGAGTAACTACATACCGAGACCTCAATCGGTATCCAAGCCCTCGACCCTGGTTATCCCTGTAAATAGCACATGGAATTCTGGAAAAGCTACTCAAGTACCTACTTGTAAATTCTGCCAAAATCTCCACTCAGAACAATGCAGAACTCAATCAAATCAATGCTATCTGTGTGGAGGCTCGGACCACTACATCAAGGATTGTCCCCAAAATCCTAACAAGCTTCCGAATCGAGCCTCGATAAATGCTAGTGCCGTACATTCCAATCGTAACAAGGGCCCGAGACAAGCCCGGTCTGGGAATCAAGCCAGGAGTAGAGGCCAGAATTCGGCACCTACACACCAAGAGTTTCGAGCCTCTGCTCGAATCTATCACATTTGGGGAAAAGAGGACGAAGAGTCTCCCGATGTCATCGCAGGTATTGTTGAATTAAATTCAAGTCCTGCTTATGCTTTAATTGATTCGGGGTCTACCCATTCTTTTGTTTGCTCATCCTTGATTGCTAAATTGAAATTGAAACTCGAAACCGTTGATAAGGGCCTTGTAGTTTCGAACCCTGTAGGGGGAATTATGTCCATTAACTTCATTTGCAAGGAATTCCCCATAACTATTCGAAATATACCTTTCCCTATTGATCTATATGTCTTGCCTTCTTGTGAATCCGACCTAGTAATGAGACTAGATTGGTTAGGGAAACACCAAGCCTGGGTAGATTGTCAAAATCGGTGACTCTATCTCCAAGGTCTAGGAAATGAATCTATTCTTCTTATCGATAAGAAACCTACATCTATCTTTGTTGCCATGATCAAACAAGATGAAATTGATTTTGGATTACCAAACATTCCTATTGTATCTGAATTCATTGATGTTTTTTCCGAGGAACTCCCTGGTCTCCCTCCAACCAGAGAAATAGAGTTCGGGATTGATGTCTAGCCTGGAACAAGTCTGGTGTCCATTACACCCTATCGAATGGCACCAATTGAGTTGAAGGAAATCCAAAAGCAACTCCAAGAACTACAAGACAAGGGCTTCATACGGCCTAGCTCATCTCTCTAGGGTGCTCATGTCTTGTTCGTGAAGAAGAAAGATGGCACGATGAGACTTTGTATCGATTACCGGCAATTGAACCAGCTCACTATCAAGAATAGATATCCTTTGCCTACGATTGAAGATATTTTCGATCAACTCAAGGATGTTGCAATATTCTCAAAGATCGATCTTCGATCGTGATATTACCAAATGACGGTGAAAGAAGAAGACGTACCCAAGACAGCCTTTCAAACTCGATATGGCCATTATGAATTCCTTGTAATGCCATTCGGGTTAACGAATGCCCCGGCTGCATTCATGGACTTCATGAATCGTGTATTCAAGCCCCATCTTGATAAATTCATTGTAGTATTCATAGACAACATTTTGGTCTATTCTCGAAACGAGGAGGAACACTCTAAGCACCTCCGAATTTTCTTGCAAACTCTCCGAGTACGTCAGCTATTTGCAAAGTTCTCCAAGTGTGAATTCTGGTTACCAAAGTCTCGTTTCTCTGACATATCATCTCAGCTAAAGGGATCAAGGTAGATCCAAAGAAGATTCAATCTATCTTGGATTTGAGACCTCCGAGGAATGTAGGTGAGGTCAGAAGCTTTCTCAATTTAGCTGGGTACTATCGATGATTCGTCAAGGGATTTTCAACTATAACCACACCCTTGACCAAGCTTCTTCAAAAATATGAACCATTCGAATGGTCAGAGAAGCAACAAAGAAGTTTCGACCAGCTCAAGCAAGCCTTGACTCATGCCCCGGTTCTTATACAACCAGAATCGAGAAATGAATTCATTGTGTACAGTGATGCTTCACATTCAGGGCTAGGATGTGTTTTGATGGAAGGAGGCAATGTGGTAGCGTATGCATCATGACAGTTGAAACCTCATGAGCTAAATTACCATACACACGATCTAGAATTGGCTGCTATCAAGTTTGCTCTTAAGATATGGAGGCACTACTTGTACGGTGAGAAATGTTACCTATACACCGATCACAAAAGCCTCAAATATCTCCTAATTCAAAAGGATCTAAACTTGAGACAAAGAAGGTGGATGAAGTTGTTGAAAGACTATGACTTGATCATTGATCACCATCTCGGAAAAGCCAACATGGTTGCTGATGCTCTTAGTCGTAAATCGAGCTCGGGTAAGCCATTCAAAAGTCATGTAAATAGTGATATCCAAGAAAATTTCCTCTTGAATCCCTGAACCTAATTCTATAACTCTTCTTTTAGCTTCTCAGGCAATCAATGCACACTTCTGAGTGTACAAGAAGCATGGACTCTTTTCTGAACTCCAAGTTCAATCTAGCTTGATTTCGAGAATCAAAGACCTTCAACAAACCGACCCTGATCTTCAAGCTATCCTCTTGAAGCTTAATTCGAAACCCACTCTTGATTTCTCCATTCATTTGAATGGGCTTCTCTATTTTAAGGATAGAGTATGTGTTCCTAACAATGAAGAATTGAAGAAGGAGATCTTGCAAGAAGCTCACCAAAGCTCATTCTCGATACACCCTGGATCAATCAAGATGTATAAAGACCTGAAACCACTATATTGGTGGCCAGACATAAAGTCAACTATCACAGACTTCGTATCCAAGTGTCTAACTTGCCAAAGAGTTAAAGCCGAGCACAAAGTCTCTACGAGATTGCTTCAACCAATCGAACTACCCCAATGGAAATGAGATCGTATTACCATGGACTTCGTGAGTGGTCTTCCTTGCACTCCAAGAAAGAGTGATGTCGTGTGGGTGATAGTGGGTAGATTCACTAAATCGGCTCACTTCCTCCATATTCGAATGAACCTAAGCTTGGATGCCTTGGCTGAGCTATACATTCGTGAAGTAGTATGCTTGCACAGAATTCCTACATCCATAATCTTCGAAAGAGACCCTAGATTCACCGCTCGATTTTGGAAATCCTTTCAAAAAGCCCTTGGAACCAAAGTGCATTTGAGCACATCTTTTTATCCACAAAGTGATGGCCAATCTGAAAGGGTGATACAAGTACTTGAAGACATGCTACGAGCTTGTGTTATAGACTTCAGGAAGAATTGGGAGAAGTCCTTACCCTTTGTAGAGTTTGCCTAAAACAACATCTATCAAACCTCGATCCAAATGGTACCATTTGAAGCCTTGTATGGGAGAAAATGTAGAAATCCCTTATGTTGGTATGAATTGGGGCATAACAAGGTCTTCGGACCTCAATTGCTCAGAGAAACTGAGGAGCAAGTTCGAACCATTCATAGTCGATTGAAGGAAGCCTTAGGCAGAAAGCCTATGCAGACTTGAAAAGAAGGGACATTCAATACAACATTGGAGACAAAGTCTTTCTTAAAGTATCTCATTGGAAGAAAGTCTTCAGATTTGGAAGAAAAGGAAAGCTTAGTCCCCGGTTCATCGGTGTCGCAACCGCCTTTTTGGAGGAGGCTTCGACTTTTTGGAAGACACTTTTACAAATAAACGGAGTCACCACCAGTCTTTTTTGAAAAAAAAGTGTGATTGGACCACTTTTAAAAATAGGGCTATTTTGTTAAAATATTTTTTGGTTTTAATAAAACAACGATTTTGGTCTTGAATGCGGTGTAGTTTTCGATAGTATGCCCCCTTACTCCTGAATGATATTCACATTGGGCCTTCTCGTCATACCACAATGGATAGGGAGGTGAGAATGGAGGAACATGTCTTGGTAACACCATTTGCGATTTGATCAGCTCGGAAAACAACTCTACATAAGGCATTGGGATAGGATGAAAGTAAGGCCTCGAATTTCCTTGATATCTCCGCTCTCCTTTTCGGCTATTTGCAACCGTCGGAGCTGAAGTGTTGGGCTTGTTGAATGTATTAGACTTGTTGAATACCACGCCTATTGAGTAGTTGGGATTGTAGACATTCATTGCATTAACCTCATTGTTATCCTTCTTCCTATATGTCTTATTTGTTTCCCCACCGTCCAACCTTCCACTATTCATGGCTGCCAGGATTAGTTCACCATTCATCAACATGTCTACAAAGTTCTTCGTAGCGTGGTTGAGCATACGATCATAAAAGGGACCCTTTAGTGTTTCAACAAACATCGGGGTGATCTCGTTTTCTAGAAACGGTGGCTGCACTTGTGCCGCTACATCCCTTCACCTTTGAGCGTGTTGGCGAAAGCTCTCGTGGTGCTTTGGCTCCACCCCTTGCAAGACCAGACGGGCTGGAACCATGTCTAAAACATATTTGTATTGTTCACTAAAGGCTCTGGACAGGTCTCTCCATGATTTGATGTTCACTCGACTTAACTACGAGTACCAACGTGCAGCGGACCCTACAAGACTGTCTTGAAAATAGTGAATGAGCAGCTTCTCATTGTCGAGGTACATGGACATCTTTCTGCAATACATAGTAAGATGTGCTGACGGACATGTGGTCCCATTATATTTCTCAAAGTCCGGGATCTTGAATTTTGGAGGCGCAACCAAATCGGTTACCAAGCTCAGATCCTTAGCATCCATTCCACCTTAAGCAGCTCCATCTTGGAAGGACTTGCACATTCCTTCTAACTTTTCGTATTTCTCTTCCAACTTCTTTTCAGTTTGAGTCTTATCAGCGACTTCATCGAGGTCAGGTACTTCGTAATTGTGGGCCTCCACATTTGGAGCATGAGTGGAAGATTCAACTACATGGATGGGTTTTTTGGCCTTGGCAGCAGCCTCCCTCCTAAAGGTCATCCCTGGGAATCATATGAATGACATAAGTATTTCCTCATTCTTCAACCGCATCTGGGTCCTTGAATCCAAGCAACACAGCTATCGAACTGACCGTCTTTTGGTGAACTGCCTCAACTTGCTGTTTCATGTCAACCTCCATTTTCTCCAGCTTATTCTGAATGTTCTTTTGATTTGCCTCCAAAGTTGCCAACCTTTCCTCAGAGTTCATGGCTCGGGTTTGGGCTCGCGTACCGTATTTATGGGTTGTCTTAGCAATTTTGGATATTCTGTCGCTTTTATTATTAAGTTAGTTTATGAATGAATGAATGTATGCACAAATGAATTCACAAAAAACAAACAACAAAGCAAACAAGATAATGCAAATGCATGAATGCTGACGAAGGGCCATCAATTCTATTGAAAATCTGTTCATGAAACGAAACTCTTTATTAAATACGAAAGTTTTATATTACAACATTTTTTCTTTTGTCTTTTACAAATATTTTTCTTCTTGAACGCCCAACTCCTTGATTTCTTCAATTAGCCAAATGAGTCTTGCTCCAATTTCTCCAACGGGCTTGACGTACTGTCAAAGAGCTGCAGCTTCAGTTGCCAATGTTGTCAAGCACGTGACAAGAAATTGTTCAATTTCTCCAACGGGCAAATTCCATATTTTTTTAAAATACATTTTTTTGAAAATCATTTAATACCAATTTGTGGCCCAACCCTCTTTGTTTTATTTTAAAAACAAAAACATGTCCCCAGCGGAGTCGCCAAGTTGTCACAATCGCCTTTTTGGAGGAGGCTTCGACTTTTTGTAAGACATTTTTTCAAATCAACGGAGTCGCCTCCAATCTTTTTTGAAAAAAAGTGTGATTGGATCACTTTTAAAAATAGGGTTATTTTAATAAAATATTTTTTGGTTTTAATAAAACAACGATTTTGGTCTGTGAAAAGTCAGAAAACAGGTTCGGGGGTCGGTTACGCATGGGGAAGGGTTGACACCCCCACGATGCCCAAAATTGGTACCTAATTGGTTTTAAAATCATTTTCAAAACTGGAATTTGCAAGTTAAAAATGGTTCAACTTTATTTGTCTGTTTAATGAATATTAGTCCATTTTAACGACCTTATCGCTCGGGAGATAAACTTTAATCACCGCCAACATTTCCGACGCTAACCCGTCATTCCCGTTTGATAAGACACCGCATTGATTAAGTTTCACTTTTTCAAACATCATAGAAATTTAGTGTGTTGAGCATTTTATTCATTTCTAAGTTCGATTATTTAAAAATCCTAAAAAACCTATAAGTCTTTTATTCGTAATTAAAAGTTTAAGTTTGCTTAAGTGTATTTTATTTTTATGAAGAACATTTTTCAACAAACAAGTCTTTATCTAAGATTTAGTCCCTAATCCTAAGTTTTCACCTATTTCTAAAACAAGCAAGCAAACTTTTTATTCTTTTGATTTTCACCTTTTTTATTATTTCTTTTAAAAAGCCTTTATTTCTTTTTTTACTATTTATTTTCTACGCTAAAACTCTTTTTACGTTTTTTTTTACTTTTTGTGTTTTTTACCTTTTTCATATTTTATGTTTTCTCCTTTTCAAAATGAATTTTCTCTTTTTTTAAACTTGTTTTCATTTTTCCATTTTTTTAATTTTTCTTTCAAAACAACCCATTTTTTTTAAAAAATAAACTTTATTTTCCTTAATTTTTTCTTTTTTTTTTCAAAAATTTATTTAAATATCCTAGACCCTAATTTTACTTTAAAACCCTTTTATTTTTTCTTCTTGAAATCTCATTTTCTTTTTTTCCCTAAAAAAAACATCTTTATTTATTTTTTCTTCTAAAATCATTTTTGCCAATCTATTATTTAAAACTAAATTTCACTAAAATCCTTTTCATTTTCTAAAATAAAGCCCTTTATTATCTAACACCTCACATTATTATTTCTTCTAATTAAATCCCTAATTTCAAGTTTTTTCAAATTAACCACATTTATTCATTTTTATTTCATGCATTTAAAATCTAAACACCTTTTAAATTATTTTCTACATTTCTAAAGATCAAAATCACCCTAACAACATTTTCTATAGCATGCAAAAATTTTAAGATCAAATTAGGAATTTAAACAAAATTTAAAAAAGTTACCAAAACCGCGAACAATTTTCCAACCTCGAGAAAGCAACCTAAAAATCACAAACAACACAAGAAAAAACACCAAAATTCAACAAAGAACAAAAATAAAATCAACATAAAAATAAACAAAGAAAATATAGAAAATTTACCGAGAAATCGACGAACGATGAACTCGAATTCAAGCTTCTCGAAATGCTCCAAATCACCTCCAGAAAATTGCTCCAAACTCGAATTTCCACTTCAAAAATTTCCAGCCAACTCAAGAAAAATTTAGAGATTTTTCAGATTTTTCTTGAACCCTTTTTAGTGATTTTTCTCTAAAAAATGGTGTGTTGAACAAGTGGGTGAAGAGGGGGTTTTCATACTAAACTTTGAGCTTTAAAAGCAAGCTAATTTCCGATTTAAATCCCCAAATTGGAGCCTAAATCAGAAAAGCAACTTGATACCCGGTAAAACCCCAAGAAATCATCCATTTTGATCCAAATTCGGGATAGAATTTCCCATTTAATTTGAATCTAGGGTTTATTAGTTAGTTTCGGTTTTTTGAAGATTCCGGCGGTTATAGGCAACGACAGCAAGCGACGTCAGCGACAAAATGACGGCGGCAACCAGGCGGTCCGATCGGCACCAACCACGCCGGCTGCCGCGACCAGTGGACGGAGAACGATGGCCACCAACGCTCACGACAAGGGTTTGGAGAGCCAGCCCTGCGCGCTTGGACTGCACGCTCCGGCGCGTGACGCGCAGGCTGGCTCTCTTTTCCCTTTTTTTACTTTTTTTAACCATTTTTTTGTTGTTTTCTTTTTTTTTTCTCTTTTTTATCACATTTCTTAATTATTACCTCATTTCATTCCTTTATTAAACACCGTAATTATTATTATTTTTCCATTTTCTTTCTTTTTTTACCTTTTACTTTAAAAATTAGCTACAACAAAATGGACTTTATTTTCTTTATTTAAAAGTGAGCTTTTTTTTTTGAAACAAGCTCTTTTTGAAAAATGGGTTTTTATTTCAAAAAAGGTGGGCTTTAAAAGGTTTTTATTTTATTTTATTTTATATATTATATATATATATTTTTTATTTTTTAATTAATTTTTATTACTAAAAGTAGGGGTGAAAATTTAGTGACAACAATCGGACCATTCGAAATCATTGAATGGATTGGTCCAATGGCTTATCGATTAGCACTCCCTAGTGAATTTGATAAGATCCACAATGTCTTTCATGTTTCTATGCTCAAAAGATATAGATCTGATCCATCTTACGTTCTAGAACCTAAAGAAGTCGAATTGAATCCCGACTTATCATATGAAGAACAACCCATACAAATACTTGATAAAGAAGTTAGAAGACTTGGAAACAAGAATGTTTCCTTGGTGAAAGTCCTATGTAGGAATCACAAAATGGAAGAAGCAACTTGGGAACCTGAGGCTATGATGAGACATCAATATCCTCACTTGTTCAACTCAGGTGAATTCGAGGGCAAATTTCTTTTTAAGGGGGAGAATTGTAATACCCCAAACTAGGCCCTAGTAGTTTGTTATAAAAGTAACTAAAAATTCAATTGTGTAAACATCTTGTAATTAAGGAAGATTAATTGAATTAAGGACTAAATTGATAAGGTAGGTAAATAGGGGACCATTATTAGAAAGGCTAAACCGCAGAGATGGATACATGCATAGTTTGCATGTTAAACTTAAACAAAACTATGGACCTTACACATATCCTTGTTTTGGGCTAACACTTGGCCATTAGGAGAGTTAACCTTGAGTTATCTCCTTCATTTTCCTTAGAATCGAAACACATAGAGAAAGAGGAGAGCTCGAGATAGTTATCCATGGAGTCTTGAAGAAGTTGAATCCATGCTAGTGAAATCTTGCCATCTAGACATCTCTCGTTAAACAAGAAGGGTAAGCTTTTGGTTACATTGATTGTGTTAGATTCTAATTAGGATGAATCCGCTTGATGATCGGTTGTGCACAAATTTAATATGAGAGCATGTTGATTGGATATTAGTGTTTGAATTGAATTCATAAGAACTTGATAGTTGAAATGCTTGTACATGAACCGATCGATGCTAGTTGCTTGATAAGTTGCTGATTTGTTATAGAATTTGAATGAAATCATGCTTGAATTGGTCTTTGGTTGTAGCTTGAGATGTGGTTAAATTGTTATTGAAGGTGGGATAAATACATGCTTGTTTCGAATGATGTATTGGCATAGAAGAAAACCCTTGTTTATGTGATCTTGTAATTTGATAGTGTAATTCTAATTTCATGTGAATTGAATAAAACATTTGCTGGAAATTAAGATACGTGCTGATTGGAGATGTTAGTAAATTTAAAATCACGTCTAGATAGTGAAATTTAAGCTTGAAAGAAAACTAGTCACATTGATAGACAATTTGCTAGCTAGGGACTATTTTGAAAGAATTGATAAATTTTGAACTGAATTGCATGAATTAGGGGCTGGAAATGGTGACTTAAAAATAGGGAAAACTAGTAAAAATCTTGTTAAAACGAATTGTATGATATACTTATATTTTGGGACTGTTTTTGATGCACAAGTGTACTAGGGACAGTTTTCAACATATATGAAATAATGGGACTGTTTTGCACAAATACAATGGTATTATGGTCTGTTTTAAGAAGTTAAAACAGGGCAAAAACTTCAAGAATGAATATAAGGATTGCCTTGAATATGTAATGGGAAAATATGAAACGGTTTTAAGTCAAGTATGCCAAATGCTAAGACAATATGTATGTTTGAGCTTAATAGAATTGTTTAGAGTTGTCATGAATTGGATGTTTGAATGTTGGATGTGCAATGCTTGGTTCTAGCCTCCTTGTAAATTTGAATGCTTGAATGGGTTGAGTTATTGCTGATTGTAACTCTATTGTACTGAATTTATTGCTAGCACAAGGAGTGGAACTTGTTGAAGAAGAGTGAGTGGAACAAGCTAGTGGAAAGCAAAAGGGAATTTGGATCCAAGAGCAAAAATAGCTTGGAGTATTGTGAGTGTAGTTTTTACATAGGGTTAGGACTTAGGTCCTAACCAAATATGCATGTCTACTTTCCATTGAATATGTTTATACCATGAAATGAATCTAAACTATGCTTGGAATTGAAATAAGGGAAGAATGGCCTAAATGGAAACTTGAAATTAAGCTTAGCTTGATGTATAACTTACTGGTTGAAATGAACTATGAAACAAATGTGTGATCTTCTATGTTCTATTGTAACCTATTTGAATAGATCAAAAATTCCTCAACATGATCTTGCTTGATACTAATGATGTCATGAAATGTAAACTTGCTTGAATTACAATGGATACGTGATAAAATGAGCTAAGACTCGGATAACCTAAGGGCTAGCTTGATATTGATAATCAAAAACTTGAAATTGATGCCTTGAATATGCTAAACACTTGCCTTGAACTTGAAATGTGTACTTGCCTTGTCTTGAACACTTGATTCTTGTATAAATGATCTATAATCAAACAAAGCCTTGGTTGCTAGTTGGTCTTAGGTAGGATGGCATGCCATAGAGTCTAGAGCTCTCTTGTGTTGGGTGGACTACGGTCCATGGCCAAGGCCCATTATTTGGCGACAGTAGGAGGGATGTGTGTTATGGTCACTGGCGATAATAGAAGGGATATTACTAGTTTCTTGTTTTGGCGACAGTTTGGTTGGTGACTCGATTACCTAGACATAACTAAGTACCAAGGCCTAATCTAAAGTAATTAAGCAAGAAAGTACAATTTATGTGAAACTTGAATGTTACATGAAATGATATTGAATTGGCTTGTTCTACTTGATACTTGATATGAAAAAACTGACTAGATTGAATACCATACTCGAACATGCTACTTGTCATACCTTGATTCTTGATAAAACTCGAAATGAAAGTAATCTCCTTGATAACATGCCATTCGAATGTTTTTGAAGCTTGATATGATGTATATTACATGAGACTAAGAACTTGTTGTATGTTCTTGTGCTTGTGGTGATATGTATAAATGGAAATAGTTATACATGACTACTTGACTCCCTACTTGACTTGAAATGCTTGAAACATTAAATTAGGCTCGATCTATAGTACTTAAAGCCTTAGCTAGGTTGTACTCGACTTAATGACTACTAAACTTGACAACTTGTTAGCAATAGTTGCTACCTCACTAAGTACATTATGTACTTATCACTCTTATTTTCCATTATTCCCAAACCACATGTTTAAAGAGATCTTAAAGTTATCTCCCGTGAGCATCGAAGCAGGACACAAGCAGAACTAGACGTATGACTTCGATTCTATTTTGTATTGTCCTAGTTGGTGGCACTTAGAATGTATATAGATAAAGCTTGTCAAGCATTTTTCTTGGTTGAAAGTTTGTATATACACTTAACATAAAGTTTATGGTTTGTAAATATATGGTCACTAAAACTTGAAGTTTGATATGGCTTGAATATCACATGTATGGTAAGAACATGTCTTGTTGAATGTGAAATTGCTACTTGGTTTACATGCTAGATTGCTTGATTGTCCTATTAAAATGGAACTTTGATTCATGGATGCTTGTCCTTGATTCAAGTATGATTGACTTGTAGGTTTGTAATGAGCTCCTTATGATGTTAAACTTGCTTGATACATAGCTTGGTGGTATATACTTGATAACATGCTACCTAATTCATCATGAAATGTTACATGCCTTAAATGAAACATTCTAGGAAACCATGTCAAGCAAATTGAATTGAGCATGTGTAACCCCCTTAGCCCGGCCTAGGCGTTAGACCCAAACTACGAAGATCACACGGGGAAAACCAAAGTCAACCCAAAAGTCAACCTTGATTAACGACCCTTTTTTTCTTTTATCTTTTCTAGATGGGTATTAAGCCTATGTGAATGCTCAAGAACCTTGGAAGAGAAAAGCACAGCGATCGGAAAACGTTTAAGGACTCAATTGCAAGAAATACACATTTAGGGACCAAAATGTAAAATTTGGAAAATATAAAGACTTTGAAGATTTTAGCTTTACCGAACCTTAATTAATCATATTACAAGCCTCTCTGCCAAATCTCAGCTTAAAAAGACATCTCAAGCTCAAGCAATTGCCGTTACAAAATTCAGGACTAAAATGTAAAGCATGCAAACTTCAAAGCAATTCAAATCTGTGCCCAACGGTCACCCGTTTTGAAACAGCTAAGGGTGTTTCGAAACACCAGGTCAAAACACCCACCCGTTTCGAAACTGGTTCCGAAACAGGGCATTCCAGTAGCCAAAGTGTTTCGAAACACTTCTAGCCATTCCGAAACGCCCAAGCCATTTCAGGCACCCGTTTTGAAACAGCTAAGGGTGTTTCGATACACCCTGCCCAGAAACAGCAGAAAATTCTGGTTTTACACATCCAAACACCATCAAATATACTTTAAACCATTCCACAACATATCAACAACATGCCAAGCATTTAAGCCATCATATTGCAACATAAACTAGATACATTACAAGATTTAAGCACACCTACTCAATTACTACGCTCAACACATGATCTTTCTTTTAAACAAGGAACAAAGCTATATCAAATATGAAGATGAAAATCCAAACATCACAAAACAATCACCAACAAGTATCGAACCATAAACCGAACATGTTCAAAATGAACAATCTCATTACACATCAACATAAAAGACTCTTCCCCCATTGCCTTTATTATCTATAGCTATAAACCAAAACATACTTCTCAAGTGGAGCTCTTCTTGAATCCCTTGCTTTTTGCTGTCCCAACTTTAAATATCTGCATTGATGGACAAAAAGGAGCGTAAGCACATAATGCTTAGCGAGGAATGCTCAAAACCAAAACACCATCAATGCAGCGGATCATAAAACCATCTTAAAATGTAATCACAACTCAATAACCCAAAATATTGATTGAAAATCTCGTTTGAAATACCATTGCTTTAAAACATACATTGCTCAACAAGAAAATCAACATTTAACTTGATACACTAGACAACTCATCCCAAACAACATCTTTGCAATTACTACCATTTAAACCTTTCAATGCACAATCACTTTATGCAAAGTTTAAACCAATTTCCTTGGAAAACACTTCCACTTCACACTATACTCTTCTCATGCTTGATGATCATTTCAAAGCAAAATACATTTTGGAAACCATATGTTCCTTCTATCTATCCCATGCATTCAACAAATGCAAAACTCATGGCAAAGCCATACATGCTTGTTACTCAAAAGCATTTCATAAACACAAAACCCCACTTGCATAAGCAAATCTCCATTTTGAAAACCACATGTACCATCTAGCTAACACATGCACACAACCTATGCAAATCTCATATGCATTTCTCAAAACATACGACATCTCAAGCATTGGTACATGTGACACATTTCTTTCTCATATATTGGCATTTTTAGAAAATACTTCAACAAAACTTTTAAACCACATGCTCATCACTTTCTCATGCTACCTTGCAACATTTTCAAGCATCTCACGCTTCGTTACAATCAAATACATTATATTGGCTTCAAGTGATAATTCATAACCATTTCGACACAAGACACAATCGGATACGAGGATTACAAGCGTTGTCCCACACGCTTCATACACACTACCGGCGTTACAAGGTGGAGTTTATCGGTACAATCACAACCCCTCAACACCCGTGATGGAGTTTAACAGTACAATCACAACCCCTCAACATCACTCATCGGTAGTTGTATAACCCACTAGCGAGAGCCGAGACACACCACAAGGCTTACACATGGGAGCTACCTCAACCATTGTAATCACCTTAACCAAGCTCACACACGGGAGGAACCCTCCACCGTTGTGACGCTTAACAAAGTCTACCCACGAGAGCCATCCTCCATCGTGGTGACGCCAATTTCCTCAATTGATAGGGTATTTGGATGGAGTTTACGGTACAATCACAACCCTCAACATCCAAGGCGACTTGACTTACGGTGCACCCAATCCTATAGCCGGCTAACTATATCCGATTCAAATACTTAAAAACCATTTCATCACTTGCCAAAATACATCAAATACCATCATCAATTCACTGTTCTAAGCATTAATCAAAGCCACTTATCACCATGCATCTCCATGCATCATAATCATATTAATAACATGACAAACCAAGGATCTTTTACCTTGAGCATCCTTCAATACATGGCTTTCAAAACCAGCATTAATCATGCTAAAACATGCTTTCAAAACAATAATTAAACATGCATTTCATAACTAATGCATCAAACCATAACTTAGCACATCCGAGGGAGTTTTTCCGGAAACTTACTCTTGAGCTTAGCTAAGTTGTTTAGACTTAAACTAAGCTCCCAAAACCTCCAAATAATCGTTTCAAAGCTGAAAAACCATCTCCACTCACCGATACACAAAACTATGCTAGCCGACAAACCTCCCAAGCGTCCGAAACCTCCAACGCCACCTCTATCGCTTTCGAATAATTCTCCCCTGTTTTTAACACATAACAACAGAGGATTAATGCATCACCATGCATTAAAATCACCAGCAATACAACCTAAACTCGCTGCTCTACACAAGAACCTCATTTCGGCTTCCAAAAACAACCGAAATCACCTCCAAACTCTTTCAAAGCAAAGCCCAGCCAAGATCTATCACTTCTAGCCATTTCTAAACATCAATTAACATCAAAAACAACCCTAAACTCGTCCTTATACCTCCAGCTATAACAGAACACCAAAATCACCCCCCAAAACCACCATTTTCACAAGCAAAAACTCAAGAATCACAACCTATTCGGGATTGGATTGATAAAACCTCTTTTCTAACATCATTTAACATCCAAAATACATTAGAAAACCATCTCAAAACAGAGCCCAACCAATTACAACGAAAATCCTCTAGATCTCTTCCAAAATCTTGAGTTTTAAGCCAAAATCTTGTTTCTAACATTAAAACCATTCATAAATCTTTAATATAGGATTGAAAACTTGGGAATTTCAGTAAAGAACTGAGTATTTAGAGGAGAAGAACAATCTTACCTCTAAATGATGATTTCTCCTTGATTTGGGCAAAATTCCATGAAAATGCAATGTGGAAATCAAAAGGATTTGATGCAAGATTGATTAGGAACCAATAGATGATGAAAATCTCATCAATTTAAGTGAAGATCAATGTGAATTTTGCTGGAGAAAATGTATTTGGATGATGGGATTTTGAGAGAAAAAGGAATGAGAGAAAATTAGGAAAAGTAGTTATGAAAGTTAAAAAGTAGTTTTCACCTTTCTTTTATTTAATTAAAACATTAATTAAATCACCCAAATTAAGGAAAAATCTGGAGAAAAACATTTTGGGTAAATTAGCTCCTTAAAGATTCAAAGTTTCAATCTTTACAAAATAGTCACTACTAAACTTTGCAAAAATCGCAATTTGGTCACTACACCGAAATGTAGTATTTCCAAACCTTATTTTGTAAAATTGATTTCACCAATCACCTTTATATATTAAAAGAGGATTTTTAGATATTTTTCTATATTTTTAAAACATCCCGAACTAGGCTTTCCCTAAAACTCCCTTTTATATTCGAACCGTTTCTCAAGCCGGTCCAGTTCAAACCCTAAACTTCTAAGCCCAAAATTGGGGTGTTACAGCATGTCCTTGTAATTTTGATTGATCATTGTCTTGAAATGGTTTCAAAGCTGCTATAAAACCAATGTTTAATTTTGATATAACAAATAATCTAACGACCAAAATGCATAGTAAATAAAATTTTAAGTACTCAAAAGACTCACATTTGACAAGTAAATTTTAGACTTAAAATGTTTTAAAGTCAAAACTTAAACCCCATAAAATTTTCTAAGTGTTTCAAAGCCAAATTACTCAAAAATCGCACAGGCATTTCGAAACACCCCCAAGGTGTTTCGATACGAACTGCTTTTAGGAGCTTACTAGAAAGACCCCGTTTCAATACGCAATTCCCTGTTTCGAGACTAGGGTTTCGAAACGGGCTTGCCTGTTTTGATACAGCCTTCATCTGGGCTTTTTTTAAGTGTCGTTTTGAAACAACTCATAACCTTTTCGATACAGGGGTTAAGTATTTTCAAAATTGAACATTAAATGAACTAGCCGTTACTTGTCAGAACATAATTTTTGAAAATTGGTTAACTGTTTCGATACACCCCTTTTGTGTTTCGAAACAGTGTTTTAAAATTTCAAATGGTTTTGATTCGACCTATAGCCGTTTCGATACGACCCATTTTTTACACATAACACCTCTTTCCTTTTTGAAGCTGTTTCGATACAGGGCCACGTGTTTCGATACGGGTAGTTTTAGAACTACATTTATGGAGGGAAGAGAGAGCCCTAATGGCTCTATTAATGATCTCAACCACCCAAACGGCTAGAAATCAATGAGAAGGTATAAAAACAAGCCTAAAAAGCACCAACAACAACTATTGAGCCAAAAAGCAACATCCAAGCAATCAATTCCAAACCCTTGAGCATAAGTGTCAAATTCTTGTACCCAACTCATTTGGAGTTCTTCATTGTAAACTTTTTAGAGTTTGGGGAGTGTTTATTTGTAATTGGGTAAACAATTATCCTTTGAGAGGTATTTTTAAAGTTTGCCTATGTTTCTCTTTTAAAGAGTGTTCTTGGGTCAATCTTTGGGTAGAAAGATTGACCGATTTGTAAGGATTCCTCCTAAGCCGAGAAAAGGGAATGAATTCAAGTTAGTGAATTGTTGAAATCCTCAGTAGGGTGCTGAGGTAGTGGATGTAGAGCTTGTTCGAAGCTTGAACAACTCTAAATTGCTTTGTCTTTATCTTTTAAATTTCCTACTTGCACCCTTCAATTTTTATTCTACTAATTCACCCCTCGTGGTGTTTAGCCATTGTTTGATCAACTCAATAATTTGTATCAGATCTACACTCATTGGAAGGACTAACATCCTCTTGAGTAGATCTTGGATGAGTTTGATCAATCGCACTTCAATCAACATCTTGCTATGGCATCCACTTTCGGCCAAAACCTCTACGAGTCATTATCTATCACAAAACCATCATTCTTCAATGGGGATAACTATCCCTATTCGAAGAAACAGATACAACTCTTCATCAAATCAAACGACTACATGGTTGGGGACGTGGTAGAAGACGATCCTTCTCTTTCGATGAAGAGAGACGGTGAAGGAAGGCTTGTTCCGAAGACCAAAGTCAAAATTACCAATGAAGATAGAAGACGTTTGCAAATCAAAGACAAAGCCTTGAACATGATATTTTATGCTCTCGGTCCCGACATATACTCAAAGGTGTCTTCAATCGAAAGTGCCAAAGAAGTGTGGGACATTCTAGAGACTACATATGAAGGAACAAGTGACGTCAAAGAGATAAAGATCAGGTTGCTTAATTTGAGTTATGAAAACTTCAAAATGGAAGCCGACGAAAGTGTCTCCAAGATTTTTGATCGGTTCTCGGTCATCGTGTAACCCCCTCGACCCGACCTAGGCGGTAGACCGAACCAAACGTGTCATACAAGGAATATTGTAGTAAACTGGGAAGTTTACTCCAATAAACTACCCTAATTTTTTTTTATCTTTTCTAGATGCTGGTTAAAATCCTAAGTGTTTATCATCGTAGTGAAACATACACAACATCAATCGGACAACGATTAGGACTCAATTGCTTTCAATTATGATTTTAGTGACCATTTTGTAAACCTGGCAAAATATGAGGGATTCTTCCAATTTTAACTTACCATTTTTAAATTAATCATGTTACATGTATCTCTGTCAAAACTCAGCTCAAAATAATTATTCATGCTCATTTAATTGCATCCACAACAATCAGGGACCAAAATGCAAAGAAACAGAACTTCAGAATATTCCATCAACTAACTTAACAGCCTGTTGTTCCGGTACAGGCTAGCCCTGTATCGAAACAAGCGTATCGAAACAGGTCGTCACGGCTCGGAGCATGGGCCCGTATCGAAACACCCTTGAGCTGTTTCGAAACTAAATTTTCTAGTAGCTAAACATACCGGAACAAACCTCCCCTGTTTTGAAACCCTTAGGCCATATCAGGCTCACTGTTTCAATACAAACTCAAGTGTACCGAAATACATGGGCCTGTTTCAATACATCATATTAAACACCAATCCTCAAGCATTCATGACATATTCAACATCAAATCATGGCATAATGCATCAAGGATAAACTATAGGCATGAAACCTAGCAAATAAGCTACTCAAGAGTCAAAACTCAAACCAATGCACAATCCATCAAATAAAGGCCTTTTACAAGTATAAAACCATAAAGCAAACATGCTTAAAAAGGGTGTTTATACACATCACCCAAATAGACCATAAAACCCCCATTGCCCTTATTACTCTAGTCCATAAACGAAACATACATTCAAGCGAAGTCTCTTACGATCCCCTTGTTGCTTCCTCCAAATACTTAGTTATCTGCATTGATGGACAAAAGAGAGCGTAAGCATACAAGCTTAGTGAGGAGTGCTCACAAACCAAAACACCATCAATACATTAAAACCACTTTCCATCATTTGAAATCAACCATGCCCTTTTAAAACCATGCACTTCCCTTAACAGATCAACATGTTAAACATCATGCAACAAATGATATAACTCAATAGCGAATCTTTCGCTAACACTCAACTTAAGCCTTCCATGCATAGCTACCATATGCAAGCTTAAAGAGTAAAACATGTATTTACATCATATGCATCATTAATCATTTCATAACACTTTATCAATTATATTGGCTCACAAGTGATCATCAACATGTTCATTTCTCAAAACCACATCAGATATACAGATTCCCAAGTGTTGTCCCAACACTTCATACATTCTCACCGGCATCTCAAAGTTCACACACGGGAGCTACCCTCTACCGTTGTGACACCCATGGTGGAGTATTCGGTACCTCACAACCCCTTAACACCACTCATCTATCGCCCTGGTTTTGGGCCTAGATGTTTTAGACGTTGAATCGGGCCGGTCGGGAACGGTTCGAACCCTTGAGGTTGGTTTAGGGAAAACCTAGTTCGAGATGTTTTAAAAAAATATAGAAAATATCTAAAAATCCTCATTTATTATATAAATGATTATGGTAAAAAACAATTTTAAAAAATGAACTTTGGAAATATTACATTTTGGTAGAGTGACCAAAATGCAGTTTTTGTAAAAGTTGGCTAGTGACTGTTTTGTAAAGGATTGAAACTTTGAATCTTTAAGGAGCTAATTTTACCATTTGTTTTCATCAGATTCCTCTTTAATTTGGGAGCTTTTAATAATGATTTTATTAAAGAAATAAAAGGGAATTAAAAGAAAATCAGAGGTTGACTTTTCATATCCAACTTTACAATATTTTTCTCTTTTTATTTTCTCTCAACTTCCAATCAGCAAAACACTTTTCTCTCATCAAAGAATCTTAGATTTTCATCTTGTTTTCTGAGATTTCATCTCCCAAAAGATTTCCTAACTTTGTTTCATCAAATCCTTTTTGATTTTGCTTTGGATTTTCAAGGAAACTTGCCCAAATTAAGAAGAGATCAACCATCAGAGGTAAGCTTCATTCTTCTCCTCTAATGATCAGTTCTTTACTGAAATTCCCAAGTTATCAATCCTTTGTTAATGGTTTTTGAGTTGTTTTAATGTTATAAACATGAAGTAGTTGTTAAATTCAAGATTCTTGATGAGATCTTGGTAATTTTCATATTTCTATCTTAAGCTCTGATTTGAGGTTGATTTGTAACATATTTTGGATGTTATTTGATGTTGAGAATGAGGTTTTAACAAATTAGTCCCGAATAGGTTTGAGTTTCTAAGTTTTAGATGCTAGATTTGTGGTTTTTTGGGGTGTTTTTGGTGATCTGCTTTTGTTGGAGGTATAAGGTCGTGTTTATGTTGATTTTTGATGTTGATTGAGGGTTAGAAAAGGGTAGAATTGTTAGATCTTGGCTGGGCTTTGATTTGAGAAAGTTTGGAAGTGATTTTGGTTATTTCGGTTAGCCGAAATGCTAGTTTTGAGTAGACCAGCGAGTTAGAATGAGTGGCTGGTGATTTTAATGCATGATGATGCATCAATCCTCTGATCTTATGTGTAATGAACATGGGAGACTTCATCGAACGCGTTTGGTGTTGATTCAGAAGTGCTGGAAGCCTAGAGATCGTTTCGGCAAGCAAGCGAAACGATATCGGTGAGTGAAAATTGTTTTAGAAGTCCTTAAGGGACAAGGAAACAAGTTTTAGGGATTTATGATTGGTTTGAAACACCATCCTAAGTCCGGAAGTAAGTATGTTTAGATTTGCTCTCGAAATGTGGATGATGCCCCTAAATGTTTTGACATGCTCTTGATTTGAGATAGACAAATTACTACTGTTTTATGCATGATTTATGACATGAGAAGATGTTTTATATTGATCCCATGAGATAGAACAACATTGCAAAGAGTTTTGAGATTTTGATTAAATGCTATGCATGAATTGTGGTTTTGAAATGGGATGAGAATGATTTGGAAATGTTGCATCAAAATAGTAGGTGAGATGATGATTTAATGTAATATATTGGCATAAATGATGAGATGATTACCAGATATAATTGGTCGACCAATAGGATGTAAAGTGCACTCTAAACTAAAATTTGTACGTGCTCTTTGGAGTCGGGCAATGGGGGTAGTGCCATCCCGATCCAAAGTGAGAGTCCAATGATGAGAGATTCTATCGGGGTAGGTCTTGGTGAAACACCCAAGCTTTGTAGCGAAGATAGATACCGCCATGAGAGTCTGGTGATGCGAGATTCCACCGGGGTAGGACTTGACTTATGTCAAGCTAATCCGTATATCCGAGTAAAGATAGAATATGAAATGCCAATATATGAGAGTGAACCTTGATTCACATGTACCAATGTTGAAATGATTTTATGCTATGAGAAATGCATATGAGATTATGAAATTCTTTTGAATATCGAGCATGTGTGGCTTTGCCATGAAATTTGCATTGGTTGAATGCATGAGGTAGATAGATAGATGGTACATGTGATTTTCAAATGGTGTTTTGTTTTGAGGTGGTTTTCAAGCATGAGATAGAAAGAACATGGTTTTAGAAATGGTTTTTTAAGATAGAGTTTTAATGCTTGCATTGTTGTGTTGGTGTTTCTAGAGCATGCTTCACTAAGCTATTGTGCTTACGCTCTCTTTTACCAACAATGCAGATAATTGACACATTTTGGGTAGCAAGGAGGCTTAAAGGAATTCAAGGATCGTTAAGCTCAAGTATGATGTTATACTTTTACTTTAGTAATGATATATGTCAATGGGATTTTATTGGTTTGTTTTGAGAGATGTGTTTTGGACTCCCTAATGTTGATGCAAGTTATATGTGTCCTATTTGGTTTGTAGAAGGCCTTTATAATAGTTTTGATGTTTTACCTTGCCTTTTGGTATGCTAATGGTTTGTGGTTTAAGCATGCTCTATTATATGCCTTGCTATGCTTGTGATGATCTATCAAATGTTTACCACGTGCTTAGAATTGCATGCTTATATGATAGAGTGGATGCCCTAAACATGTCCATATAATTTTTTGAAGTTTGATATGAATTTTGGGGTTGTTTGTGGGACATTTCTGGTATGCGTATCGATACACATAAGCCAAACTTGTGCCTTTTTGTACAGGGGTATCAGTACGAATGGTAAGAGTATCGATACGGGTAGGCCAAGTTTGAAGGGTGTATCGATACACGGGAGTGCGTATCGATACCTTTTCTGCGAGTTTGGTCATTGCCTCCCCATGTATCGATACGGTCCCTAGGCGTACTGATATGCAACCGTTAAAATCAGTTATAAGCATCTTTTAAAGCTTTAAAATGTTGCATTTTAGTCCCCGATCTTCATGTATGCAATTGGATGTGTTTGATTGGTCAGATTGGGATGAAATTTGACAGAGAAGCATGAAATGTGACTAATTGAATAATGGTAACTTTAAAATCAGAAAAGTCAATGTAATTCACAGAAATTACATTTTGGTCCCTAAATGTCCAATTTGTGTAATTAAACCCCTAAACGAATTCCAACCGCTGCACAGTTTCTTCATATGCTCTTTGGTGATCACATAAGATTTAATTTACATCTAGAAAAGAAAAAAAGAAAAAAAAGGTCATCAATCGGAGTCGGCTTTAAAGAGTTGGCTTCGGTTTTCCTCGTGTAATCACCTCGGTTCGGGTTAACCGTCTAGACTGGGTTAAGGGGGTTACAACTCATCAGTAGATGTATAACCCCACTAACGAGAGACGGGACACAACTCAATTACCTCAATCGTTAGGGTACTTGGATGGAGTATTCGGTACACTCACAACCCCTCAACATCCAAGGCGACTTGTTTATAGTACACTCAATCCTATAGCCGGCTAACTATATCCGATTTTCATTTATAAACCATTTTCCACAACATCACTTGCCAATATAATTCTCATTTAGCACAAACCTCACTGTTTTCAAAGCATTACCAATAAGCCACATTCCCAATCATCAAATCATGCTTCATTAAACATTTATAAACTTATACATACAAGGATCACTTACCATGTGCATCCTTCATCAATATACATTAAAAACAGTAAATCACTTACTTCAATTCATGCTTTAAAGCAGTAGGTAACATGCATTTAAAATCAAGTGCATCAACAATCCATAATAGCACAATCCGAGGGAGAAAATCCTTTACTTACTTCTGAACTTAGTAAAGCGTTTCAAGCTTACACTAAGTTCCCAAAACCACCTTTTAAGTGTTTCAAAGCTGAAAAACACGTTCTCACTCACCGACTTGCGAAACTATGATTCGCCGACGTGAATTTAAGTGCCCGAAGCCCTCAGATCTACAATGATTGGTTCCAATATATTCTCCCCTGTTTATACCACACAAGAAAAGATGATTAATGCATCATAATGCATTAAAATCACCAGCAACTTAAACAATCTCGTTGCTCTGCCCTAAAGCACAAAAATACCCATCCGAAACAACTGAAATTACCTTCGATTACTCTCTAAACCCAGCTAAACCATAATCTAACACTTCCATCCTTTTTAACCATCCAAAAACATCCTAATTTCATCATGATACCTCCGACAACTCAGATTTCACATTAACACCTCAAAAACTCAAAAACTAACAATCTAACAATTAGAGATTCATCCTATTCCGGGATTATTATTACAAAACCATTATTCTCACATCATTAAAAATCCAAATCAAGTTTAAAACCATTCTCAAATCAATCAAAACAGTGCCCAAACAAATTTCGTAGAAATTCACTAAGAAAAGCTAGATTAATAAATTTTCCATTAATCAAAACATGAAACTTAGTTAATAAACATATTTAGGAAGCCAAAGACGAGAATTTAATTAAAAAACCTTGATTAGAGAATTTTAACGAAATCTTACCTCTAACCTTGCCTCCTCCCCTCAAATGACAAGTTTTTGTTGAAGTCCTTCAAGATAACTTTAGGAAATTGAAAGGAAACTCAAAGAAATCATTGGCTATCCAGAAAGATTCAAAAAAAAAAAAAAATAGAACTCTCTGAAATTTTATAGAAAAAGAATATTTTTTGGCTGATTGGTAAAATAAGAGAAGAGTTAGTGATGTGAAATCTCTTTTAACTATTAAAATTCCTTTTTATTTTAAAATCCCTTTTAACATCCTTTTTAATTAAACCATTAAAATGATCAATTTGAGGGAAAAGGTTCAAAAAATAGATATAGCTCCCTAAAGATTCTAAGCCTTGACCCCTTTTCAATTTAGCCCCTAAAACAGAACTTTCAATTTTTACATTTTAGTCACCAAACCGAAATGTCGACTTTCCAATAATCATTTTCCAAAATTGGCTTCACTTTCCTTCAACACATATTTAAAGAGGATTTTAGAAATTTTTCGCACAATTTTATCACATCTCGAACTAAGATTTCCCTGAACCGACTCCAAATTGACCCAAATCTCTAATCTAGATTCATCGAACCCTAAACCACCCTTAAAACCTCTAGGCCCAAAACTAGGACATTACACATCGTCAATGGACTAAAAGGCTTCGGTGAAGTTATTCTGTAAGAAAAGCTAGTTTGGAAGCTACTCTACTCTCTTTTGGAGTCTTGGGATAGCAAGAGGACGACCATCATCGAAGCTCGAGATTTGAAGACTCTCAAGCTAGACGCCCTTGTTGGATCTCTACTCTCCCATGAGATCATGAAGCAAGATAGAGAAGAAGAGAAGAAGAAAGAAGAGAAGAAGGTAGAGAAGAAAGAGGTTGAAAAGAAAAAGCTAGGAATCACACTCAAAGCTTCATACAACAAAAGAGATTCTAGTGAGGATGAGGAAGAAGAGATGGTCATGTTGGCCAAACGATTCACTCAATTCATGAAGTCCAATCAAGGAAGAAAATTCAATAGAAGAGGGGACTTCAAGAATAGAGGAAAAGAGGAAGAAAAGGACCGACTCACTTGTTATGAGTGCAAGAAGCCCGACCATATCCGAACCAATTGTCCTCAATTGAGGAAGAAGAGCTTTGGGAAGAAG
Source organism: Hibiscus trionum (assembly GCA_030270665.1). Lineage (NCBI taxonomy): Eukaryota > Viridiplantae > Streptophyta > Magnoliopsida > Malvales > Malvaceae > Hibiscus > Hibiscus trionum. The sequence continues at coordinate 9,459,336 of BSYR01000053.1, forward strand.
AACAAGCTCAAAACTCAAATGGCAACTTGGAGTGACGAGGAGTCATCCGAGGAAGAGGAGGAAGTGGCCAATCTTTGCCTTATGGCCTTTGAGGAGGATCATATGGTAACTCTAACTCATCTCTTACTTATGATGAAATATATGATGAATATGATGAGTTACAAAATGTTTATGATGAATTGGTTGAAAAATACAAGGAGTCCATTTTGAAAAACAAGAAAATCATTTTTGATTTAAAACTTCAAAATGAATCTTTTTCTAAAACTAATCCTGAATTAGAAAATAAGGTTTTATACTTGGTAAATCTTTCCAATGAACTTAAAAATAAAAACATAGACCAAGAAAAACGTATTTCCGATTTCCAAGATTATCACACAAAGGAAGTGGGTAATCTCAAAAATTATCTTACTATTGGGAAACATGCTCTTGAAAAGGGAAATTCTTCAAAAATCCAATATGTTAAGAGAAAAACCATTTTACCCCAAACAAAGAGGTTTTCAAAAGCAATCTAAAGTTAAAAGAATTAGGAGTGTATGGGTTCCTAAGGAACTCATTGTTTCTAATAATGTAAATACAATTGCCTCTTGGATTCCTAAGGGGACCAAGCTTTTGGGAGCTAACTCTCATGGACCCAAATCATTTTGGGTACCAAAAATCAAAGCTTAATCTCTTTGTTTGTAGGGGGAGCAATGCTTCAAGTAAAATCACGTGGTACCTTGATAGTGGTTGCTTGAGGCACATGACCGAAGACAATAGTAGATTCTTGGAGCTTAAACCAAAAAGTGGAGGAATTGTGACTTTTGGTGACAAATCTAAAGGCCACATTGATGGCATAGGCTCTATTGATAATCTCTCATCTACAAATCTTTTGAGCATTAGTCAAATTTGTGACAAAGGTTTTGATGTTCATTTTGATAAAAATGGGTGTAAAATTGTGAACATTAAAACAAATAAAATAATGCTCATTGGTCATCGCATAGGATACATTTATATGGTGCATTTAGATGACATAAATGCATCTCATGCATGTTTAGTTGCACATGATGAGAATGATGCATGGTTGTGGCATAGGAAACTAGGGCATGCTAGCATAAGTGTTTTAGAAAAATTAGTTTCCCAAAATCTAGTTAGAGGTTTACCCAAACTAAAATTTTCATTAGATAAAATATGTGATACTTGTGCTAAGGGTAAACAAAAGAGAACCTCATTTAAACCCATTAATGATGTTTCGACTAGTAGGGTGTTACAATTAATCCACATGGATTTATTTGGGCCTGTTAGAACTATGAGCTTGGGTGGTAAGTCATATGCATTTGTATTGGTAGATGACTTTTCTAGAAACACTTGGGTTCTATTCTTAAGTACTAAGGATGATGCTTTAGAAAATTTCATCACATTTACAAAAATTACCCAAAATGATCTTGATCTTAAAATGTCACATATTAGAAGTGATCATGGAACCGAGTTTCAAAATATGGATTTTGAAGATTTTTGTAATGAAAATTGTATTAGCTATATTTTTTGGCTCCTCGCACTCTTCAACAAAATGGCATAGTTGAGAGGAAAGATATAACTTTAGAAGAGATGGCTAGGACCATGCTTTGTGAAAACAATTTACCTAAGTATTTTTGGGCGGAAGCCACTAATACGACTTGTTATATTATTAATAGAGTAATGATTAGGCCTATTTTAAAGAAAACACCTTATGAGATTTTGAAATCCAAAAAGCCTAACATTAGCTATTTCCACTGAAACGCCCCGATTTTGGGTTTAGATGTTTTGGCGAGTCGGGTTGGGCCGGTGGAACCGATGTTGGTTGTTCAATCCGATAAAAGGTGGTTTAGGGAAATCAAGGTTCAGGATGGGATAAAAATATGGTAAAAATTCCTAAAATCCTTTAAAATTATATTTTAGAGGTTGGTTAAAAAATTTTACAAAACGGGTTTTCGAAAGTATACATTTTGGGCAGTGGAGTCTTAAACATAGAGATCCCGAAATCCTCGAGTTCCTTGATTTTTGAGGTGTTTTTGGTTAAGTTTTTGGGGTGTTCTTGAGGAATTCGAGTTTCTGGAGGTATAAGGATGGTTTTAAGTTGTTTTTAGATGTTGATTAATGCCTAAAATGTGTTGGGTGAGTTGGGTAATGGCTAGGCTGAGGTTAGAGGTCAATCGATTGGGTTTTCGGTTGTTTCAGATGTGTGTTTTGATGCTTTAGAGCAGGGTTGCAGGATTTCTTGTGAGTGCTGGTGTTTTGGATGCATTTTAATGCATTGAACCTCTGTTTTGGTGTGTTGAAAACAAGAGATATTATTCCGTAAGCAATCGAAGTGGTTTTGGAGGCTTCAGACGATTGATAATTGCATCGACAATCGTGGTTTCGCAAGTTGGTGAGTGGAACTTGGTTTTCCAGCGTGGAAATGTTTTAGAAAAGGTTTTGGGAACTTAATAAGAGCTTGGAACGCTTTATTAAGTTTGGAAGTAAGTAAAGTGAAATTCTCTCTCGGATTGTGCTAGTTTTGAACCTTTGGTTGCACTTGATTTTAATTGCATTTACCTACTGTTTTAAAGCATGTTTTGAATCTATGAAATGAGGTTGATGATGCCATGTGGTTTAAGGATGCACTAGGTAAGTGATTCTTGTATGCATGTGTTGATGCATGAGGTTTGAAGCATGGTTTAATGCTCGATTTATGGCTTATCATGAATGCTTTGTAAAAAATAGTGAGGTATGCATGTGAAATGGATTATATTGGCAAGTGATGTTATATAAAGTGTTTTATAAATGAAATCGTATATAGTTAGCCGGCTATAGGATTGAGTGCACTATAAATAAGTCACCTTGGATGTTGAGGGTTTGTGATTGTACCAAATACTCCATCCAAGTACTCTAACGATTGAGGATTGTTTAAGGTTGCAACGGTTGAGGGTAGCTCCCGGGTGCGAACCTTGTGTGTGTCCCGTCTCTCGTTAGTGGATTATACATCTACCGATGAGTGGTGTTGAGGGGTTGTGATTGTACCGAATACTCCACCACGAGTGTCACAACGATGGAGGGTCACTCTCGTGTGTGAGCCTTGTAATGTCGGTAGAGTGCATGAAGGGTCTGGGAAAACCCTTGGTAATCCTTGTAACCGATATATGTTTTGAATTGTTGCTTATCACTTTTAAGCCAATATAATGAAATGAGTTATTGTGGAAAATGATGTTAATGCATATTTTGAAAGATGTATATTTTGATTAAAGCTTGGCATAATGGTGTTAATGCTTGGAAGGCTTTGAATACATGTAGCAATGGTTTAATTTCTGAATTTATATGAATCATGTTGCATGATGTTTAATACGATAAGATTGATTTTAAAGTGCATGTTTTGTCAATAAAGGCATGATGGTTTTGAAAGAATGAAATATGGTTTTGTGCATTGACGATGCTTGTGGTTTTGAGCAATCCTCACTAAGCTTGTATGCTTATGCTCTCTTTGTTCATCAATGCAGATAATTAAGCTATTGGAGGCAGCATCTTCAAGGGAATCTTACCAAGACATTTTCTAAAATGTACGTTGTGTTCTTGAACTAGTGTAATAAAGGCAATGGGGGTGTCCAATGCAATGAATGTTATTGGTTTGTTAATTTCTGGTTTTGTGCATGTTTGAGATGCATATTTGGATTTGTAAATGGCCTTTGAGTTTCGGTTTAGGCTTGCATTTGGATTTTAGCCTTTTGGTGTTTTTAACTCTTAGGAAGCATGCCTCTAGTCTCATTGCTTTTGAGAATGATGCTATGTTGTTGCCTATGCTTCGTGTAAGTCGTCTTTTATGAGTATTTGAGTTGCCATCTTGGTTGGGCACGTGTCGGGATGGTTTCAGACGGTTTAAATTGAGTTTAAACAGCATTCTGAAACATTGTAGGCCAAGGTGTTTCGAAACACCCTTGCTTGTTTCGAAACGGTGGCCTGAAATGGCATTGGTGTTTCGAAATGGTGATTCCTGTTTCGAAACATTTTGCATCTATAAACCAACATTCTGAAACAAGCTTGAGGGGTTTCGAAACGAACCCGCTTATCGAAACGGTCAGCTCTGTTTCGAAACGGCTGTTCCGATACGGGGCTCTCTGTTCCGAAACATTCGGCTGCCAATGCAGTTTTTGAATTGTTCTGAGTTTCTGTTTCTTACATTTTGGTCCCCGTTTTCCTTGTATGCAATTTGATGGGTTCTAGAAGTCGTTTTGAGCCGAGATTTCACCAAGAAGTATGTAATGAACCTAATTAAAGGTTGATAATTTGAATTTGCTAATAACTCTTATATTTTATCAAATCTATGAAATGGTCCCTAAACATTAATTTAGTTGAAATCAAAGGGAGATTGTGTTGTTGTTTAATCCGCTGCTTATATGTGTACCCTTAGGAACCTAATTGCATTTAGACAAGATAAAAGAATAAAAAAGAGGGTCGTTTATTGAGGTAAACCTTTCCTGTTTACTTCAATATTCCCCGTGTGATCCGTGGGCGCGACCGTGGCATTTTTCAGAGGAGAGAGGATGGTCAGAGAGGTGTGGCACATGTGGTTGTTGTTCAGCCGGAAGGAAGTGGTCCCGCGATGGTGTATGCACATCGCTAGGGACGTAACGACACCGATGTGATTGCAAGTACCTTCACCTTGTAATCCTTATCATTGTTAGCATTGATTGATTCTGGATCCACGCATTCATACATCTTGAGTAAGCATGCACATTTTCTTGATATTCTTGTTGAGATGCTAGATTTAGGAATGCAATTTACAAGTTCTTTTGTTGAGACTGTTGTTACAAAGAAATTGTATAAGAGGTGCCCGTTGTCTGTTCAAGGTCATGTCTTCTCTGTTGATTTGATGGAACTGCCTTTTTATGGTTTTGACGTGATTCTTGAAATGGATTGGTTGGTTGAGCATCGAGCTGTGGTGGATTTTGATGTAAAGCGTGTTACCCTGAAGCTTGCGGATGATTACGAGGTGGTAATCGTAGGTGAGAACGTGAAGTTCTTGTCTAACGCAATTTCGGCTCTTGAAGCGAGTCGGATGTTGGAGTTGGGATGCGAAGCTTTCTTAACTTATGTGATGAATCCCGATACGAAGGAAGTGTGTGTGCAAGACATACGAACCGTATGTGAGTTTCCGGGTGTCTTTTCAGAAGTGTTTCCTGGATTTCCACCCAATCGATAGGTTGAGTTTGGTATCGATTTGTATGAGAATACGACTCTAGTGTCCATTGCTCCTTATCGTATGGCACCTAAGGAGTTGAAGGAGTTGAAGACGCAACTTCAGGATTTGCTTGACCAGGGATTCATAATGCCGAATATTTCACCGTGGGGTGCGCCGATCTTGTTTGTAAAGAAGAATGATGGTACAATGTGTATGTGTATATATTATCGGCAACTGAACAAGTTGACGATTAAGAACAAGTACCCTTTGCCGAGGATCGATGATTTGTTTGATCAGTTTCGTGGTACTTCAGTGTTTTCAAAGATAGATTTGAGGTCTGGGTACTACCAGCTTAAGGTTAAGGATGTGGATGTACCTAAGACAGCCTTTCAGACTAGGTACGACCATTATAAGTTCTTGGTGATGCTGTTTGGTTTTACAAACGCACCACTTCATTCATAGATATGATGAATAGGGTGTTCCATGAATTTTTAGATCAGTTTGTTGTGGTGTTTATCGATGATATTCTTGTGTGCTCGCGTACCGAGGAGGATCATGATTGACACTTGAGAATTGTGTTGCAAGTGTTGTTGGAAAATCAACTATATGCTAAGTTGAGCAAGTGTGAGTTTTGGCTCAAAGAAGTGGGTTTCCTTGGACATGTGGTGTCAGCTGAAGGTATCCGGGTTGATCCACACAAGATTGAGGCGGTGATGAGTTGGAAGACGCCAAAGTCAGTTACGGAAGTGCGTAGTTTCCTTGTGTTGGTTGGATACTACTTGAAGGTTTGTCGAAGGTTTCTCTAAGATTGCTGCACCTTTGACCAAGTTGTTGCAAAAGAATGTTCTCTTTGAGTGGACTAATGTTAGGCAACAAGCTTTCAAGAAGTTGAAGGAAGCTTTGATGCAAGATCCTGTCTTGATTCAACCAGAATCGGGTAAGGAGTTTGTGGTCTATAGCGATGCATCATATGTTGGTTTGGGTTGTGTATTGATGCAGGGTGGGAAGGTTGTGGCTTATGCGTCTAGACAGTTGAAGCTGCATGAGCGCAACTACCCTACGCATGATCTAGAGCTCGCAACGGTGGTGTTTGCCTTGAAGATTTGGAGGCACTACCTTTATGGTGAAAGGTGTGTGGTTTATACTGACCATAAGAGTTTGAAGTATCTTATGTCTCAGAGGGAGTTGAATCTTAGGCATCAGAGATGGTTGGAGTTGCTTAAGGATTACGATTTGACTATTGAGTATCATCCGGGAAAGGCCAATGTGGTGGTCGATGCTTTGAGTAGGAAGATAGTTGTTGAGCTGAGAGCTATGTTTGCTTGTTTGAGTATATCGCGTGATGGTGGCTTGATAGCCGAGTTGCAGGTGAAACCTTCCTTGATTTAGTTGATTAAGGAGAAGCAGTTGTTGGATGATTCGTTGGTGCCTTATGTTCAGGATATAGTTTATGGTAAGGCTACGGACTTCTGCTTTAATGATGATAAAGTTTTGTGTTTCAAAAGTCGGATAGTGGTGCCGAAATATGTTGAGTTGAGGCACACTATTTTGACCGAGGCTCATAGCAGTCCTTTTGCTCTGCACCCTGGTAGTACTAAGATGTATCGTGGTTTGAAGGATGAGTACTATTGGGTGGTTTTGAAAAAGGATGTGGTTGAATTTGTAAGAAAGTGTATGGTTTGCCAACGAGTGAAGGCTGAGCATCAGTTTCCTTCTGGTTTGTTACAGCCTTTGAGGATATCGGAGTGGAAATGGGAAAGGATAATTTTGGATTTCGTATTTGAGTTGCCTTTGACACCATCAAAGAGGAACTCCGTGTGGGTGATTGTGGATCGTCTTACGAAGTGTGCACATTTCTTAGCTGTGCATACTACGTATACGTTGGATAAGTTGGCAGAGTTGTATATTGCTAAGATTGTGCATTTGCACGGTGTTTCCAAGTCCATAGTGTCAGATAGGGATCCGAGTTTCACAGCAAGGTTTTGGGAATGTTTACATCAGACGTTAGGTACGCGGTTGAATTTTAGCACGTCATATCATCCTCAATCGGATGGGTAGTCGGAACGAGTTATCTAGGTGTTGGAGGATATGTTGCGATGCTGTGTGATTGATTTCCAAGGTTCTTGGGAAAAGCATTTGCTGTTAGTTGAGTTTGCTTATAAAAACAGTTTCCAGACAAGTATACAGATGGCACCGTATGAGGCCCTATATGGGAGAAAGTGTAGAACGCCTCTTTGTTGGGCTGAGGCGGGGCATAAGTTGCTTTCCTTGCTGGATATGTTAAAGGGAACAACTGAAAAGGTGAAGCTCATATGTGAGCGGTTGAAGGCTGCATCGGATCGTCAGAAGTCTTACGCGAATCTAAAGCGTTAAGAGATTGAGTTTGCAGTTGGAGATCGTGTGCTCCTTAAGGTATCGCCTTGGGAAAAGGTTATGAGGTTCAAGCGTAAGGGAAAGCTTAGTTCGAGGTTTATTGGACCTTATGAGGTTGTGGAGCGGGTTGGTCCTGTGGCTTATCGGTTGAGGTTGCCTCCCAAGTTGGAAAAGATTCATGATGTGTTTCATGTATCTATGTTACGAAGGTATAGATCGGATCCTCCGTATGTGATGCCAGTTGAGGAAGTTGAGTTGAATCCGAATTTATCCTATGATAAGGAACCAATGAGAATTATGGATATGAGTAGTAAAGTTCTTTATGGCAAGACGATAGAGCTTGTGAAGGTGTTGTGGCGACACCGAGGTGTTGAGGAAGCCACGTGGGAAAGTAAGGCGGACATGCTGAGACAATTCCCGCATCTTTTTCCTTCAGGTAAAATTTTGAGGATGAAATTTCCTAAGTGGGGGAGAGTTGTAACACCTCGGTTTTAGGCTTAGATGTTTTGGCGAGTCGGGTTGGGCCGGTGGAACCGGTGTCGGTTGTTCGATCCATTAAAATGAGGTTTAGGGAAATCAAGGTTCGGGATGTGATAAAAATATGGTAAAATTCCTAAAATCCTTTAAAATTATATTTAAGCGGTTGGTTAAATCAATTTTATAAAACGAGTTTTCAAAAGTATACATTTTGGGCAGTGACCAAAATGTAAAGATTTAAAAGTTGGGAAAATGTGTTTTTCAAGAAGTTTCAAAATCTTAGAATCTTTAAGGAGCTACTTGGCAATTATGCCTTTTCCGTAATTTGGCATGTGTTTTAAATGTTTGTTAAATGATTAAAAAGGTTTTTAATTAATTAATTAAAGGAGAGTTAGTTAATCAGTTAACAAAATTTTTGACGAGCTTTTCATTTCTCACTTTCACTTCAGCCAAACACTCTCCATTTTCTCTCAATTTTACAGAAATTCTTTCTCTCAAATCCTCTTTTAATTTCCATATTTTTCTTGTTGATTTCTTCCATTTTTTACTTCAAGTTTCTTCAAGCTAATCTTGCCAAATTAGAGGAGAAGCAAAGATTGGAGGTAAATTTCATGCTAACCATCTAATCTGGGTTCTTTAATGAAATTCCAAAGATATTTGACTCTTTATTAGTGATTTTGATTGAGGTTTTGTTGTTGGTTTGATAAACTATTGAAATCTTGTTAGAAAAATGGATTTTAATGTGATTTTCGGATCTTGTTTGAATTGGCTGGTTTGTGGTTGTTTCCAAATGAGTTTTAAAAGGTTTTTGGTGTTGAAGTGGAGTTTTAAACATAGAGTTCCTAAAATCCTTGAGTTCCTTGATTTTTGAGGTGTTTTTAGTTGAGTTTTTGGGGTGTTCTTGAGGAATTCAAGTTGCTGGAGGTATAAGGATGGTTTTAGGTTGTTTTTGAATGTTGATTAATGCGTAAAATGTGATGGATGAGTTGGGTAATGGCTAGGCTGAGGTTAGAGGTCAATCGATTGGGTTTTCAGTTGTTTTAGATGGGTGTTTTGATGCTTTAGAGCAGAGCCGCAGGATTTCTTGTAAGTGCTGGTGTTTTGGATGCATTTTAATGCATTGAACCTCTGTTTTGGTGTGTTGAAAACATGGGATATTATTCTGGAAGCAAGCGAAGTGGTTTTGAAGGCTTTGGACGATTGATAATTGCGTCGGCAAGCGTGGTTTCGCGAGTTGGTGAGTGGAACTTGGTTTTCCAGCGTAGAAACGTTTTAGAAAATGTTTTGGGAACTTAATAGGAGCTTGAAACGCTTTATTAAGTTCAGAAGTAAGTAAAGTGAAATTCTCTCTCGGATTGTGCTAGTTTTGAACCTTTGGTTGCACTTGATTTTAATTGCATTTACCTATTGTTTTAAAGCATGTTTAGAATATATGAAATGAGGTTAATAATGCCATGTGGTTTAAGGATGCACTAGGTAAGTGATCCTTGTATGCATGTGTTGATGCATGAGGTTTGAAGCATGGTTTAATGCTCAATTTATGGCTTATCATGAATGCTTTGTAAAAACATTGAGGTATGCATGTGATATGGATTATATTGGCAAGTGATGTTATATAAAGTGTTTTATAAATGAAATTGGATATAGTTAGTCGGTTATAGGATTGAGTGCACTATAAATAAGTCGCCAAGTACCCTAACGATTGAGGATTGTTTAAGGTTGCAACGATTGAGGGTAGCTCTTGGGTGCGAACCATGTGTGTGTCCCGTCTCTCGTTAGTGGGTTATACATCTACCGATGAGTGGTGTTGAGGGGTTGTGATTTTACCGAATACTCCACCACGGGTGTCACAACGATGGAGGGTCGCTCTCGTGTCTGAGCCTTGTAATACCGGTAGAGTTTATGAAGGGTGTGGGACAACCCTTGGTAATTCATATATCCGATATATGTTTTGAATTGTTGCTTATCACTTGTGAGCCAATATAATGAAATGAGTTATTGTGGAAAATGATGTTAATGCATATTTTGAAAGAACCATATTTTGATTAAAGCTTGGCATAATGGTGTTTATGCTTGAAAGGCTTTGAATACATGTAGCAATGGTTTAATTGCTAAATTTAAATGAATCATGTTGCATAATGTTTAATACGATAATATTGATGTTAAAGTGCATGTTTTGTCAAGAAAGGCATGATGGTTTTGAAAAAACGATATATGGTTTTGTGCATTGACGATGCTTGTTGTTTTGAGCAATCCTCACTAAGCTTGTATGCTTATGCTCTCTTTGTTCATCAACGCAGACAATTAAGCTTTTGGAGGCCGCATCTCCAAGGGAATCTTACCAAGACATTTTCTAAATTGTACGTTGTGTTCTTGAACTAGTGTAATAAAGGCAATGGGGGTGTCAAATGCAATGAATGTTATTGGTTTGTTAATTTCTGATTTTGTGCATGTTTGAGATGCATATTTGGACTTGTAAATGGCCTTTGAGTTTTGGTTTATGCTTGAATTCCGATTTTAGCCTTTTTGTGTTCTTAACTCTTAGGAAGCATGCCTCTAGTCTCATTGCTTTTGAGAATGATGCTATGTTGTTGTCTATGCTTCGTGTAAGTCGTCTTTGATGAGTATTTGAGTTGCCATCTTTGTTGGGCACGTGTCGGGATGGTTTCAGACGGTTTAAATCAACTTTAAACAGCATTTTGAAACATTGCAGGCCTAGTTGTTTCAAAACACCCTTGCCTGTTTCGAAACGATGGCCTGAAATGGCCATGGTGTTTCGAAACGGTGAGGCTTGTTTGAAACATTTTACCTTTGTTAACCAGCGTTCCGAAATGAGCTTGAGGGATTTCGAAACGAACCCGCGTATCGAAACAATCAGCTCTGTTTCGAAACGTTTGTTCCGATACGAGGCTCTCTGTTCCGAAACATTCGATCGTTAGTGTAGTTTTTGAATTGTTCTGAGTTTCTGTTTCTTACATTTTGGTCCCCGTTTGCCTTGTATGCAATTGGATGGGTTCTCGAAGTCGTTTTGAGCCTAGATTTCACCAAGAAGTATGCAATGAACCTAATTAAAGGTTGGTAATCTGAATTTGCTAATAACCCTTGTATTTTATCAAATTTACGAAATGGTCCCTAAAAATTAATTTAGTTGAAATCAACGGACGATTGTGTTGTTGTTTAATCCGTTGCTTATATGAGTACCCTTAGGAACCTAATTGCATTTAGACAAGATAAAAGAAAAAAAGAGGGTCGTTTATTTAGGTAAACCTTCCCAGTTTACTTCAATATTCCCCATATGATTCGTTCCGTTCGGTCTATCGGCCAGGCCGAGTCGAGGGGGTTAGATCCACCCTTTTGGTTTTAAATGTTTTGTTTTAACAATGGAAAAGAAAACTTAGGTAAATTTGATGCTAAAAGTGATGAAGCAATATTTTTAGGTTATTCCCTAAATTTTAAAGCCTACCGGGTATTTAATAAAAGAAATTTGGTTGTTGAAGAGTCTATACATGTTGTTTTCGATGATAACCTCCTTTTGAGGAAGGAATATTGTGATGATGATAATGTAGGGATCATTGAAGCCATTGATGGAGGACAAACATCAAAGGTGGATGAGATTCCAACTAAAGAAGAGGAAGCACAAGATCCACCTCTTGAAGCCTTGAAGGACTTGGTTCTTGAGGAACATGAGGTGACATACTCAAGGGAGTTCAACCATGTCAGAGGTGGTTAAATCTAGGGTGATCCATCCAAGGGGGTAACAACTAGATTCTCTCTCAAAATTATGAATCATTTTTATTCATCTCATGCATAGAGCCTAAAAATATCAAAGAAACATTAAAAGATGATTTTTGGATATTGGCCATGCAAGAGGAACTTAATAAATTTGAGAGAAGTAAAGTATGGACATTAATTGATAGGCCTAGTAATCAATCTACTATAGGAACTAATTGGGTATTTAGAAACAAACTAGATGAGAGTGGTAACATAGTGAGGAACAAGGCTAGTCTTGTTGCTCAAGGTTACACTCAAGAAGAGGGAATTGATTTTGATGAAACATATGCACTCGTAGCTAGAATGGAAGCTATTAGGATGCTTCTTGCATTTGCATGCTATCATGATTTCAAGGTTTTTCAAATGGATGTGAAAAGTGCTTTTCTAAATAGGTTTATAAATGAAGAAGTGTATGTTGAACAACCATCGGGTTTTGAAGATCCACAATTTCCAAATCATGTTTTCAAACTAACTAAAGCTCTTTATGGTTTAAAACAAGCTCCTATAGCTTAGTATGAAAGACTTTCAAACTTTTTAATTCAAAAAGGTTTTGAAAAAGGCAAGGTGGATACTACACTTTTCATTAAAAGATATGGCAATGACATCTTAGTAGTTCAAATATATGTTGATGATATTATTTTTGGTTCTACTAATGAATCTTTTTGCCAAGAATTTTCTAAGCTAATGCAAGGTGAATTTGAGATGAGCATGATAGGAGAGCTCTCATTCTTTTTGGGGCTCCAAATCAAGCAAAGGAAAGATGAAACCTCCATCAATCAAGAAAAATACATAAAGGACATTCTCAAGAAGTTTGGCTTGGAGAACGTAAAGCCTCAAGCCACTCCAATGAGCTCATCAATCAAGCTTGACAAAGATGAAGGAGGTAAGTGTGTCGATTCTAAGCTTTATAGATCTATGATTGGCCCTTTGCTTTACCTTAACGCAAGTAGACCGGATATTATGTTTAGTGTTTGCTTGTGTGCTAGGTTTCAAGCTAGCCCTAGAGAATCACACCTAGTTGCCATTAAGAGAATTTTTAGATACCTTAGAGATACACCTATTTTAGGTTTTTGGTATCCTAGGGATTCCTCTTTTGACCTTCATGCTTTCTCCGATGCGGATTATGGGGGATGTAAGATAGATAGGAAAAGTACCTCTGGAACATGTCAATTGTTAAGTAGTATGCTCGTATCTTGGTTCAAGTTCTTTGGGTGAAGCAACAACTCTTAGACTATGGTGTTCAAGTAGATACCATACCCCTTATGTGTGACAACACTAGTGCCATTTGTCTCACTAAGAATCCCATCCAACACTCTAGAACCAAACATATAGAAATTAGACATCATTTCATTAGAGATCATGTCTTGAAAAATGATGTAATTTTAGAATATGTTGATACCTTGAACCAATTAGAGGACATATTTACCAAACTTTTAGATAAAGAAATTTTTTGGATCCTTAGGAGAGAGTTAGGTTTAACCACCCTTCCTTGACCCTTTTAGGGCCCAAATGACCAAAAATATGCTTGAAATTATTTGATGATCATGCTTGTGTTGATTTGCCTCCTTCTGCATCTATGCTTGTTGTTAGGGGGAGTATGCAACTGTTTTAGTCTATATAACATGCTCATATATCAATTACATGCATTTAGGCTTGATCTAAGTTGGCTTTTTGGACTTAAAACCGTCCAAAATGCATTTTCTGGCAAAGGTGTATCGAAACAAGTGCATTTGTTTCGATACAGGCTCTCACTTCTCAAAATAAGTTGGTTACTATAATTTGTCGTATCGAAACAATGTCTACGCGTTTCTACACGGGTTCATGGTGTTGTTCCGAAACATCTATTACCTGTATCGAAACAGGTCTTGTACCGAAACGACTCAGAAGAGTTTTGACCCCCCCGTTCTGATACGCCAAGTGGCGTATCGATACGCATTTGCGCATATTGTTTAAATAAGACTTAAATGAATATCTAACTTTAATTAAAACTCAAACTCTCTTTTTCTTTCAAACCCTATCTAAAAACCCCTATGTAAACTCCTCAAATCTCTTGATTTTTCACACCAAAACCTAAAATCTTTTGAGGGTTTTCAATCTACATATCAAGGCTAAGGCTTTGCAAGCAATTTGATGCATTAATTATCCTTCATTCATCCAATTTCCTATATCAAGGTATAAACACTTTTCTTTTCTTTTTTAATTTTCGGTTGATTTTCTTCAATGTTTTTACTCAATTTTTGTATAGAATATATACTTATAGTACGGATTTTGAAGTTTTTGCAAAAACTATTTAAAATTTGAAAATTTTTGGTTCGAATATAAAATTCATAATGTATATTTTTCTTTACTATTTTTTGAAATTCTTTTTACCAAAAATTCATTTTATATTTATATATGTTTTTACACTATATTGTATAGATTTTTATCAATACCTTGACTATTGGATTGAATTTGGTTGATTTACACATACATGTGTTTTTGTATCTTGATTTGTTTTCAGATTTCAAATATGGGTTCTAGAAAGAGAGTACGAACTCATGAGGCTGGGGGAATTACAAACAATTATGACGAACCCCCTCGTCCCAACCTCACTCTACTCTATCAAAATAGTCTTCGAATATGGGTTCAATACCCTTTTTGGATTCTAAACGTTTTCAATTTCATTATCTCCCTCTATTGAGGCGTTGGTGTTTCTTGCCCTTTTTGAGCTTACCCGGTACTTTTTACCGTAGCATGGTTCTTCTTTTTTATTCCAATGCCTGATGTATTTCCAATATTGATCGTTCTCAAGTTATTACCATTGAATCCTACATCATGGGGAAGAATTTTTGGATTGACCCTCAAACTTTGGTCAATGTTTTTAGGTTTGAAGATGAGGGTATTTCGGATGAAAACTCTTTGGGACACACTCTTGGTGGCTCCGTTACGGTCCTTGATGCTCATGATCGCATCCTTCATCTCATGGTATCTTGGTGGTTTCGTCCATCTGGAGGAAAGTTCTCCTACATCCACCAAGTCGACGATTTTTGACTTCGTTGATTTCGCGAGGAACGTCGACCAAATCTTTGCCGAGATGGCGCATCTTGTCCAAAATCATAACTCGAATCTTGTCACTTCCTTCACCTATGGAACCACTTGAGTTATTTGTTCTCAAAATTGGGGATCAATTGCTCTCTTGATTTTCCGGAATCTCTCAAGGATCAAATCGATGAGCGCACTCTTCTCCGTTGCAAGTTTCACTTCATTGATGGAGACTGGATTCGTGTTGAGAATCCTCTTCAAGTTGCGGCCCCCGATCCTCAACCTCGAGTTGCTCCACCTACAATGAAGCTCTCATGACTTTTCTCACCGTGAAATTCAATGGCTTGCAAACCAACATGAACTCCACTTTTGCCGCTATTGACACTCGTTTCACATCCTTGGAGGAACGTGTTCAAAATGTTGAGAATCGACTTACTTCAGTTGAAACTCAACAAGCATCGATGGATGTAACCCCCTAGACCTGCCTATACGTTACCACGGATCCTAGGAAGTTACATTAGGGCCACCGGAGCGACCCATGTTAAAATTTTAAATAAACCAAATTGTTAAACTATTAGAATCATAAATCAAGTTTTAAATAAATATACAATTTCATAAATCTTTTAGACAATAAAATAAAATCGTGATACAAGTTACGAAAACATATTTCAGACTCATATATAACACAAGACGTGACATACATGCCCCCTTAATTACACAGATACAATACTCCGCGAGAAAGCCGAAGAAACTCCCGTACCAACGTTGGTAGTTGCAACCTGGTCGATCCTTTAACCTGTGATGGTAAAAACAGCGTGAGCTTCGAAAAGCTCAGTAATACAAACTACCAGGAGATGCTAAAAGCACAAGCAGGTATATGGTAAGCTTAACACTGTCATGATGAACTGGGTAATGGTAAGCTCAAATTACGATTCGATATTTCAGTGGAGAAGTATACCAGAAGGTGACAGACTTGTTCTTTATTTGCTCACTCGAATCTTAAGGAATGTGTCTAAAGCCAGAGATTCAGATTTCACAAGTTGAATCAAGGAGTTCAGAGTGGTTCATTAAGCACAAATTGTAATTTTACGGAGAATTAAACGTTGATACATTAATTTAATAGGGTATGCTTTAGAAGAGTGCAGAAATTTTTATTTATTTATATAACTATCCTCCAACCGAACTCCAGAATGCAATTCCCCCTGAACTGCATACAGAAGGTCTTACCCTAGGCTTGAGGCGTAGGAGCCTACCTAAGGGAATGCCTTAGGTCCAGAAAGACTTACCCTAGGCCCGTGGGCGTATGAGCTTAGGTCCAGAAGGACTACCAGCGCTGAGCCTACAGATCTTCATCATATCCCAGATAATATACCCAAATGATTTCAGTTTATATTATGAAGACAATATTACAGAAAATAGATATCAAATCTATTTTTATACTAGAAGACAGTTAACAAATTTATTTTATTATCATTATTATTATTTCGTATTCAATGTCATATATCAGATATATTTTCATATCAGAGGTCAGAAATCAGAGAATTACTTTTCTTTCGCATTACAGTATCATACCTTTAAATTTTAAGCATATGGTCCTGGTTTAGAACAGAAAGTATTTACATATACATGGTACACGTTTTATGGCCCAATTCATTTCTTAGAGGTACTTGATAGATATCAGAAAGGTGACATTTTAAAAATTTTGGACTGATTTCAGAATGAGGTCCCTGCGAATAGGGGAGTTCGATAAGACGGGTCGAATCAACATCGAAAGTTGATGCATCAGAATCATTGGGATGTCAGATATTTCGAGGGTGATTCGATTGTTAAAGCTTACAAGGGTATTGTTGGTCATTTTGACCTTCGGGGGTAATTTGGTAAACTGAACCAACAAGGTATAAACGGTGATGTACCGAATTCAAGAATTCTAGCTGCTCTTCAAGCTTTCGAGTCCCTCTCAACTAATTGAAACCATTAACACAAAGTCTGAAATATAATCAGATAAGTATATCTTAAGCATTCATTTCCAGAACTGATTACATCGTAACAACAAAGCAGTTCGTCTTCACCCTACATCAACTGAACTTACTACAAGAGGTCAAAAATTTATACAAGCAGCAATTTTCCAAATTCCTGAACATGCATATAACACCCGAACTCGTTCTATAGCATCGAATTTATCTTTTTGAGGAAACATGTCGCTCTTACCAATCGCTAAGTACTTTCTCCAAATAACCCGAACATGTAGCCACGTGGTATCTTTCCAAAATTACGATAGTATCAGAAATGGCCAACAAACACGGACCGTGAATTACCACTTTAGAGTTGTTATATTGTCCAGCTTTATTGGTATTCCTTATTCCAGTCTTGGAGGTAACTTCAGTCATTTCAACATTCGCAGGTATTTCAGATGCTTCATATCCGTAGGTGTTCCAAAACAAATTCTGAGCCTTTCGGCCATTCCAACTATTCAATCCTTTCCGATCTCGAGGGTATATTCTTCATTTCGATTAATTTGGCAATTGCTGCTGAGGATACATTATTCTTTTTAATCATTATGGATATTCCGACCGATTCAACTTTATCAATATTTCTAAACATTTCAGTCATCTCGATCAATTCAGCAATTTACGCGACTTTGTCTAATCCAAACATACAATTATTTTCTCGCAAATGTCTTCAGAGAATATTCAATCTCAAAAAGGAATCTGAGCAATTTATAGACTCAAACGTGAAGCCTCGCTAATATAACTTCCCAAGAAAATTTCAAGATTTTTAGAATGATTAGATGGTTTTACCGGACCTGGTGTAGATTCTACGACCACTTCCTTAATATAGGTATTTTAGTCGTTTTCATACATCAAGGGCATTTTTGTAATTCATTAGCAAAAATAATCAGACTTAGAGATCAAACGTTTTTATTAATCGTTTACTGAACTTGGAAGTCCTTTCGATTTATCAAACCTCTTATTTGAATAATTGCCTTAGCCATTATTATTTTTATATCATAAGTGATTGACATAATC
This sequence comes from Hibiscus trionum, assembly GCA_030270665.1. Lineage (NCBI taxonomy): Eukaryota > Viridiplantae > Streptophyta > Magnoliopsida > Malvales > Malvaceae > Hibiscus > Hibiscus trionum. The sequence continues at coordinate 9,477,174 of BSYR01000053.1, forward strand.
GGAAATAATCATATTCTCAAACATGGTCGTGTAAAAATTACCGAATACCAACATGTTGCAAAAGCATGCAGAAGGTAGTAATGTATTACCTTGGCTCCGAGCTACAACGATCGATCTGCGAACGACATTCGAACACCCTTGAACCCATATTTGTCATCCCTCAACAATTCGTATTCCGGGAATTATGAGTTCCTTCAATTACACAAATCCCAAGACCAGGCCTCATACACAAAGCACTTAACCAATTAATTAAATACATATACAAGTTCGGGTTTGAGGTCAGATTCAGAGGCTTTCGGGTTGAAATTTTACGAAACGGGCTTCAAAATCGGACTCGAGACGTTGAAAAACAAAAAACGGAGTTTTCGGAAAATTTGACTTTTTGGTCAACGGTCAAAGTTAACGCTGACGTCAGCAGGTCAAGGTCAACGCTGACATCAGCAGTCAACTGGTAAGGGTCAACTGAGTTGACTCTGGCTGACTCGGCGAGTTGACTCGGCTGACTCAGACGAGTTTGCTCGGGTTGACTCGGACGAGTTGACTCGGGTTGACTCGGTTCGGGTTTGGGCCAGTTCAGACCGGTTCGGACCAGTTTAGACCGGGTTGAACCTGGTTCACTTACCCAAAATTTAAACTCGCCGGCCAATCGTCGGAGGAGTCGCCGAAGACACCCTATTTACACCGATTCTGTCAGAAATGAGACCTTACCAACACAACCATTTAACCCACTCATTAGAAACATGAATCAAGCTGAAATCAAGCCTTAAATTACTTAAAAAGCCAAAATCTTGCCAGAAATATATATTACTCCGATGAGGCCCTTACCATCGTCAAACGAGTGGTCGGGCGATTGGGTTTTGCATGCCACTTCGTCAGGAGCTCAGATCCGATGGCTTCGTCGCGAACAGACGGTGGACGAGGCCGGAAAATGCAGGAAACGGAGGCGCGCAATTTGGGCTTTCCGGCCGAAACTTCAAGCAAGCTTCACCGGCAAAATACGGCTCCGTTATGCGCGTGGAGACCATGGGTTTTCTCAGGTTGAAGCGGCGCTTCTGATGGCTGGGGCGGTGGCAGCCACGGACGGGCGGTGCGGCAGATTGGAGCCGGACGGTGGGGGAGAAGGTGAAGGGTCGAGAGAGGGGGAGAGAAATTTGGGTATTTTGGGGTTTTAATTATGGTAGGCAGATCTGGATGGTTATAATAAATTTGGTTCAGACTATTCAAATATAATTCAAAATAAGTTTGGTGTAAGAACTAACCATAAGTGATCCTTAGCACAAATGGTTAAGGCTCGGGCTTACAAGGCTAAGGGTCACAAGTTTGAACCCCTGAGTTGGCATTTTTTTTCCATCCATTTTCCCCCTTCTTTAGCTCAAGGAAAACTTTAATATTTTTAGGGGTGTTACAACTCTCCCTCCCTAAAAGGAAATTTCGTCCTCGAAATTTACCAGGGTCAGAGTAATGCAGAACTACTCTTTCGTCTGTTCTTGTACTAAAACTTATCTATCAGGGTATCCTTGTTTCTCAGGACGCTCAGATGGTCACAGATCAATTTGGTATCGCTTCGGTCACTCGGACTGACATTAGACTCACAACCATCCCAGGATGTATCTCAACTCAATTGATTAAAATGCAATACATGAATCCATACAAAACTTCATACGGAGCCACATGAACACTTATCTCATAACCGTTATTATTATTATGGCATACTCAGTCATGACTACAAAACATTCTCGTCACTACAAAAGTCAATCAGACAGTCCAAAAGTACATCTTTCAGAATCTAAATTACTTTACTAGGTTGACCATCAATTTACGGACGGACAATTGTGCGTGAAATTCATACAAGTACTCAAAGCTTCAACTAGTGCCCTCCAGAATCAGGATGTAATCATCATATTTCAGTAACTAGGATGCATATGACGGTACATGCCACTTTTCCCAGAAATGACTTACTCCCTGCCGAACAAACACAATCCAAGGTTTCGAACGGATGACGCTTACTTTCAGCTCAATGTTCAGGCAACTGCTTCCTTCGTGTATAACAGAGCCACCACATAATCTACACTCTCACCAATCTCACGGACACCTTTATTTTAAATTCGCAATACTTTTATCAAATTTTAATCAGAATATTCTCAAACACAATCACTATCACCGAGCTGCATTACAAGTAATCTTATATCGATTATCTCATAAGATCAAACATTTATTCTTAATCTGATTCAGATCTTCGATTTTTACATGCATAAATCATCTCAGGTTCATTATCCAGATTCTAATCCATTAATTTAATCCAAAACACAGACGAACGATATAGACATTTCTTGCTAGTACAAATTGATCTATGGAAGGCAAAATGCTGAGATTCACTTAATTCAGAAGAAGGGATTCGACATCGAACTTTCAGCTCGGAGGAGTACGGTTATGCTAGGGGCATGCACAGACCAGACACCCTATGACAGACGATTGGCCGATCTACCCAAAATGACGCAACTCTAAGCTCTGATACCACTAAATGTAACCCCCTAGACCCGCCTATACGTTACCACGGATCCTAGGAAGTTACATTAGGGCCACCGGAGCGACCCATGTTAAAATTTTAAATAAACCAAATTGTTAAACTATTAGAAACATAAATAAAGTTTTAAATAAAAATACAATTTCATAAATCTTTCATACAATAAAATAAAATCGTGATACAAGTTACGAAAACATATTTTAGACTCATATATAACACAAGACGTGACATACATGCCCCCTAATTACATAGATACCATACTCTGCGAGAAAGCCGAAAAAACTCTCGTACCAACGTTGGTAGTTGCAACCTGGTCGATCCTTTAACCTGTGATGGTAAAAACAACGTGAGCTTCGAAAAGCTCAATAATACAAACTACCAGGAGATGCTAAAAGCACAAGCATGTATATGGTAAGCTTAACACTGTCATGATGAACTGGGTAATGGTAAGCTCAAATTACGATTCGATATTTCAGTGGAGAAGTATACCAGAAGGTGGCAGAGTTGTTCTTTATTTGCTCACTCGAAACTTAAGGAATGTGTCTAAAGCCAGAGATTCAGAAGAGATTCAGATTTAAGAAGTTGAATCAAGGAGTTCAGAGTGGTTCATTAAGCACAAATTGTAAGTTTACGGAGAGTTAAACTTTGATACATTAATTTAATAGGGTATGCTTTAGAAGAGTGCAGAAAGTTTTATTTATTTACATAACTATCCTCCAACCGAACTCCAAAATGCAATTCCCCCTGAACTGCATACAGAAGGTCTTACCCTAGGCCTGAGGCGTAGGAGCCTACCTAAGGGAATGCCTTAGGTCTAGAAAGACTTACCCTAGGCCCGTGGGCATAGGAGCTTAGGTCCAGAAGGACTTACCAGCGCTGAGCCTATAGATCTTCATCATATCCCAGATAATATACCCAAATGATTTCAGTTTATATTCAGAAGACAATATTACAGAAAATAGATATCAAATTTATTTTTATACGAGAAGACAGATAAAAAATTTATTTTATTATCATTATTATTATTTTGTATTCAATGTCACATATCAGATATATTTTCATATCAGAGGTCAGAAATCAGAGAATTGCTTTTCTTTCGCATTACAATATCATACCTTTAAATTTTAAGCATATGGTCCTGGTTTAGAACAGAAAGTATTTACAGATACATGGTACACGTTTTATGGCCTAATTCATTTCTTAGAGGTACTTGATAGAAATCAGAAAGGTGGCATTTGAAAATTTTGGACTGATTTCAGAATGAGGTCCCTACCAATAAGGGAGTTCGATAAGACGAGTCGAATCAACATCGAAAGTTGATGCATCAGAATCATTGGGATTTTAGATATATTGAGGGTGATTCGATCGTTAAAGCTTACAAGGGTATTGTTGGTCATTTTGACCTTCGGGGTAATTTGGTAAACTAAACCAACAAGGTATAAACGGTGATGTACCGAATTCAAGAATTCTAGCTGCTCTTCAAGCTTTCGAGTCCCTCTGAACTAATTGAAACCATTAACACAAAGTCTGAAATATAATCAGATAAGTATATCTTAAGCATTCATTTCCAGAACTGATTACATCGTAACAACAAAGCAGTTCGTCTTCACCCTACATCCACTGAACTTACTACAAGAGATCAAACATTTATACAAGCAGTAATTTTCCAAATTCCTGAACATGCATATAACACACGAACTCGTTCTATAGCATCAAATTTATGTTTTTGAGGAAACATGTTGCTCTTACCAATCGCTGAGTACTTTCTCCAAATAACCCGAACATGTCGCCATGTGGTATCTTTCCAAAATTACGATAGTATCAGAAACGGCCAACAAACACGGACCGTGAATTACCACTTTAGAGTTGTTATATTGTCCAGCTTTATTGGTATTCCTTATTCCAGTCTTGGAGGTAACTTCAGTCATTTCAACATTCGCAGGTATTTCAGATGCTTCATATCCGAAGGTGTTCCAAAACAAATTCTGAGCCTTTCGGTCATTCCAACTATTCAATCCTTTCCGATCTCGAGGGTATATTCGTCATTTCGATTAATTTGGCAATTGCTACCGAGGATACATTATTCTTTTTAATCATTATGGATATTCCGACCGATTCAGCTTTATGAATATTTCCAAACATTTCAGTCATCTCGATCAAGTCAGCAATTTACGCGACTTTGTCTAATCCAAACATACAATTGTTTTCTCGCAAATGTCGTCAGAGAATATTCAATCTCAAAAAGGAATCTGAGCAATTTACAGACTCAAACGTGAAGCCTTGCTAATATAACTTCCCAAGCAAATTTCAAGATTTTTAGAAGGATTAGATGGTTTTACCGGACCTGGTGTAGATTCTCAGACCACTTCCTTAATATAGGTATTTTAGTCATTTTCATACATCAAGGGCATTTTTGTAATTCATTAGCCAAAATAATCAGACCTAGAGATCAAACGTTTTTATTAATCGTTTACTGAACTCGGAAGTCCTTTCCATTTATCAAACCTCTTATTCAAATAATTGCCTTAGCCATTATTATTTTTATTTCATAAGTGATCGACATAATCAGAAATAATCATATGCTCAAACATGGTCGTGTAAAAATTAACCGAATACCAACATGTTGCAAAAGCATCCAGAAGGTAGTAATGTATTACCTTGGCTCCGAGCTACAACAATCGATCTGCGAATGACATTCGAACACCCTTGAACTCGGATTTGTCATCCCTCAACAATTCGTATTCCGGGAATTATGAGTACCTTCAATTACACAAATCCCAAGATCAGGCCTCATACACAAAGCACTTAACCAATTAATTAAATACATGTACAAGTTCGGGTTCGAGGTCAGATTCAGAGGCTTTCGGGTTGAAATTTTACGAAACGGGCTTCAAAATCGGACTCGGGACGTCGAAAATCATAAAACGGGAGTTTTCGGAAAATTTGACTTTTTGGTCAACGGTCAAAGTCAACGCTGACGTCAGCAGGTCAAGGTCAACGGGGGTCAAGGTCAACGCTGACGTCAGCAGGTCAACACTGACATCAGCAGTCAACTGGTAAGGGTCAACTGAGTTAACTCGGGCTGACTCGGCTTACTCGGACGAGTTGACTCGGGTTGACTTGGACGAGTTGACTCGGGTGACTCGGTTCGGGTTTGGGCTAGTTCAGACCGGTTCGGATCAGTTTAGACTGGGTTGAACCCGGTTCACGTACCCAAAATTTAAACTCACCGGCTGATCGTCGGTGAAGTCGCTGGAGACACCCTATTTACACCGATTCTGTTAGAAACGAGACCTTACCAACACAACCATTTAACCCACTCATTAGAAACATGAATCAAGCTAAAATCAATCCTTAAATTACTTAAAATGCCAAAATCTTGCCGGAAATATATATTACTCTGATGAGGCCCTTACCGGCGTCAAACGAGTGATCGGGCAATTGGGTTTTGCACGCCACTTCGTCAGGAGCTCAGATCCGATAGCTGCACCGCGAACGGATGGTGGACGGGGCCGGAAAATGTAGAAAACGGAGGTGCGCAATTTGGGGTTTCCGGCCGAAACTTCAAGCAAGCTTCACCGGTGAAATACGACTTCGTTATGTGCGTGGAGACCATGGGTTTGCTCGGGTTGAAGCGGTGCTTCCGGTAGCTGGGGCGATGGCAGCCACGGACGGGCGGTGCGGCAGATCGGAGCTGGACGGTGGGGGAGAAGGTGAAGGGTCGAGAGAGGGGGGAGAAAATTTTGGGTATTTTGGGGTGTTAATTATGGCAGGCAAATCTGGATGGCTATAATAAATTTGGTTCAGACTATTCAAATATAATTCAAAATAAGTTTGGTGTAAGAACTAACCATAAGTGATCCTTAGCACAAATGGTTAAGGCTCGGGCTTACAAGGCTAAGGGTTACAAGTTTGAACCCCTGAGTTGGCATTTTTTTTTTCATCCATTTTCTCCCTTCTTTAGCTCAAGGAAAATTTTAATTACTTTAGGGGTGTTACAATGGACATGTCTTTTATCGGCTTTTATGGCGAGTGCTAGCAATTTAGAAGGAGCATCGCTAATGATGAAGATGAAGATGACGATGAGCCTTAGTTCTTTGCATCTCATTGCAGAGCATCTAGTTTAGGATTTCCCTTTTTATGCAGCTATCTATGTTTTGTTTTAGGACCTATGCTTTGATCTCTTGTTTTTAGGTATTAAGTTTGGATAGTTTGGAACTTTTGCTTTGGTTTATTATGCCTAATGATATTATGTTGCCTTAAGTATGCTTTGTCTTGTGCTATATTGCTTTATATCTTGGTTATATTCTTTATTCCTTCATTGATTTTGATATAATAAAAAGGGGGAGAAGGTTTAAGCTAATTTTTTTTAAAAATATTTTCCATAACCTAGCTTCAATTTAGGGGAGTTTACTTAAAAATTTACTTTGGTTTTGTTATATCAAAAAGGGGCATATTGTAAAACCAATGTTTGATTTTTATATAACAAATAATCTAAGGACCAAATTGCAAAGTAAATAAATTTTTAAGTACTCAAAAGACTCACATTTGACAAGTAAATTTTAGACTTAAATTGTTTTAAAGTCAAAACTTAAACCCCATAAATTTTTTTAAGTGTTTTAAAGCCAAATTACTCAAAAATCGTCTAGGCGTTTCGAAACAACCCCAAGGTGTTTTGATACGAACTGATTTTAGAAGCTTACTGGAAAAAACCCCGTTTTGATACGCAATTCCTTGTTTCGAGACTAGGGTTTCGAAACGGGCTTGCCCGTTTCATTACAACCTTCATCTGGGCTTTTATTAAGTGTCGTTTTGAAATGGCTCATAACTGTTTCGATACAGGGGTTAAATATTTTCAAAATTAAGCATTAAATGAACTAGCCGTTACTTGTCACAACGGAATTTAGAAAATTTGTTAACTATTTTGATATACCCCTTTTGTATTTTGAAACGGTGTTTTACAGTTTGAAATGGTTTCGATATGGCCTATAGCCGTTTCGATACGGTCCCTTTTTTATATATAACGACTCTTTTTTTTGAGGTTGTTCTGATACAGGGCCACATGTTCCGATACGGGTAGTTGCAGAACTACATTTATAGAGGGAAGAGAGAGCCCCAGCGACTCTATTGATGATCTCAACCACCCAAATAGCTAGAAATCAATGATAAGGTAATAAAAGCAAGCCTAAAAAGCACCAGTAACAACTATTGAACCAAAAAGCAACATCCAAGCAATCAAATCCAAACCCTTGAGCATAAGTGTCAAATTCTTGTACCCAACTCATTTGGAGTTCTTCATTGTAAATCTTTTTAGAGTTTGGGGAGTGTTTATTTGTAATTGGGTAAACACTTAGCCTTTGAGAAGTATTTTTAAAGTTTTCCTATCTTTCTCTTGTAAAGAGTGTTATTGGGTCAATCTTTGGGTAGAAAGTTTGACCGGTTTGTACGGTTTCCTCCTAAGCCGAGAAAAGGGGATGACTTCAAGTTAGTAAATTGTTGAAATCCTCAGTAGGGAGCTGAGGTAGTGGATGTAGAGCTTGTTCGAAGCTTGAACCATTCTAAATCGCGTTATCTTCATCTTTTAAATTTCCTACTTGCACCCTTCAATTTTTATTCTACCAATTCACCCCCTCTTGGTGTTTAGCCATTGTTTGATCAACTCAACAGTTGTGCATACATGAAATAGACTTGAGATGAACTTGAACTTTGCCAAGTGAACCATTCAAACATCATGTATGATTCCTTTACTAGGAAGCAACCATTTGTAATGATAACACTTAGACATAGATGCTTGTTCGAATACTATGAACGCCTTACTTGACAAGTATGATAAATCTTGAATGTATCTTGTAAAGTGAAAGTTCTAAGTGTTAACTTAAGTAAAGAAAAATATGTATCTTGCTTGTATCATGTCAAAATTTGTTTGATCCTTTTATGCCTTGAGTGTGTTCGAATGCTTACATGTAAGACTGACTATGTTTACATCTCCTTGATAGATACTTGGAGACTTATGTTTATAATTGGTAATCTATAATGTTTTAAAAGCATGTTTTGTCTCTTGATCAAGTAGAATCTCGCGCTTACTTGTTAGACAAGCAACTCATCCAATAGGGATGAGTTCGAAAATTTAAATTGGCTTGCAGTCTTGTTTGTTTGATTAACCCTCCTTGGCCAGTTTGCTCCTAAGGCGGGTAAGGGGTGTTACAGTTATAGTGGAGAAGAGAAGTCTGTAGAAGAGGGAAGAAAGGAAGGAAGAAAAGTGGAAGGTTGAAATCGAAATAGATGATGAGAACATGGATCATGTATGCTTCTGCGGAGCGCGTTTTACATTAACGATAAGATGGAAAAATAATAATCCTGGTAGAAGGTTTTGGGACTATGGAAATTATGAAAAAAAGCTTACACACTTGCATTTTTTTGTTTGGTACGATCCACGAGTATATAATCAATCAAGGGTTGTGATTGTCTATCTTCTAAGGAAGATTTCGACTATGAAACATGAAAGAATGAAGAAGAGGGTTTTTAGGATTTTACTTCTTTGTTTTGTGTTTCTTCTAGATTTAGGATTAGAAAAATTATGTCCTAATTTTTTGTTACATTTTAGGACATATTTAAAATTTTTAGGGTTTTTCTATGTATCTGGGTTGTCAGAGTTGTATGTTAGGGTTTCTATTATTAAGTGTCTGGTTGCTTATTGTAATTGAATGAATATTAATGACATATTGGATTTTGGTACAAATTTTTGAATTAAATAATTCCTTAAACTTAGAAGGCAACACACAAAAATACATACTAATTTCATAAGTGATCCATAAAAAAACATATAATGTTTTTGACCATTACATAAACAAAAATCTATGTTTTGACCTTTCTATGAACATGTAAAACATGTATACTCAAAAAAATTAAATCCTAATGTTTTTTTCTTTGCATTTATAAAACATATAGGAACAAAAAGCATTCATGTGATACCTATAATCATAACAGAATGGTCAAATGCATGCATTACATAAAAAATTCAAAACACTAGGCCTCCGAGTTTTTAGAATGGCCAAATGCCAACAGAATCAAGGGTTATTCTTAGGCCTCTTTTGAATATGAGCTTCTTGTGAAGATAATTAAGTGACAGAACTCTTTCGAGTCAAAAGAAAGGTGGGGATAGACATCCATCTACAGTATGGACTGGTGGTGGGGGTTTTTGACCTTGGATTGTTGCTTTGATGCTGCCTATTAGATTGACTTGGTGTTGGTGTTGGAGTAGGAGTCAAAAGAATGGTGGGGATAGACATCCATCTACAGTATGGACTGGTGGTGGGGGTTTTTGACCTTGGATTGTTGCTTTGATGCTGCCTATCAGATTGACTTGGTGTTGGAGTAGGAGTCAAAAGAATGGTGGGGATAGACATCCATCTACAGTATGGACTGATGATTGAGTAACATAACTCTCCCGAGTCAAAGGAATTGTAAGTGTGTGCATCCATCTAAAAATATCTACAGTGGTATTAAATTTAATATTCAATGTTTAGCATCAAGATTTTTATTCAACTTAGCTTCTGCAAAAGCATTTAAGATCCACTGAAATGTGACATCAACAACAAACACAATTGTTTGATGGTGGTGATTTACACCAGCAATGGGCATAAGAGGTCGAGCGTATGCATTACCCTTGTAGGTGGTGTCAAATGCAATAACATCACAGAATATAGAGTAGTCAGCTCTCGAAGTTGAATCAACCTAAAATAGATTACGGAAACGATTCAAATTGTCAACTGAAAATTTCATGCAAAACTCGGGATCCGTCTCTTTCTTGTCGTCAAAGTAACCTAGTACTGCATTGATGTAATACCCCAAACTATGACTTAGAATTTTCTATATGATTCGTTGATGACTCAATTGGATTAATTTTTTTTGTTAGAATAACTAATTAGTGGTTTAAGGATTCAATAGAAGTTATCACCAATTAGAGGGAAAAATTCTAAGGACAAAAATAACCTATTATAAGGTATAGAGTTTTGCATGTAAAAATCTTAAATTATGAAGGGCATGCACACATGTCATGTAATGTAGTTGGCATGTGTGAGGGGAGAGTGGAATTGGACGGGCATTTGGAGTGAAGGAGAGAAAAAAAATCCCAAAATTCAATCTCCTTCCTCCTTCCTCCATAGACAAACCCGAGAGAAAAGAAAGGAGAGTGAGAAAGCTTAGTTAGGACTGTTTTAGCTCACATTGGTGAAATTTAAGCTCACACATTCTCAATAGGAAAGGTAACCATCTCGAATCTTTGTTTTATATGTGAAATTAAGATGGATGAATTGATGTGTATATCATATATGAGATATGGATTGATTCTTTGTTAGAGTGATTGCATTAGTGTATTTTTTTTTTGATAGGCAACTGTATGCATATTATTCATGAAGAAAAAACATACAGCGCGACGCAACCATACGCCTCGTTAAAAACCTCCCTAACCTAATAGAGGAAAAGAGTACGTAATGGCACGTCAAAAACAGAACAACACCTACATACAAGCTAGAAATAATGAACGCCTGTCCACACCTTCCTTAGCTAACACATCGGTGAAGCTATTCGCCTCGCGCGACACGTACTGAAAATGTATCTCTGAAATGACTTGACATGACCGATCAATTGTCGTGAAAGACTCCCATAAACGCCACGGTCGTTTCGCCGATCGCTCAACCCAACTCAACGCAACCTGAGAATCAGACTCAATCACCACACACCGTTCGCGCCATTTCCCTTCCGCAATCAACCTTACCGCCAACTCAATAGCTCGCACCTCAGCCACATTGGAAGAAGTGTTAATATCAAGATTTCGATAAATCATTCGAATGAAAATAGTAACAAATTCATATGCCATGTAATATTGAACTATGACTCAATTTGATGATGCTGCCCTTGGTGAAATTGCAGCTAGTTGTGTGGAAAGAGTTTGAAAGTAGCTTTAATTGAAAGTGTTGTGTACATATATTAATCCAAAACAGTTTTGTGATAAAATAAGAACAAGGGAAATTATGTTTTACCGATTAGGGGACTGTTTTGAGTGAGAACAAGCATGTTAGAACTGTTGTGAAATAGGTAAATTGTGCTAGAATGAATCATGGCAGAATTCACAAATTTAGGGACCTTAAGGGACTGTTTAAAGTCGAAAAATTGAATAATAATGAGAAAAGGACTGTTTTGCACCTATACAAAAATAATTGGACTGTTTTAGTGATCTAAAACAGGGATTTTCTTCTTTGATATAGAAAGTACATGGGCTGTTGTTCAAACACTGTTTTGGGGCAAATATGTGAATATATCCGACTGATTTACGAACTAAAATATAAATACTGTTCGTAAAATGATTAAGGGACTGTTTTCTAGATATAAGGGGCAGTTAAGATGACAAAGTGAACTGTTTTTATATGCAAGTTTGTATAAGTGCTTAGCTGCCCTGTTTTATGTTTACACAAAGATGTATGGACTGTTAATACATATATTTTTTACTATACTTGTGAATTTGGACTGTTTTGTATACATGTAAATGCTAGAAGGCTGTTTTGTACATGATTATGAGTATATAAAGATGTTAGGGGCTGTTTAGATGAAAATAAGTATGTGCATAATTATAGGGCTGTTTTGCAAAGTTAGGGCTGTTTGTACTTACAATTTAAGGACTATTTTAATGATTTCCATAGATTGAATCGGTTGTGCATATATGAGTGCAATTTGGGGCCGTTTTAGTGTATAGGAAAGTATGAATTTGTTTACAACCCAATGGAATGAATTTTAATGTGTGTTATCCTTCTTGTTATATTGGACTATGAATTAGGTGATGGTGCAAGGACAAGTCTGGTAACACTGTGAGAAAAGAAAAAAGGAATCGTGATTCAGGAGCGCTTAACTTGGAATAATATGCGAGTGTAGTTTAAGCCTCGGGATGGTCTGATGACCTTCCCAAGTAATTCCTTTATGTTATGACTGCTTTAATTTGCTTGGTTAATTATGTGAATATGCAAGCTTGGATGTAGACCTGACAAACTTGACCCGAGACCCGAAACCCGAATCGAATTACTCGAACCGAGACCCGATTTTGACCCGAACATGATGATCCGAAGTTGACCCGAAATAAATCGAACTGAAACCGACCCGAAATTTTTTGTTGAACCGAAATGGACCCGAACCGATTTGACCCGAACCGAATATCGACCCGATTTTAACCCAAAAATTAACATAAAATAAATGAATAATTTATTTTTAATATTATCTATTTTTAACAATATAATAAATAATAAAATGAAGTATGTTTTATTATCTTTTTGTACTATACCATGGGAGAGACCATTGCTCTTGTCAAAGTTGTGGTATAATAATATTTTATGTCACTTTGGCTAAAAATTAAATCTTAGAAATAAAATGAACAAAAATAACATTATATTAAATTAATAGACTAAATTACAAAGATTAGTTAATTTAGACTAAAAGTAAAATTTTAGAGACTAAATATCATTACGATGAGGGATTTCTATATCCGAAGTCTAAACTGTGGGGATACTTGTGACTAAATTAAATTAAACTAAAACTTAAAGTTGATATTAGTACTAAAGTGTAATATTTTAAATGGAACATGACCTAAAAAGTAATTAATCTCTAGCTTAAAAAATTGGTGGCTTATTTCCCTCCAAAATTTTGTATTTTCCCTCTCTATTTTTACCAATTGTCTTTTTCCTTTTCTTTTTTTTTTCAATCTAGCTTAAAAAATTGGTGGCTTATTTCCCTCCAAAATTTTGTCTTTTCTCTCTCTATTTTTACCAATTGTCTTTCTCTTTTTCTTAATTTAATTGAGTTTTAATTTAGATTAATTTAATTGAAATTTTACATTTAGTTTTAGAATTATTTTAATTATGTTCGTGATTTATGCTTCTAGATTTTAGTTAGCTCAATTAGATCATGAGTTTAATAAATTAATTCATTTTATACATTATTATTATTATTATTATTATTATTGTTATTATTATTATTATTATTACATACAATAAACTTTGATTTAATATAATTATATACAAAATTTTGATATGGATACATAAAGCTTTGATTTAAATATTTAATCAAATTTAAATGCATAGATTAACAAGTTGAATCAGAATTAATCTCATACACCAATAACTCTAAACTAAACCTCAAACCCTAAACCCAACTCAAACCAAATTAACCCGAAAATTCAAATGTTGACCCAACCCGAAATCGACCTGAATGACCCGATTTTGACCCGAACCGAAAGCGACCCGAACGACTAAATTTTGACCCGAACCGAAAGCGATCGATTCGATATTAACCCGACCCGAAAACAATCAATATGATTTTGACCCGATCCAATACCCAAATTGAATCCGACTCATCACAGACCCGAATTAGACCCGAACTCGAACCGAACCGATCCGAACCGAATCTAAACCGATTCTAAATAGACTGACCTGAACCGAAATGACCCGAACCGAACCCGAACCGAACGACCCGATTGCCACCTCTACTTGGATGCAAGGTATGTGTTTAAACAAAAGAAGTGCCCTATGACATGCAATTTTGCTTAATAGCATGACTACGATTTGAGTTGTATAAATGTGTGAGTTGTTTGGATAATTTGATTGATATACATGAATATATGTGATTGCTTGCGAGAAATAAATAATGAACATTGAGCATAGAGATGCTTGTATAATTCGAACTATACTCATGAATAGACATGGTTACTTGTGAAATGGAAATTGAATATCAAGCAGACAAATTTTTATGTCACTTTGATATATTGAATACATTGATAGTTACGAATGAATTAACAAATGAAATGTTGGCAATATGGCCTTTTGAATAAGTGATATGAGGCATGGAAATCACATGTGGTGATGATGCATAAATGTGAATCCTTATTGAAGGGAGGATGAAATCCTTAAGAGGATATATATATATCATTGTGGAGCTATGCTCATCTTGTTTAAGAAATGAAATGAATACGTTAAAGCCTTGCTTTCGAGTAAGTCTTAGATATAGTTGGCACGCCATACAGTTCATAAAGCTCAGTGTTGGGGTGGACTACGGTTTGGGATAGTGGTCCCTATTTGGCGATAGTAGGAGGGAAGTGTATGTGGTCACTTGGCGACAATAGGAGGGATTGACCGGTACTACGAGTACCAATATGTTTTATGGACGACCGTTGATTGGGGATTCGTGTACCTAGACTGGGAATTCGATTCACAAGGCTACGTTAACGAACAATACAAATTGAATTGTTAAAATAAGAAGGAAACGTAGTAAATTGCCTATCAAGTGATATTTAACTTGCTTCATTCGATTGATATCTTTATGGTTTAATATGATATGTTTTAATAGAGTAAGTATATGATGATGAATCGTTGAATGACTAAATTTTATACATGTTGAGAATTGATTGGCTGATATTGTTTAATTTGCTACGAAATCGATGATTTTTTATACGTGTGAGCAATCGAATAGATGGCTTGATAGTTTAGTGTAGTGTACATATTGAAAGGTTACTTGAACGGTGTATTGGTTAAATACATGTTGACTATGCTAAAATGTAAAAAAATCAGTTATGGAATGATCATTACTATGACGAATTTGTATTAAGTCGACAAGCCATTAATAAAGTCTATAAATGCTTTTAATAGCTTAAAATGATCGGTATAGTGAAGATGAGGAACTTTCTAAGTAAGTTTGATCTCTTAAGTTGATTTAATTAAAGGGTTTCCTTGTGGTTCGAATTAAACTCTTGAGCTGTTTGAATCTTTGCTTAACGTGAAGGTTAAGCCAGTCTTGATAAGTAGAAAATTTGAAATACATGATAGTCTTTAAGTTCTTATTTTACATGCTGGATAATCCCTGCACATTCGAGTGGAATCTTGCAACCTTAGTAGGTTTGATTACACCTGTTCGAACACTTACTTGGGTCTCAAGTATGTTATGTACTTTATTTTGATACTATAAATTTGGTCTCCTTCAAAGCCCGATTTAGGGTGCAATAATATGTTTGATATATGATACTATACCAAAGGAATTTAAATACTCTGATGGGTATATAAGTATGATTTGAATAGATTTGGCAATTGGCATGAATTAATCTAATTATTGTGTGTTTGGTATGAATGGACTATCAAATAAAGGGATTGACTGCATAAAGCTTATAAAATAGAAAAGTTGACAAATTGGAAAGATACCTAATTAATGTTGAAGAGGAAGTATAAGATGAATAATGTTAGTCTCTTAGGAGACAAAATATTTTAGGATAAGGATTAAGTAATGGATGTGATAAAATACCTTGACTTAATGTCTTGTTTAAGGTGAATAATAAACTCATAAGTTAAAATATTGTTTTTCTATGGAACTCGCGTGTCACGCAATTTAAATCTCTATGATATTTGGGTTTAGTTGGAATAAAGATTGGAGTTTAAATTTGGAATCAGGTGGCTTTGATAATTGGAAATCTGTAAATTTTGTTATGATGTATAAACCTAATTGACATTGGAATTAAGAGTTGTTTGAATCCTATGATTTGGGAAGGTTCTTCGAATAGCTTGTTAGATTAAGTCCTATAATAAAAAAAATACAGAAATCTGTTGGATTAAAATCCGTAATTGTGGGCACATATGTAAAATGTTGCTATTATAAAGTATGACACAAAATTAAGTGACCAATTATGTTAGCCGTGTCATAGCTATTAAAGTGTCATGGAAATAAAAGTATAGATATCATAAGATATATTTATAATTCAATGAGGGGCAGAGTTATAAATATTTAATAGTTGATTTAATAATCTATATAAAGAGGTAGTGGTCCCCAAGAAATAGGTTAACTTGTTTTATTTCCTTTCCGTTAGAGATAACATATCTTCTTGGAAGATCAATACTAAAGATTTGGAATTTTAACATCAAGATTCAAGATTTTCAATCTATCAATGAATTCAGGTACGCTTCCGCACTCGGTTTATTCAGTTTATTGTTCTTGATGATTTGATATGATAGATCTTGGGGTTTAGATTTAATATTAATTATGATTTGATTCTAACAAATGACATCAGTGCCAGATTATGTCGAATCATTAAGAACCGGTTATTTTTTATAAAATTCAAAATCGTAAAATCTTTTTCTTGTTTAGAAGCGCGGCATAATTTTTTCGCTTATGTTGATAACAAATAATTAAAGGTTATAATCAAGGGGAGATGACCAAGGATGGAGCAAGGGAGACTGGCCGCCGACAACCTTGGACAGTGTACGTGGGTAGGATATCGGAAATGCTGCACTGGAAAGGTCTATGGCAAGTGTTCGATAGGCATGGTGTGGTGCTCGACGCTTTCATCCCTCGGAAAAGGGCAAAGGATGGAGGGAGGTTCGGCTTTGTCAGGATGGCTAGCAGGGTCGATGCTGATCGGGCGATTGAACGCCTAAACAACAAATGGATTTATGGGTCTCGCTTGATGGTAAGTATGACAAGATTTGCCGACCGCGGATCGTCTTGGAATCAAAGAAATAGGGGGTTTGGTGATTCTAATCCAAAGATAGATGGGGTTGAAAAGGGGCAATCTGAAATAAATAGTGTGAATTCGAAGAGGATACATATCACGGCTAAGGTGATTCAAGGGCATGTCGATGAAGAGAAAGTGGCTATTTTACAACATTGTATGGTGGGCTGGTGCAATCGCCATTGGAGCTTGAAAGAATTAGCATCGAGGATGAACATTCCTAATCATCAAGGCTTGTCCATCCTGCGAATCGCTGGACTGGCAATTTTACTGATGTTTAAGGATGCAAAAACAAAGGCGGAGGTGTTGGAAAAGACGAGCTTTAGTGATTGCTTTTCAAAATTAGAACACTGGGATCCGGGGATGACATTACAGACTCGACGAGCATGGATTTCAGTCCGAGGAGTCCCAATACACTCTTGTTCATTTGAGACATTCGAAAACATTGCGAAGACTTGGGGTTCGCTTGTTCGAGTTGCGGAGAACACAACATCGCCGACATCGTTCGAATGCGGCTGGTTGTTGATTGAAACGAAATTGATGGAATCCATCGATACAAGAGTGATGCTAGAAGTCGAAGGAAAATTGCACCATGTATTCGTCAAAGAGGTGACGATCTTTGGGCCTCTTGTTGACTGTGAATGCACAACGGCCAGTGACGCTAGCAGTGACGAGTCATCGGAGTGTAGTTCGTCAGAGTGTGTGCCGGAATCGAGTATGGGGGATGATCAACAGCGTGAAAATTTTGAGGACGTGGGAACATGGCTGAAAGATTGGAAGTGTAATAAGCTTTGGAATGATGGTTACCGTGGGAATCAGGACGTGGTTGATGACACGCCGGTTGTCGCGCCTGGGTGTATTTTGTCGACGCCGATTCACTGTGGGATATCGTTGGGCGGCGGTGAAGCAGGGCTGGTGGGTGTTTCACCGGCATTAGGAGTTTATGATAATACAAAGAGTCCATATGGGATAGAGTTCCAAAAAATTGGAACTGTAGAAGCCAACTCGTTCGAACAACCTCAAGTGGCTGACCATATCCACGAGGATAACCAGACTGCTCTGACCGGATTTCAAAACCAATAGGGGGGACGGTGACTGGAGAAAAAGTGTCGGGCGGATTGGTTTCTGTTCCGATTACGACAAACGCCGTCGAGCAGAATGGTTTGATCCCAATTCCTGTTGAAGAGCTGGGCGGTGAACAGGCAATACGCCAAAGTTGTGCAGCAGACTCCGTTATTCCGATTTGGATTAATGGGGTGCTTAAGAAGACGAAATCGGTGAATGCTTTGTCGGGGGTGGTGAAAAATCTGAAACAGGGAAGGGGAAGACCGAGGAAGAGTGGAGGCCGAGATTCCCATACCATAGTCGCCGACTCTTCGATAACAGATTCAGATTTCCATCGCAGACAGCAAATTCTGTACCGTAAAGCTACAGCGACAACGACATTGGGGAACTTGGTGGGGGTGACATCTCTGGGTCGTGAGGAAGAGATATTACACGATTTGTCACGAGTGCTGCAGGACGGCATTCGAAATCTGTAGCAATGCGTCTAATGAGCTGGAACGTTAGGGGGTTGGGTTCTTTGTTGAAGAGGAGACGGGTGGGGGATGTAATTCGGAGGCAGCGTTTTGATATGGTTTTGATGCAGGAATCAAAATTAGAGGAGCTAGTGCCGTCGGTTGTTGCTGGAATGTGGTAAAGTGATGGTTTTGAGTTTTCTTTTTCGCCATCCGTGGGAGCTTCGGGTGGATTGTTAGTGATTTGGGAAGGTGATCGTTTTGTGCTGGAATCGGTTGAGTTAGATAGACATTTTATTGTGCTTCAAGGGCGATGGAAGCCCGAGGATATAGTTTGCTGTGTTATGGCGGTGTATGCCCCTTGCGATGTGTCGGAGCAGGAAGGATTATGGCACCGGATGTTGACAGTGATCGAAGGTTTTTCGGGACCATGGTGTGTTGCGGGCGACTTTAGTTCGGTGTTGCGTCCGTCGGAGAGAGCAGGTTGTAGCTTGACTTCAAGAGGTATGATTTCTTTTGTTTCCTTTGTGAATGCTGCGAGCTTAATTGATATGCCGTTGCGAGGAAAACAGTTTACATAGTTTGGTAGGGATAGTCGAAAGAGTCGTATCGATAGATTCCTTGTATCATCGCGGTGGTTGGATTATTTTTCTAGGATTGAACAGTTGTCACTGCCGAGAGGCATATCGGACCATGCCCCAATTCTTCTATTGTGTGATGATATTGATTGGGGTCTAAGGCCATTCCGTTTCATTAATGTGTGGTTGGAAGAGAGGCGTAATGTTAGTCGTATGGCTGAGGAGTGGTGCCGTTTGACGGGAATGGGTATTGGTAATTCCAACATCTCGGTTAAGCTTAGACATTTGAATCTATTTCTTCGACAATGGAATAAAACGGACTTCGGGGATATTGAGAAAGAAATTTCACACATTCAAAGCCGTATCGATTGTTTGGATAGTGGTGAGGAGGAGCTGGCCGTGGGGGAGGGTAGTGAGTTGTGCGATCGAAAGAGGGCTTGGTTGCAGGCTTTGTGGCGAGCGATCCGCAGAAAAGAATCGTTGTGGCGACAAAAGTCGAGAGCGACTTGGCTTAAATTGGGTGATAGGAATACTGCGTTCTTTCATAGGGCAGCGAAGTTGCGTGCGATACGAAATGCTATTGTTGGGCTGACTATTGGTGGTACTTGGGTAACTGATCCGATTAAATTACACAAACATGTTGTGAGCTTTTTCTCTAATCATTTCGCTGCGGAAGAGAGGTCTTGTAATTGGCATTTCGAGGGATCTTTTAACAGGGTGAATGCAACTGAGAACTTGGCTTTGATTGTGCCATTTTCTATCGACGAGGCATGGGTTGTCGTGCGAGGAAGTGAGGGTTCGAAGTTTTCGGGTCCGGATGGATATAGTATGGAGTTTTTCAAGAGATGTTGAGAGGTTCTAAGCGCGGATGTGGAACGGTTCTTGGCTGATTTTTTCACCACGGAAAGTTGCCTTTGGGTGTAAATAACACGTTTATTGTGCTGCTACCTAAAGTGGATTCGCCGTTTTCTTTGCATGAGTATCGCCCGATTAGCCTGCTAAATTCTATATATAAGATTTTAGCTAAAATTTTAGCTAGAAGGTTACAAGTGGTGTTGGGCGGTTTGATCAGTGACCATCAGTCAGCTTTTGTTCGCGGACGTCAGATAGTGGATGGAATTTTATTGGCCAATGAAACGATTCACTCTATGCGACATAGTCGGTTGGGGGGGTGTGTGCTGAAGGTTGATTTTGCGAAGGCCTACGATTGTGTCCGATGGGAATTCCTGGATCAAATTATGTGCTCGATGGGTTTTCGCAAGACTTGGCGGGGATGGGTAATGGAGTGTATTGGTACAGTTCGTTTATCTGTTCTGCTAAATGGGAGTGCAACGAGAGTTTGACATGGGACGTGGGCTGCGACAGGGCTGCCCATTGTCGCCATTATTATTCGTCATTGTGGCTGAAGCTTTGCATCGGCTGCTAGTACAAACGGAGATTATGGGGCTGATTCGTGGGGTGGTAGTGGCTCCGGGGGTGACGTTGACACACCTTCAGTTTGCCGACGACACCATTCTATTTTTTGAAGCATCGGTAGAAGCGGCGCTGAACATCCGCAGGCTATTATGTTGTTTCCAGGTGTGCTCAGGTTTGCGAATTAATTTCTCGAAGTCTTCCCTTTATTCGATTGGTGTGGATGGGGATTTGGTTGCATCCATGGCAGATGTACTGTGTTGTCGTCGGGGGGAGTTATCGTTTGTCTATTTGGGGTTACCGCTGGGGGTGAATCCGCGAAACATTGCAGTATGGGAGCCTGTTATTGCATCTGTCCGTCGGAAGCTCGCGGGTTGGAAGAGGACTTCGCTATCGTTTGCGGCTCACGTCACTCTGGTAAACTCTGTCTTATCTTCCCTCCCAGTATATTATATGGGCTTGTTTCGTGTGCCGAAAGGGGTGATTGCTACTATTGATAAGTTGAGGCGAGCATTCTTATGGGGTGGGGTTAATTTACAGCGAAAAATGAGCAGAGTGAGTTGGAGTTTGGTGTGCCGGCCTCGCCATCTTGGCGGCTTGGGGGTGGCTGATTTGGAGGTTTGAAACAAGGCGCTATTGGCAAAATGGTAGTGGAGATATGCTAGGGATGTAACATCTTTATGGCGTGCTATTATTGTATCAAAGTATGGTGAGGCGGCTCAGTGGTGGCGATTTAATGCTTCGGTTAGGGGACCGATGTCTGTAATTTGGAAGCAGATTGTGCAGACTGTTAGTTCGGAGGGTGTGCAAAAGCACATGGGTGAGTCTCAGTTTGTTTGGAAGGTTGGCTCAGGGGAACGAGTGTTGTTTTGGTTTGATGCATGGTGTGTTGAGCAGCCGCTAAAAGATATTTTCCCCCGCCTGTTCTCAATTGCGGTTAATCGGTTAGCACTGGTAGTGGACAATGCTGTTGAGGGGAGTTTTCAACATGGTCGGTGGGGGGACTTGTTCCGTCGTAGCCTGCGTTCTTTTGAGGCTCGGCAATTGCAGGACCTTCGGTCGTTGGTGTGTCATGTACATTTGCGACAAGGGGAGCTGGATATGCTTGTCTGGACACCGGATAAGCATGGGATTTTTTCAGTCAAAGGGATGTCTCGTTTGCTTATGATGGACAAGGTGGGTGAAAGTGAGTTTGGGGACTGTTTTGCGTGGTAAGTCCTGGTTCCTCCTAAGGTCCAGGCATTTTTGTGGTTTGCTTGGTTGCGCCGCTTGCCTACGTTTGCGTTTTTGCGGATACGTGGGATCGATTTGCGCGAACACCAAGGTTTGTGTAGGTGGTGCCGAGAGAGGGAGGAAGATATTGAACATTTGTTTTACTTATGCCCGTTTGCTCAAGGCTTGTGGAATTGGTTTCGAGGGTGGTGGGGGATTTCTTTGCCTATGCCTAAAACATTAGCGGATTTTCTTCTCCCGGATATGCATTGTTCGTTTAAAGGCACATTGAAGAAGCTTTGTGTGTCGAGCATTGCTGCATTATTGTGGTCGTTGTGGCTTGCGCGCAACGACTTTGTTTTTAACGGAAAATTTGTCCCGGCATCGGAGATAGGCTTCTTGGTCAAATTACGATCTTTTTATTGGGTGAAGACCCTTAAAGAGGGGCTGTCCGTCAGTGAATCTCATTGGTGGGACTGTCCGAGTTTATTTCGGGAAGGGGTTGACAAACAGATAGGCCGGTTGGGAGTATGTTGGGAGCCCCCTATCGGGGTAACCTTAAAATTTTCGGTGGATGGTTCTGCTCGTGGGAAGCCGGGGCCTGCGGGCTTCGGGGGGTGTTGCGTGATGCTCAGAGTCGTATCCTCGCGTTGTTCTCGGGGCCACTTGGTTCTCTTGATTCCAATGTTGCTGAGATTCGGGCGATAGCTTTTGCCTTGGATTATTTTGTTGCGTCTAAATGGGCTGATCGTCCTCTTATTATTGAGTCGGATTCCAAAGTGGCAATTGGGTGGGTGTTGCAGGTGGAGCGTCGTCCATGGCGCTTTTGGGAGTTCTTTCGTGCGATCAACCGTGCTTGTTTGACGTTGGGTTCTGTTTGCTTTTCTCACATTTTCCGGGAGGCAAACGGGCTAGCTGACGCGCTAGCGAAGGAAGGGGTGTCTCGAGTCTCTTTATTTCAGGCTTCGATCTGATGGTTTGTAAGGGGAGGGGTCTTTGGATTTGCTTTTAAAGTCGACATGTCGTACTCTTTTCCTCCGTTAGGCTTAGGGAGGTTTTTGATGAGGCGCATGTTTGACTTGCGTTGTATATTTACCTTAATAATATACTTCGCTTTGCTGATAAATTTTTTTTTTCCGCTTATATAACCTATGTTTTGCGGCGGTAAAGGCGTTAACAATCGGCCATTATGTTTCTTTGCTATTACTTGAATTTAAGTTATACACGATGGATTCAAATATTAGCATATTGAATTTGATGTTTTCAGTTGGGGTTTGACATTGTTATGTTTTTGGGTTGCCGATTATTAGTTTATTATATTTTGTTTGATTCATAATGTGGGATATTCTTTTACTGTTATTGTTGAATTTGTGATATCCTTAATCCTATATTTAGTCTTTGCTATATTTAGGGTTTCTTAATAGTAATGAATATTCGTACCCCATATCATGATTTGGTTAAGGGATTCTTTTACAACAATTGTTTTTTAGAATGTGAATTTGTCCTTAACCTTTGCAATACTGTTATAAAATATATATTTTATTTAAGATATATATAATCAATTTGGTTGGATCAAAATTTAGTTTTGATAATTAGTAATTAAAAAAATGTTAATTTGGGTTTTGTCGTGGTAAATTTACCATGATTTGAAAATTTTATAATCATGTTAGCTCTCGAAGCTTTATATTCATTTTATGTCTAATAAATTATGGTTGAATTTTGTACAAAATATTTTGCTTAAATTTGTTTGGCATTATGCTTAATTGTGTCGTTAATGTTTTCTACGAAATATACATATTTGCATTTGGTAGTTATGTATATTCGTTTCGGTTTGATTAAAATTTCAATTTTGATCATTAGGTTATTATGGATGTTTTAAGGTTTTATGTGGTTATTATGTGAATTATTCATTTATATGACATTTCTGATTTTGGTTTTTAGTTAAAGATGGAATGTTTTGAATTCGACTTTGATTCTGGTAAATGCATGTTTAAGGTTTAAGACATTTCTTTTAAGGAACAGTCAAATATTTAGGTTTTTCGAGTTCTGATAGCCCCATTCAGACAACCTTATTTTGGGTTATTTCAGAAACTTAAGTGTTATCAGAAATTTCAGTTTTAACTGTTACACAATTCTAAATTTGGATATCGATATATTTATATTATATATTTTGAGATAAAATAATTGAAACATTAAGTAACCAAAGTGACCTCTATTGTGGAAATTATTTTATTTTAAAATATAGAAGGTTTTGTGCATGTAAGTCAGATTATGTTAGTATTAATCGGCCCAAAGGAAGGTTAATAATTAACATTATTACATGTGCAACTGTATTAATAAATATGTGATAATTATTCAGTTTTATATGTGAGCAATAAATTAGCCCAAATGAAGATTTCTATTTGACATGTTCTTATTGTCAATGTTTGATTACTGTACCAAGATATCACTTGCAAGTTAATGTTTTGTCCAAAGATGAAACATTAATGGAGTGTCTGGTATCTTGATATGAGGTTTATCTTTTTTCAAATTTATTATTATTTTAGTTATCTTTTAAGTTTATTGAAAGATGAAATTAAGACAAATATTTTGAAACAATTAAATTCATATTTTGGCTTCAGATGTCTAGTATTTTAATGGATTAATTGAAACATAATGTCACCAAAGTGACCGCTTTTGTGTAGATTAGTTTATTTAAAATATTAAGATAATTATGGGTTTTTGTAATTCATGCGTTTATTAATTGGCCCAAAGGAAAGTTAATATTTGGCAGAATTACAACGACAATTGTGGTGATAAATGTGTGGCAATTATAAGGTATTTTATGTGAGCAATACGTTAGTCCAAAGATTAATCTATTGTTTGACATAGTTTATTGTCAATGTTTGACTGCTACAACAAGAGTACCGCTTACAATTAATATTACTGTCCAAAGACTTGATATTAATGTTGTGCTTGGTATCTTGAGGGGAACTAGCTATTATTTTGAATTTATTTGTTTACTTATGAATATTTATGTGAGCTTGTTTCTATTTTATTTACTTATTTTTGTTCTATATTTAGGTAATTTATTTTTGTTGTCACAATATGTTGAGAAATATTTTGATATAACAATTATGTGAAAATTGTTTTAGGGACGTGTTTAAAGATTTCAAAAATAATTCAAAAGTCCTTAAAACGTGACAAAATGTTTTGAAAGAGTTCGATTGAATACCTATATCGAACTACTCTTTTAAAAGTCGAAAAATGCCCAAAATACATGTTTTTAGAGTAAAGTTTCGAAACCTTAAACAAAGGTCTCGAAACTTGTCAGGGCAGTAGCCAAAAATTTGGAATGGCTTTAAAATGTTTTTAAAGGGTTTTTAAACTACCAAAATTTCAGTAGCCAAAACTCGTACCGATACGCCTAACCGTATCGATACGGTGTATTTTGAAATAGCCCAACGGCCATAAATGGTACTATTCCCAACGGCCATAAATGGTACTATTCCCAACGGCCATAAATGGTACTATTTCCAACGGTCATAAATGGTACTATTCCAACGGCTATAAACGGCTATATTCCCAACGGCTATAAACGGCTACATTCCCAACGGCTATAAACGGCAATATTTCCAACGGCTATAAACGGCTACAAACTCATTTGGGACTATAAATTGAAGGCTGGAACACTTGAAGAATGCAAGAGACAACATCCAAGCAATATGGTCAAGAGAATTAGAGTCTAAATCTTTATTTTACTATTCTCTTGTACATAGTCTTTAGAGAGTGTTTTTCATTGTTTTTATTCTTTACACTCTTGTGAGCTTAATTCTCGTAAACACCCACCTTGTGAGGTATATTTGTTTACATCTTTCTACCCTTGTAAAAGGAGAGGTTCTAGTTTAGCCTTGAGAGAAAAACTAGAGTGGTTCTATCTTAGCCATTGAAAAGATAGGGTTGTAAGGTTACCCTTTGTCCTCAAAAGGAAGAATTCATTGTTGAGTGAATTGGGAAATCCTTAGTGGTGTGCTAAGGTAGTGGATGTAGACTCGGTTGAGTAGTCGAACCACTCTAAAATCATCGTGCAAATATTGTCTACTATTTTCGGTTTTAGCCAATTCAACCACCAAGCAATTACAACTCTCCTTGACGGTTTCGGTGATCGATTCGAGCGTGCCTAAAAAACCCAACAATTGGTATCAGAGCCTCGTCTCCATCGAAGGACTAACATCCAGGAGCAAAGATCCAACGCTCGTAGTCCACCATACAAGAAAATGGCAAGCGATTCTACAATGATTTCATTTGAAGAAGGCCGCTCTATCATGTGTCCTCCTCTCTTCAAAGGAGAAGGTTACTTCCAATGGAGCAACATCATGAAGTATTTCATCCAAGGCTTCAACCTCGACATTTGGAGGATTATCGATGATGGACATTCGGAAGCTCCTAAGAAGAAGAAGAAAAGGAGTGTCAATGACACAAAGAAGGACCATCTCAATGCAAAGGCTATGCACATTCTTCTCTGTGCCCTAAGTGAAGAGATTTCCCAGAAGGTCTCCCCATCCAAAAGTGCCAAAGAAATTTGGGAGAAGCTTGAGAAATTCTATGGGAAAGAAGAGAAGAAAGATGATGCTTCATCATGTGCAATCCTCCCCTCAACACCTAAGGTGGATGGTGTTTTGGCTCTCGATGAGCCCGAGGTATCTTCTAACTCAGATGAATTAAATTCACATTCTTTTGATGAGTTACAAGATGCATTTAATGAATTATATTTGGAATTTGAGACCATGAATTCCAAATTTAGGAAAATGATTTCAAAACTCGAAACTGAAAATGATTTTCTTTTAAAAACAAAAATAGATTTTGAAAATCAAAATGAAATTTTGAAAAATGATTTAGAATTTTCAAAAACAAACAAAGATGTTTTAGAAAAGGAAAATCTTGATTTAAAAGTTAAGCTTGAAAGCTTAACAAAAGAAAAAGAAATCATTTCTAATAATTCATCTCATCCCATAATGGCAAAATGCTCACATTGCCATTATCATGGTCATTCGTTGCATACTTGTCCTATAAAGAAAAGAAAACCTTATAGGATTAGACAAGTATGGGTTCCTAAGGGAACTAGAGACATCGAGATTAATGTTAATGGATCCAAAGCAATTTGGATACCAAAATCGAAATAAATGTCTCTTGTAGGTGTGTTGGAGCAAAGGCAAGAAAAGCAAGAATCTTAAATGCTCTAGTCACACAAGTGAAGAAGATAGGTAACCTCTAAGCTTAATGCTTTTATTTTTTTTATTCATTTGGTTATCTAATTTCTGTTTGACTAATGTTCATGCATTTGAGCTTTTATTCAAATATCTAAACAAGCATGACATTATTTGAAAATTTTATGCATATGAATCTAATGGTTTCATTCATATGTTTGCATAAAAAAAAATTTTGTCTTGGATAAATTGAATTTCATATGTTCTTAATTTGATTTTATTTTGAAATTCAATGCCTTTAAGTGTCAAGTTTTGAGCTAAAAAGTTAATGGAATGCTTGAGTAAGGGGGAGCCAAATTTTAAAACAAATTTTTTTTAAAATTTTTTTTACCTCCATTGTTATTTTGAGCTTAAAGTATTTTAAATTCTTTTTGATATAACAAAAAGGGGGAGAGTTTTGGTTTGAAAAATTGTATTTTCAAATGAATAAGGGTGAGCTACTTACTTTTCAGATTTTCATCTCTTATTCACATTTTTTAAGTTTTTAAACTTGAAGGGTGAGAATCCCAAACAATTTTTCAAGTTGGTTTTATTATATCAAAAAGGGGGAGATTGAATAACTAATGTTTTGATATAATAATTGAAAAATGTGTTGGACTGATTTAAAAAGAATTTAAAACATTTCCAAAGTCCAAACAACTTGAAATTATGTTTAGGGAAGTTTTCAAACCGTTTTCGATACTCCCACGTGGTATTGACCACAACGGTCATAAACCCCATTGTTATTATGTACTATAAAGATTTGAATTATTTTTTATATAACAAAAAGGGGGAGAAGTGGTTTGAAAAATTAAGGGGGAGCTTTTTGTCAAAAACAATTTTTCAAAGAAGTTTTGTTATATCAAAAAGGGGGAGATTGTTGAGAAATATTTTGATATAACAATTATGTGAAAATTGTTTTAGGGACGTGTTTAAAGATTTCAAAAATAATTCAAAAGTCCTTAAAACGTGACAAAATGTTTTGAAAGAGTTCGATTGAATACCTATATCGAACTACTCTTTTAAAAGTCGAAAAATGCCCAAAATACATGTTTTTAGAGTAAAGTTTCGAAACCTTAAACAAAGGTCTCGAAACTTGTCAGGGCAGTAGCCAAAAATTTGGAATGGCTTTAAAATGTATTTAAAGGGTTTTTAAACTACCAAAATTCCAGTAGCCAAAACTCGTACCGATACGCCTAACCGTATCGATACGGTGTATTTTGAAATAGCCCAACGGCCATAAATGGTACTATTCCCAACGGCCATAAATGGTACTATTCCCAACGGCCATAAATGGTACTATTTCCAACGGTCATAAATGGTACTATTCCAACGGCTATAAACGGCTATATTCCCAACGGCTATAAACGGCTACATTCCCAACGGCTATAAACGGCAATATTTCCAACGGCTATAAACGGCTACAAACTCATTTGGGACTATAAATTGAAGGCTGGAACACTTGAAGAATGCAAGAGACAACATCCAAGCAATATGGTCAAGAGAATTAGAGTCTAAATCTTTATTTTACTATTCTCTTGTACATAGTCTTTAGAGAGTGTTTTTCATTGTTTTTATTCTTTACACTCTTGTGAGCTTAATTCTCGTAAACACCCACCTTGTGAGGTATATTTGTTTACATCTTTCTACCCTTGTAAAAGGAGAGGTTCTAGTTTAGCCTTGAGAGAAAAACTAGAGTGGTTCTATCTTAGCCATTGAAAAGATAGGGTTGTAAGGTTACCCTTTGTCCTCAAAAGGAAGAATTCATTGTTGAGTGAATTGGGAAATCCTTAGTGGTGTGCTAAGGTAGTGGATGTAGACTCGGTTGAGTAGTCGAACCACTCTAAAATCATCGTGCAAATATTGTCTACTATTTTCGGTTTTAGCCAATTCAACCACCAAGCAATTACAACTCTCCTTGACGGTTTCGGTGATCGATTCGAGCGTGCCTAAAAAACCCAACACAATATCTGTTAAATACATTCTACACTCATGTTTAGTGAAACTAATTTTAAGGAATAGAAAAGAAACTTACATATAGTATTTTAATGTATGAACATAGACTTTGCACTAAGGAATGAACAACTTGCATCTGTCACTGCGGTAAGCACCCATAAAAGGTTTTTCTGAGAGGTGAGATCGTTCGAATCGCATGAGTCTAATGATCATAAAACACGACATTCTAGAAGTCTTTAGGAGCACAAATCTAAAGAGATTATTCATACTAAGGGTTTCCTTGACGAAATTAAGAAATGTTTTACCCAAACCATTAAGGTTAAGATGACATCACTTATGCTTTCTTTGATGTCTTTGAAGTATAAGGGTCAAGGAAACGTGAGAGAGTAGATTATAAAAATTCTTTATATTGCTTCAAAACTTAAGGCACATAAGATCGAACTTTTTAACAATTGTTTGTTCTTATGGTTTTGGCACCGCTTCCTATACAATTTAACCAATTCAAGTTACAATTGTCAAAAGGAGAAATAGACTATATTTGGGCTCATTTCTCATTGTGTTCAAGAGGAAGAAAAGTTGAAGCATTATAAGTGTACAAGTACTCATTTAGTTGGTGCTCATTTAGTTAGTGTCTCTAAGAATTTGGGCAATAAAAGAAAATGTTAGAATAAAATTGCTAATGGTCCTAGTCAAAAGAAACAACAATAAGTTACAAAGTGTTGATTCTTTTGTATAAGTTAGGACATATGTGAAGAAATTAAACTTCAAAATAGAGCAACTACTTTAGTTATTTTGAGTGATCCATAGGCTGTAAGTTTTATAATCCAACAGTTAAAATTATTTTAAGGAGAGATTTATAACTTTTTAGGATGTTGAGTTTGGAGGGAGAAATAAGGTTAGATACATTGCTATTGAGGAGGAATTGAATTATAATTTAATTCCTACTATCACTTTTGACAATGTTTAGGTTTTCACACCTATCATTAATCAAGAAGTGAATCAAGTACCCCAGCAAAACAATGTTGAACAACTCTCATTCAAGATAAGATAATTATTTCAGAAGAACAAACTCAACAACCTTAAAAAAACAAGTGTCATTAAAGAGGTCCACGAGAGGAAGATGAAATAATATTTCGGATTATTATATTGTATTTCCTCAAGAAAATAAGAGTAACAATGGAATGATAGAAAGTGACTCAATTATTTTTTTATCAGACCATAAAAGTTCTAACTCTCAAAAGTGGATCGATGTCATTCAAGAATAGTATAATTTTATGTAAGACAATAAAGTTTAGAACTTGTCTCATTACCTTAAGGTGCAAACCAATTGGTTGTAAATGAATATTTAAAACCAATAGGGATGTAAATGGTAATGTGGATAAGTATAAAGCACGTCTTGTATCTATGGATATACTCTAAATAAGACATTGATTTTGTAGAGACTTTCTCTCAAGTTTCATTGAAACACTCTTATAAGATATTCATGACACTTGTTGCTTATTTTAATCTTGAGCTACATAATATGGAAGTTAAGCTTTTGTTTTTCAATGGCGACATTGATAAAAAAATAATTATATGGTACAATCATAGATTTGTGTCTAATGATACAAGATCAATGATATGTAAATTAAAGAAATTTATCTATGAACTTAAGTCGGACTCTCATTAATGAAGTTATAAATTTCATATTGATTATCTCATTCGGTTTTCAGATGAATTTGGTTGACAATTGTATATACTACAAGTTCAGTGGAAGTAAAATCAAGTGATACACATATTGCTAAAGAAGACAAATTTAGTCTTACTCAATGCCGTAAAAGTAACCTTGAAATTTAGAAAATCCAAAAGATTCTCTATACATAAGCTATTGAAAATTTAATTTATGCTTAAGTATGTATGCGTTCAGAAATTGTGTACATTGTTGGAATGTTAGAGAGATATTTAAAAAAATCTAGTATGGACTATTGGATATCAACCCCCTTAGCCCGGTCTAGACGATTGACCCGAACTACGAAGATTACACGGGGAAAACCAAAGTCAACCCGAAAGTCAACATTTATTAATTACCCTCTTTTTATATTGATTATCTCATTCGGTTTTGAGATGAATTTGGTTGACAATTGTATATACTACAAGTTCAGTGGAAGTAAAACCAAGTGATACTCATATTGCTAAAGAAGACAAATTTAGTCTTATTCAATGCCGTAAAAGTAACCTTGAAATTTAGAAAATCCAAAAGATTCTCTATACATAAGCTATTGAAAAATTTAATTTATGCTTAAGTATGTATGCGTTCAGAAATTGTGTACATTGTTGGAATGTTAGAGAGATATTTTAAAAAAATCTAGTATGGACTATTGAATATCAGCCAAATAGAGTTATGAGATATCTTCAGAGAACAAATATTACATGCTCACATGTCGAAGTTTTGGTAAGTTAGAGATCATTAGGTTTACAAACTTCGATTCTAATAGAATATTGATGCAAAAGAATTTTGTCACATGGACTGCTAATTGTAGATTGAATAGAAATACCACTTTAGTTATTTTGTGACAATAAATATGCATTCATTTATTCTATAAACAATAGGAGCACTTTAAACTTTAAGCACATAAATATTACGTTCCTAGTTGTTAAAGAAAAATCAAAGTGGTTGTGTGTCTATAGAGCATGTTGATACAAACTTCATAATTGCGCGCATATTAAGAAACTGTCACCCTAGGTCTTTCATGAGCACACTACTCATGTAAGTGTAATGTTGTTTAAGGATATTCAGTTTTAGTGGGAGTTTGTAATTTTGAAAAAAATGCTCATTCGGTTTAGACACAATTTCAATTACTTCAGTTTAATGTTATTTAAGATTATTTTCTGCAAAAATAAAGTTCTTTTGATTTATGCACACTCTGAATTCAGTAAAGTTGATCTCACTAAGGTTTAGGAGGACTAGTTGGAAATAAACATGTTCGGTTCACATTTCATGTAATTTTCCATGCTACACATCCATGATTGATCTATGTCATTTGACTATATTTGTATATGTGACCATTGATGGGTCTAGTCATGATTGATATGGCGAAGACCGCTTTGATCCTATATGAATATAGTTGATGGACGAGATTGTTATAGAATACCTATTATATAATAGCAAAATTTTGAGCTCATAAGGTTGTACATTTATCAGGAAACATATGTTGCCTAAGTGGGAGATTGTTGGATTAAAATCCGCAATTGTGGGCACATATGTAAAATGTATGTTGTTATTATAAAGTATGACACAAAATTAAGTAACCAATTATGTTAGGCGTGTCATAGGTATTAAAGTGTCATGGAAATAAAAGTGTAGATACCATAAGATATATTTATAATTCAATGAGGGGCAAAGTTATAAATATTTAATAGTTGATTTAATAATCAACTATATAAAGAGGTAGTGGTCCCCAAGAAATAAGTTAACTTGTGTTTCTCTCCTTTCCCGTCAGAGAGTTTTACTTCAAGAGATAACCTATCTTCTTGGAAGATCAATACCAAAGATTTGGGATTTTAACATCAAGATTCAAGATTTTCAATCTATCAATGAATTCAGGTACGCTTCCGCACTCGGTTTATTCAGTTTATTGTTCTTGATGATTTGACATGATAGATCTTGGGGTTTAGATTTCATATTAATTATGATTTGATTCTAACAAAGTCAAGAAGTAAATCTTAATACTGGGAAATCACAGATTTATACATATTAAACATTGGATAGACCATAGACAAGTGAGACATACATTAGCAAGCTAAGTTAATGAATCCAAGAAAGTTTACAAATTAATGCATCACACCAGCATATTCAAAAGAAGAAGAAGAAAGTTTATAAGTTAGTAGCAATTCATTTTGGTAACTGGTGTAAAAAGTATAAGGTTTCTTAGGAAATAATCGAAGGCCTATTATGATAGAACAATGTTATTCAATGCATACATGTGTGTCTTAGAACCAATTAAAAGAAGTAGTTGTGTTTGGTTGAATATTTGTAAAAGCATGTAATGGTCTTTTGTATGTGATATATGCAGTACGAGATCAATGTCTTTGAGGTTTGATAATTGATAACTTACAAGTTGAGTTAAGCCATATGGGAATTAAATTTAAGTTGTCATATGAGATCAAGGGAGCTAAAATAGAGAACATTTTTAAGTAATATGCCTTATATTTATAAATGCATTAATGATAATTGGGAAAGTTAAAGAGAAAATGTAAATAGATAAATGGATGGATTTATTCGAAACCTTGACTACTTGCTTTAATAATTATAAGCAATAATAAAATAATCTTCTCTTCTTGTGAGTTTCACTTATGCTTTGTCCAAATTATATCTAAATTATATAGGATTGATTCTGAAGGCTCATCATTCACAAGCTTCATTGAGATTCAAGCTTGTGATTATACCTAACGATAGAAATTATGAAAGAATAGAATTGGTTTTATGATAGCAACCTTTTAAACTACCTCACTAAGCATAAGATTATTTAATTCTTTCATTTGCATTTGAGATAGAGATAGCTTGTGTATCTCTTGAGCTCGAACATGATTTCAGGGTCAAAATTTATGATCATAATTTCATTAAGAATCTCCTAGTTGGTGGCACACACACACATATATATGTGTGTGTGTGTGTATATAAGCTTTGTAATGGGCCTTTTATATTCTTTTATGGCTGCTTGGATGTGAAATCCCCTTTTTGGTTATGCTAATTGGTATGGTAGGTTAGATCTATGTTAAAATGGGCAATATCTTGTGAAGAATTGGTATGCATGCTTATTCATAACTTGACAAGTGCTAGCCTTAAATTAGATTAGCAAGCCCAAGCACTTGATTATTAGATTTATTAACCTGACGGCCAGTTCTAACATAGATTCATACGTGACTTTGCCTAAAGAAAGCATATAGGTTCGTCTAATAGATTACCTAATGATGAAGGTTTTGCATGTTGAGTAGTATAACTATGCAGATTTAAAAATAAAGAATAAAGAGTCATTGTATGTACGCTTATGCATGTTGTAATCCTCGAAGATATATGTTTGAGAGTCAAGGGGGTTGATATCCTCGGCATACTTAGTAAATGACATTGTATCTAAGGATGTGAATGCTTAATTGGGTTCAAGCTATAGTTGTAATCGAATGATTGTTTATAAGTTTGTACTCTAATTGAAATCATTTTATGTGTTCGAAAGATAAATATACATGTGTGTTAAAATATGAAAGCATATCATGATCATATCTAGTAAGGTATATTGATAATGCTTGTTTGTTTGATTATACATGATTGGTGATTGATGTTAATCCCGTTTAATAGATTAAAAAGGTTTTCAATTATTCTGTTTTTCACTAAGAACGTTCGATCAAATTTCTTATGCTTGTGTTGATTTGGTCAAAAACCTATGGAAGTTTATCTAGTAACACGTTTTATGCCGGTCTTTTCCTAGGCCGCATAGAGGGTGGTACAATTGACACCCCATCAATAATTTTATTGGCTTTTATGTTGTGAAGGGCATTGCATAGGTCTTTCTTAATAAAACCAACATTTTGACAACCACCAGACTATTGCATGAAGTATTTCATAATGTGTGATGTTCTTACACCACCATGTTTCAATGTTGAAGCCTCTGCAATACCAGTCTTCATAACAGATCGATCCGAACGAAGGAAGGGTACCATGGATGGTGGAAAAAGTTGATGGTTATGTTTGTTATCCGACAATAATATTACCCAACTATCTGAAACTTCTGAATGGACCACTATTCTAGCCTTGCAACCGATCCTTGCCAGTGGTCGTAGAGCGCGTGAACGTCGAGCCTCATCTACTTTTGAATTCTTGTGCCCTCATTTTGAACAACAAAACTCTTGCCTGTAAACATTTCGATTTATATCAACCTGAGTTGTTCTACAACGTGCACTAAATCTATTTCAATTTGCGTATTCCTTATAAAATTCACATACTTCATCATGTGATGAAAATGTCATGCCAACGACGTTATTTGAACTCTCTACACGAAATCGTCCTATTTTAGCATCACCTTATGTACTTAAAACTTTTATGATGAGTATACTCTGGCCCCTACGTGAATTCATATGAAATAACTGAAACATTGCATAAAATTAAGTTGCATAAAAGTTAAAAAAATTGCTTATTACGAACCTGCTTACCTTCTTAAGACTGCAGCTGCTGGCTGAGCACTGGAAAAAAGGTTTATGAGCTTCAAGATGGGACAACTTGTTCAATGGGAAGAGGATTAAGAGGAAAGAGACGTTTATTGAAGTTGGTAGTACCTGCCCTGGATGGTAGTTGCAACATTTATTGGAACTTTTAATGAACATTTTGAGAATGGTTGTTGGTGTAATAAATGTGACCATTCTTCATAAAATTTATTTCACAAGTTTCGAAATTTCATCTTCAAGTTTTGTTATTGATTGAATGTCTTAGGTCGTAGTGTTTGCCATCACGTATCGAAACTGGTATATCAGTTTTGAAACTTAAAAACAATTGAACTTTGAATTATGACATTTTCGGTTTTAAACTAAAAACATGTAACATTTTTTGTTGTCGTTCCTGCTTTTTTTATTAACAGTACCAAAAATCTTAACCTAGTTCCGATACTTACCATGGAATATATATCGAAGCGGGAAATCAAAACTAGAAGCGGTCAAAGCAAAAATATTAATGCCCTTTTTCTCTCTCACTAAGTTGTGTGAACCAATTGAATTCCTTCATTCCTTCAGTTCAAAATATTTATGTTCGGGGACTTTTCAGTTATTCTTTCACCAATCAAACATTCTAAGCACCATCTCCTTATCTATTTCAATTTAATTTGAATATGGAGGATTCGAAGGTATTTGTGGAAACCCTAGATTTTTTAAATAGCCTTGCTTTTGTTTAGATTTCATGTACTTTCCATGGCTGGTCCTTGATGTTGAAAATATGGTTGATATTATTGATGGGTTTTCCAGATTTTCTAATTATTTTGTTTAAAACCTAAAACCAGTTCAATCAGAGCATACTGGAAGCAAATGTGTAACTCCCTAAACCTGACCAAAACGAAAAAGTCAAATTTAGGAAGTCACGATTGAAACATAACCCTCAAGAAAAACCAATTTGAAAATTATAATTTAATTTAGAAATGTATAACAATAATTTAATAAATATATTATAATAAATAAAACATAAATGTTATAAATAATATTCGAGTGTTTAGTAAAAAATTCTTAATAAAAAACATAGTAAATGAATGCTAAAAATAATCCCCAAAATATAAATAACTCCAAAGTTTGAAACTACATCAATGTCACAAAGTAATAGATAATAATCTGAATAACTAAAAATAGTTTTCTATTGAATAATAAAATAACCAAATAAAATGTGAGATCCTCCAAGTATCGTAACGCCTAGGGTCTACGTATCTAAAAGAAGAACTAAGGGGTAAGTTAAAGAGCTTAGTATGCCTCTAAAGTGCAAGAAAATCATAATCATAAAACATAATATTATTTCCTTAAAATCCTTTTAAACACTATTACAAATATCACAAGCACAATGCAATGTATCACAGACATACCTTCGTTCACTCGATAACTATACCGTGCGAAACTTGAAAGGGGCACTTCCCGACCAAGTCAGCCTTTGTTCTCTATCGATATGTTCAAGATAGAGCAAGCAACACGTCAGTTCTTAAGCCACAACAAGATCCTTCGAGCCACAAGTCGATATCGTAGGGCATGGCGGATGCCCATAGTCGACCCCACCTTCCCCAAAGGAGAAAAGTTGTTTTATTAATAAAGGAAATGATCAGATTACAAAGGAAGACTCACCCACACCATCGACTAGTGGCGATATGGGCCACCTCGATGGTGTGTGTAGGACACGTACCTTAACTAGTGGATTAGTACAAACTCTGTCGACTTTCCACCCTTACATATATGCGAAAATAACTTTATGGAAATGACCCGAGTAGACATTGAAATGCTCGAAATGAAGACAATCTTCCCTAACCATGGAAATACAGACTATTTTCCCTAAACATTATGATGATTGAAATGAGGACAACTTTTTACTTACCCAATCATGAGGTCCTATACATAGTTGTCCATGGTACATCTACCCGGTTGTGGCCCTATACAGGGGATGGCCATAACATTCTACCCCCACCTAATTTGTCGACGTCCTCGTCGACTAGGAAGACTTGAGCTCCAAGCTTCATGGAATCATCTACTCCATCTTTATGTAACTGCATTGCTGGCAACGTCTTCCTAGTAGCATTCGGAGAATCTTGGCCTCTGCTACTCCTAGTTTCTCCCCTTGGAAGATCAAACAACTCGCAGAAGGGACTATAATGGCTTTCGTAGATATCATGAAGTTTAAACCTATGGCGACGTCAAAGTCATCCATATGAACTACTGTGTAGTTAATATTTCCTTCCCATGATCAAATCTTGGTCTTTATATTCTTCAAACTTCCCCATATACTTGATACTTCAGAGTTCACAGCTTTTATTCGCCACACATCCTTGGTCAGTTTTAGATTGCACCTTTCAACTTCCTCTGGAGAAATGAAGGAATCGGTTGCTCTTGTGTCTACCAAGGCCTTTGTGACTTTCCCATTCAAAACTATGTTCACATACATCAAGCCTCTCTCCAGTTCTATCCTAGCACTGTCTGTTTTGAGTGCAAAGAATTTAAGAAACAGATAGAACCCACTCTAGCTATCTAATCCCCATTGTTATCTGAACTGTGGAAAAAATGGTCTAAACCTTTTTTAGTAGTCTTCAATGTAATCAGCAGACTTCTCTACGGACATTCTGTCAGTCCGTGATGACCCTGACAAAGAAAGCAATGTAGCCCTCGCCTAGGGGAATCATTATTTTGTCCTATATCACTTCCCCATGTTGAAGGTTTCTCTACTCGTGTTACTTTGTGATTTTCCATCCCACTGCCATTGCCGTGACCATGGCCAATGCCATTACTGACACCATTTCCATTCCCACTATTGTTACCATTTCCATTGCCTCGACTAGTGCCATCACCATTCGCGAATGTACCCTTACGCTTCGTGGAACCGTCGCTATAGACACTAAGTCATTCGGTAGCAGCCATTGCCTCAGCCACATTATGAGGTCTTTGTCTCTAGACCTTGGTTCTTACCCACAATTTGAGTCATTTAGGAAAGTAGAACATTTTGTCATGTTCGGCCATGTCCCTGATGTCTAACATTAACACGACAAACTCTATCACATATTGTTCATGTGTGCGAAAGAGCTCTCAACTTCTTCTGCACATTATGCTCCACATTCTCAGGGAAGAATGCATCCTTCAATTCCTTTTTCAACTCCTCCCAAGTCTTGACGGAGCACTGACCACCATCAAATTTGGACCACCACCACAACTTGGTATTTCCTCTCAAATACATCGAGGCTATGAAGACCTTGTTCTCATCTGATGTGGTATCCACTGCTCGAAATTATTGCTCAATGTCAAATAAGAAATTCTCAAGCTCTTTGGCATCTTTGTTCCCTTCAAATTGTTGGGGCTCTAGGACCCTGGTTCTATGGCCCCCATCACATGCAGTTAAATTGCCTACAGCCACCTGGACCAGGTTGATTAGACATTTGAGTTCAGCCAACTCATTCTTGAGATCACTAATAGCTTTCTTTGCTTCATTGTCGAGTTCCTTTATGGAATCCGCCAGTTTCTCTTGAACTTCCTCAATTTCCCTAATATGATCACTCATGACCATATGAGCTTTCAAGGCAGCTATCGTAGCTTCAAGCTCTTCAAACTTGGCTGGAGCCACCGACCCATTGTTTCGACTTTTAGCCATTCTGAAAAGTATATAAGCACCGTTGTATCCTGCGAACACAGACAAGCACCACTGTGCCAAGATACAAAATAATTGTCTGTGTCCCATTGATAAGGTTAGGCACTACTGTGCCCCAAAACCAACAAACATTCCTCTTATTAACGCAACAAGCGCCTCTACACTGAAACATAAATGAGTACCATAATGTGTTATTTCTCGAGCGACATCATGATAGGATAATCATTTTAAGTAACGATAGGCACCTCCGTACACTGATTCCAATATGATTACCAAGCATATATCATTGGACTACAGGTAGTCAGTTTCTCGCTACTAAGGTAACCATAATGATTAACATCAGACACCTCTTGCATCTTTAATTCCTTCAAATCTTTTAATACCATTCGATAGGGAGCAATTACACCGGTTTAGTATTTTCCTACAAATCAATGCCAAACTCAACCTTTATGCTTGATGGCAACCCAGTCAACTCTTCCGGAAATACACCCATAAACTCACATATCGTTCGTATGTCTTGCACTCGCACTTCTTTTGTGATTGGATTCATCACATAAGCCAGAAAAGCTTCGCATCCCAAATGCAACTCGCTTCAAGAGCCAAAACCACCCTAGACAAGAATTTCACATTCTCACCTACAATCGCCACCTCATAATCATCGGTAAGTTTCAAAGAAACTCGCTTCGTCTCAAAATCAACCACAACCCTATGCTTAGATAACCAATTCATACCAAGAATTACAACGAAACCATAGAAAGGCAATTCCATAAGATCAACCTCAAACACATGACCCTGAACAGATAAAGAACATCTCTTGTACAACTTTCTTGTAACTATCATTTCACCAAAAGAACTGGTTACTCACATACCAACATATAACAACTCAATAGGAAAATCAAGCGCTTGTGCATGCTCACACAATATGTATGAATGAGTAGAACCAGGATCAATCAAAGAAAGTAATGACAATAATTGGAAAGTAAAAGTACATGCGATCACATCCATGTCATTCCTCCCTCTCGGTGTGCATACACCCTAGCCTGTCCAGCTCCGTCAGGCTAAACAATAACCACATGTGATACCTTTCTCTGATCATCATCCCTATGCGTAAAGTTACCAAGACCGCGCCTACGACCTCTCTGTGGCTCAACGACTCGCACCAGAGCTTTTCCATATCTAACGGGCTGTGGACAATCACGCTTCATGTGTCCTCGTGATCCATAGTTCCAGCACGTACCCAAGTTACCCAAACACTCTCTCGTGTGCCTCCTACCGCACCGGTTACAATCTGGTGTATGAACAAAAGCATTCTGACCTTGCTGCCCTCGACCAGGATTACCTCAACCTCACCTTGGATCAGGCAAGTACCTCCTATCTTTGTGCTTCTTATAACAATCCCTTCCACCATCATATTCAGCAGCCCTCTTTTCAGAGCTAGAACCATCCGAATGAACAACCAGACCTGAATTATGCTCGATATCCTTAGCTCAAGTGACTAAGACGTCAAAATCGGTGTAGTCTGAAGCCAACATGTAGGTCTTAACATCCTTCACCAACCCATAGCGAAAACGATCACATCTCTTCTGTTCATCGGGAACCAGCTCAGGAGCACACTGGCCCAACCGAATGAACTGAACTTCATATTCGGAAACTGACATGTTCCCTTACACCAAGGACATAAACTCTCGCTTCTTCTCATCAAGATATCGAGCACCCAAATACCTTCTCTTGAAAGATTTTCCAATGAACTCCCGAGAAATATCAGCAGGCTCCATACTCGTAGTAATGGTCATCCACCACGTATAAGCATCTCCGTGAAGCAAGGAGACAACACAACCCAACTTTTGTACATCATTGCAACTCACCTGACCAAGAATCCTTTTGGTTCTCTCAAACAAGGCCTTAGAGCCCTCAGGGGATAGACCTCTCAAACCAGCATTACACCAGGCTGAGGTGCGACCATGTGCATACCCACTATCGCTACCTGAAAAGCCCCAGCTATAGCCTGAATCAAAGGTGTCATATCAGTAGCAACTTGTACTTGCGCTGCCTGAGGTCCAACACCTCCAACACCAACTCCCGCTCCAGCTCCACCACCACTGGGAAGAGGAGGTGACAATTTCTCAACATTCTCATCTATCTCATTCTCAACCACATTACATACATTGCCTCTAAGCTCTCATCTCGGTCCCATTATCAAAACAATATAGCTAAAAAGAATGCAACAATAAAAACAATCAAGCTAGCCAAAGCAAGAGTCCAATGTGCTCAAGTTTTGGCTTTTCCAAACCAAAATTCTCCTTACATTAGTAATAATATGGCAATGGGTACCCTTAACCTCTTGCCCAACAGCATATAACAATCACAATTCATGTTATCAAATACCGTGCATTTCACACAGATCAAACAATGATCAAAACGTAGCATAATCAATCAGCGTGCATAGCATTCATCAAGGATTCAACCAAACAACAATATCACATCAACCTTACCTTCCAATTCTTTCGAAACCTGGCTCTGATACCACCAAATGTAACCCGCTCGACCCGGTCTGAACGATAGACCAAACCAAACGGGTCACATGGGGAATATTAATGTAAACTGGGAGGTTTACCTCAATAAACGACCCTATTTTTTCATTTTAACTTGACTATATGCTCATTATGATCCTAAGTGTTTAATATCGCAGCAGAATGAATTGCAACTCGATCAGACATCAATTTGGGACTCAATTGCATTCAAATACATTTTGGAGACTATTTTGTAATTTCAACAAACTATAGGGACTTCTTCACTTTTAAAGTTATCGACCTTTAATTAGTCATGTTGCATGCATATCCGTCAAAGCTTAGCTCAAAATAATTATTCATGCTCATTTAATTGCATATATAACATTCGGGGACTAAAACATAAAGAAA
Organism: Hibiscus trionum; assembly: GCA_030270665.1. Classification (NCBI taxonomy): domain Eukaryota; kingdom Viridiplantae; phylum Streptophyta; class Magnoliopsida; order Malvales; family Malvaceae; genus Hibiscus; species Hibiscus trionum. The sequence goes on from BSYR01000053.1 coordinate 9,518,891, forward strand.
CGAAACATTGAAAGATGCTTTTAACCAACTTACCAGCTGGCCGTATCGATACCCTTAGAGCTGGTATCGATACACCCACGAATACACGTCACCAAGATTCAAGTTCGACAAGATTGTATCGATACCCTTTAAATCCGTTTCGATACCCAAAAACCAGTAGCTTAAAATCGTATCGATACGGCCCCATGTATCGATACACCCCTTCAATTTTGCTTGGTTCGTATTGATACCCTTACAACCGTACCGATACCCATTGACCCGTAATGTCATATTTTGTTGGTTTTTCATACTTTAATCCATTTTAACACATTCCAATGTACTTCTAACAAGCATACAACTTAAGCAAGCATCAAACCTCAGACAAACATGACAATTTCATCAATTAGGCGTAGAGAATAACAACATTTAAAGCTATAGGCATGCTTCTTATACATAAGGCCAAATAAGAGTCAAAACACAAACCAAAGCAAAATCCAGCAATTAAAGGCCATTTACAAGTCATTAAGGGCATTTCAAACATATCTCAAACAGGGAGTTCCAAATCACAATCTCCCAACACAAAGCATCCTCCCATTGCCAAATTATTACTAGTGCGTAAACTTAAAACCATACTTGAGAAAAGTGTCACTCCTTGGTAATTCTTCCTTGCTTTCTTGCTGCCCCAAAAGTTATTTCTCTGCATTGTTGGAAAAAGAGAGCATAAGCACAATTTTTAGTGAGGGAATGCTCTAAACAAACCAACAACAACAATGCATTTTAAAACCATTTCTCATTTAGAAATCTCTATCTCATCATGCTCTTTTTATCTCATGCTTGAAATCATTTTCAAAGCAAAATCCATATCATTTAACCACCACATGTACCATCTATCTCATGCATTAGCCAAAATGCAAAGTCTCAAGGTAAAGCCTCACATGCTTAAATCTCATAAAGCATTCCTAAAATCATATTCTCACATGCAAAACATCATGCATAAAATCATTTATAACAAGGTACATGTGAAACTCATAACCATCTCATATATTGGCATTTTAGCAACATTACTCGGATTTGCGAATAGCTTGACTAAATGTCAAGTCCTACCCCGGTGGAATCTCTCATCACCGGACTCTCATGGCGGCATCTCTCATCGCCACAAAGCTTGGGTGTTTCACCAAGACCTACCGTGGTGGAATCTCTCATCACCACACTCTCACTTTGGAACGGGATGGCACTACCCCCATTGCCCGAACCAAAGAGCAGATACGAATTTTGTATTTTATAGTGCACTTCTCATCCTATTGGTCAAACAATTATATTCGGTAACAATATTCTTATTTTATTCTAATATATAACATTTTAAACATCAATTACCCAATGTTTTTGAATGCATCAACATAAAACAATTTCATCCCATATCAAATGCATATTTAGAACATAGCATTTTCACAACAACTCTATCTCTTTCAAAATCAACATTCTATCTCATGGGATTAATTAAGCAAGCAAAACATTTCTCAAATCATGCATAAACAGTGGATTATCATCTATCTTTAAAACAATAGCATGAACATGAAAATCAATGGGACATAAGCCGAGAAATGAGAGTGGAACAACTCAAACTTACTTTCGGGTTTAGATTAGTGTTTGAAACTCAATCTAACCCCCAAGCCTTGTTTCCAAGTCCTTGAAAATACTTTAAAACCAATTCCACTCACCGATCACGCCTCGCTTGCTTTGCCAAAGCGAAATCAAGCTTCCAAAGATTATGAAATTTCACCAAACGTGTCTGATACACCATCAACCACTGTTATCTCGCTGCTCTACCCAAATACACCAAATCACCCATCCAAAAACATCTTCGATTTCTATACAAACTCAACCGATCCATAATCTATTACTTCCATCAGGTTTTAATCATCAAATAACATCCAAAAACTATCTAATCACGTCCTTACACCTTCAGCAAACCTAGATTTCACACAAACACCACAAAACACCCAAATCTAACAATCTATCAACTAAAGTTCCAAACCAATTTGGGATTATTATGATAAATCCTCTATTTTAACATCATTTAAAATTCAAATCATAACTAAAATCAATCCCAAATTATACAAAACAGTAGCAAAAAAAATCCTTATAAATCACCTTTTAGAGCTTGATTCATCAGTTTACATCAATTAAATCACAAAACATTGTTGATAACCATATTTAGAGAGCCAAAGACTTGTGAATTTCATTAAAGAACCTTGATTAGAGGAGTTAAACAAAATTTACCTCTAACCTTTGCCTTTTCCTTCAAATGATAAGATTTTGTAGAAATCCTTCAAGATTGCTTTGAGAATAATGATGGAAAAACTTAGGAAATCATTTGTGAAACAAAAAGAAGTTAAAAGATGAAGATCTTTGGAAATTTAGAGAGAAAATAGAGTGTTTGGCTGTTTGGAAAATGAGAGGATGAAATTTACGTCAATTAGCCTTTTAGTTTATAAATTCTTTTTAATAAAAAATTGTTTTTATTTCTTTTTAATAAATCTATTAAAACGGTCAATTTAAGGGAAAAGGCTCACAAAATAGATATAAGCTCCCTAAAGATCCTAAGTTTTGGCCCTCTTTCAAAACAATCCTTAAAAACAAATTTTACATTTTTACAAAATAGTCAATAACCTGAAATGTCAATCCTCCAAAATTCATTTTCCAAAATTGACTTCACCAAACCTTTTTATATATTTTTAGAGAATTTTAGAAAAGTTTCCCATAATTTTATTATATCATGAACCATGTTTTCCCTGAACAGTTCCCGAGAACTCAGATCTCTAGTTTAGGTTCTACTAACCCCGAACAAATGCTAAAAGCTTCTAGGCCCCAAACCTGGGTGTTACAGAAACAATCATAGTGGTTAATGTCAGTCACCTCTGTGTATTGGTCCCACTAGGTTCAACTCGTTTGCACCTATGTGCAATAGGTAATAAGGAGGCACCTATGTGCTTGAAATAACAAATGAGCACCATTGTAATAGGAGCAAAAGGGCATCTTTGTGCCATCGAACAAAGCTTGAGAACCTTTGTGCTATATTCAAAGGGGCACCTCCGTGCCTAAATCAATAGTATGATTATTCAGATAAAAGCTTAAAAGAGTTTTACAGTTTAGATTACGAATGAGAACACAAAAGTTTCAAATAGAATTAGATCTTCAATTTAGAAGACGCGAATGAGGTTACAGTTGTTTGCTCGATTAACACAAAAGTTTAGGTTATGATAAGTTATGATAACTTTAAAGCTTTACTGAAGACAAGATTCTCCAAGGTTCCAAGTGGTTCGGAAGTACTCCTATCGATATTAAAAGGTGAAATGTGTTATGGGAAGGTCCATGTCTGCAGTAGTAGTCACTGACTAACGTGTACCCATTCTTCCTAGTTCTGAATCTAGATGAAACACGCTCAAGTCTATAAATCCTACAAGTGACATAGTAGAATATCTACAAAAGGTAATAACCTAGAGTCAGATTCGGTACTGGAGTCTTGAATTTAAAACACATTGAAAATAGTAAAAATCGTGCGAAAATGTAGTAAGTTTTTCAGAAAATTTCCATTTATCCCAAAATATTTCAGATGCATGCAAAAGTTAAAAAAAAATTTAAAAATAATTATTGTGAGCCTCACAGTCCGAGGATTGAACCTAACTCTGATACCACTAAATATAGCCCCCTAAATTTGTCCTAGAAGAAAATGTCGAATTTAGGAAATCACGATTGAAACTTACCCCTCAAGAAAAACCAAATTGAAAATTATAATTTAATTTAGAAAAAAATATAAAAAAATTTAATAAACATCTTATAATAAATAAAACATAAATTTTATAAATAATATTTGAATGTTTAGTAAAAATATCTGAATAAAAAACATAGTATATGAATGCTAAAAATAAAAAAAAACATAAATAACCCCAAAGTTTGAAATTAAACCAATGTCTCAAAGTAATAGATAATAATCTAAATAACTAAAAATAGTTTGATGTTGAATAATAAAATAATCGGATAAAATGTGAGATCCTCCAAGTACCATAACGCCTAAGGTTTGTGTAACCCCCTCGACCTGGTCTGGGCGAAAGACCGAACCGAAGGGGTCACACGGGGAATACTTAATTAAACCAAAAAGTTTACCTCAGTAAACGACCCTAATTTTTTTTCCATTTTATCTAGTCTAGATGCTCATATTAACCTAAGCAATAAACTCCGCTGCAAAACGATTTGCAACTCGATCGGACATCAACTTGGGACTCAATTGCATACAAACACATTTTAGGGACCATTTTGTAATTTTACCAAATTACACGGACTTCTTCACCTTTTAAGTTACCAACCGTTAATTAGTCACATTACATGCATCTCTATCAAATCTCAGCTTAAATAATCATCCAAACTCATTTAATTGCATGTGTAACAATTAGGGACCAAAACGTAAAGAAACAGAACCTCAAAAAGATCCCAAACAACTAACTTACCTGCCACTGTATCGATACACTAAGCACCGTATCAGTACGGTTTTGAAATAATTTATAATCCATATTCTAGTAGCTCAAAATCGTATCGATACGGTCCCGCGTACCGATTCGCCCAACGAAATTCACAAAGATCGTATTGGTACGGGTCATTCTGTATCGATACACCAAGCTAAAAAATGGCCTATCCGTACCGATATGGTACCCCACGTACTAATACGCCTGGGCCTAAAATGCCCATTTTTGCTGGTTTTACACATTTTAATCCCTACAAAAACATTCCAACATGCATACAACATATTTAAAACATCAAACCACAATGACACATGGCATAAATAACATCATAACATGAACATTTGCATCAAAGATAAACTATAGGCATGCAACCTATTGTCAAGCCAAGCAAGAGACTAAAATGCAAAGTAAAGCATAAACCAAACACCAATGGAAATTTACATGTCTTAAACAACAAACCAAACTTGTAGAAAAGGGAGTTTACACAAAACTCCCAACAATTCAACGGATCCCCCATTGCCCTTATTACTTTAGTCTAAACCGAAACATACATTCTTAAGCGAAGTCTCTTGGAGTCCCTTGCCTCTTGCCACCTCTAAAACCTCAATTATCTGCATTGATGGACAAATGAGAGCGTAAGCACACAAGGCTTGGTTAGGAAGCTTAAAAGCAAAAACACAATCAATGCATTAAAACCATTTTTCATGTCCACATTGAAATCTCATTTCAAATTACTAAAACATCAATTGAAAACCATTATACCTTTCTAAAACCATGCACTTCCCTTATTCAAAATCAGCATGTTAAGCATCAGGCAACATGTATCATGAATCATCGACAAGTTCCAAACCACACTCAATTTAAGCCTTCCCATGCATAGCTACCATATGCAAAGCTTAAAGAGTAAAACATGCATAAACCACATTATGCAACATAATCCATTTCGTGATACATCATCAATTATATTGGCTTACAAGTGACCATTACACAAGTTTACAACTTAAAACCTCATATCAGATACACGTATTACAACAAGTGTCTACCCGACACTTCAAGCCATCTTAACCGGAATTGGTACATTCACAACCAAAGGTACTCTATCAATCGGGTACAATGACAACCCATAGGGACACCAACCCCATCATCGGTTAGATGCTTAACCACTAACAAGAGACGAGACACCAACCTCCTCGATCACCCAAGGCAACTTTTTAAAATGCACTCAATCCTATAGCCGACTAACAATATCTGATATCATTTATAAACCATTTTCACAACATCACTTGCCAATATAATTCACATTTTAACACATACCTCAATATTTTCAAAGCATCATCAGTAAATCACTTTTCCAAGCATTAAACCATGCTTGAAATCACAAGTATACGACGTATACTTACAAGGATCACTTACCATTTGTATCCTTCAACATCACATCATTAAAAATAGTAAACACATCCTTAAAACATTCTTTAACAGTAGGTAAATCCATTAAACCAAAATTGTGCATAAATCATCACATAATAGCACAATCCGAGAGAGAAATTCCTTTAAATTATTTTCGAACTTAGTTAAGCGTTTCAAGCTTACCACTAAGCTCCCAAATCATCTTTTAAAGCATTTCAAAACTGAAATCCACGTTCTCACTCACCGACACGTGCAAACTCGACTAGTCGACACAAATCCAAGCAACCAAAACTCACGAACCTTCTTTGATTGCTTTCGATACATTCTCCCATGTTTATACCATACAAGAACAGAGGATTAATGCATCACCATACATTAAAACCACCAGCAATCAAAGCTAACTCGCTGCTCTGCCCAAAAACACCAAAGTGGTTATCTGAAACAACCGAAACCTCCTTCAATTACCCTACAACCTTAACCCAGCCAAAACCTAACACTTCCATCCACTTTTAAACATCAATCAACATCCAAAATTAACCTAATTACATCCTTATACATCCAACAACTCTGATTTCACACAAACACCACAAAAAACCTCAAATCTAAGAATCTAACAACTAGAGATCCAATCCAACTCGAGATTATTATGATAAAATCTTTATTTCAACATCATTTAGCATCCAAATCATGATTAATATCAGCCTCAAATCAAGTAAAATAGTAGCATTACGAAAATCATAGATTTCAATCAATAATCTTCAATTTAACCAAATCTCCATGATTAATCAATCAAAACTACTTAGAAAACATATGTAAAGGATTGATAACTTGGGAATTTCAGTAAAGAACTGATCATTAGAGGAGGAGAACGGACCTTACCTCTTATGGATGAAATCTCTCTCAATTGGATGTGTTTTTCTTGAGAAATCAAAGGAAAAACAATAAGATTTTGAAAATCAATATTAAAGAATCCTTTAGAAATCAAAAACTCAGTAAATCAAGAGAAATACCTCAAGTTTCTGGAAAATGGAGAGTGTTTAGCTGAAAGAAATCTTTTAGAGAAAATAGAATGAGAGAAAATGACGTAAAATGAGTTTTAATGAAATAATTAACTCTGATTTTATCAAACCCTTTAAATTTTTAATTAAAACCTTTTAAAATGCTCCTAATTGAGAGAAAAATCTGATAAAAACAAGTAGATCAAATAGCTCCTTAAAGATTCAAACTTCCAATCCCTTTACAAAATAGTCACTAAAACAACTTTGTAAAAATTGTGTTTTGGTCACTAATTCAAAATGTCCCACTTCCAAAGTCCATTTCTTAAAATTGATTTTACCAAAATCATTTATATAATTAATAATGATTTTTAAGCATTTTCTCAAATTTTTATCATAACCAGAACCTTGAGTTCCTTGAACCGCTCCCGAAAACTCAAATATCTAGTCTAGGTCATACGAACCTCGAAATACTTCTAGGCCTAAAATTGGGGCGTTACAACTCTCCCCCACTTAGGAAATTTCATCCTCGATATTTTACCTGAACGAAAAAGGTGCGGAAACTGCTTCATCGTGTCTGCCTTGCTTTCCCATGTGGCCTCCTCAACTCCTTGATGTCGCCACAACACCTTTACAAGTTCAATCGTCTTACCACGAAGAACTTTGCTACTAGAATCAAGAATCCCAACAGGTTCCTCATCATAAGAAAAATCTAGATTCAACTCAATCTCCTCAACATGTATAACATGAGACAGATCCGATCTATACCTTCGCAACATCGAAACATAAAACACATCATAAATTTTCTCCAACTCGGGAGATAACCTCAACCGATATGCAACAGGGCCAACACGCTCCACTAATTCATATGGTCCAATAAACCTTGGACTAAGCTTACCCTTGCGCCCAAACCTCATCACCTGCTTCCAAGGTGACACTTTCAAGAACACGCGGTCTCCAACTGCAAACTCAATCTCCTTACGCTTTAAATCCGCGTAAGACTTTTGACGATCCGATGCTGCCTTCAACCGATCACAAATAAGCTTTACATTCCCTGTCATTCCCTTAAGCAAATCCGGCAAGGAAACCAACTTTTGCCCCACTTCCGCCTAACAAAGAGGCGTTCTACACTTCCTCCAATACAAGGCTTCATACGGAGCCATTTGTATACTCCCTTGAAAGCTATTATTATAGGAAAACTCCACCAAAAGCAGCTATTTCTACCAAGAACCTTGGAAATCTATAACACAGCACCTCAACATATCCTCAAGCACTTGGATAACTCGCTCAGACTGACCATCCGTTTGAGGATGATACGAGATACTGGAATTCAAACGCGTACCCAATGCTTGATGTAGACCGGACATGAAATCCATCGTAATCCTCTCCCACTTCCATTCTGGTATCTTCAAAGGTTGCAACAACCCAAAAGGAAATTGATGCTCAACTTTCACCCGCCGACAAACCATACACTTACTCACAAATTCAGCAACATCCTTCTTTAGCCCAACCCAATAGTACTCATCTTTCAACCCACGATACATCTTTGTACTACCAGGATGCGTAAAAAAAGGACTGCTATGAGCTTCAGTCAAAATAATGCACCTCAACTCAACATCCTCCCACACAACTATTCAACTTTTAAAGCACAAAACACCATCATCATTGAAACAAAAATCTGTTGCATTACCATCCGCTATGTCCTGAACATGAGGCTCCAAAGAATCATCAAGCAACTGTTTCTCCTTAATCAACTGAACCAAGGAAGGTTTCACTTGTAACTCAACTATCAATCCACCATCTTGCGGTATACTCAACCGAGCAAACATCGCCCTCAACTTTACAACCACCATCCTACTCAAGGCATCAACCACAACATTGGCCTTTACAGGGTGATACTCTATCGTCAAGTCGTAATCTTTAAGCAACTCTAGCCACCTTCGTTGCCTAAGATTCAATTCTTTCTGAGACATTAGATATTTCAAACTCTTATGATGCGTATAAACTACACACTTCTCACAGTAAAGGTAATGTCTCCAAATTTTCAAAGCAAACACAACCGCGTCAAGCTCAAGATCATGGGTAGGATAGTTGCACTCATGCACCTTCAATTGCCTAGATGCATACACCACAACCTTCCAGCCTTGCATCAACACACAACCTAGACCAACATACGATGCATCACTATAAACTACAAACTCCTTACCAGATTCAGGCTGAATCAAGACATGAGCTTGCGTCAAAGCTTCCTTCAACCTCTCGAATACTTGTTGTTTAACATCTGTCCTCTCAAAACGAACATTCTTTTGCAACAATTTGGTTAACGGAGCAACAATCTTAGTAAACTCATCCACAAACCTTCGATAGTAACCCACCAAACCAAGGAAACTACGAACTTCCGTCACCAATTTAGGTGTCTTCCAATTCATCACCGCCTCAATCTTATGTGGATCAACCAGAATACCTTCGACTGACACCACATGTCCAAGAAAGACATATTCTCTAAGCCAAAACTCACACTTACTTAACTTGACATAAAATTGATTTTCCAACAACACTTGAAACACAATTCGTAAATGCTTATCATGATCCTCCCCGGTACGAGAGTCCACGAGAATATCATCAATAAACACCACCACAAACTGATCCAAAAACTCATGGAACACATGATTCATCATGTCCATGAATGCAGTCGGTGCATTAGTCAAGCCAAACAACATCACCAAGAACTTATAATGCTTGTACCTTGTACGAAAAGCTGTCTTAGGCACATCCACCTCAATTAGCTTCAACTAATAATATCCAGATCTTAAATCAATTTTAGAAAACACTGAAGCACCTATAAACTTATCAAACAAATAATCAATTCTTGGCAAAGGATATTTATTCTTAATCGTCAACTTGTTCAGTTACCGATAATCTATACACATTCGCATCGTGCCATAGTTCTTCTTCACGAACAAGACCGGTGCACCCCAAGGTGAAATACTAGGTCTAATAAACCCTCGATCAAGCAACTTTTGAAGTTGCGTCTTCAAATCCTTCAACTCTTTTGAGGCTATTCGATAGGTAGCAATAGACATTGGAGTCATATTTTCATACAACTCTATGCCAAACTCAGCCTCTCTACTCGGCGACAACCCCGGCAACTCTTTCAGAAATACACCCAGAAACTCACATATCGTACGTATGTCATCTACACGCACTTCCTTCGATCCTGGATTCATCATATAAAGGATTACATCAAAACCATAGAAAGGTAACTCCATTAAATCAACTACAAACACATGACCTTAAACAGATAAAGGATATCTCTTATACAACCTTCTCGTAACCACAATATCACAAAAGGAACTAGTTACTTGCCTTCCCACATTTAACATCTCAACAGGAATATTATTCAAATGTGCATGCTCACTCAAGATATATGAATGCGTAGAGCCAGAATCAATCAAAGATAACAATGAAAAGGATTGCAAAGTGAAAATACATGCAATCACATCGGTGACATTGCGTCCCTCGTGATATGCGTACACCCTCGCAGGACCACCACCCTCAGGTTGGGCAGCCACAACATGTGCTACAACTCTCTAACCATCCTCTATACGCTGGAAATTTCCACGTCCGCACCCACGGCCTCGCTGTGGTGCAACAACTGGTGCTTTAACCTTACCACCTCCAACCAACAATGAACAATCACGTCTGAAATGGTCAGCCGAACCAAAACTCCAACAAGCATTGGCCGCTACAGCCGCAGGAGCATGCACCTCTCAAGCCAAATGAGGACAATCTCACCTCATGTGTTCACGTGATCCACATACCCAACAAGAATTAAAAGTCGATCTATCCTGAGCACCCTACCCAAAAGCTCCGCGTCCAGGCCTTCCTCCGCCTCGCTTCGCATCTATGTGATGCCTCTTATCACGTCACCTTCTATTCTATCCACCTCCAGGACCAAAATCTGTAGCTCTCTTACCAGAGCTAAAACCATCAAGACGAGAAGTCAAACCCAGATTATGCTCGATATCCTTGGCCCGTGCCACCAACACATCAAAATCCGTGTAATCAGAGGCCAACATAAAAGTCTTCACCTCTTGCACCAATCCATAACGGAAACGGTCGCAACGATGCCTATCAATCAGTACCATCTCAAGAGCATACTAGCTCAAACAAACAAATTGAACCTCATATTCAGCCACAGACATGCTACCCTGAGCCAAAGACATAAACCCACGTTTCTTGTCATCCAAGTATCTAACTTCTAGATACTTCTTCTTAAAGCCAGCTTGGAAGAACTCTCAATCCACCTCATTAGGCTTCATATCCACAGTTACAGTCATCCACCAACTGTAAGCATCACCTTGCAACAACGAAACGACACACCCCAACTTACGTGCATCATTGCACCCTATTTGATCCACAATCTGGATTGTACTGGCCATCCAAGCCTCGAATGCCTCGGGCGACAAACCACGATACTCAACATCGCCCAAACTACGCAAGCGTTCTAACAGAAATCCCTTTTGCCCAGCAGCATGTGCTTGCACTTGCACTCCGGCAACAGCAGCCTGGAATTCTTCAGTCATCACATGAACTAGAGGCGTCAAATTACCCAACATGGGCCCAACTTGCCCATGCTATCCTTGCTCTCACCCCCGGGTGGAGGCGGTGGAGGAGGTAAATTCTCACCAGGAAGAACCTCATTCTCCTGATTTCCCAGCTCACCAGCAGGAGCAATTGTACCCGAACGTAACTCACTCGTCGGTCCCATTGTGCTATTATAATTAAGGCATAATAATAAAACAAAATGAGAAATCAGGCCAACTTCAAGCAAGGATCCAAGTCTTCCAATTCAATTTAAAGCACTTTACTATAGTAATAAGACTTCCAATCCAAACGTTGTATAAAGCATACAACATACGTATCTCAAGCATCGTGTATAGCAATCAATCAGATTCATCCCATAACATCATCATGTATATAACAATTTACACATACATCACCATCATCATGCATGTCATCAATATCATTTGTTCATTAGCAACATGATTATAACAATCACCGTGCAAAGCAAACATCATCATTCACTTAGAATTACATCACATTAACTTACCAATAACTTACCTTCATCCCATTCTTTCAAAACCTAGAAAGTTTTTAAAGTTTTTAAAGTGCAAAGCAAACATCATCATTCACTTAGAATTACATCACATTAACTTACCAATAACTTACCTTCATCCCATGCTTTGAAAGACCGAACCGAACGGGTCACGCGGGGAATACTAAAGTAAACCAGAAAGTTTACCTCAGTAAACGACTTTAATTCTTTTTCATTTTAACTTGTTTAGATGCTCATTATTAACCTAAGAGATAAACTCCGTTGCGGAACGATTTAAAACTCGATCGGACATCTATTTGGGACTCAATTACATACAAACACATTTTAGGGATCATTATGTAATTTTAAAAAATTATGATGACTTCTTCACCTTTTAACTTACCAACCTTTAATTAGTAACATTACATGCATATCTATCAAATCTCAGCTTAAATAATCATCCAAACTCATTAAATTGCACGTGTAACAATCAGGGACCAAAACGTAAAGAGACAGAACCTCAAAAAGATCCCAAACATCTAACTTACCTGCCACCGTATCGATACACTAAGAACCGTATCGGTATGATTTTGAGATAATTTATAACCCAGATTTTAATAGCTCAAAACTGTATCGATATGGTCCCGCATACCGATTCGCCCAACAAAATTCACAAAGACCGTATCGATACGGGTCATTCTGTATCGATACGCCAAGCCAAAAATGGCCTACTCGTACCGATACGATACCCCGTGTACCGATATGCATGGGCCTAAAATTCCCATTTTTGCTGGTTTAACACACTTTAATTCCTACAAAACCATTCAAACATGCTTCCAACACGCATACAACATATTTAAAACATCAAACCACAATCACACATGGCAGAAAAAACATCATAACACGAACATTTGCATCAAAGGTAAACTATAGGCATGCAACCTATTGTTAAGCCAAGCAAGGTACTAAAATGCAAAGTAAAGCATAAACCAAATACCAATGGCCATTTACAAGTCTAAAATATAAAACTAAACTTACACAAAAGGGAGTTTACACAAATCTCCCAACAACTCATCAGATCCCCCATTGCCCTTACTACTTTAGTCTAAACCGAAAAATACATTCTTAAGCGAAATCTCCTGGAGTCCCTTGCCTCTTGCTACCTCTAAAACTTCAATTATCTGCAGTGATGGACAAATGAGAGCGTAAGCACACAAGGCTTAGTGAGGAGGCTCAAAAGCAAAAACACCTTCAATGCATTAAAACCATTTTTCATGTTCACATTGAAATCTCATTTCAAATTATTAAAACATAATTTGAAAACCATCATGCCTTTCTAAAACCATGCACTTCCCTTATTCAAAATCATCATGTTAAACATCATACAACATGTATCATGTATCATCGACAAGTTCCAAACCGCACTCAATTTAAGCCTTCCCATGCATAGCTACCATATGCAAAGCTTAAAGAGTACAACATGCATAAACCACGTTATGCAACATAATCCATTCCATGATAAATCATCAATTATATTGGCTTGCAAGTGATCATTAAAACAAGTTCACAACTTAAAACCTCATATCGGATACACATATTACAACAAGGGTCTACCCGACACTTCAAGCCATCTTAACCGGAATTGGTACATTCACAACCAAAGGTACTCTATCAACTGGGTACAATGACAACCCATAGGGACACCAACCCTATCATCAGTTAGATGCTTAACCACTAACGAGAGACGGAACACCAACCTCATCAATTGTTAGGGTACTTGGACGGAGACACGGGACACCAACCCCTCGACATCCAAGGCGACTTTTTAAAGTGCACTCAATCCTATAGTCGACTCACTATATACAATATCATTTACAAACCATTTTCACAACATCACTTGCCAATATAATTCACATTTTAACACATATCTCATTGTTTTCAAAGAATCATCAATAAATCATTTTTCCAAGCATTAAACCATGCTTGAAATCACAAGTATAAGACATACTTACAAGAATCACTTACCATGTACATCCTTCAACATCACATCATTAAAAATAGTAAACACATCCTTAAAACATGCTTTAACAATAGGTAAATCCATTAAACCAAAGCAGTGCATAAATCATGACATAATAGCACAATCTGAGAGAGAAATTCCTTTCACTTTCTTCCGAACTTAGTTAAGAGTTACAAGCTTACCACTAAGTTCCAAAATCTTCTTTTAATGCATTTCAAAACTAAAATCTACGTTCTCACTCACCGACACACGCAAACTCGACTAGCCGACGAGAACCCAAGCAACCAAAACTCACGAACCTTCTCCAATTGCTTTCAATATGTTCTTCCCTTTTTATACCACACAAGAACGAAGGATTAATGCATCACCGTGCATTAAAACCACTAGCAATCAAATCTAACTCCCCGCTCTGCCCCAAAACACCAAAACAGCTATCCGAAACAACCGAAAACTCCTTCAATTACCCTACAACCTTAACCCAGCCAAAACCTAACACTTCCATCCAATTTCAAACATCAACCAACATCCAAAATCAACCTAATTACATCCTTATACCTCTAGCAACTCAGATTTCACACAAACACCACAAAACCCCCAAATCTAACAATCTAACAACTAGAGATCCAATCCAATTCGGGATTATTATGATAAAATCTTTATTTCAACATCATTTAACATCCAAATCATGATTAATATCAGCCTCAAATCAAGTAAAATAGTAGCATTGCAAAAATCATAGATTTTAATCAATAATCTTCAATTTAACCAAATCTTCGTGATTAATCCATCAAAAACAACTTAGAAAACATAAGTAAATGATTGATAACTTGGGAATTTCAGTAAAGAACTAATTATTAGAGGAGAAGAAGGAACCTTACCTCTAATGAATGAAATCTCTCTCAATTGGATGTATTTTTCTTGAGAAATCAAAGGGAAAACAATAAGTTTTTGTAAATCAAGATTAAAGAAATCTTTTAGAAATCAAAAAAATCAGTAAATCAAGAGCATTACCTCAAGTTTCTGGAAAATGAAGAGTGTTTGGCTGAAGAAAACCTTTGAGAGAAAATAGAATGAGAGAAAATGATGTAAAATGGGTTTTAATGAAATAACTAACTCTTTTTTTATTAAACCCTTTTAATATTTAATTAAAACATTTTAAAATGATCCTAATTGAGAGAAAAATATGATAAAAACAAGTAGGTCAAATAGATCCTTAAAGATTCTTAGTTCCAATCTCTTTACAAAATAGTCACTAAAACAACTTTGTAAAAATCACGTTTTTGTCACTAATTCAAAATATCCCACTTCCAAAGTCCATTTGTTAAAATTGATTTTACCAAAATCATTTATATAATTAATAATGATTTTTATGCAATTTCTCAAATTTTTATCATAACACGAATCTTGATTTCCCTGAACCGCTCCCAAAAACTCAAATCTCTAGTCTAGGTCATACGAACCTCGAAATACTTCTAGGCCCAAAATCGGGGTGTTACAGTTTGCGTATCTGATAGAAGAACGAAGGGGGAGTAAGTTAAAGAGCTTAGTATGTCTCTAAAGTTTAAGAAAACAATAATCATAAAACATTATATTATTTTCTTAAAATCCTTTAAAACCATAGTACAAATATCTCAAGCACAATGCAATGCACCCAATTACAACCGCCAACAGAAGAGGAAAGTTCCCCAGAACCCCTCACTAAAACTTCCATCGAAAGTGGAATTCAGCCCGAAGAGTGAAACCAATGAACTTCTCCGTACAAATCCGAACCCATGCTTATATATATATATATATATATATATATGATGTTTAAAAATTCGTATTTCACAACACAGTTCCATAAATCGGATATTCCATAAACATACTTCATAAATCATAGTCCATAAATCCCTAAATTATAGTTTTATAATTCTGATGTTTCATAAATCAAATGTTCTATAATTTGTAATTAAAACACATTCTGAAATTGTATGCAAGTGATGTCAACTATACAAGTCATAATGCATATAGATAATCACATAGGGTGTAAAACACCAACACATAGAAAATAATTTATATATGTAGCACCGTAAGAAATACACCTCAAGCAGCAATAACTTTAACGTCGGGAAGGATGCCCCTACACTTAGATCTAATATTGGGTTCTGCTAGATCGAAACATGTTACACATGTATGATAAGTGAATTTCGTGGAATACACTCCTAGATCTTGCATAGCCGAGAGTAGCATGGATATGGATCATGGCTAACAACTGAGTAATAGAGGCATACACGTGGATTAAAAGATCGTGGTTTCAGTCGGTATTGGGTCTGAAAAAGACAAAAGGTATTGAGCGTAGGAGTTTTATAAACCCAAAGGTATTAGAATTCAATTAGGAATTGAAGGGTTAATCACACAAAATGTCCCTAAAGTTTTTAGAAAATTCTCCAAATAGTTCTTGCACTTTGAAGACTTGTGATTTTGAACCTGAAAACTAAATTTCTCAAAATTTAGTCATGAATTTAGAAATTTCAAAAACTAAAGATCAAATGTTCTATGAGTTACGGTTCAGAACATGAAAGATTTAAACTTTGCAAATTAGTTCTAAATTTTTATTTCCAGTTTTTAGCAAATTGATTCAAAATCCCTAAAAATTAGGATTTCATAAATTGGAAATTCATAAAATTAGGTTTCTCGATTAGAGATTAGGAACTTAGGGTTTCAAATTGGGGGGAAATTTTGGGGTGTGATAAAAGGTATATTTCTAAAAACCTTAATTCTGTTAATATACCCTTGGTTTTGTTTGGTTTCATTTACTTGAAAAATTGGTTGATATTATTGCTGGATATTTTAGATTTGCCGCTAATTTTTTTCAAGTTTATCAATAACCTTAAACTAATTCAATCAGAGCTTGCTGGAATTAAAGGTATATTTCTAGAAACCCTAACTTTTTTTTTTAAATTCCCTTGCTTTAGTTTGGTTTTCATTTACTTTCCATGCCTCACCGTTGAAGTTGAAAATTTGGTTGATATTATTGATGGGGTTTTCAGATTTCCCGCTAAATTCATTTCAAGTTTAACGGGAACCCTTAGCCCAGTTCAATCAAAGGTATTTCCAGAAACCCTAAATTTTTAAATATCATTTCTTTTTTGGTTTTCCTACTCTTTCCATGGCTTAGCTTTGAACATCAGAATTGCTTGATATTATCGGTGGGCTTGGCTTCATTCAAAACATGTTTCATACTACAAATGGGTTTATGTGAATTTTCTCATGTTTTCATATATTATCGATGGGCTTGGCTCCATTTTTGAATATGTGATGTTGACCGACTTGCAATAAATTGTTTTATTTGTTATAGGATCCCTAAACCCATATCCTTCTAAACTCTTCTTTACTCTACTCATTAACCATGTCGCTACCCAAGTGTTAAAAACCTGTTGAGCCAACACCATCTTTTGATGACTACTGTTTTAGAACCGAGGATGAAAAGACCAAATTTTATAAACATCACTACAACAGACCAATTTGTAAGGAACGTGTTGTGGACATGAATTTCCTTCAGAACACAACATACAACTTCAAAATTTACTCAACTTTGATGAAATGGGGTTGGAATGATTTTCTTATGATCAAGCCAACCGTTTGTGAAAGACTTGTACGAGCCTTTTACAGTAATGCCACAATTGAACATGAGCCAAATTTATCTGAGGAGATCGTAGGCATAAGCTTTTATGTTATGTGTAAGGATCTCTTTATCTCTCCCAATACAATTGTGTTTGCTTTATGTATTGAAAATAAAGGCCCTTATGATGAAACGATTGCCCCAGAAATCTGCCTTTTGAAGAGGGAATCTTTCACCTTATTGTGTCTTGGTTTTTTCGATCATCGACTAGAAAAGCATCAACACTATGAGAGATTGATTATTGGTGGCTTAACCAATATTGAGATGACGCTACTCCTAATATTGCCAAAATCATTTTCCTCCAGCTAGCCTTTGTCACCAAAGGCCCTGCAGTCTCATCCTCTCTTCCATATGCTTGTGTCCTTACGCACATCTTTGCAAAAAATGATGTCCATTTTTCTTTTGACCCACCTATCACTTTAAAGGAAAAATATTCACATTCATTCGGCCCGCAAATTCGAATTTTGAAAAAATTGTTCCATTTTTCTTAATTTGCAGAGATTCGCAAGGGAATGGCCTCCCTTCATCAAGAATTCAGTACTCGCAAGCCAGATGGCTAGACTTTTAATATAGTGACATTTGAAGTTGTTAATATTTAATGGAATTTGATGCGTATGAATTGCATGGATGATGGATTTCAGTTTATTTTATTTGAGCTGCATTTGTGCAAATTTAAAATTGCATTGCTTTTTAATCCTCTCCACTTCCATCTTTGCACAGTTCAATGTCAATTGTTTGAGTTTTCCTTCGACGATGTCTACTAGAAGTTCTAAACAACGTGTTGAAGGAAACATTGTTCATTGTTATTGTAGATTGCAATCACCAGTTTGCAGTTCAACTGTGCCACATAGCAAAGGGAAGTGATTTTATGGATGTGCTAGAGGCCCCAAGGTGTTAAGTAATAAGTTGGGTTTACTGTTCTAGTGATTCGATTAATGCGTTATTTTGAATTTCTTTTGCACATTTGTAGAATCATGTGATTTCCTTAAATGGATTGATAATGATGGAAACTCGATCGATGTTGAAGAATTGAGAAATCAGGTTCAAATGTTGTTGGATGAAAACATAGAAATTCAAATTTAAAATGTTGAATTGCAAAAATTGGTGAACATGGATGAAGTACGAAGGTTGGACAAAAAACTGGAAAAATTTGAAGCTGAAAGAAAAAACTTGAAAAAACAATGTGATGTTCTACATGTCTATTTTGATTATTTCATGGCTATGTTACGTTGCAATAAAAAATTTCATCTAGAGATATGGACAAGATTCAAGTTACCTTCTACCAAACAAACAATGCTAGAATACGTTTGGAAAATAAAAACTGGTTGCTTATCGTCAATCTACCAAGCTCACAATTAGTAAGAAATCAAAAACTATCATGAAAGCAACTTGTGTGGTTGTACATTAAAGGAATCAAAGTTTTATTCCGACGCGACTCATGTCAGAAATCTCTTACGTACGCCACTGACACGTCATCTTATATCAGGATTCTCTACTGTGCGTTCCTGACACATCTTCTCTTGTTAGGATTCTTAGCTGTAACAGAACTAAGAGTTTTGATTCTACCAAAATCCTTAAACAAAGCAGGTTTTATGTCTTGCATATCGAGACTTCATGTACAGTTTCGATACTAATTGTGTACAGTGTTCACGTTCATGTATGCTAACATGTTCAAATTTTATTGTTCATATCAAAACTTATTGGAAGAGATTCGATGCTTACACTGAGAACTGACACCTTAAATGTTATCGAATTCTATAAGATTATATGTTTATATTCAAGCATATAGAAACTCGGTGGTCAATATCGATACTACTCGTTAAACATGTGAGAGCAATGGTGTTTTCAAATATGGGAGATGGGTTGGTTGCACCGGATGCATACGGTGTCGAACCGATGTGTGAGAAATATGATGACCAACACAAAAAAAATTAGATTCAAAAGTACGATCTGAAATTTGATACATGGTTCATTGATACTAAGCTTAGTTAAAATGAATGGAAGAAGAGTGTATTTCCGTGCTGTCGTAGTCTATACATATATCAGATGTGAAGTTCAAATCCTCAATTATTAGTTCTTTCACATGTCGTCTCTTGGAATTAAGTATAGAAGCAGCATCTTCTTCTGCGGATGGTTGAACACCTCCTACGATTCTTGATGAACCATCTCCTTCATCAAAATTTACATACAACTCGATGTTGGTACCCCTTACACGCTTGTATCACCTAAACATCTTGTGAAGGTCGCTTGTAGTACATATCGTAAGCATGTAATGCGTTTCAAGGACGAACTCGTCAATGAGGATTTTGGCTTCCACTAAAGAGAATTTGTTCCTTGTTGATTTGCTAACCTCCGTAGAAATCAACTCAAAGAAATCATCATTCTTGATGTTGGTGTTGAATGAAGTGTATATGTAAGTTCCTAAAAAGAAAACGATTGCAGAAAATCTTGTCATAATTTTGTAATAACGGTTAAGCTTAAACCCTAAAAATGCTACAAAATAGGGAAGACGTGTAGAAGTATTTATAGACGAGTTGTAAGGGTAAAAGTTGGGTTCGGCACCTAAAATGTTACCAAAAATCAGTTTGGGGGACCAAAAATTAGTTTGGGGATTAGACCCTAAAATGTTAATGAAATTATGTGTTAAGTGGATCAATCAAATCGAAAATGGCCAAGAGGGGGTGAATTGGCTTTTTAAAATTGAAAGGAGCAATTTGAAAGATTGGAAATGGAAGACAAGGCAATTTATAGTGGTTCAAGCTTAGAACAAGCTCTACATCCACTACCTTAGCTCTCTCTAAGGATTTTCAACCAATTTCACTAGAAATTCGTCCCCTTTTCTCGGATTAGGAGAAAACCTTACAAACCGATTAATCTTTCTACCCAAAGATTAACCAAGACTCTCTCAAATACAAAGATTGTTGGCAAATGAAAAATAAACCTCACAGGGTAGGATATTTGCCCCAAATTACAAGTTCTCTCAAACCAAATTGATAAAAGATGAATACAATAAAAATCACTCAACTGGGTACAAGAATTTGACTCTATTTTGCTCAAATTGGATTGGATTTTTGCTCAAATGTGCTTGACTTGATGAATAGTTTTAGTTGTAACTTTAATGGCTTACTTTTATACATCTTCATTGAATTCTAGTCGTTTAGGTTGTTGGCATCATTAATAGAGTCATTAGGCTCTCATTTTCCCACCATAAATGCAGTTCTGCAACCTACCGTACCGGTACTCGCGTCACCGTATTGGTACCTGTCAAAAAAAAGAAAGAGTCATTGTATACAAATAGCGTATCAATACGTGAAGAGGCATATTTGTACGAAAACCATATTTTATATAGGGGATCAGTACATCATAGTGAGTACCGGTACTAATTTTGCTCACTGGAATCTAGAGAATTGGCTAACCAAAAAGTGTATCGATATTGTGGTTAGGTGTATCGGTACTGTTAACCAACTTTCAAAATGTTTGGATCCAATAATCTGACAAGGAAACGATCAAAAATTAAATGACAAGATTTTCAAATCTTACAAACTCGTATCGGTACAGAAAGGAGCATTTCGATACGGTAAGTAGTTTTTTTTTTATTTTCCAGGTTTACATTGAGTCTGAAAATCGTATCGGTGCGACAGGTGCTTATCAGTACACATTTCTTGACTTGTTTCCAGTATCCAAATTAAGTTACGCCTGGATTGAATTTTAAAAATTAAGTTCGAAAATACTTAGAAAATATATTGGATACTTGACTTTTGATTTAGGAATACTTAAAGTTTGAATCCTTGTCATTTTGTGAGTCTTTTGATTATTTAAAAATTTATTTCATTTTAAAATCAAGTCCTTGAAAAATGTTATTATATCAAAATCAATTTTGGTTTTACATTATGTTTGGGGTTCGACACTTGAAATGTAACCGAAAACAAGTTTGGGTTTCGAGATTTATAATGTTATTGAATATTAGTTTGGGGTTCATAACTTAAAATTTTACCAGAAATCATTTTAGGCTTCAAACCCTAAAATGTTACCTAAATTCAGTTTGGCGTTTGGGAAACCAAAATTATTACCGAGATATTTAACTTTTTTAAGTTGGGTGAAACATTTCACTCGTCACCTAAAATGTTACCGAAAATCAGTTTCTATGGTTCATGAACCTAAAACATTACGACCATATTTTTCTTTTTAAGTTTAAAGGGAAACATTTCATTTAGCACTTAAAATGTTAGAAAAAATCAGTTTAGAGGTAAAACGTTTCATTCGCCAACCTAAAATATTACCCAAAACTTGTTTGAATTGGTTGGTAACCTAAAATATTACGACCATAGTTTGCCAACCTAAAAAATTAGTTCATAATCATCTCTTTCCTTTGTCTTAGCATCCAGTTTTTCTGACAAACTCTTCACCACTTTGCTCGTTCCCCCTTTTCTGTTTTGCCTTGTACCCATCATACAGTTCTTGCAGCTCCTTCAAATCACGACTAGTCTTTTGATTCTGTTCTATCAACTCTTTTTCTTTACCTTCATGCATGCTTACCTGCAGCTTCACCATAGTTAACTCTTCGGTGAGATCACTTATTCCCTTTTCATACTTCTTTAAATTCAACTCACGGTCATGCTTAAGTTTTTCTAACACTAAAGTTGCTTCATTAACAAACTGAGTGGAGGGGCTAGCATTTGACGGCATTTCTTTAAATGTGTTGTCGTTGACCCTTTGTGCTTTCCATTCATCGTATCTTGCCATCGCTCCTAGGTCTTGATATGGTTGGACCCTTCTCGGCTTTTCCCATGCTCTTGCAGTCTGAAATATTGCCCCCTTGTAGTCATTCGTCTTGTGAGCGTACTCGATCTTTGCCATGCCTACATTAGTCGGTATAAACTATCTTGAACCAAACCGTCTAGATACTAGCAAAGGGCAGTAAGTCATTCCTCCCCAAATTTCTGGCAATGGGACCCAATCTTTGTCTCCACATCGATATAAGAAAGTTGTTCCCCTATTCAACCATGGAGCCTTCCATACCGCATTTGCGTCTTTCATGTCATTGAAGTATTCCTCCTAGTGTCTTTCACTCTTTATCTCTAATGGGCAGCTAGCTAGGTGTTCTTCTATCAGTGAATACGTATCGAGATACCTAATTCCATTATAAGAGGTGCCCCACCTGTGACCTCTAAACTAGATTTCCACTAACTATGTGCATCCCCAAAACCTTCCTTCTCCTAATTTCTAACATGCAGACAACAATTTGTAAGTTTCTGTTAGGGTAGTAGGCACTGGGTTAACTCCTTTCTCTAATCACTTAAATAGTCCCACAGTTGACGAGTCGACATGCCCCTGTGTCCTTGGAAATAAGAACAACCCGTACTTGTTTTTCCATGCTCCACTCTCTACATACAACGCTCCTTCATAACCTGCAAGTTTCACCTTTAGATCATGTACAACATTCTCTAGCTCTGTTGCCTTTTTCTATAGCCCTTCATTCTTTATTTCCACCTGAACTTTTTCCTCATTGTGGTACTTCGTGATTAGTTGTTCTAGCTACGTTACTTGACTTGTCAGATCAAAGTTCCTAGCTTGTTCCTCTTCTAGCTTCTTTTTTACTTTACTGCTTGATTCTTTGCTTGACCTAGACTTCTTTTCGTACATCTTTTTACAATCTTCTCTTTCCTTTATCATAGCATCCAGTTTTTCTGACAAACTCTTCACCACTTTGCTCGTTCCCCCTTTTTGTTTTGCCTTGTACCCATCATACAGTTCTTGCAGCTTCTTCAAATCACGACTAGTCTTTTGATTATGTTCTATCAACTCTTTTTCTTTTCCTTCATGCACGCTTACATGCAGCTTCGCTATATTTAACTCTTTGTTGAGATCACTTATTCCATTTTCATACTTTTTTAAATTCAACTCACGGTCATGCTTAATTTTTTCTAACGCTGAAGATGCTTCTTAACAAACTGAGTGAAGGGGCTAGCATTTGATGGCCTTTCTTGAAATAAGTTGTCGTTGACCCTTTGTGCTCTCCACTTATCGTATCTCGCCATCAATCCCATGTCTTGATATGGTTGGACCCTTCTCGGATTTTCCCATGCTCTTGCAATCTGAACTACTGTTTCCTTGTAGTCATTCGTCTTGTGAGCGTACTCGAACTTTGCCACGCCTACAGTAGCTGATATAAACTCTCTTGAACCAAACTGTCTAGATACTAGCAAAGGGAAGTAAGTCGTTCTTCCCCAAATTCCTAACAATAAGACCCAATCTCTGTCTCCACATCGATATAAGAAAGTTGTTCCCTTATTCAACTATGGAGCCTTCCATACCACATATGTGTCTTTCATGTCCTTGAAGTATTCCTCCTAGTGTCTTTCACTCTTTTTCTCTAAGTGGCGGCTAGCTAGGTGTTCTTCTATCGGTGAATACATATCGAGATACCTAATTCCAGTATAAGAGGTGTCCCACCTATGACCTCTAAACTATATTTCCAGTAACTGTGTGCATCCCAAAACCTTTCTTCTCCTAATTTCTTGCAGGCAGAAAACGATCTGTAAGTTTCTGTTAAGGTAGTAAGCATTGTGTTAACTCCTTCTCGAATCACTTGAATAGTCCCACAGTTGACAGGTCGACATGCCCTGTATTCCTTGGAAATAAGACCAGCCCGTAAATACACAAGGCGAATAGGCTTCTCGTCCTGACTGGTTCATCATTACTTTCCAGTATCAATTCTTTAAGGTTCCTCAGTTGATTTGTTGTCTATCTTCATTTTTGTCAGTGTTGTCATTATTAGCCATCTTTCTATCCAACCATGCTTTTGTCTTTCCAGTTAATGATATTAATTTCTTCATGAAGCTTGAATTTTTACTAGGTCTGATATAAATCTTATCACTTTTAATTCTTGGGTAGTTAATCAGTATCTCATATTCCTCTGGTTTAGGTGCCATGTATACTTGTCCAAAGGTAAAACAATTGTACGCTGGGTTCCATAACTGTGCCATGGCTCTAAGAACCTCTTGATCAATCTTTACACTTAATAACAAAGCTATGTCTGCAAATTCCTTTCTAAATTGTTCCTTCATTTCATTATCCCACTGATCCCACCACTCTTTGACATCTGGTAAAAAGGTATTTTGGTTAGTGTTTATCTTTACCCGACCTTTCATCTTGGACACATCACCTTTACCGAGGTTGTCCCCCTTCTCGTGTTGAGTTTTCTTTGACCAGATCCAGACTGTTGTATTATCTTCTCCTATCTTAAACTCTCGATACATATCAAATACTTCCAAAGTGATTGACTCCCAATTCGATGCAAAAACGAATGCAATTTATGACAGGATTTATTCAAAACAAAAAAAACTTGTATTAGTATTGTGAATTAACATGAAAAGAAAGTAAAAAAATTAACAATTCAGAGGAGCACATAATATGAAGCAAGGAAAATAACTAGATAAATGTATTTAAATCGGCAGCACCTGTCATAGGTCCCTGTCTTGGTCTAGCGGGGTAGGCTTCTAAAAATAGGATGTGGGCTTTGTTCTAGACTCTCGGTTCCCGAACAACTGTTACCATCTACTGCGACAGTAAGACATCGATTCAGTAGTATAGTTCCCTTATAACGGAGGCGTGGGCCACACGGTGCATAAGGTTAGTATACCGGAAGAAGACAAAAATACGCACTCAGAGCTAGAAAGCATCACATCGGATATCGTCTTTCTCCCACTTAAGGTTGAAAAACTCGGGTCGAGGGTTTATGCATGAATGACAGATATATCATACACAAAAGCTAACCCTATTTTTCTGAAAATCCATCCAACAATTCTCTTAGAAAAAATTAAATTCATATTAGTGTTCGAAATGTCAAAATACCACGTGGAATTAATTAATAGGCCTGACTCTCAATGCCTCCCCAGCGAAGTCGCCATGTTGTCGCGACCGTTTTTAAAACTGTTTGTGAAAACAACCTAAAGATTAGAGTTTTTGAAAATATGGGTTTTTTCCGTTTTAATTTGATCTTGAAATTAGGTTTTTTCCATATTAAATCAAATTTCTTTTATTTATTCCTTAAAATCGTTTTGGAGTCACCAGCGGTCACTTTGGTAGACCGGACACCATAAAAACGGACCAGAGATTCTTTTAATAAAGTTCAGGTTCAGGAGTCGATTTACGTGTTGAAAAGGGTTAGCACCCCTACAACGCCTGTTATCGGTACCTTATCAATTATACGTGGCATTTTGGCATTTCGAACATTAATCTTTATTTAATTAAATCTTTAATCATTGAATAGATTCCATTTCGAATGAGAATATCCTTTTGTAAGAAAATACATTTTGGACGAATATAAGTTTCGAAACGTCCAAATACATTAGGACACTTCAATTTATATTCAAAATGCATCTCAACACAAAAGGTTTAATTCATGTTTAATTATTGTCTTGTCATTTTAAGTAAAAAACCTAATTGGGGCTCCATTGATTTAATTAATTAAAATCTATTAATACTGTCAAGTTTAGGACTTATGTGATAACACCCAAGAAATTTGGGCACTACCCATACTTGCCCTAAATTAACAATATCCCTATCATTAATGTCTCTAATTATTTAATTCCTAATTCCAATTTCATTTACACTAACTACAAGTGATTTCCATTTTCTATGTTCAAATGAAATATTGAATTTCTTACTTAAATACCCCATTGATTAACATCACATTGCAATGAGATACTAATCAACTTAAGGTATTTAAGCTTTTATTCAATATCCATTTATTTTCTATAATGTCCCCTCTTAGCATGTTAATTGAATTTAATTAAAGAACTTAATTCTAAAAGGCTCTAATTCTATTATACTAAGTGATTTAAATATTCCTAGACAAGTATACTACATGCGTAATTAAAAAAGCGTGCACACAAGATAAATTAAATAAATAAATTAAAATTAGTAAACAAGAGCAATTGAACTGATTTCAGGACTAAATTCCATTAAATTGAAAACTATGTGATCAAATTACAAGTTTCTAATGACTAAAGTGGAAGAAATTGAAAACTAAAGAGTGCAACTAAAAAATGGCTAAATGATCTAACCCATACCCATTTACTCTCAGCCCAAACCCTTTAGACGCGGCCCAAACTTGACCAGCACAAATCCTAACCGGACCCTTGGGTTGGACCGCGGCCCCGCACCCAAACCCATTTCAAATTACGCGGATCCCTTCTTAACCCACTCCCAAAACGACATAGCGCCACACTCAGTATAAGAAGGTGATATGTCACCTTTACCTAGGTTGTCCCCCATCTCGTGCTGAGTTTGCTCTAACCAGGTCCAGACCGTTGTATTATCTTCTCCTATCTTAAACTCTCGAGACATGTCGAATACTTCAAAATTGACTGACTCCCAATTCGATGCCAAAACGAATGCAATTTACGACATGATTTATTCATAACAAAAAAAACTTGTGTTAGTATTGTGAATTAACATGAAAAGCATGTAAAAAATATCAATTCAGAGGAGCACATAATATGTAGCAAGGAAAATAACCAGAGAAATGTATTTAAACCGGAAACACCTGTCCTAGGGGGTCTGGCTCTAGCGGGGTAGGATTCTAAAAACATGATGTGGGATTTGTTCTAGACTATCGGTTCCCTAACTGCAGTTACCATCTACTGCGATAGTAAGACATTGATTCGGTAGTATAGGTCCCTTATACCGGAAGAAGACAAAAATCCGCACTCGGAGCTGGAGAGCATCACATTGAATATTGTCTTTCTCCCACTTAAGGTTGAAAAACTCGGGTCGAGGGTTTATGCATGAATGATAGATATATCATACACAAAAGCTACTCCCATTTTTCCTGAAAATGCATCCAACAATTCTCTAAGAAAAAATTAAATTCAGATTAGTGTTCGAAATGCCAAAATGCCACATGGAATTAATTAATTGGTCTGACTCTCAATGCCTCCCCAGCGGAGTCACCAAGCTATTGCGACCGTTTTTAAAACCATTTGTGAAAACAGCCCGACGATTAGAGTTTATGAAAATCTGGGTTCTTTTCCGTTTTAATTTGATCTTGAAATTAGGTTCTTTCCATATTAAATCAAATTTCTTTTATTTATTCTTTAAAATTGTTTTGGAGTCACCATCGGTCACTTTGGTAGACCGGACACCATAAAAACAGACCATAGATTCTTTTAATAAAGTTCGAGTTCATGAGTCGATTACGTGTAGGGAAGGGTTAGCACCCCTACAACGTCCGTTATCGCTACCTTACTAATTCCACGTGGCATTTAATCATTTCGAACATTAATCTGAATTTAATTAAATCTTTAATCGTTGAATGGATTTCATTCTGTATGGGGATATCCTTTTGTAAGAAAATATATTTTAGACGAATATAAGTTTTGAAACGTCCAATTACATTAGAACACTTAAATTTATATTTAAAATGCATCTCAACACAAAAGGTTTAATGCATGTTCAATTATTGTCTTGTCATTTTAAGTAAAAAACCTAATTAGGGCTCCATTGATTTAATTAATTAAAATCTATGAATATTGTCAATTTTAGGACTTATGTGATAACACCCAAAAAATTTGGGCACTACTCATACTTGCCCTAAATTAACAATATGCCTATCATTAATGTCTCTAATTATTTAATTCCTAATTCCAATTTCATTTAAACTAACTACAAGTGATTTCCATATTCTATGTTCAAATGAAATCTTGAATTTCTTACTGAAATACCCCCTTGATTAACATCACATTGCAATGTGATACTAATCAACTTAGGGTATTTAAGCTTTTATTCAATATCCATTAATTTTCTATAATGTCCTCTTTTAGCAAGTTAATTGAATTTAATTAAAGAAATTAATTCTAAAAGGCTCTAATTCTATTATACTAAGTGAATTAAATCTTCCTAGACAAGTATACTACATGCGTATTTAAAAAGCATGCACACAAGATAAATTAAACAAATCAATTAAAATTATTAAACAAGAGCAATTGAACTGATTTTAGGACTAAATTCCTTTAAATGGAAATCTAGATGATCAAATTACAAGTTTCTAATGACTAGCTAAATGGTATGACCGATACCCATTTACTCTCGGCCCAAACCTATTAGACGCGACCCAAACTTGACCAGCCCAAATCCTAACCAGACCCTTAGGTTGGAGCGTGGCCTCGCACCCAAACCCATTTCGAATGGTACGGATTCCTTCTTAACCCGCTCCCAAAACGACGTCACGCTACACTCAGTATAAGAAGGGAAAACTGAGCCAACTCAGTCATAACCCCAGAAATTATCTATCTTCAGCCCTCTCTCTCTAAATTCTCTCGACTGCAACACCAAAATTCCAGATTTTCCCCATTTTCGATCAAACGTGTCTATTTGACCCTTGTTCTTCATGTGTTCTTCATTTTTCCGTGTTTTGATCGATCACAAACCCCAAAACAATTTCATTTCATGTTGCCTTCAGAGCAAAACTCATCTCTGCCCCCTTGTTCTTTCTCAGGTCTTCCTTTTACCATTTTTAATATGCCACAAACATCTAAACTTCCTCATTTCTTGTTTCCCTTCTATCAAATCCTTCACTTTCTCAAGAACACTAACCATGTTCTTACGCTTTCTCCATTTGATCCTCAACCACCATAAAACCCTAACTCCGATCTGTTTCCCTGCCACCGGTAGCGACGCCGACCATCAGACGTCGTCTCCGGTCATCCCTGGCCTTTTTTCGATCACCGAAACTTTTTCGGTCACCTTCTCCGACCAAACCCTGCAACTTTCGACCGTCACTGTAACTTCTGGCCATTGTGCCCCGCCACTAGAGTGATTTTCAGAAACCGTCTGCCGCCGCACAGGAACCCTAAAACCCTCATTTTTTCCCAACATTACCTCCTAAACCTAAATCTACTCCTGGATTCGACAGAATCCACCCCCTTCAGCCACTTCCTAGGCTAACTACCCAAAACTGAATCCTATTTCCTATCATTTTAAACTCCTCCTTGAATCCTAGACCTCTCACACTCGAAAAAACACTCTAGCAACACTCGAACTGGCTCTATTTTCAGATAAGTGACTGGAATCCCTTTGTAAACATTGATTTCATTTATATTTTAGATATAGGGTTTACTAATATTTGAGACATCGTTTCTTTCATTTTAAAATCCTAGATCTACCTTGTTTTAGTGTTTTAATGCAGGAAATGAAAAGATAAAAAGAAGAACTACCTTCTGGCAAGCTTAGGTGATAGCACGGTGGCTCTGGCTGTCGTCAAGGGAGTCCGATTCAACTTTTGACGTCTCTTAAGCTTCTGGTGAGACTCTTCAGATTCCTCTCTCTCCTCTCTCTTCAATTATCTCTAATAATTGTGCAATCATTCCCCCTTAATTACTCTCTCTCCTCTATTTATAGTATGCGCACGACTAACGTCAGCGGAGACGGGAATCCGCGTGAAAAGGGTTTTGGCCAATAGCAGCGTGCCACGTGGCCGTTTTAGTGGGCTGAGAAAACACAATTGGGTCACTTGTGTTTCTTGGGCAGATTCTCATGTAATTTGGGCAATAAGAGTGTTTTGTATTGGGCTTTAAGATTTGTAAATGGACCTTGTATGTAAATGAACATTTATTTATTAAGGATTTTGGAACTTTGGAATATTTTTATTTATTGACATTAGGCTTTATTATTATCTTTATACATTTGGATTTATTTATATCGAATTATTAATAAATATAGGTACCCGAACAAAATATGGGTACTACAACTACCCTTTTTTGCTCATTGATGTGGAACAGGAATAGGGCAAAGACTGAAAAGACACGGATTTTGTCCGAACCATTTGACCATCGATTCTTGAAGATATCCTACTAATTATGGAATGGTTCAATCTTCCTTTGTCTCCTTGAAGTACTTCCTTTGTTGGGGACAAACTCTTCTCATTAGGAATTCTTCCTTCGTTGGTCGAACTCTTCTCATTAGGAATTCTTCTTTGCTGGGCGAACTCTTCTCATTAGGAATTCTTCTTTGCTGGACGAACTCTTCTCATTAGGAATTCTTCTTTGTTGGACGAACTCTTCTCATTAGGAATTCTTCTTTGCTGGATGAACTCTTCTCATTAGGAATTCTTTTTGCTGGACGAATTCTTCTTATTAGGAAGTCTCCTGTCAAAACAACTAAAGTATGAGGGTTAGCATTATCCTAATTTCTACATGATGCATGAACCATGTCATGTTGAGATTCATCAACCAGCTTCTGCTCTCTTAGAAATCTCTTTTATGCTTCTTTTCTGATTCCCTTCTCACATTCAGAATCAACAGTCAAAATCTCTTTTCTGCGTTTCTAGCCCTTCACTCTAAAGCGCCCTTTCGGGTTTTCACTTTGATATTTTATTCTTATTCTTCTTTTTTCTTTCTTTTCCAAGGTGCCTTTTTAGGTTTTCACCTTGATTTTCTTTTCTTTTCTTTTTTCTTTTTTTCTTTTTCTTTCTATCTTTTTTAAAGTAAATGATATTATAGCTGACATTATCTTGATCAATCCGACCACATGTTACTAGTGATGTGGACCCTGGCCAATAAACAATCTGATATGTTTAGGTAACATTGCAAACACCCAAAGAGTTTGTAATAAAAAGGTCCAAAACAATCATATTCTTAGATAGTGTTAGAGCTTTGACAAGTCCAAGAGCCTTTACAAAATAAAACGATGGTTCTCAACAGAAGAACATGGAGCTGCGAACATCCTCCTTCAATCTTGGAGGTTGAGGGACGACAATGGCTTCAGGTGCAATAACACCACCGTGGCTCAACGATGTCTTAGAAGCATCCTCAAACTTCATAAACTGTCCCAAATGAGATGCTGCCAAAAATAGCAAATAGGAGCAACGATAGAGATGGTTTTGGTGCTCCTTTGGTACATATAGGACAAAGAATGGAAAAGTTCCTACAGATCATCAGCTGAAAAGCCAAACTTGTCCAAGAGGACATGATAATGTGTTGGCCTTGTGGTCTCGGTCATCCCAATAGAGATAAAAATCATTGTTCTTCGGGTGACCGACTTTGTTGTTAGCATCAGTTCCGACTAATCTGCAATTCTCTGTTGAGACTTATCTTGACAACTTTTACAAACCTTCACAAGCCTTTGTATTCTGTATCTAAGCTCATACCATCTTGTCTTATACACTCTTCTTCAATATCCTAGAGTGCTAAAGTTCACCTACTCTTTTAAAACATAGTAATACCAAGAAATTATCTGCTTTTATGCATTATATTAGTCATTTTACGATACTTTGGAATAAAAAGAAGTCTCGGGAGTGAATTCATGAATTTTATTGAAGCTTATAAATCGAAATACAATAGAATTTGAAATAGTCATGGCAAACTAAAACAACGAAATCAAGAAACAAAGTCAGATGTGAAATCCCTTCCGAAATACCAGGTGTCTGAGAGATTCTGATTACCAGATGCCTAACCTCATTTATCTGAGCTGCCTTTTACGGGTTTTCAACTTAGATCCTCCTTTGGTTTCAAGATGCCCTTTGTGGATTTTCACCAAAGATATTTTCATTTTGCGAAGCGCCCTTTCGGGGTTTCACTCCGCTTTTTCTTTTCTTTTTCATTTTCTTTTTGAATTCTTCAAGCATAGTATTTCTTGACTGAATCGGAGTTCACTGGCTTATGCACCTCCTTGTCGTCCATTTCAGTCAAAGTCAACGCTCTTCCAGAGAGCCTTTTTGACAACATAAGGCCCTTCCCAATTAGGCATCCATTTTCCACGGTCATCCCGATGTATTTGGAAGACCTTTTTTCAACACGAGATCTCCCTCTCGAAACTCTCTTGGGCGCACCTTTTTATCGTATGTCAGCATCAATCTTTTCTAGCACATCCGGCTGTGGCAGATTGCCTTGAACCTATTTTCCTCAACAAGATTTAACTGGCCAAATCGAACTCATAACCATTTTGCATCATCCAACTTCACTTCGGACAAAACACGAAGAGATGGAATTTTAACCTCAATTGGAAGTATTGCTTCTGTCTCTTAGACCAAAGAATAAGGTGTTGCCCCAATTGACGTTCGTATTGAAGTTCGATATGCAAATAATGGAAAAGGTAGTTTCCCATGCTAATCTTTGTAAGTTTATGTTGTTTTCGATATGATCTTTTTGATGTTCTTATTTGCCGCCTCCACTACCCCATTCATCTTAGGGTGGTAAGTCACATAATTGTGGTGTATGATTTTGAATTGCTCACATACTTCTGCTATTACTTTGTTGTTGAAATTGGTGGCATTATCAGTGACGATTCTTTCTGGCAAACTATACCGACAAATTATTTCTTTCTTCGAGAACTTGCAAACAGCCGTTCTTGTGATATTGGCATAAGAAGAAACTTCTACCCACTTGGTGAAGTAATCTGTGGCTACAAGAATGAAACGATGTCCATTAGAAGCCTTTGGGTGGATCTGCCCAATAGCATCCATGCCCCAGACAGCAAAAGGCCATGGCAAATTCATTGTATGAAGAGGTACTGGAGGAGAATTAATTTTGTTAGCATATATTTTACTCTTATGTCAATTTTTGGCATATTCGATGCAGTCTCCTTCCATGGTTGTCCAATAATAGCCATATCTCATGATCTTCCTAGCTATTGAGAATCCATTTGCATGTGTCCCACATATCTCGTCAAGCACTTCTGCCATGATGTTTCTTGCTTTATTGGCATTGACACATCTTAGCAAGATTTGATCTTTTCCCCTTTTATAAATGATCTCTCCATCGAGCACATATCATGAAGTCATTCTTCTAATAGTTCTTTTGTCATTATCATTTACCCCCAAGGGATAAGTCTGAAATTTAAGGTACTGCAAGAAGTCATAATACCAAGGATGTTTATCAGCTTCCTCTTCTATGCTACAACAGTGAGCATAGGCCTCGTAACTTTGCATTCGAATTAGCATCATGTCTTCTGGTTTGTTTTCTAGGATTACCGAAGCCAGTGTAGCTAAGACATTCGCCATCTGGTTGTCTTCCCTGGGAATATATGCAAAGGTGATTTCTTCAAATTCTTTCATTAACTCCAGGATTAATTTTCGGTATTCAATCAACTTTATGTCCTTTGTTTCCCATTATCCACGAAGTTGGTAAATCAACAACACTGAATCTCCGTATACTTTCAAGATCTCTATCTTTCGTTCAATAGCAGCTTACATGCCCAAGATACAAGTTTCATATTATGTCATGTTATTGGTACAAAGAAATTCTAACTTGCTTGTGAACGGGTAGTGCACATTATTTGGAGAAATTCATCACATTCTCATCTGGGATTCCAATTTTTTTGTGTGGAGATATTCATCACATCCTCATATGGGAAATCAAAGTTTAGGGGCTCATAATCTTTCGATGCACGACTGGCTAAGAAATCTGCTATAGCACTTCCTTTTATCGCCTTTTGGCTCACATATATGATATCAAATTCTGACAACAACATTTACCAGCGTGCCAATCTTCCACTCAATGCTGGCACTTCCATCATAAATTTCAGCAGGTCAAGACGGGAAATTAGCCATGTAGTGTGGTACAACATATACTGTCTAAGCCTGTGAGCTACCCAAACTAAAGCACAACATAACTTTTGGATTGGCGGGTACCGTACTTCACATTCTTTAAACTTTTTGCTCAAATAGTAGATGTATCTTTCTTTCTTTCTCGTGTCATCGTGTTGCCCCATCACACATCCCATTAAATTCTCATAGACTGTCAAATAAAGGATGAGCGGTCTGCCATAAACTAGTGCGACTAGTATTGGAGCATTCGTCAAGTAGTTTTTAATTTTATCAAATGTCTCATGGCATTCTTCATTCCACTCTCCAGGGTTATTCTTTTTAAGCATCTTAAAAATTGGGTCACATTTATCGGTCAATTGTGAGATGAACCGAGAAACATAATTAAACCTCCCAAGGAATCCACGAACTTCTTTTTGCGTGCTAGGTGGTGGCAAGTTCTGAATGGCCTTCACCTTATCTAGGTCTATTGCGATTCCTTTTCTGCTGACGACAAACCCCGGGAGTTTTCCTAACATTACTCCAAAAGTACATTTGTTGGGATTGAGTTTCAACTGGTACTTCCTATATTTCATAAATACATTTCTTAAATTCTGAATATGTTCCTCTTCAGTATGGGTGTAACGCCCTGGTTTGGGGCCTAGATGATTTAGACATCGGACCGGACTGGTCGGAAACGGTTCGAATCGCGTAAGGTGATTTAAGGAAATTAAGGATCGGGATAGGATAAAAAAAAGTAAAAAATGCTAAAATCCTATAAAAATATGTTTAAGAGATTGGTCAAATAAATTTTATAAAAAGAGTTTCGGAAGTGGAACATTTTGGGTAGTGACCAAAATGTAAAGTTTCAAAACTGTGGAAAATGTGATTTTTAAAGGAGAACTCAAAATCTTAGAATCTTTAGGGAGCTTTATGGCAATTTAGTCTTTCCTTAATATGACATGTGTTTGAAAAGGTTTTAATTAAATAGTTTTTAATTGGATTTTATTTTATTTAATTAATTAGGTAGTTAATTAGTGAGATTCCATCATGTAACTACTTTTCTCTTCTCATTTTCAGCCAAACACCATTTTAACTCATTGTCTCCAGATTTCTTTTCTCTTAAACACTCTCTTCTTTATTTCTTACTCATTTCAAAGAATTCTTCCTAAATTCTTCAAGTTTTGTGAAGCAAAATCTTGACATTCATTAAGGAAAGGAAAGATTGGAGGTAAATCACATTATCAACCTTTAATCAAGGTTCTTTATTGAAATTCTCAAGATCTTTGGCTTCTAATTAATGTTTTTGGTTGGGTTTTCATTATAGTTTTGATTTGAGATCAAAATCTCGTAAAAATATGATTAAAATCTTGATTTTCGGATTTTTTTTTGTTAAGCTCTGTTTTGGATTGATTTTAATTGAGTTTCAAGTTGGTTATTATGTTGAAATAAGGTTTTGTTAATATAGATCCCCAAATCCTTGAGATCCTTGAGTTTCTTGATAGTTTTAAGTGAGTTTTTGAGGTGAAATGGTAGAATTATGCTTGCTGGAGGTATAAGGATGGGTTTAGGTTGTTTTTAGATGTGTTTTGATGTTTATAAATGGTTGAAAGTGAAGTATGTTGGCTGGGCATTGTTTAGGAAGCAATCGATTGAGTTTTCAGTTCTTTCGAATGGGTAAATTGGTGTAGTTTGGGTGAGCTACGAGTTTGTGTTAGTTGCTGGTGTTGAAATGCATTTTAATGCATTTAGATCTCTGTTTTGATGATGTGAAACAAGGGATCTTGATCCGGGATCAAACAGGGTGATTTTGGAGGTTCCGAAAGGGTGACTTTCGAGTTGGCAAACGAGGTTTCGTGTACCGGTGAGTGGAAATGGATTTTCCAGCTTTGTAACGCTTTGAGCCTGGTGTTGGGAGCATAGTGTAAGTTTGAAACACTTAGCTAAGCTCAAGAGTAAGTGGTTCGAAAGTCTCTCTTGGAAATGTGCTATGTTTTGTTGAAAATGCACTTGAGTAGAATGTGATTTATTTACTATTTTAAAGCATGTTTTAGAGCATTGAGGTTGCTGGTTTTTAATGCCATTTTGTTAAGGATGCACATGGTAAGTGATCCTTGGATTTATGTGATTTGTACATATGATATTAAGCACGTTTATGCTTGTGAAAAATTGCATTATGTTTATGCTTTTAAAACAGTGGAATATTGTGTTAAACGATTATATTGGAAAGTGATGAAAATTGTTTTTGGTTACTTTAATCAGATATAGTAAGTCGACTATAGGATTGGGTGCACTGTGAATAAAGTCGCCTTGGATGTCGAGGGGTTATGATTGTACCATATACTCCATCCAAGTACCCTAACGATTGAGGTTAAGATCACAACGGTGGATGTTAATCCCGTGTGTGGATCTTGTGTTATGTGTCTCGTGCTCTCGTTAGTGGAATTATACAACTACCGATGAGTGGTGTTGAGGGGTTGTGATTGTACCATTATACTCCACCACAGGTGTCACAACGATGGAGGGTTGCTCTCGTGTATGAGCCTTGTGTAGTTTGGTAGTGTGTATGAAGCGCGTGGGACAACGCTTGTAATCTGCGTATCCGATTGTGTCAATTGTGTTTGTTTTGGTACCATTGGGAATGGATCACTTGCAAGGCAATATAATGTTGTTGATTCATGATTTAAGCATGAGATGCTTGAGGTTTATGCTAGAATGCATGTGATGTTTGGTTTAAGCATGAGCAAAGATTATTTGCTGTTATTTTATAATGATGTAAAAAGCATGTGGTTTGAAAAGTGCATTGATGCTTAGAAGAGCATGTTTAAGAAAAGGCATGAGTTGCAAATGATGATGCATTGGTTTTGTGAAATGCATTGATGAATGTTGCTTTTAGCGATCCTCACTAAGTTTTATGCTTACGCTCATTTGTTTCATCAACGTAGAGAATTGAGCATTCAAGGCAGCCCGATAGCAAGTGGAATCCAAGCTTTTGAATAAGCAAAGTATGCAGTTTCATCTTGGTGTAATAAGAGGCAATGAGAGGGATTTATACTCTTGTTAGTGTTTGGTGATTTTAAACACCTTAAGCATGTTTAGTTTGCTCATTTTGGTTCGTAAATGGCCATTGATGATTGATTTGTGCTTGGATGTGGTTTTTAGTTCTTGTGTGGTCTTGAAGACTAGGAAGCATGCCTATAGTTCTAATACTTGCATGAATGATGATATGTTTTAGTTTGTGCTTCGTAATGTTGGCCGTTGATGCTTATATGTGTTGTATGTATGATGTGGTATGTATTGGAATGATTTCGGAGGTGTATTCTTGAGAAAAACCAGCATTTTGAGAAGTTGCAAGGCAAGGCATTTCGGAACGCCCTTAACTGTTTCAGAACAGTGGCCTGGAATGGTCATGGGGAACCGCAACGGGTGAGAACGTACCGGAACCTTTTGCTACTGGAATGCATGGTTTCGAAACGGGTTTCAGAACACACCCGCGTATCGAAACGGTCAACCTGGTTTCGAAACAGTCGTTCTGATACGGGTTCTTGTGTTTCGAAACAGCTGACCGTTGGATTTGAATTTGAATTGTATCAGGTTTCTGTTTTCTTACATTATGGTCCCTCAATGTTGAATGTTTAATTAAATGAGTTTGGATGATCTGTTTAAGATGCAGTTTGACATGCTGGCATGTAATATGGTTAATTTTGGATTGGTGACTTTAAAACCCGTTTAGTCCCTAAAGTACGTTTGTATGCAATTAGACCCCTGATTGAGTTCCGTCTGCTATGTCGCTTTCGCTAAACCAAATTGCTAATCATATAGGATAATAATGTGCATCTAGAAAAGATAAAAAAAGGGTCGTTAATCGAGATTGACTTTAACAAGTTGACTTCGGTTTTCCTCGTGTAATCTTCTCAGTTTGAGTCGGGCGTCTAGGCCGGGCTAAGGGGGTTACATTTGTTGGTATCAAAGCCAGGTTACGAAACAATTGCGGATGTTGGTATGTGTTGATTGAAAAGCATGATTTTGGTTGAATATTGGATCTTATGCTATGCTTGATAAATGTGAATCGCATATGAGATGAATATGATTGTATTTTGATAATGTGATGTTGATATGTGCTGATTTTGGATGATGGAAAGCATAATGAGCATGATATGTTATTGTATACTATGTTATGTTTGAGGGAAATCGGGGTGCCCATTTCCTTGTTACACTGATTTAGTGTTTTTGTGAACTTGGATCCTTGCTTGAGGCTGGCCTAAACGGTTTGTTTTGTTTATTTGTTATGTCTTTTTAAAAATAGCACTATGGGTCAGAGGAGAGAGCTAAAGTCGAACACAATAGTGCCTGCGGCTGAGCAGGGCGACCAGGGTGAACAAGAGGGTGATGTCCCCCCTGGTGGAAATTTACCTCCCCCGCCACCACCTGGAGATGGGGAGCAGGAGCAGCAACACGAACATGTCGGTCCGGGTTTGGGTGATCTAACGCCGTTAGCTCAGGTGATCACTGGGCGTTTCAGGCAGCAGTAGCCGGAGCGCAAGTACAGGCCCCTGCAGCTGGGCAGGCGGTTCTACCTTTGGAAAGGTTGAGGAGTCTAGGAGCTGTTGAGTTCTTTGGAACGACTCCTGATGTGACAGAAGCTTGGTTTGCAAGCACGATCTGTATAATGGATCAAATGGGATGCAATGATGTGCGTAAACTGGGGTGCGTTGTTTCTCTTCTCCAAGGTGACGCATATAGTTGGTGGACGACTACCACCGCTGGAATGGAACCCAACGAAGTGGATTGGGAGTTTTTCAAGGGTTCTTTTAAGAGAAAGTATATGGGTGTAAAATACTTGGATGAAAAGAAACGTGAATTTATGTCGCTGGTTCAAGGAACCCTTTCTGTGGCTGAGTACGAGGTCTAGTTCGTACGCCTGAGCCAGTATGCCCCTGAGCTGATACCGAGTGAGAGGCACCGTTGTGATTGCTTCTGGTGCGGTCTGGTACAAGAAGTCAATACGTATATGTTGGCTGCGGATTACACCGATTTCGATGTGCTTGTGTGTCGAGCCAAAGATATTGAATAGAACTTGGGTTTGGCATCCCGATGAGTTAGTTTTAGCTCTGGGAAGAGAGCAGGTGAGTCTAGTTTCGGAGGTGGACAGAACAAGAAGGGACGAGATAAGAGATATAAGCCTGCTAGCCGAGGTAATGTTGGGCATGATGCACCGGCTCAGGGAGATCGAATGAGAGCAGAACAGAACACGTGTTGGACGTGTGGATCTTAGGGTCATCTGAGGTGAGATTGTCCTCGAGCGGCTAGAGAGGTTCAGGCTCTTGTGGTGGTAACAATGAACTCGTGCTAGAACTGTGGTTCAGCGGATCACATGAGGCGAGAGTGTCCTTTTTTTGGATGGTGGAGGCCAAGGACGTGCACCTGCTGCGGCTGCACCTCAGAGAGGCCGTGGGCGCGGCCGAGGGAATTTTTAGAAGAGACGAGGGCCAGAGAGGCATTGCACATGTGGTAGCAGTTCGACCTAAGGGAGGCGCTCCTGTGAGGGTTTATGCTCAGCGTGAGGAGCGCAATGATACCGATGTTATCACATGTACCTTTGCTCTTCAGTCTTTATCATTGCTGGCTTTGATTGATTCTGGATCTACGCATTCTTATATCTTGAGTGAGCATGCGCATTTGCGTGATATACTTGTTGAGTTGCTTGAAGTAGGAATGCAAGTGACTAGTTCTTTTGGTGAGACTGTAGTCACTAGGAAGTTTTATAAGAGATTTCCTTTGTCTGTGCAAGGTCATGTTTTTCGTGTGGATTTGATGGAGTTACCCTTCTACGGTTTCGATGAGATCCTTGGTACGGATTGGTTGACTGAGCGTAGAGCGGTGGTTGACTTTGATGTCAAGTGAGTCACCTTAAAGCTTGCCGATGATTATGAAGTGGTGATAGTAGGCGAGAATGTGAAATTCTTGTAGAATGTGATTTCGGCTTTGGAAGCAAGCCGTATGCTGAGGATGGGATGTGAGGCTTATCTTTCCTACATAATGAATCCTGGAACGAAGGATGTGCGTGTGCAGAACATCAGAACCGTTTGTGATTTTCCAAGTGTCTTTCCGGAAGAATTTCATGGGTTGCCACCAAACAGAGAAGTTGAGTTAGGTATCGAGTTGTATGAAAATACGACTCTGGTGTCCATTGCTCCTTATCGCATGGCACTCAAAGAGTTAAAGGAGTTGAAAACGCAACTGCAGGAGTTGCTTGATCGAGGGTTCATCCGGCCGAGTGTGTCACCTTTGGGTGCACCGGTCTTGTTTTTAAAGAAGAAGGATGGAACAATGAGAATGTGCATAGATTATCGACAAATGAACAAGTTGATGATCAAGAACAAGTATCCCATGCCTAGAATTGATGATCTCTTTGATCAATTTTGAGGAGCATCTGTGTTTTCGAAGATAGACCTAAGGTCAGGATACTATCAGCTGAAGGTGAAGGATGTAGATGTACCGAAGACAGCTTTTCGGACAAGGTACGGGCATTACGAGTTCTTGGTGATGCCGTTTTGTTTGACAAACGCACCTGCCACTTTCATGGACATGATGAATCATGTGTTCCATGAGTTCTTGGATCAATTTGTAGTAGTGTTCATCGATGATATCCTTGTGTATTCTCGTATCGAGGAGTATCATGATAGACACTTAAGAATTGTTTTGCAAGCTTTGTTGGAGAACCAGTTGTATGCCAAGCTAAGTAAGTGTGAGTTTTGGCTTAAGGAGGTGGTCTTTCTAGGGCATGTTGTGTCAGCTGAGGGTATTCGCGTTGATCCGCACAAAGTGGAGGTTGTGATGAGTTGGAAGGTGCCTAAGTCAGTGACAGTGGTACGAAGTTTCCTTGGTTTAGCCAGATATTACCAAAGGTTTGTCAAGGGTTTCTCGAAGATTGTTGCACCTTTGACCAAGTTGTTGTAGAAGAATGTTCGCTTTGAGTGGACAGATGCGAGGCAGCAAGCTTTTGAGAAGCAGAAGGAAGCTTTGACGCAGGCTCATGTCCTGATTCAACCTGCGTCTGGTAAGGAGTTTGTGGTCTATAGTGATGCGTCCATTGTTGGTTTGGGTTGTGTGTTGATGCAGGAGGGTAAGGTGGTAGCCTACGCATCTAGACAATTGAAGGTGCATGAGTGTAACTACCCTACTCATGATCCTGAGCTTGCAGCTGTTGTGTTTGCTTTGAAGATCTGGAG
The DNA here is from genome assembly GCA_030270665.1 of Hibiscus trionum. NCBI lineage: Eukaryota > Viridiplantae > Streptophyta > Magnoliopsida > Malvales > Malvaceae > Hibiscus > Hibiscus trionum. The sequence goes on from BSYR01000053.1 coordinate 9,560,322, forward strand.
GCATTACCTGTACGGCGAGAAGTGTGTTGTGTTCACGGATCATAAGAGCTTGAAGTATCTTATGTCTCAGAAGGAGTTGAATCTTAGGCAACGTCGCTGGGTGGAGTTGCTTAAGGATTATGATCTGACGATCGAAGAATCTTATGTTCACGGAACATACGCCTTTCGAAGAATGCCATTTGAACTATTCAATGCTCCAGCAACATTCCAACGGTGTATGATGGCAATATTCTCGGATATGGTGGAAGATTTCCTGAAGATCTTCATGGATGAGTTTTCCGTCTTTGGAGACAGTTTCAACGATTGCCTAGGAAATTTGAAGAAGGTTCTTGAAAGATGTTAGGAGGCCAACCTTGTATTAAACTGTGAAAAATGCCACTTTATGGTGGATGAGGGCATAGTACTGGGACACAAGGTCTCCTGCTGCAGCATAGAAGTGGATAGAGCAAAAATAGAAGTTATTGAAAAACTGCCGCTACCGACAACAGTCAAGGGCATTAGAAGTTTCTTAGGACACGCAATGTTTTATCGTAGATTTATTGCCAATTTCTCTAAAATTACTAAGCCCTTGTGTGTCTTGTTGGAATAGAATAGGGCCTTTGATTTCAACACTGAATGTACTGAAGCATCCAGGACACTGAAAGAGAAGCTGGTAACAGCCCCAATAGTACAGCCACCAGACTGGAGTTTACCATTCGAGATCATGTGTGACGCAAGTGACTATGCTATCGGGGCAGCACTAGGGCTGCGGATGGAGAAACTCTTTCGTATTATATACTATGCCAGCAAAACCTTAAATGATGCCCAAATAAACTACACCATAACAGAGAAGGAGTTGCTAGCGGTGGTGTTTGCAATTGACAAGTTTCGACAATACATACCTGGAACAAAAGTGGTGGTCAATACGGATCACTCGGCACTTAAATACATGTTCAACAAGAAGGATGATAAACCAAGGTTGATACGTTGGATTCTGCTGCTTCAAGAATTCGATATTGACATCAAGGACAAGAAGGGAACAGAAAACCAAGTAGCATATCACTTGTCCAGACTGGAGATGGGAAAGGACCAAACTAAAGACAAGATTAACATACAGGAAACCTTCCCAGACGAGCAGATATTCACTGCCACTAGCTCTGCCGCGACAGCCATGGCGGCAGGTAAGCTTCCTGAAATCCCTTGGTATGCTCACATAGTAAATTACATTTTGAGTGGTTTATTACCTCCTGAACTCAATTACCAAGCAAGGAAGAGGTTCCAAAATGATGCAAACCATTATTATTGGGACGAACTTCTTCTATTTAAGCACTGTGCAGATCAGATCATCAGGAGATGAATACCACATGAAGAACAGGAAGAAGTGCTCCACCACTGACATGCTTCTCCTTATGGGGGACACTTTGGAGGAAACAAAATTGCTGCCAAAGTTCTACAGTCTGGTTTCTTTTGGCCTACACTATTCAAGGATGCACAAGCCTTTTACAAGCACAATGACAAATGCCAAAGGACTGTAAACATCTCTAGAAGGCATGAGATGCCCCTGCAGAAGATTCTCGAAGTCGAAATTTTTGATGTTTGGGGAATCGACTTCATGGGACCATTCCCAGCCTCTTGTGGGAATTTATACATACTGTTGGCAGTAGACTACGTGTCCAAGTGGGTAGAGGCTATCGCCACGCAAAAGAATGATGCCAAGACCGTGCAAAGATTTCTCCACAAACATATCTTCTCAAGGTTTGACATCCCAAGGGCGATCATTAATGATGAGGGTAGGCACTTTGACAACAGGGTAATTGCTGGTGCGCTGAAGAAATATGGAGTTACACACAAGATCGCAACAACATATCACCCTCAAACCAATGGGCAAGCTGAAATCTCAAAAAGAGAAGTGAAGAACATCCTGGAAAAAATGGTTAAACCAACTAGAAAGGATTGGTCACTTCATCTAAATGATGCACTATGGGCTTACAGGACTGCATTTAAGACACAATTGGGAATGTCGCCCTACCGCCTCATCTACAGAAAAACCTGCCACCTACTTGTCGAGATAGAACATAGAGTATACTGGGCTATCAAGACAGTTAACATGAACTGGAACAAAGCAGGGCATAAAAGGTTGTTGGACTTGAATGAAATTGAAGAAATTCGAGCCATGTCCTATGACAACGCCAAGATTTATAAGGAAAAAACAAAGAAGTGCACGATAGAAAACTGCTGCCACGACAGTTTAGTCCAGAGCAAAAGGTGTTGTTATTCAACTCTAGGTTGAAGCTTTTCCCAGGAAAGCTAAAATCTAGATGGTCTGGACCCTTCCAAGTAGTCCACGTTTTTCCTCATGGTGCCATCACAATCAGATCAATTAAGGACGAGCACCAATTCAAAGTCAATCGACAAAGTCTTAAGCACTATCAGGGACTGAAGCCCCAAAAGTGCAGGAAGTAGTTACTTTAGGAGATGCCCCTCAAGGCATCCCTAATTTAACTTAGTTTTATTTTATTTATATTTATATTGTTTTAGGTAAATAAAGAGAAAGAGTGAACCAGCCCAGCACATTCACAACAGCCCAAGAAGCCCAATAGTAAGAAGGTTGTCGGGACAGCTGGTCACCAGCTGTCGCGGCAGACGCGCAAAAAAACAGCTTGTCACCATGCTGTCGCGACAGACACGGAAACGCGTAACAGATGCATCAGACAAATGCATGATAGCTGGATCCGTTTTTCATGCCACTCGTTACAGCTTTCAAAGGCCAGAACCCCATTCTATATAAACCACCAACTCCATTTCATTTTTCACTCACTATTTTCTCTCTACTTTGTTTTCAAACATTTTATTTTTTCAATTATTTCCTTTCAATTCTACAGTTCCTTACAATGAAAACAAGATCAACCAGAAGGAGTGATGCATTCTCATCTGCCGTGGTAGTCTCTACTCCCAGCCACAGCAGAATCCATAGGAGGTTAGCCTCGGTAGATTCAAAAAAGAGATAATATGATTCTTTTCAGAAACGTGAGATGTGGGAAGAAAGAGGTTTCACCTACACGAAGAAAACGGGAGATCTAGGGCTCAAAGGGTTTATATCCAAATGGATCGTGGCATTGAAGTGGTAGATGTTCGCAGCATAACCAGAGGAGATGAACGTTACACTCGTACGTGAGTTTTATGCTGCCGTCAAATCCAAGGATGCCACGACAGTAACTATTAAGGGTAAGGAAATTTCTCTTGAGCCAGCCTACATCAATACACTCTATGGCATATATGTGGGCAGAAAGGAGGATGCACACAGCAGGTTTGTCAACAGTCTGTCGCCGGCAGACTATGACGGCATCATGGCAGACTTGACGGAAGTGGGAACCAACCGGAAAGATGATCCCAAACACAAATGGACGGTGCGAAGAACCCAACTCACACCTGCTACAAAACTCTAAAACCATTTAGTAAAGAAGCGTCTCATGCTGACATCGCACAATACAATAGTGGACCGTCAGAGGCTTGCCCTCGTACACTCCATCATTAACGAGAGGCAAATCAACGTAGGTAAATACATCCTCGACGGCATCCATGAGTGTGCAATAAGAGGAATGTGTCCCCTCTTCTTCCCCTACCTCATCACATCTTTCTGCCGAGCCCACAATGTGCCAGAGATTGATGAAGACGTGAAGATCCAAGGCAAAGGGTGGACGTAGCAGAACATCTACAGCTTGATGGAGTTGAAAGTAGCGACCCCAATGGCTTATATAGATCTCTCTGTTGCGACAGAGCTAGACTCCACAAAACCTGTCGCGGCAGAGCCCGAGCCGACAGAACCTGCACACCCAGAAGCCACCTCCTCCAACCAGATATTCCAACTGCTGAAGAAGATGGAGGCACGACAGCTGAGATTCATGGAATACTTGAGGGATTTCACCACTGCCACAGTAAACTTTATAAAAGTTGAGTTAAATTACCCAAATGTGCAGTTTCCCTCTTTTCCAGAAACTCTTCTTGCCACCCCTAAGGCGCCCATGCCGACAGCTACCTCTATTACACCTTCTGCCACGGCCAGAGCCGACGACAGACATTCTGCCACCCCTCAAGGAACCAAAAGGAAGGAACCACTGCCAGAAATAGATCCCAAGTATTTAGAAGGTTTCTCCTCCTCCTCAGTCTGGCAAGATGACTCCGATTTTGAGCCCTCTGTCGTCCGGGAGATAGCCAAGGAGTTCCCTCCCATGAAAAAAAAGCTTGCTATAGATGTTGAGGGACCCTGCTGCGACAGAGCAGACAGCAGCAGTAGTGATAGCGAACTCGAGGTCCTGGACAAGGCCCCAAAAATATCACCTACTAGAGTCCAGCCACCTCGAGAGGCCAAAAAGAAGGTAGCCTCACCATCTTCAACTCCAAAGCCAACCTCTACGACCAAGGTAACTGCCCGCAGGCAGCTCTGCATCGACAACAGCAGCGACGACAGCTCTTCAACTTAAGTTATTTTACTCTTTTGTTGTCCTGTTTTTATTTGATAATTGTGATATTTTATTTTCTTTGTTTGTGTCATGCATTGAGGAAAATGCAACCCTCGAGTTTGGGGGTAGGCAGTCCTCCTTTAATTAATAAACTTATTTTAATTTGTGTCTCAATTCGAGTTAATTTTTGTGTCAAAAAAACATATGGCTTAAGTCTTTGAACTGCACTTACCTGCCGCAACAGTCTCTGTCGTGACAGTGTCTTTTGGGTGTTAGGAATCATTTAGAGCCTTACTATAATTCTGAACTTTAAAAACACCTTTGTGACTTATATGATGTCTAGACTACTGTTAGTAAACTAAGAATAGTAAGCTTAACCACTTGAAAAAAAAGAAGAAAAACTTAGACTCAGTTGCCCCTAGAGGTGCCTAACACTGGCTTTAGGAAGAAAGCTAGAGGTGCCCAAAACCGGCTCTAGTAGAAATAAGAAAAACTCTGTCTAAGTTAGAAAAACTAAAAGAGCCTAAGAATTGCCTCTAGTTAAAAATTAGTTTGAAATAAGACTGAAGTGAGTAGCCTAACTGTTCTAGTTATTAAGTAGTCTAGGCACACATATATGTTCACACAACCTACACACACTTGTACGAGAATTATAGCATTGCATCGGATAAGTCCATAACCACCCAAGAAGGTACTGCTCTTGATAGTGAAGGTGTTGTAGGTAATGGTAGTTCACTGAGTTAAGCCAAGCCAAAAAGTTTAATTCCTAGTTAGGTTTCATTTGCTTGAGGACAAGCAATAACTTGAGTTTGGGGTGTGTTGAGTGCATAAATGTTCTATATTTTAACCCTCATTTACCCATATTATTGAAGCACTCAAGCATGTTTAGTCGCACTTTAGGATAGATCTCACATAAACATCACAATTGGATAATATTGCACAGATGCTGCTGATTTTGGTTTATTCTTGCAGGTATCTGCCATGGCAGCAATCCAAGGAAGCAAAGGATCAGAAGTTAGCTACAGAGCTGGAGCAAAAGAGTGAAGGGGACTGTCATTCACAACGCTTTTGTCACATCTGCCATGACAGAAGAGACGACAGTGAAGACCAATGGTGAAGGAAAATGCAAAGTGGAGATCGATCGACAGAGAATTTAAAGCCTGGTTTTTCGTGGACCACTTGCATAATTGTCGGAGCCCAAAAGCACAAGGAAGGCCTGGTCCTAAGTTTGAGGAAAAAGTCAAAGCAAGAAGATAGGGTGGATTAAAAGACATCTACTCAGAGATTTAGTCTTTAATAGAGTTGTACTTTAATTCAAACTTGTATTCTTGGCCATTAAGAAAACTCAAGACAAAGGCCTATATATATGCTTGTAATTCGACAAGGCAAAGGATATCTATCTCCTAGCCGTCTTCCCCCCAAACCCTAGTCGTTTCTCTCTCTCCACCATGTTCTAAACTCCCCCTAGGGCAAAACGTTGATCTTGTAACGTAGTTGTAAGGGTTGTACTGTTTTTAGGATTTTTCTGTTCAAATCAATAAAAGCTTCAAGTTTATTTACTATGGTTTCAACAGCTCATAAGAGTTTCGGGAGAGCATTGTGAGGTTATCCATTTACTTAATATCGGGAGAGTTAAGTATAAGAAAGGAGTAAATACGAGTTTTCCAGTTTATGGTTAAACCATCTTGGCCTAGGGATAGGTACAAGATTAAGTAGCTAAGGAAGAATTCACAAACATCGGTGTTCATCCTTTGATTCACACTGGGAGGTATCAGCAAAGACGTGTTCATCGACAGAACTTGGGCCTAGGGATAGGACAAGTCACAACATGAATTCTTGCTGAACTTGAAGTACAGAGTTGTTGATCGCTGCCGCGACAACAACAGACCTCTACCGCGATAGGCCCGACGACAGCCGCAACAGAAAGCCTTTGAGTAGTGCAATACCTGCACTACTGAGCAAATCAATACCAGCCTATTTTATCAAACTGAATTCTTCTTCTATTTTAGTTTATTCTCAAGATTACTCAAAACATTGTATTAAACTTATTTCTTTTCTTCTGCAGAGATTCAAGGATAAAAGTATTTCCTGTCCTTGTGGAGACGATATTCGATACTTAGTATCACTTTATTACTTGCAACGTGTACACTATCACCTATTTGCAATAAACTATTTTACACCCAACAAAATCAATTTTACAAAAAGAGTTTCGGAAGTGGTACATTTTGGGTAGTGACCAAAATGTAAAGTTTCAAAACTGTGGAAAATGTGATTTTTAAAGGAGAAGCAAAAATCTTTGAATCTTTAGGGAGCTTTATGGCAATTTAGCCTTTCCTTAATATGACATGTGTTTAAAATGGTTTTAATTAAATAGTTTTTAATTGGCTTTTATTTTATTTAATTAATTAGGTAGTTAATTAGTGAGATTCCATCACGTAACTACCTTTCTCTTCCCATTTTCAGCCAAACACCATTTTAACTAATTTTCTCCAGATTTCTTTTCTCTCAAACACTCTCTTCTTGATTTCTTACTCATTTCAAAGAATTCTTCCTAAATTCTTCAAGTTTTGTGAAGCAAAAACTTGTCATTCATTGAGGAAAGCAAGGATTGGAGGTAAATCTTGTTCTCAACCTCTAATCAAGGTTCTTTATTGAAATTTCCAAGATCGTTGGCTTCTAATTAATGTTTTTGGTTGAGTTTTCATTATAGTTTTGCTTTGAGATCAAAATCTTGCAAAAATATGATTAAAATCTTGATTTTTGGATTTTTTTGTTAAGCTCTGTTTTGGATTGATTTTAATTGAATTTCAAGTTGGTTATTATGTTGAAATAAGGTTTTGTTAATATAGATCCCGAAATCCTTGAATTTCTTAATAGTTTTAAGTGAGTTTTGAGGTGAAATGGTGGAATTATGCTTGCTGGAGGTATAAGGATGGGTTTAGGTTGTTTTTAGATGTGTTTTGATGTTTATAAATGGTTGAAAGTGAAGTATGTTGGCTGGGCATTGTTTAGGAAGCAATCGATTGAGTTTTCGGTTGTTTCAGATGGGTAAATTGGTGTAGTTTGGGTGAGTTCCGAGTTTGTGTTAGTTGTTGGTGTTGAAATGCATTTTAATGCATTTAGATCTCTGTTTTGATGATGTGAAAACATGGGATCTTGATCTGGGAGCAAATGAATTGATTTTGGAGGCTCCGAAAGGGTGAATTTCGCGTCAGCAAATGAGGTTTCGTGTATCGGAGAGTGGAAATGGATTTTCTAGCTTTGTAATGCTTTGAGCGTGGTCTTGGGAGCTTAGTGTAAGTTTGAAACACTTAGCTAAGCTCAAGAGAAAGTGGTTCGAAAGTCTCTCTCGGAAATGTGCTATGTTTTGTTGAAAATGCACTTGAGTTGAATGTGATTTATTTACTGTTTTAAAGCATGTTTTAGAGCATTGAGTTTGCTGGTTTTTTATGCCATTTTGTTAAGGATGCACATGGTAAGTGATCCTTGGATTTATGTGATTTGTACATATAATATTAAGCATGTTTATCTTGTGAAAAATGACATTATGTTTATGCTTGTAAAACAGTGGAATATTGTGTTAAACGATTATATTGGCAAGTGATGAAAATGGTTTTTGGTTACTTTAATCGGATATAGTTAGCCGGCTATAGGATTGGGTGCACCATGAATAAAGTCTCCTTGGATGTCGAGGGGCTGTGATTGTACCGTATACTCCATCCAAGTACCCTAACGATTGAGGTTAAGATCACAACGGTGGATGTTAATCCCGTGCTTCAAAAACTTCAAGAACTTTTGTGCTTGTTCTTCTGTTACCGGCTCATTTATTTTTGGAGTAGGATCCTCTCTTCAAATCTTTTCAAGTACTACCGCGACCTTTCCTTTAATCTTCTCCGTTTCTTTAGATACTTCAGGAGAAGAATAGCATCTACCATTACGGGTAAAGTGTCCCACCTCAATTATTATTTCTGTGCCGGGTTGTTTATCGTTCTTTTCTTCATGCACTTCTTTCGTTTCATCTGTTGACTTTGTCTCCTCTTGCAGTTTTTCCTTTTACAGGCGTGGTCACATTGGCTGCATAACTCAAAGGAACCTTATGAGTACTTTTGAAGGCGAATGTAGAGCGTTTGGGTGTTCTCCATTTATGAGCGCAAGTTCACACTCTGTCAAGTTATAGTATAAAAGATATCGTGTCCCACAGGGATTATAGCAGCTCTTATGAATGGTTTCCTGCACAAAGATTTAGTAAATGCGCCATTAAATCTCGTGATGTGAAAATATAAAAACACAAGTAAAAATAAAGATAGTGATGAGAGAGAGATGATAGGGAGAGCTTTGGGTGATAAGCTGGGTAAGACTGGTGCAACTCAGTAGCGTGTGGATTGCATTCTAAAGTCTGAGTATGTTTTGCGTTGCCATGAGATGCTACCTCGGTGGGATGGCGGGCGGCAAACTACGACCATGTCACGCGGCCACAGCAGGTCACTGCCACTGTAGGGGTGTGTACTATCTCGGCAGGTAGAATGGAAAGAAGTCCTGGCGGATCGTCTGGTAAACATTCTAAGTTCGGCAGGATAGTCGACAGTGATCCCTCCGATTTCTAGGTTAGGATGCTCGAGATTGCTAACTTGAGGACTAGTGTGGAACCAAGTCAGTCAACATTAGTTAGTGATCCTTTTTAGCCGCTGAAACTTGTGGAGTAGTGTGGAACCAAGTTAGTCACGCCTTTGTGAGTTGTGGTCGTGCTTAACCCTTTCGTGAGCCTTGAACTTTCGTTCTCGACAAATGGATTTTCTCTTCAACTGACTGGTGTAGACTAATTGAACGAAGAAGGAGCATGGATTAAGCAAACTCAGAATTTTATTGAAAACAACTTAAAGCTATACAATTGTTTCCCTCAAACTACTTTACATACACGCGGCTAAACCCTAGGAGAGTTGGGTCGTGACCCCCAACATCTCCAACCTATCTAGCTACATATCATTGTGCGGCTGCTTAGGCTCGCATCCCCTCACCCTCGTCATCATGCCCCTATACCCTTAAATACATTCGATATATATAGGGCCCATGACCTAAGTTGAGTCATTCTTAAAGTATGAGTTCTAAAAGTGAATTGCATTAAATACAGAATCCTTTATACTTTAAATACAGACTCTTTGGACATTGCCTTCTTCCGTAAGTAAGGATAAGTTCTCCTACTTATCTATCTTGAATCAGCTCTACTGGCCATTACAGGCTTTAAGAAATTGCAAGACTGGGCTCATTGGGCTTAGGAAATTGCCCTTTTGAAATCGCGACCCATCTTGGCTAAGTCGGTGTAACTCCTGCCCGGGCAGCACTTGGCGGCAATGCTGCTTCGGCAGCGTCCTTGGCGGCATCTATAGCTCCTTCAGTACAGCGTCCTTAGGAATTTGAATTGTATCATGTTTTTATTCTTACGTTATGGTCCCTGAATGTTGAATATTTAATTAAATGAGTTTGGATGATCCGTTTAAGATGTAGTTTGACATGCTGGCATGTAATATGGTTAATTTTGGATTTGTAACTTTAAAACTCGTTTAGTCCCTAAAGTACGTTTGTATACAATTGGACCCCTGATTGAGTTCCGTCCGTTGTGTAGCTTTCGCTAAACCAAATTTCTAATCATATAGGATAATAATGTGCATCTAGAAAAGATAAAAAGAAAAAAGGGTCGTTAATCAAGGTTGAATTTAACGAGTTGACTTCGGTTTTCCCCGCGTAATCTTTTTCAGTTCGGGTTGGGCGTCTAGGCCGAGCTAAGGGGGTTACAATGGGACTTGGCGATCATATCATCAATGTACACCTCAACTTCTTTGTGCATCATGTCATGAAACAAAGTAACCATTGCTCGTTGATAAGTTGCCTCGGCATTCTTTAATCCAAAAGGCATCACTTTGTAATATTATGTACCTCATAAAGTTATGAATTTTGTTTTGAACATATCTTCTGGATTCATCTTTATTTGGTTATACCCCGAGAAACCATCCATGAAGGAAAACCATGAATGTCCTAACATGTTATCGACCATAATATCTATATGTTTCAAAGGAAAATTATCCTTGGTAGGTCTATGTAATCCACACACATGTGTACCTTCCCATCTTTCTTCGGTACAGGGACTACATTGGCCACCCATTCCGGATATTGAGATACCACAAGAAAACCAGCATCAATCTACTTTTGTACCTCTTTTTTATCTTTAGTACCATTTCCAGTCTCAATCTTCTAAGCTTTTGCTAAACTGGTTTACATTCTGGCCTTATGGGCAACTTGTATACCACGATGTCAGTATTCAATCCTGGCATGTCTTGGTAATACCAGGCAAAGACATCTTTGAACTCTTGTAGCAGATCAATCAGCTTTTGCTTTTCCTTTGACGAGAATGTTGTTCCTATCTTTTCCTCTCTCTTGACTTCTTCTGTTCCCAAGTTGAGAACTTCCAACTCATCTTTATGAGGTAAGATCTACTTGTCTTCCTTTTCCACCAAACTTAGTAATTCTTCTAGGATTTCACATTCTGTTTCATCCTCGTCTTCATTGACTTACATTAGACACATTGGCCACTCAGAATCTACTTCAGGATTAGGTTTAGGAACATTCATGCAGTCGATAGTTGAAGACCTGCAAAGAAAATAATAATATATTTTGTAAAGGATGCGAAAAAAAATCAAGAAACATGTTTGCCATTTGTGAATTAGTATGAAAGTATCTTTATTAAAATGGACAAGTATAATGGCCCTTTACAGATAACCCCTTATACTCGCGGGCAAAAGTATAAGGTTGTTCTTGGTATTTACATTGTCTTATTCTTAGCTACTAGAGGAAGGTCTTCAACTGTCCAGTTGTTCAGTACTTCACCTGGGAAGCATGAGCGAATCTTTTCCAGAAATTCTCCAAGTCGAGCTTCTTCAAAAATTCCTTCGATGAAGAGCCCATCCAGATCATTGGCGAAGATTTCTTTTTCATGCAGCTTCGCGGTTTCTTGATTGACTTCTTCAAACTACTTCTCGACATTCTCAAACCCCCACGACCTAAAGATCTTTGTCATATCAAATGAGGTTACCAGTCTAGAAGGAGCTTCAATTCCCAGTAAGCAGGCCTTCCTTTGCTTTTCTCTTCATTTCAATTCTTTCAGCGGATCCTACACACTTGGCTTGAATCCTAGTCCGAAATGATCCTTCTTCATGATGACAGGTTTCAAACTAAGCACCCTTGCAAATGTTTCCCTAGTACCTTTCCAGTCTTTGCGCCCCTTCCTAGTGTCTTTCGCACTGTCATCTAAGTGCAATTTAATAACCTTGGTCGCGGGAACGGCTTGCCCTCAGCAAAAAAGGTTGCGTTGACAAATTCTAAATCCTAGAAAGAGCACTCAAGGGCGTTTTCACCTGCTTCGATATACGAGGCATTAGTGGTTATTGAGGCGATAATGTTTTCCTCTGCACCAACACTGACCAGCTTCCCCTCTATCACAAATTTAAGTTTTTGGTGTAGGGACAACGGGATTGCTCCAGCTAGGTGAATCTAGGGTCTACCCAACAATCAATTGTATGTAGGCTTAAGAGCCATCACCACAAAGTCTATATTGTAAATTGTCAGCCCAATCAACAATGGTACCTCGATCTTTCCCAACACATCTCGAGTTGTTCCATCAAAAGCCCTTACTATATTATGGTATGTCTTCATGTGTGAGTCGTCAATAGTCAACCTTTGCAGAGTTGTCATTGGTATAACATTCAAGGCTGACCCATTATCTATTAGGACCCCTGGTAACACATAACCTTTACAGTGTGTGGTGATGTTCAAAGCCTTCACAGACCCCATTCCTCCTACAAGAATTTCATCATCGGTGAATGTGATGTAGTTATCAGCAGTAATATGGTTCACAATTTTGTCTAATTTATTCACGGATATATCATTTGGTACAAATGTCTGATTGAGGACCTTCATTAAAGCATTGTGGCGCCCTTCGGAACATAACAGTAGCTCCAAGACAGAAATTCTTGCTTGTTGTCTCTTTAACTACTCGACTATATTGTTTTCACTGTGCTTCAAAAACTTCAAGAACTTTTGTGCTTGTTCTTCTGTTACCGGCTCATTTATTTTTGGAGTAGGATCCTCTCTTCAAATCTTTTCAAGTACTACCGCGACCTTTCCTTTAATCTTCTCCGCTTCTTTAGATACTTCAGGAGAAGAATAGCATCTACCATTACGGGTAAAGTGTCCCACCTCAATTATTATTTCTGCGTCGGGTTGTTTATCCTTCTTTTCTTCATGCACTTCTTTCGTTTCATCTGTTGACTTTGTCTCCTCTTGCGGTTTTTCCTTTTTCAGGCGTGGTCACATTGGCTGCATAACTCAAAGGAACCTTATGAGTACTTTTGAAGGCGAATGTAGAGCGTTTGGGTGTTCTCCATTTATGAGCGCAAGTTCACACTCTGTCAAGTTATAGTATAAAAGATATCGTGTCCCACAGGGATTATAGCAGCTCTTATGAATGGTTTCCTGCACAAAGATTTAGTAAATGCACCATTAAATCTCGTGATGTGGAAATATAAAAACACAAGTAAAAATAAAGATAGTGATGAGAGAGAGATGATAGGGAGAGCTTTGGGTGATAAGCTGGGTAAGACTGGTGCAACTCAGTAGCGTGTGGATTGCATTCTAAAGTCTGAGTATGTTTTGCGTTGCCATGAGATGCTACCTCGGTGGGATGGCGGGCGGCAAACTACGACCATGTCACGCGGCCACAGCAGGTCACTGCCACTGCAGGGGTGTGTACTATCTCGGCAGGTGGAATGGAAAGAAGTCCTGGCGGCTCGTCTGGTAAACATTCTAAGTTCGGCAGGATAGTCGACAGTGATCCCTCCTATTTCTAGGTTAGGATGCTCGAGATTGCTAACTTGAGGACTAGTGTGGAACCAAGTCAGTCAACATCAGTTAGTGATCCTTTTTAGCCGCTGAAACTTGTGGAGTAGTGTGGAACCAAGTTAGTCACGCCTTTGTGAGTTGTGGTCGTGCTTAACCCTTTCGTGAGCCTTGAACTTTCGTGCCCGACAAATGGATTTTCTCTTCAACTGACTGGTGTAGACTAATTGAACGAAAAAGGAGCATGGATTAAGCAAACTCGGAATTTTATTGAAAACAACTTAAAGCTATACAATTGTTTCCCTCAAACTACTTTACATACACGCGGCTAAACCCTAGGAGAGTTGGGTCGAGACCCCCAACATCTCCAACCTATCTAGCTACATATCATTGTGCGGCTGCTTAGGCTCGCATCCCCTCACCCTCGTCATCATGCCCCTATACCCTTAAATACATTCGGTATATATAGTGCCCATGACCTAAGTTGAGTCATTCTTAAAGTATGAGTTCTAAAAGTGAATTGCATTAAATACAGACTCCTTTATACTTTAAATACAGACTATTTGGACATTGTCTTCTTCCGTAAGTAAGGATAAGTTCTCCTACTTATCTATCTTGAATCAGCTCTACCGGCCATTACAGGCTTTAAGAAATTGCAAGACTGGGCTCATTGGGCTTAGGAAATTGCCCTTTTGAAATCGCGACCCATCTTGGCTAAGTCGGTGTAACTCCTGCCCGTGCAGCACTTGGCGGCAATGCTGCTTCGGCAGCGTCCTTGGCGGCATCTTGAGCTGCTTCAGTACAGCTCCTTTAGTACAGCGTCCTTAGGAATTTGAATTGTATCATGTTTTTATTCTTACGTTATGGTCCCTGAATGTTGAATATTTAATTAAATGAGTTTGGATGATCCGTTTAAGATGTAGTTTGACATGCTGGCATGTAATATGGTTAATTTTGGATTGGTAACTTTAAAACTCGTTTAGTCCCTAAAGTACGTTTGTATACAATTGGACCCCTGATTGAGTTCCGTCTGTTGTGTAGCTTTCGCTAAACCAAATTTCTAATCATATAGGATAATAATGTGCATCTAGAAAAGATAAAAAGAAAAAAGGGTCGTTAATCAAGGTTGAATTTAACGAGTTGACTTCGGTTTTCCCCGCGTAATATTTTCAGTTCGGGTTGGGCGTCTAGGCCGAGCTAAGGGGGTTACAATGGGACTTGGCGATCATATCATCAATGTACACCTCAACTTCTTTGTGCATCATGTCATGAAACAAAGTAACCATTGCTCGTTGATAAGTTGCCTCGGCATTCTTTAATCCAAAAGGCATCACTTTGTAATATTATGTACCTCATAAAGTTATGAATTTTGTTTTGAACATATCTTATGGATTCATCTTTATTTGGTTATACCCCGAGAAACCATCCATGAAGGAAAACCATGAATGTCCTAACATGTTATCGACCATAATATCTATATGTGTCAAAGGAAAATTATCCTTGGTAGGTCTATGTAATCCACACACATGTGTACCTTCCCATCTTTCTTCGGTACAGGGACTACATTGGCCACCCATTCCGGATATTGAGATACCACAAGAAAACCAGCATCAATCTAGTTTTGTACCTCTTTTTTATCTTTAGTACCATTTCCAGTCTCAATCTTCTAAGCTTTTGCTAAACTGGTTTACATTCTGGCCTTATGGGCAACTTGTGTACCACGATGTCAGTATTCAATCCTGGCATGTCTTGGTAATACCAGGCAAAGACATCTTTGAACTCTTGTAGCAGATCAATCAGCTTTTGCTTTTCCTTTGACGAGAATGTTGTTCCTATCTTTTCCTCTCTCTTGACTTCTTTTGTTCCCAAGTTGAGAACTTCCAACTCATCTTTATGAGGTAAGATCTACTTGTCTTCCTTTTCCACCAAACTTAGTAATTCTTCTAGGATTTCACATTCTGTTTCATCCTCGTCTTCATTGACTTACATTAGACACATTGGCCACTCAGAATCTACTTCAGGATTAGGTTTAGGAACATTCATGCAGTCGATAGTTGAAGACCTGCAAAGAAAATAATAATATATTTTGTAAAGGATGCGAAAAAAATCAAGAAACATGTTTGCCATTTGTGAATTAGTATGAAAGTATCTTTATTAAAATGGACAAGTATAATGGCCCTTTACAGATAACCCTTTATACTCGCGGGCAAAAGTATAAGGTTGTTCTTGGTATTTACATTGTCTTATTCTTAGCTACTAGAGGAAGGTCTTCAACTGTCCAGTTGTTCAGTACTTCACCTGGGAAGCATGAGCGAATCTTTTCCAGAAATTCTCCAAGTCGAGCTTCTTCAAAAATTCCTTCGATGAAGAGCCCATCCAGATCATTGGCGAAGATTTCTTTTTCATGCAGCTTCGCGGTTTCTTGATTGACTTCTTCAAACTAATTTTCGACATTCTCAAACCCCCGCGACCTGAAGATCTTTGTCATATCAAATGAGGTTACCAGTCTAGAAGGAGCTTCAATTCCCAGTAAGCAGGCCTTCCTTTGCTTTTCTCTTCATTTCAATTCTTTCAGCGGATCCTACACACTTGGCTTGAATCCTAGTCCGAAATGATCCTTCTTCATGATGACAGGTTTCAAACTAAGCACCCTTGCAAATGTTTCCCTAGTACCTTTCCAGTCTTTGCGCCCCTTCCTAGTGTCTCTCGCACAGTCATCTAAGTGCAATTTAATAACCTTGGTCGCGGGAACGGCTTGCCCTCAGCAAAAAAGGTTGCGTTGACAAATTCTAAATCCTGGAAAGAGCACTCAAGGGCGTTTTCACCTGCTTCGATATACGAGGCATTAGTGGTTATTGAGGCGATAATGTTTTCCTCTGCACCAACACTGACCAGCTTCCCCTCTATCACAAATTTGAGTTTTTGGTGTAGGGACAACGGGATTGCTCCAGCTAGGTGAATCTAGGGTCTACCCAACAATCAATTGTATGTAGGCTTAAGAGCCATCACCACAAAGTCTATATTGTAAATTGTCAGCCCAATCAACAATGGTACCTCGATCTTTCCCAACACATCTCGAGTTGTTCCATCAAAAGCCCTTACTATATTATGGTATGTCTTCATGTGTGAGTCGTCAATGGGCAACCTTTGCAGAGTTGTCATTGGCATAACATTCAAGGCTGACCCATTATCTATTAGGACCCCTGGTAACACATAACCTTTACAGTGTGTGGTGATGTTCAAAGCCTTCACAGACCCCATTCCTCCTACAAGAATTTCATCATCGGTGAATGTGATGTAGTTATCAGCAGTAATATGGTTCACAATTCTGTCTAATTTATTCACGGATATATCATTTGGTACAAATGTCTGATTGAGGACCTTCATTAAAGCATTGTGGTGCCCTTCGGAACATAACAGTAGCTCCAAGACAGAAATTCTTGCTTGTTGTCTCTTTAACTACTCGACTATATTGTTTTCACTGTGCTTCAAAAACTTCAAGAACTTTTGTGCTTGTTCTTCTGTTACCGGCTCATTTATTTTTGGAGTAGGATCCTCTCTTCAAATCTTTTCAAGTACTACCGCGACCTTTCCTTTAATCTTCTCCGCTTCTTTAGATACTTCAGGAGAAGAATAGCATCTACCATTACGGGTAAAGTGTCCCACCTCAATTATTATTTCTGCGTCGGGTTGTTTATCCTTCTTTTCTTCATGCACTTCTTTCGTTTCATCTGTTGACTTTGTCTCCTCTTGCGGTTTTTCCTTTTTCAGGCGTGGTCACATTGGCTGCATAACTCAAAGGAACCTTATGAGTACTTTTGAAGGCGAATGTAGAGCGTTTGGGTGTTCTCCATTTATGAGCGCAAGTTCACACTCTGTCAAGTTATAGTATAAAAGATATCGTGTCCCACAGGGATTATAGCAGCTCTTATGAATGGTTTCCTGCATCTTGAGCTGCTTCAGTACAGCTCCTTTAGTTCCAACTTTCTTGTCCGGTCCCGTCCTTTCCTCTCCTAGCTATAGCACCTGAAAATATAAACTAAACTAAAATGGTAACTTTTCTCAACCAAACATAAAATAATCAATAAAAGCATGGTATAAGAGAAGATATTGTTATAATGCATGTAATGCACCTAAATATGCCAAAATGAGCTTTAAGAACAGCAATAATAAGGGCAGGAATGTGTACAAAATATAGAACTCATGGACACTCTACACACCCCCAAACTCGAACTATTGCTTGTCCTTAAGCAATGCAACCTAACAAGTAAATCTGCCCTTAGCACAAAGTTAATAGAAACAATAGCCTACAACTTGATTTCTTACCTCAAGGTCGTGGCACCTATTTAATGTTAGTGATATGAAATAACATTAAATAACTTAGATTTAATTTTCTTAATGCCAGTGCAGTGTGTGCAGGTCTGAGTTCATGCTAAATATGCTGAAATTACAGAGTTAACAAAGAATGCCTAAAATAATTAAATTACTGGAGAGGATACGAGTTGCTGCCTTGGCAGCACAGTTGGGCACTTTTATTCTCTTTTTTCTGATCATTGCTTTAAGGGCTTCAAATCATCACAACTATTCTCCGGGTCTGAAGCTAGGATAGGTGCATCTACAAAACTCTGAACCCTTTGAATAGAGTCATCTCGTGAAGACTTTCATTCACTCTTGCTAATTTTTCTGTCACTTGGCTTAGATTCATGGGCTTTTGATAGCAGCGGAGTGTCCTTGCTCATGATCCTTCCTAGAGCATGTTTCGGGCTCCTCTAGGGTATTTAATCTTTCTTCCTAGAGCCTATTTCGGGCACCTCTAGGTTTTTCATTATTTTTGTTGTGTTGCCCTGTGCTGCCGTGGTTGCAAACCTGTATTCAATCAAGAAATTTTTATTAAGGCAAGTAGTGTTAAACTCAAAACTCAAGCAAAGATTCAGCATTTAATAGACAAGTGTAAAGATAATTGGCAAAAGAAATATTTTCTAGGTATTTTTCATGCTTCTTCCCATAGTTAGGTTAAAATTTTTAGAATGGTGCGAATATATGTAGTCGGCTAAGCTATCATAGGCACAAGTTTTGAAATAAGATTTCTATTTCATTATGTGCTAGGGGGTAGAACTTACAAATGCATCTAAATGCTATGAACCTAAAACAAAGAGGACTAATTCCCCCCAAACTCATGGTTGGCATTGTCCTCAATGCCTCTACAAAACAAAAATGAAAAACAAAATATAAAAAAAGAAAAATTAAAAACATAAAAAATAAAAAATAAAAAAAAGGGAATTAAAATAAAACATAAAAATGAAAAAGAAAAGAAAGAAAAAGTGTGCTATAATCTGGGGGAGTTCCCCTCTATTGTTGTCGCGTTAGAGGAGAAATCTGAGGAGGCAGGCAAGACAAGACGGCACGTAGCGAATGGTCTTTCTGCTGGGTTCTTCTTCGAGCTACGCGGCGGGTGGATGCGGCTAGGGGTGGCTTTCTTGGTTTTTCTGTCAGCTTATTCACCCTGGGGATATGTTGCTAGCCGCTTTCTCTTTCTATCTGCCTCTGTCGGTTCGTCTTCCAAGGAGTATGAAATCTCCATGCCTGAGTAGTTGGTGTCCTTGGCAGCGGTCATTTTGGCTACTAGGGAGGCAACAGTTGTTTCCTACTCCTTCTCTGATTCTGATGAGCTGGTTAGTTCATATGGTTGGATAGGGCTAGAGAGGTTCTTCTCTTGGGGCGGCGGGGCGGCCCCTCGCTGTCGTCGGCGGCAGGAGCAGCAGCAGGTCTTGGAGTTATCTGGATTGGCTTGGATGCTGCTAGCTCCTTTGGAAAGGCGGGCAATTGTGGTCCAGTGTCCTGGTATTTGTCCAACAGGTAGGCCACAAAGGCCTCTTGCACGTCTTCTACGTATTTGGTGAAGATCACTTGCTTGTGCTCAATCCTCTGGCAGCTTTCCACTAGACTGCGCAGTAGGGGGATTGCGGCAGACGTAAGGGCAGCATCAATATTGCCTGCTGTGGCTGGGGTGGCGGCAGCTTGGGACGGTGGCTGGGCGGTGGAATGTGTGTCTGGCTCAGCATTATGCATCATCTTTTGGCGTACCCTTCTTGTCCATCCTTCCTTGGCAGGAAGAATTTTATCTTTTGGGTGCAGCGGCACGCCAAAATTAGCACACAGGCCAGTGATGAGTGCAGGGAAGAAAAGGGGACTTTTGGCATTTGACTTTTCTTTGTGGGCATAAATCTCCTTTATTATTACGTCACCAATGTTTATCTGTCGCCCCTTCATTATGCTACAGATAAGGGTGAGCTGTGTCCTGTTTACTGTCGATCCGTGCGAGATGGGCATCAGGCGGCGCTGGACAAAGTAATTCCGAAAGGCTGCCTCTGGCAGCAAGTCTCTGTGGTTGACTGACCCATTATTTTTTCCTGTCAGCCATTTGGTGTTTGGCTTACAGAGTTCCTTCTTGATCTTGTTATAGTCAGCCCCTGTCAGATATGATTCCCATTCTCCGTGCGGGTCGCCACTGACCTCTATGCTGTAAAAGTTGTTGATCATGTCATCAGTGAACTTGACACCTTCTCCCCGGATGTAGACGAAAAGGCTTTTTGGGTTTGGCCGGTGGGCATAAAACTCTCGCACATATTTGTTTTCCATTCCTTCTGGCTGCCGTGCGAATTGGTCCCAACCCATATTGTGGATCCTTTCGAATAAGGAAGGTTCTAACCCAAAATCACCATCAGATTGGGTGTATTGGAAACCCATCTCCTCCCATAGTTGCCTTTCTCTATAGAACTTGTTGTAAATCTCCTCGACAGCAGGTTTCAAGAACCTTTTGTATGAAGTTTTGGAGGTGGCGGCAGGTTGCTGTGATGGGGCCATAATTTGTGAGACGGTTGTTTATCCTAAAGAAAGCAAAAAGAATGTGAAAGAAGGTAAAACAAAGAAATCTTGGAAGCAAAGATTGCAGAAAAAAATCAGAGTAGAGGAGAAAGTAAAGTGAAGAACGGGGTGGGAGAATAGTTGGCTTTATATAGTCGTTTCTCTCCACTGCCTTGTCGGGCACGCTGTCAACATGTAGCAATTATTGCGGCATGAATAACGGGGTTCTAGCTGTTACACAGATAATCGTTCCGCTCGCTGGGGCAAAATATAGCCATTGCGGCTAGCCGTTATGAAGCCACTAGCTGTTATGCTTATCTTCTTTGGCCGCTAGTTGGGCCTCTCCTTTGTTCTTTCATCTTTCTTGATATTTCCTTCATTCCTAACCTGAAATAAATTAAATACAAAAAAATAAAAATTAATTCTAATGCTAATGCTAAAAAAATAAATTAAAAGTAAAAATAATAATTAGGTTATGTTGGGTTGCGCTTTTCCCAAGCATAACCACTTCATGAGGGTTTTTGTGTTTGGCTAGTCGTCTGGGCATGTCCTTCCCCTCCTCATGTGGATGCTGCTGCCAACCTTGCTGCCCTGGCAGGATATACACCAAGAAAAAAAAGAGGATTTTTTAACAAAAAAATAAAAAGAGATTTAATGTGCAAAAACTAAATAGAAGTGCAGAAATTCAAACATAGTTGTTGTTGCCAACCCCCAGCAACGGCGCCAAAAACTTGTAGAGCGTTTGGGTGTTCTCCATTTATGAGCGCAAGTGCACACTATTTCAAGTTATAGTATAAAAGGTATCGTCCTTCCCACACGGATTGGAGCAGCTCCAATGAATGGTTTCATGCACAAAGATTTAGTAAATGCACCATTAAATCTCACGATGTGGAAATATAAAAACACAAGTAAAAAATAAAGATAGTGATTAGAGAGAGATGATAGGGAGAGCTTTGGGTGATAAGCTGGGTAAGACTGGTGCAGCTCAGTAGCGTGTGGACTGCATTGTAAAGTCTGAGTATACGGCTTAACCCGTATCGATACGGTTTTAATTTAATTTTTAATTCGAAGTGTATTAAATGTTTTTGACCGTTGGTGTCAGTCGTTAGGTAACTAACATTTAAAGTGGTAGTTGACCCGTATCGATACGGTAAACCCTCGTATCGATACGGAAACTTCCAGTGAGCTAAGTTGAGAAAAAGGTATCGATACGGTCTCTTCCGTATCGAAACGGTCCATGTCTCGTACCGATACACTTACGTGTGTTTCGATATGCCCTCTTTATTACGTATAACGGCTCTTTCTGTTTTGAGATAGGTATCGATAAGGCTCCTTGTGTACCGATACGGATAGCTGCAGAAGTGCATTTATGGTGGAAAGAGAGGGTCCCAACGGCTATAATCAATTCTCTAACCACCCAAACGGCTAGAATTGATATAGGAGGTATAAATTGAAGCTCTTTGAAGACCAGCAATAACTATTGCATTAAAGAAAAACATCCAAGCAAAAATCCAACCTCAAGTGTGCCTATTTTCCAATCTCTTGTAATTCCCAAATTGAGTTGTATTTAATTCTTATTCTATCTTCAAATTTTGGTTGAGTGTTGTACTTCAAGGGACAAAATTGTATTTGAGAGATATACTTCTTGTCCAATTTCTTCTTTGTTTTATATTTGAGGGTTTGGTCAAATTTTGGGTAGAAAATTGGACCGGTTGTGTAAAGGTTACCTCCTAAGCCTTGAAAGGGGGAAGAACAAATAGTGAATTGTTGCAAATCCTTAGTGGTAGCTAAGGTAGTGGATGTAGAGTTCATTTGGAACTTGAACCACTCTAAAATCCTTTGTTCTTCATTTTTAATTGTCCATTCACTCCCACAAAGTTTTAAAATCCCAATTCACCCTCCCTCTTGGTCTTGATCATTCAATCGATCCACTCAACAATTGGTATCAGAGCCTACCTCTTTGAAGGATTCACAACCACAAGAGGAGTTCCTAGGAATAGTGTGATCATCCAAAAATCAAGATATGACATCTACTTTCGGATCTAGCATGTATGAGTCTCAATCCACTACAAAACCACCCTTCTTCAATGGTGACAACTATCCGTTTTGGAAGAATCGGATGCGCCTCTTCATCAAGTCCAACGATTACTTGGTTTGGGATGTCATTGAAGATGGTCCCTACATTATATTGAAGCAAGATGATGAAGGGAAGATGGTTTTAAAGAAAAAGATGGAGATGAGTGAAAAAGAGAGGAAGAAGATACAAATAAATGGCAAAGCTCTTCACATGCTTTTTTGTTCTTTCAGTTCGGACATCTACTCCAAAGTCTCCTCCATTGAGAGTGCCAAGGAAGTGTGGGATACTCTTGAGACCACCTATGAAGGAACCAATGATGTGAATGAAATCAAGATTAGAATTCTCAATCTTAGCTCTGAGAATTTCAAGATGGAGTCCGACGAAACGGTGTCCAAGATGTTTGATCGCTTCTCAACCATAGTCAACGGGCTCAAAGGATTTGGAGAGACTATCCTGAAAGACAAGCTTGTCTGGAAGCTACTTTACTCACTTCTCGAATCTTGGGATGGGAAAAGAACCGCCGTCATAGAGGCCAAAAACTTGAAGACTCTAAAGCTTGATGAGCTAGTGGGTTCTCTCCTTACTCATGAGATTATGAAGCAAGGAAGGGAAGAAGAAAAGAAGAAGGAAGAGAAGAGAGTAGAGAAGCTAGAGGTGGAAAAGAAGAAGAAAATGGGAATAGCTCTCAAAGCTTCATTACTTGAGGAGAGCTCTTCTAGTGAGGAGGATAATCTTGAAGAATTGGCTATGATTTCCAAAAAGTTCTCTCGATTCATGAGGTCCAACCGTGGAAGAAAAATTCAAAGAAAGATGGATTTCAAAGGTAAAAGAAAAGAAGAAGGGAGGGACCAAAGCATTTGCTTCGAGTGCAATAAACTCGGCCACATTCGTTCGGAGTGCCCTCAACTCAAGAAGAAGGGCTTTGAGAAGAAGAAGAAGCTCAAAGCCAAGTTTGCTACTTGGAGTGATGAGGAGTCATCCGAGGATGACGAACAAGAATTGGCCAACCTTTGCCTCATGGCACTTGAGGAAGATTCCTCCATGGTAACCTCTAACTCATCATCTTTAGATTTTACATATGATGAATTAAATGATGCATATGATGAGCTGCAAGAGGTTTATGATGAATTAGTTGAGAAATACAAGGAGTCGGTTATTAGGAATAAGAAAAAAATTCGGAATTAAATGATAAAAATGACTCACTTTCTCAAGCTAATTTAAAATTTGAGAAAAAGATTTTAGGTTTGAAAGATGAACTTAAGTTTTTTCAAGATGAAAATGTAGACCTAAATAATCTTCTTTCTCAATGCAATAGTGAACACCAAAATGTGTTAGATGAGCCTAACAAGCTCAAAGAGTCTTTTAAATATATTGGTAGTGTGAAGCATTAAAAAGGAGAATCTTCTAAAACAAACCAACCTAGGAGAAAGACTGATAACTACAAACAAAGTAGCTTTCCTAGACATAGTAGAACTAAAAAGATTAGAAGTGTATGGGTTCCTAAGGAACTTGTAAAATCTAATAATATTGTTGCTATGTCACCTTAGATTCCTAAGGGAACCAAGCTATTGGGAGCTAACACCCGTGGACCCAAAATGATTTGGGTACCAAAAACAAAAGTTTAATATCTTTGTTTGTAGGGGGCATTGCTACAAGGCCAAAGCAAAAAGTCAAAACTCATGGTACCTTGATAGTGGATGCTCGAGGCATATGACCAGAGACAAGAGTAGATTCATGGATTTAAAGCCAAAAGTGGAGGAGTGATGACATTTGGTGACAACTCCAAAGGCCACATTAAAGGTATTGGCTCCATAGGTAATCACTCTACCATTCTTATTGAAAATGTCTTGTATGTCGATGGTCTTAAACATAATTTATTGAGCATAAGCCAATTGTGTGATAAAGGATTTAATGTTTTATTTGATAAAAACGGGTGCAAAATTGTTGACATTAAATCTAATAATATTATGCTCATAGGTCATCGCATAGGTAACATTTACATGGTGCATCTAGATGACATACATACATCCCATGCATGTTTAGTAGCTCAAAATGAAAATGATGCATGGCTATGGCATATGAAACTAGGACATGCTAGCATTAGTGTTTTAGAAAAATTAGTTTCCCTTGATCTAGTTAGAGGTTTACCCAAGATTAAGTTTTCAAACGATAAAATTTGTGATGCATGCTCTAAGGGTAAACAACATAAGTCTTCCTTTAAATCCATTAATGATGTTTCTACAAGTAGGTGTTTAGAACTTATCCACATGGATTTATTTGGGCCAATTAGGACTATGAGCTTGGGTGGTAAATCTTATGCATTTGTTCTTGTAGATGATTTTTCTAGATTTACTTGGGTTCTATTTTTAAGTACTAAAGATGAGGCTTTAGAAAAATTCATCACATTTTCAAAACTAACCCAAAATGATCTTGAACTTAGAATTTCTCATATTAGAAGTGATCATGGAACCGAATTTCAAAACTTAAGGTTTGAAGAGTTTCTAAATGAAAATGGTATTAGCCACAATTTTTCGGCTCCTCGAACTTCTCAACAAAATGGGGTAGTTGAGAGGAAAATTAGAACTTTACAAGAAACGGCTAGAACCATGCTTTGTGAAAACAATTTACCTAAATATTTTTGGGCGGAAGCCACAAACATCGCTTGCTACATTGTAAATCGAGTAATGATTAGGCCAATTATAAAGAAAACACCTTATGAGATTTTAAAATCTAAAAAGCCTAACATTAGCTATTTTCATCCATTTGGTTGCAAGTGTTTTGTTTTAAATAATGGAAAAGACAACTTAGGTAAATTTGATGCAAAAAGTGATGAAGCTATTTTCATAGGATATTCTTTAACATCTAAAGCCTATCGTGTATTTAACAAGAGAACTTTAGTAGTAGAAGAATCTATACATGTTGTATTCGATGATAACCTCCTTCCAAGGAAGGATTCTTGTGATGATGATGATGTAGGAATCATAAATGCCTTTGATGGAGGACAAACTTCAAAGGAGGATGAGATTCCAACAAAAGAAGAGGACACACAAGATCCACCTCTTGAAGCCTTGAAGGACTTAGCTCTTGAGGAAAAGGAAGTGAGCTACCCAAGGGAGTTTAATTATGTCAAAGATGGTTAAATCTTGGGTGATCCATCCAAGGGGGTAACCACTCGATCTTCTTTTAAACTTATGAATCATGTTGCATTTATCTCATGCATAGAGTCTAAGAACATAAAAGAAGCATTGAAAGATGATTTTTGGATTTTGGCTATGCAATAAGAGTTAAATCAATTTGAGAGAAGTAATGTTTGGACATTAGTTGATAGGCCTAGTAATCAATCTACTATAGAAACTAAATGGGTCTTTAGGAACAAACTTGATGAGAGTGGTAACATTGTGAGAAATAAAGCTAGACTAGTAGCACAAGGTTACACTCAAGAAGAGGGAATAGATTTTGATGAAACCTATGCACTCGTAGCTAGAATGGAAGCCATTAGGATGTTGCTTGCATATGCATGTTATCATGATTTCAAGCTTTTTCAAATGGATGTTAAAAGCACATTTTTAAATGGTTTTATAAATGAGAAAGTGTATGTGGAACAACCACCGGGTTTTGAAGACTCAAAATTTCCAAATCATGTTTTCAAACTCACTAAAGCTCTTTATGGTTTAAAACAAGCTCCTAGAGCTTGGTATGAAAGACTTTCAAACTTTTTAATTGAAAAAAGGTTTTGAAAAAGGTAAGGTGGACACTACACTTTTCATAAAAAGGTATAAAAATGACATTTTAGTAGTACAAATTTATGTTGATGATATAATTTTTGGTTCTACTAACGAATGTCATTGCAAAGAGTTTGCTAAGCTAATGCAAGGTGAATTCGAGATGAGCGTGATGGGGGAGCTCTCATTCTTTTTGGGACTCCAAATCAAGCAAAGGAAGGATGGCACCTTCATCAATCAAGCAAAGTACATCAAGGATATGCTCAAGAAGTTTGGCTTGGAGAATGCAAAGCCTCAAGCCACACCTATGAGCTCATCTGCAAAGCTTGACAAAGATGAAGGAGGTAAGTGTGTTGAATCTAAGCTTTACCGTTCTATGATTGGATCATTGCTTTACCTTACCGCAAGTAGACTGGATATCTTGTTTAGTGTTTGCTTGTGTGCTAGGTTTCAAGCTAGTCCTAGAGAGTCTCACCTTATAGCCGTTAAGAGAATCTTTAGGTACCTTAGAGATACTCCTTGTTTAGGTCTTTGGTACCCTAGAGACTCCACCTTCAACCTTCATGCTTATTCGGATGCGGATTATGGGGGTGTAAAATCGATAGGAAGAGTACTTCGGGAACTTGTCAATTCCTAGGTAGTATGCTCATATCTTGGTTCTCTAAGAAACAAAATAGTGTAGCCTTATCTACCATCGAAGCCGAGTACATATCCTTAGGGAGTTGTTGTGCTCAAGTCCTTTGGATGAAGCAACAACTCTTAGATTATGGTATTAAAGTTGAAACCATACCCCTTAAGTGTGATAACACTAGTGCCATACGTTTGACAAAAAATCTCATCCAACTCTCTAGAACCAAACATATAGAAATAAGGCATCATTTCATTAGAGATCATGTCCTTAAGGAAGATGTTGTTATAGAGTATGTTGACACCTTAAATCAATTAACGGACATCTTTACAAAACCTTTAGATAAAGAGCATTTTTGGTCCCTTACGAGAGAGTTAGGTCTCACTAGCCTATCTTGACCTTTTAGGACCTCTTTTGTGCTTAAAATTTCTTGATCTTGTGAAATTGCATGTTTGTGTGTTGTAACTCTTGAAAATATACATGCCTATAGCTAGGGGGAGTATGATTCTGTTAAAATATGCTTAGAACTGCTCATTCATCAGTTGCATACCTTTAGGAGGTGTTAGAATCGAGCTTTTGGTTGTTCTTTAGGCCTAAAATGTAGTTCTGGGCTTAGGGTATCGATACGTCCCTACGCGTATCGATACGTGTACTACATTAGCTTCCCAGACTTCATTTTTCCTTAAACGGGTATCGATACGGTTAAATCCGTTTCGATACGAGCTACAATCGTTTCAATACGGATTGCATCCGTTACGATACGATCCTTCTATGGGCATTTTTATTGGAATTACGTTTTTACCCCCTTATCGATACACCCTCAGGTGTATTGATACGCGATTGCGCAGACAGCTTTAATTTGGCATTTAAGAGTTTAACTTTTACCAAAATTAAAATTCCTCAAAACCCTAGCCGTTTTCAGCCTATAAATAGCATCTTCCTCCCTCATATTTTCACACCACAACTCAAAACATCAAGAGGGTTTCAAATCAAGCAAAGCTCTAAGGCTTTTTCATCAATTTGGTGCTAGGCTTTTCTTCCATTCCTCTCTAATCACTATCAAGGTAAAACCCTTTCTTTTTCTTTTATTTTTTCTTTTTATTTTCGTTTTCAAACCTTTTTTGTTTTGTTTTTATGTTTGTCTTCTTAACCAAACTTGTTTTCAAAATTTCCTTTCAAAATTTTGTTTTAAAATTTTTCTTTACCTTGATTTTTGGTTTTTCAATGAGTTGAATGAAGAGATCTTAATGCATACATTTGTTTTCTAGTTTATGGCCCCTTCTAGAAAGAGATCACGTCTTAATGAAACCGGTGAGTCATCCAATACCGGAGAGGGTGCTCGTCCGAATCTCACTCAAATCTATCAACACTCTTTTCAATCCCCCGGAGCTCTCACCTATTTTCGTCAATTCCAAAACTACAAGATCCGTCCGGAGAGGGTAATCTCTATTCCTTTTCTTTACTCAGAGCGATTCAAGTTTGAATATCTATCTTTGCTCAAACTATGGAAGTTTATGGATTTTCTCTCCATTCCTGGGTTTTATTTTCGTATTTTGGTTTTACTCTTTTATGCTAATTCCAAATGTTGTGCCAATCGAGATGATGTTGTTACCGCAGTTAATTCCAATCTTATGGGTAAGAAAGTCACTATAGATGTTAAATCTATTTGTGGGTCTTTAAGTTGGAGGATGAAGGCCTTGATGATGAGAATGCTCTTGGCCATGTTCTTAGTGGTTCCGTCACCGCCCTAAATGCTCAGGATCGGATCCTCCATTTGATGGTCTCTTGGTGGTTTAGGCCCTCCGGTGGAAAGTAATCTACTATCTGTCAAGTGGATAACTCTTGGATTCGATGCTTCCGTGAGAGAAAACGTCCGAACCTTGCTCGTATCATGTTTGCGGAGATCGTTTATCTTGTGCAACATCGCCACACCACCCTTGTCACTTCCTTCACCTATGGCACGGCCTTAAGCTACTTCTTCCTACAAAAGGAGATTGATTGCTCACATGACTTCCCAACTCCCCTCACCGATCCCATTGATGAACGCTCTCTTGCAAGGGGTAAGTTCCATTATTTTAATGGTAGTTGGTTACGTCTATCTGAGCTCCCTACCGAGGCCGCGATACAATTTGCTAATCCTCAAGATGAACAAGTTCCTCAAGCTCCTCCTCCTCCTCCTCCACCTTTCATGGATGCTCTAATGACTTTCCTCAATGAGCAATTCACGGGATTGCGTACGGATATGGCTTCGGGCTTTACCACGATTGATACTCGTTTCACAAGCCTTGAAGAACGCATGACGAACGTGGAGACTCGACTCACCTCTATTGTAACCCCCGTAGCCCGGCCTAGACGGTTGACCCGAACTACGAAGATTACACGGGGAAAACCAAAGTCAACCCGAAAGTCAACCTTGATTAACGACCTTTTTTTTTCCTTTTTAGTCTTGTCTAGATGCACATTAGTCCTATATGTGATCACCCAAACACCATACTCAAAGATCACAAACATCAGAGATCAAACGGGGACCCAATTGAACAAATTACAATTTTAGGGACCAAATTGTAATTTCTGTTAAATATGAGGACTTAACCCAAATTAAAGTTACCATATTGCAATTAGTCAGGTTTCATGCTTCACTGCCAAATTTCAGCTCAAACGGACATCCCAAACTCATACAATTGCACAAACAAGATTCAGGACCAAAATGCAAACATTTTGAAACACATAACTGCCACTGTCAGCCCCCAACGGTCAACCGTTCCGAAACGGGAGACAGCCCGTTTCGAAACGCGGGGCCGTTCCGCAACGGGCACCGAAACGGGGGTCGGGCAGTAGCCTTTCCGTTTCGGAACGGTGTCACCCGTTTCGGACGCCTGGGCTGCTTCAAGGCACCCGTTCCGAAACGGTTCACCCTGTTCCGAAACACCCTGCACAAAATGCAGAATTTTGCCTATTTAAACATGCAATTAAACGTCCAATCATGCTCCAAAAGCCACCAAACTTTGCCAACATGCAAATCAACATAAAAGAGGCATACTTGCATCAACAATTCAACAACATGTCAACATACACGAAAAACCCCAATCTCAAGGTTAAGCTTCCAACACAAGCAACCATTTAAACAACATACTTCCAATTCAAACTCATAAGCCAAACCATGTTCCAACAACATCAACAACACAAAACCATATTTGTCTGAACATAAACAAACACATACATCAACCCAAGAGATTCTACCCCATTGCCTTTATTAACTATAGCTATTAACCGAGACATACATCTCAAGTGGAGTCCTTCTTGAATCCCTTGCTCCTCGCTGTCCAAACTTCAAGAATCTGCATTGATGGACAAAAAGGAACGTAAGCACATAATGCTTAGTGAGGAATGCTCAAAACCAAAACACCATCAATGCAGCGAGCCATAAATCACTTTTAAAACAAACTCGATTTGTTTACCAAAGCCATGTTTGAAAACCCCTTTTCAACAACAAGCTCAAAACCATGCATCGCACATACATGAAAACCAACCCTTAGTTTAGCAAACTAAGAAAACCCTTTTCAAAGCACAACTTGCAAAATCAACCATTTAGCCAAACCATGCATAAACACCATATGCAAGCTAAAACAAAACCTTGGAAAACACTCCCATTTCACAACATACCTTTCTTAAACTTGAAAGCCAATTCAAGCAAGAATCTTTTAAAACCATTTCACTAACCAACCAACACATGCATTAAACCAAGGCAACATATATGTACCACAACATCAACATCACATGCCTTTAAAAACAAGTCTTAACAAGACTCCAATGCACTAAAGATATTTCATGCTCACATGCATCATTTTCCAAATGATAATCAACACTTGTTCAACTTAACAAGTAAACATGCATTCACAAGCATTATACACTTTCCATGCAACCATGCATCTTTTCAAGCATCTCATGCTTCACATGCAATTATGCATCAATTCAAGCATCTCATGCTTCACATGCAATTATGCATCATTTCAAGCATCTCATGCTTCATCACAATCAAGAACATCATATTGGCCTTCAAGTGATCAACCACATTCACTTTTCAACTCAACACCCAATCGGATACGCGGATTCCGAGCGTTGTCCCTACGCTCCATACACCCTACCAATCCAAGGTCTCCCAAATGGACTTTTAAACACCATTTGACCTCAACATCCTAAGGTTCCCATGTAAGGACTTTTAAACACCATACAACCTTAGCTTTCCCGAGGTTCCCATGTATGGACTTTCAAACACCATACAACCTCAACTTTTCCCCAAGGTTCCCATGTATGGACTTTCAAACACCATACAACCTTGACATGCACAAGGTTCCCATGTATGGACTTTCAAACACCATACAACCTTTGCATTCACCGATTGGTAGTTGTATAACATCACTAACGAGATCCGGGACACCCTACACAAGATCCACACATGGACTTAACACCGCCATTGTGATCTCAACAAGCACAAGGTTCTCACATTTGGACTTTTAAACACCATATAACCTTTGCTCAACCAAGGTCCTCGAATGGGCAACACCTCCATTATGACCTCAACCATCTCGTTAGGATACTTGAAGGGAGTTTACCGGTCCACTCTTGACCACTCCACCTCCAAGGCGACTTAATTCACGGTGCACCCAATCCTATAGCCGGCTAACAATATCCGATCAAAGAACCAAGAACCACTTACATCACTTGCCAATATAACCACCTTACCACATTAGTCCAATGTTTCACATGCATAACCATAATGCAAAAACCATCACTTACCAACATTAATTCACTGTTTTAAAGCATTAAACAAAGCCATTGAACAACATGCAACACCATGCATCAAATCCACATTTTCAATGTATAAAACCAAGGATCTCTTACCTTGAGCATCCTCCACATATGGCTTTCAAAACCAGCATTAAACCATGCTAAAATATGCTTTCAAAACAGATTTAAACCATGCAAAACACATGCATTTCAATCATCAACCACAATTGCTTAAAATCCAATTTCACAATCATAATTCAAGAGAGAAAATTCATTCACTTACTCTTGAGCTTAGCAAAGTTGTTTAGACTTACACTAAGCTCCCAAAAACCTTCAAACCTTGGTTCAAAAGCTGAAAACCCAACTTCACTCACCGATAACCAAAACAAGGCTAGCCACCAAGCCTTCCAAGCATCCGAAACCTTCCGCAACACCTCTAAAGCTCACGGATCAAACTCCCATGTTTCAAGCACACAAAAACAGCACATTAATGCATCATTATGCATTAAGAACAGCAGCCACACAACCAAACTCGCTGCTCATCACACAACCAACAATTCGGCTACCAAACACAACCGAAATCACCTCCAAACACTACCAAAACTTAACCCAGCCAAGATCCATCACTTCTAACCATTTTTAAACATCAATTAACATCCAAAATGATCACAAACACGTCCTTATACTTCCAGGTATAACAGATCACCAAAAACACTCCAAAAACAACCAAAAACTCAAGCAAAACTTAGGAAATTCAACCTATCCGGGATTGCATTAATTAAACCTCAACTTCTAATCAATTTAGCATTCATTTAACATCATTTTGACACTTCAAAACACTGCCCAAACAGATCACACGAAAATTTCACCAAAATCGCCAAATCTTGCATTGTAAGTCAAAATCAAAATTTCAATTGAAAAACCTTTAACAAAACACAAATCAAGGATTGAGAACTTGGGAATTTCAGTAAAGAACTGATAGTTTAGAGGAGAAGGACATTCTTACCTCCAAACTTGAGTTTCTCCTTTTTGGAGCCAAAAAGCTTGATGAAACAACTTGCAAATTGAGAGGTTTTGTTGATGAGATGATTAGGAATCAAATGAGAGTTGAAATGAGTGATTTGAGTGACAAAATCAGAGGAGGAAATCTGGAGAAATGTGTTTGGTTTGAGAGAAAAGATGAGAGAAAATGGTTGAGAGAAAAGTTAGTTAGAATTAGGAAAATATCTTCCCTCCACTTTTCTTTAGTTTAAAAACATTTAATTTATCATTTAATATATTTAGAAAATCTGGAGAAACTCCCATTGGGTAAATAGCTCCTTAAAGATTCAAAGTTTCAATCCTTTTTAAAACAGTCACGCAGTTTTCAAAAATTACATTTTGGTCACTAACCCAAAATGTCACCCTTCCAAACCTCATTTTCCAAAATTGATTTCACAGTTCTCTTTTATATATTAAAAGATGATTTTAGAACATTTTTCCATATTTTTAATGCAACCCGAACTAGGCTTTCCTAAATTCACTCTTATATATTCGATCAGCACTTTGACCGAACCGGTCAACGCCCAAAACTTCTGAGCCCAAAACCGGGGCGTTACATCTATTGAAGGCGGTCACAATTCTATGAATATCTCTCTCACCGCTTTCCATGATGAGTGGCGTTATAGCATGAGGAATGATGATCCAATTGAGGATGAAGATGAAGATGATGAACAAGGTGATGATGATGCATACTAGCCTCTTTTTGCATTACATGCATATCATCTAGGATATTTTATTTTATGCACCTTTGCTTCATGTTTTTAGGATTAAGTTTGAATTATTTTAAACCTATGCTTTGATTTTCTGTTGTTTTGGATTTTTAAGTTGATGTTATGCTTTATTTGAACTTAATGATATTTATGTTGCTTGCCTATTTATACCTTTTGCCTAAGTTATGCACTTTACATTGTCTCAATTATTTTTTATCTAACAAAAAGGGGGAGAGGGAAGCTCACAACACTTAAAAATTTTGATTTTCAACTTAAAAGTTACCTAGCTAATATTAAAGGGGAGGTAATTTTGCAAAGTTTTTCAAAATGTCAAAAATTTCAAGTTTTGGTTTTGTTATATCAAAAAGGGGGATATTGTAAAACATATGTTTGATTTTGATATAATTAAATTGTTAAGGATCAAATTGAAAACTTTAAATTGATTTCTAAGTCCCTTTAATAAGTTTTAAATCACCAACACTTTAAAACTGATTTGAAAAACTCAAACTCCAAATATTTTCTAAGTGTTCCAAGGCTAAAGTATTGGAAATCGTTCAGGTGTATCGATACGCTTCCAGCCGTGTCGATACCTTTTTTACAAAGTTGGATACTGGAAAGACACGTTTCGATATGCTCTTAACCGTATCGAAACAGCGTATCGAAACAGATTCCACATGTATCGATACGCCCCTCTGCAAAACTGAAGGAGTTTTGAATGGTGTACCAATACGGCTTAACCCGTATCAATACAATTTTAATCGAATTTTTAATTCGAAGTGTTTTAAATGTTTTCGACCATTGGTGTCAGTCGTTAGGTAACTAACATTTAAAGTGGTAGTTGACCGTATCGATACGGTAAACCCTCGTATCAAAACGAAAACTTCCAGTGAGCTAAGTTGAGAAAAAGGAATCAATACGGTCTCTTCCATATCGAAACGGTCCATGTCCCGTACTGATACGCTTACGTGTGTTTCGATACGCCCTCTTTATTATGTACAACGGCTCTTTCTGTTTTGAGACAAGTATCGATACTGCTCCCCGTGTACCGATACGGATAGCTACAGAAGTGCATTTATGGTGGAAAGAGAGGGTCCCAACGGCTATAATCAATTCCCTAACCACCCAAACGGCTAGAACTGATAGAGGAGGTATAAATTGAAGCTCTTTGAAGACCAGAAACAACTATTGCATTAAAGAAAAACATCCAAGCAAAAATCTAACCTCAAGTGTGCCTATTTTCCGATCTCTTGTAATTCCCAAATTGAGTTGTATTTAATTCTTATTCTATCTTCAAATTTGGGTTGAGTGTTGTACTTCAAGGGACAAAATTGTATTTGAGAGATATACTTCTTGTCCAATTTCTTCTTTGTTTTATTTGTGAGGGTTTGGTCAAATTTTGTGTAGAAAATTTGACCGGTTGTGTAAAGGTTACCTCCTAAGCCTTGAAAAGGGGAAGAACAAATAGTGAATTGTTGCAAATCCTTAGTTGTAGCTAAGGTAGTGGATGTAGAGCTCATTTGGAACTTGAACCACTCTAAAATCCTTTGTTCTTCATTTTTAATTGTCCATTCACTCCCACAAAGTTTTAAAATCCCAATTCACCCCCCTCTTGGTCTTGATCATTCAATCGATCCACTCAACACTCTTGCCCGGGCGGCAATGCTACTTCGGTAGCGTCCTAGGCGGCATCTTGAGCTGCTTCAGTACAGCTCCTTTAGTTCCAGCTTTCTTGTCCGGTCATGTCCTTTCCTCTCCTCTCCTAGCTATAGCATCTGAAAATGTAAAATAAACTAAAACAATAACTTTTCTCAACCAAACATAAAATATTTAATAAAAGCATGGTATAAGAGAAGATATTGTTATAATACATGTAATGCACCTAAATATGCTTAAATGAGCTTTAAGAACAACAATAATAAGGCCAGGAATGTGTACAAAATATAGAAATCATGGACACCCTACATTGAACGGCGCGTGAGACGATATTATAACCTTCGAAGTTACCACCGGCTTTGCATTTTAACGAACTTAGAGCCTTAGGTCTAACAGAGACAACCAAAGGCTTGTGGACTCCATATTTAACTCAAGAACACTTGAAGGTGCACACCTCGACTTCCTTCTTCATTCTTGCTTTCTCAAAGATTTAATTTTCTTATTATGCACCATCTTTTGAATTAAGCTCCTGAACTCTGGGAAATGTTGAATCTCATGGCCACATTCTTGGTGATACTCACAATACACCTCAGATTGTATCTCCATTTCCACTTTCATGCCTATTTCAATCTTCTTGGCATTATAGAATTATTCAAATATCCATTTCAATGGAGATCTGATTTTGAAAAATTGGTTTTCAACCGTTTTGCTTCATCATATTCTTCTATAGCATTCACCCCTCTCACACCATGATTCGGCAAAGGATTCGCTACAATGCTTGGCTCGTCAAACTTCAGGATTCCATTGTTGATCAGATTCTGTACCACCTTTTTTAATGTCGTGCATGTCTCAATCGAATGCCCCGGTATCCCGGCGTGAAATTCGCAATGAGCATCAGATTTATACCACAGAGAGTAAGGATGTTGCAGGGGAGTCAGATAGTATGGCCTTACTAAATCTGCTTCATACAACTGGGGATACAATTCAGCATATGTCATCGAAATGGGTGAAAATTTCATCCTATCATTTCTCGGACCATGAGAATCTTTTTTGTTTGAGTTCTGTGAATTTCCTGCTGATGTACCACGTGAAGTAATGGTCACATTCTTCAGAGCCTCATATGCACTCGTATTGTTCACTTCATTATCCTTCCTCTTGTAATTCCTTCGGGAGCTCTCCCCACTCTCAATCTGTCCACTTTTAATTGCAACTTCTATCAATTCTCCGGTCATTGGAATACCAGCAAAGTTCTGAGTAGCATTACTGATCAGCTTCTCGAAAAGTGGCCCTCTTAAAGTTTGAACAAACATGTGGGCAACCTCACTTTCCATCAGAGAAGGTTGTACATGAGCTGCTACATCTCTCTATCTTTGAGCAAATTTTTGGAGTGTTTTGTCACTTATCTGCTCCATACCTTGCAACATAACTCGGCTAGGAATCATTTATGTCACATGTTTATAATGTTCTACAAAGGCCCCTAAGAGATCCTTCCATGACCGAATATTCACACGGCTCAACTGTGTGTACCATCGGGCTGCTGAACCAGTTAAACTATCATGGAAGCAGTGTATCAGCAACTTCTCATGTTTCAAGTGAGCGGCCATCTTTCAACAGTACATTGTGAGGTGGGTCTTTGGGCAAGTAGTCCCATCGTACTTTTCAAAATCTAGAGCTTTAAATTTCGAAGGAAGTATCAAATCAGCCACTAAACTCATTTCACCAGCACCTAGTCCCATCTCATTTTCTTTCTGTAACTCCATCAAACGGTCCTCTAAGGCTTTGCAGCGCTCCTCGTACTTCCTTTCAATCTCAGCACAAATCTTTTCTATCTCGTCCAAAGTGCTCATATCTGGGACCTCTTCTCCATTTCCAAAATTAGCCCCAACATGCACTGAGTGACTATGCGTCGCTCTTGCTAGGTTGATGTGGACCTTCTTCACAGAAGAAAGCTTTTCAAGCTGCATTATGATGTGAGATGTAGTTTCTGCCTGGTCATTCATGTCATTGGAAGCACCTTCAGGCATTTTAGCTTTTCCAGACTCCTTTGGCCCCAAAAGGGCAGTCAGCTAATTGATAATCTTTATCTTTGTCAGGGTAAAATAGTCTTTGGTAGTTTTCTCTATTCTATCAAATTGGTTCCGTGTCTCAATCCGGTCATTCTCCAGACTGGAAATTCTATTCTCAACAGCCATGGCTTTAGAGCGTAGATGAGTCTTGTATGAATGCGGTATGATTGCGGCTTAAAAGCAAACTGCCATTAAACCTTTCTTTATTAAATTCCTTATTTTACGGATTATAATATGATGTTTTAAATGCGTGAATGCATGAATGTATGCATAAATGCATGAATGCAAAAAGAAGGCATCGAATTTAGGAACTAGTCTTTTAGAAACATTCATTTGTCCCAAAGTTCAACTACAAAGAAAAGAAAACTTCCTACAAAAAGCTACTAGCCCTAATCCCCAAGTTGACCAACTCGTGCTGCAAGCAAGTAATGACTTCTCCATGTTCCAGCTCAATGTTGGGTTGCTCCAACAAACTCGTAGCTTGCCTTGACAATATTTGTACATACGAGGCAACACTCTTGACCTATTTCTTGAAAATCACCAATTCATCGTTCTAGCTCTGAATCGTGCGTTATGCCACTTCGTACTTGTTTTTCCATGCTCCGCTCTCTACATACAGCGCTCTTTCATAACCTGCAAGTTTCTTCTTTAGATCCTGTACAACATTCTCTAGCTCTGTTACCTTTTTCTATAGCTTTTCATTATTTATTTCCACCTAAACTTTGTCCTCATTGTGGTACTTCATGATTAGTTTCTCTAGCTGCGTTACTTGGCTTGTCAGATCAAAGTTTCTAGCTTGTTCCTCTTCCAGCTTCTTTTTCGCTTTACTGCTTAATTCTTTGCTTGACCTAGACTTCTTTTCAAACATCCTTTTATAATCATCTCTTTCCTTCGTCATAACATCCAGTTTTTCTGACAAACTCTTCACCACTTTGCTCGTTCCCCCTTTTTGTTTTGTCTTGTACCCATCATATAGTTCATGCAGCTCCTTCAAATCACGACTAGTCTTTTGATTCTATTATATTAACTTTTTTATATTCCTTCATGCATGCTTACCTGCAGCTTCGCCATAGTTAACTCTTCGGTGATATCACTTATTCCCTTTTCATACTTCTTTAAATTCAACTCACGGTCATGCTTAATTTTTTCTAACGTTGAAGTTGCTTGCTTAACAAACTGAGTGGAGGTGCTAGCATTTGACGGCCTTTATTCAAATGTGTTGTCGTTGACCCTTTGTGCTCTCCATTCATCGTATCTTGCCGTCACTCCCAATTCTTGATATAGTTGGACCCTTCTCAACTTTTCCCATGCTCTTGCAGTCTGAAGTACTGTCCCTTGTAGTCATTCATCTTGTGAGCGTACTCGAACTTTGCCATGCCTACAGTAGCCGGTATAAACTGTCTTGAACCAAATTGTCTAGATACTAGCAAAGGGGCAGTAAGTCATTCCTCCCCAAATTCCTGGTAATGGGACCCAATCTCTATCTCCACGTCGATATAAGAAATTTGTTCCCCTTTTCAACCATGGAGCCTTTCATACCACATCTGTGTCTTTCATGTCCTTGAAGTATTCCTCCTAGTGTCTTTCACTCTTTTTCTCTAAGGAGCAGCTAGCTAGGTGTTCTTCTATCGGTGAATACGTATCGAGATACCTAATTCCTTTATAAGAGGTGTCCCACATGTGATCTCTAAACCAGATTTCAAGTAACTGTGTGCATCCTCAAAACCTTCCTTCTCATGATTTCTTGCAGGCATACAACAATCTGTAAGTTTCTATTAGGATAGAAGGCACTAGGTTAACTCCTTTCTCTAATCGCTCGAATAGTCCCACAGTTGGCGGTCGACATGTAACCCCCTTAGCCCGGCCTAGACGGTTGACCCGAACTATGAAGATTACACGGGGAAAACTAAAGTCAACCCAAAAGTCAACCTTGATTCACGACCCTTTTTTATTCTTTTTAATCTTGTCTAGATACATATTATCCCTAAGTGAGCAC
This sequence comes from Hibiscus trionum, assembly GCA_030270665.1. Taxonomy (NCBI): domain Eukaryota; kingdom Viridiplantae; phylum Streptophyta; class Magnoliopsida; order Malvales; family Malvaceae; genus Hibiscus; species Hibiscus trionum. Next base: position 9,599,192 of record BSYR01000053.1, read on the forward strand.
TCACGAGATACGATAGAAAAAGGTACAGCGATCGGATTTCAAAAAGGGACTCAATTGCATAATATACAAATTTAGGGACCAAAACGTAATTTCTGAAAATTAGAAGGTCTTTACTGATTTAAAGGTTACCAATATGAAATTAGTCATGTTACATGCTTCTCTGCAAAATTTCAACTTAATTGAACATCTCAAACTCAAGCAATTGCAACTTAAACATTTGGGACTAAAATGTAAAGCTTGCAAACTTCAGCACCATTCAAATAAGTGCCCAACGGTCACCTGTTTCGAAACACCCACCTGTCGTATCGAAACGCAGGATCGGAACGGCGTTGATTGTTTCGATACGTGGGTTGGTTCCGAGACTGGTTCCGAAACGAGGCCTTCTAGTGGCCAAATCGTTTCGAAACATCCCTTAGCGTTTCGGAACACGAAGGCCATTTCAGGCCCCCGTTTCGAAACACTAGGGGGTGTTTCGATACGATTTGCCCAGAAACAGCAGCAATTGCTGGTTTTTCATGCACAAACTAGATCTAACACATCCAAATGACTTCCCAAGCATATCAACAAGTCAACATACATATAAGGTGCACATATAGAGCCCCTAAACACCTTCATAGCATCAAACAAGAAAATTCATAAGTCTAGAGGCATGCATCCTAATATCCAAACCAAATAGGGAAATCAAACCTCCAAACAAGCAATAAAGGCCATTTACAATTCAAAACAATCAAGGCACACATGCCACAACCTTAGGGAGTTTAACACATCTCCCAAAACAAAACTTAGGTTCCCATTGCCAAATTATCAAAACTGATAGTGTACGAAAACTTCACCATACATGAGCTTGGATTCCCTTGGACACACTTAGCTTCCTTGATGCCCTTAAACACCTCAATTATCTGCATTATTGGTAAAAGAGAGCGTAAGCACAAATGCTTAGTGAGGCAAGCTCTAAATAAAAACCAATACAACAATGCATTTTTAGAAAACACTTTCAACAAAGCTTTTAAACCACAAGCTCATCTCTTTCCCATGTTACCTTACATCATTTTCAAGCATCTAATGCTTCGTTACATTTAAATACATTATATTGGCTTTCAAGTGATAGTTCACAACCATTCAACACAAAACACAATCGGATACACGGATTACAAGCGTTGTCCCACACGCTTCACACACACTACCGGACTACGCAAGGTTCACACTCAAGAGAAATCCCTCCATTGATGTGACACCCGTGGTGGAGTATAACGGTACAATCTCAACCCCTCAACACCACTCATCGGTAGTTGTATAATTCCACTAACGAGAGTAAGGGACACATAACACAAGATCCACACACGGAATTTACAACCACCATTGTGATCTTACCTCAATCGTTAGGGTACTTGGATGGAGTTTACGGTACAATCACAACCCCTCAACATCCAAGGCAACTCTACTTACGGTGCACCCAATCCTATAGCCGGCTAACTATATTCGATTCAAGTACTTAAAAACCATTTCATCACTTGCCAATATACATCAAATACCATCATCAATTCACTGTTTTAAGCATTAATGAAAGCCACTTATCATCATGCATCTTCATGCATCAAAACCAAATTAATAACATGTCAAACCACGGATCTCTTACCTTGGGCATCCTTCAATATATGGCTTTCAAAACCAGCATTAATCATGCTAAAACATACTTTCAAAACAGTAATTAAACATGCATTTCATAACTAATGCATCAAACCATAACTTAGCACATCCGAGGGAGTTTTTCCGAAAACTTACTCTTGATCTTAGCTAAGTTGTTTAGACTTAAACTAAGCTCCCAAAACCTCCAAATAATCGTTTCAAAGATGGAAAACCAACTCCACTCACCAATTACGTTTCGCCTTGCTCGCCGAAACTCTAACTATGCCTCTGATACTCCCGAACCAACACCAAAAGTGTCCGAAGGTGTCTCCCCTGTTTACAACACATAAGAGCAGAGGATTAATGCATCATCATGCATTAAAATCATCAGCCACTTCTCCTAAACTCGCTGCACCACCTAAACTCAACATTTCGGCTACCAAACACTACCGAAATCACCTCCAAACTCTTCCAAAACTTAACCCAGCCAAGATCTATCACTTCTAATTATTTCTAAACATTAATTAACATCTAAAACAAACCTAAACTCGTCCTTATACCTCCAGCTATAACAGAACACCAAAAACACCCCAAAAACCACCATTTTCATAAGCAAAAACTTAGGAAACACATCCTATTCGGGATTGCATTGATAAAACCTCATTTCTAACATCATTTAACATCCAAAATACATTAAAGAACCATCTCAAAACAGAGCCCAATCAATTACAACGAAAATCTTCAAGATCTCTTCCAAAATCTTGAGTTTTAAGCCAAAATCTTGTCTCTAACATTAAATCCATTTATAAAACTTTAATAAAGGATTGGCAACTTGGGAATTTCAGTAAAGAACTGAGTATTTAGAGGAGAAGAACAATCTTACCTCTAAATGATGATTTCTCCTTGATTTGGGCCAAATTCCATGAAAATTCAATGTGAAAATCAAAAGGATTTGATGCAAGATTGATTAGGAACCAATGAGTGATGGAAATCTCATCAATTGAAGTGAAAATCTATGTGAAAGTTTCTGGAGAAAAAGTGTTTTGATGATGGGATTTTGAGAGAAAAAGGAATGAGAGAAAATTAGGAAAAGGTAGTTATGAAAGTAAAAATGTAGTTTTCCTTTTCTTTTATTTAATTAAAACATTAATTAAATCACCCAAATTAAGGAAAAATCTGGAGAAAAACATTTTGGGTAATTAGCTCCTTAAATATTCAAAGTTTCAATCCTTTACAAAACAGTCACTACTAAACTTTGCAAAAATTGCATTTTGGTCACTACACCGAAATGTAGTATTTCCAAACATTATTTTGTAAAATTGATTTCACCACTCTCTTAAATATATTAAATGAGGATTTTTATATATTTTTCTATATTTTTAAAGCATCCCGAACTAGGCTTTCCCTAAAACCTCCTTTTATATTCGAACCGTTTCTCAGACCGGTCCAATCAAACCATAAACTTCTAAGCCCAAAATTGGGGTGTTACACGACATGCCCTGGAGTGCTTGGAAATAAGACCAGCACGTAAATACATCAGGTGAATAGGCTTCTCGTCCTGATTGGTTCATCGTTACTTGCCAATATCGGTTATTTAAGGTTCCTCCAATTGATTCGTTTTCTATCTTCATTTTGGTCAGTGCTATCATTATTAGCTATCTTTCTATCCAACCATTCTTTTGTCTTTCCGATTAGTGATATAATTTCTTCACGAAGCTTGAATTGTTGCTGGTCTGATATAAATCTTATCACTTTTAATTCTTGGACAGTTAATCAGTATCTCATATTCCTCCAGTGTAGGTGTTATGTCTACTTGACCGAAGGTAAAACAATTGTACGTTGGGTTCCAGAACTGTGCCATGGCCCTAAGCAACTCTTGATCAATCTTTACACTTAATAACAAAGCTATGTCTCCAAATTCCTTTCTAAATTGTTCCTTCATTTCATTATCCCACCGATCCCACATTTCTTTAACTTCTGGTAAACATGTACTTTGGTTAGTGTTTATCTTTACCTGACCCTTCATCTTGGACACATCACCTTTACCGAGGTTGTCCCCCTTCTCGTGTTGAGTTTGCTCTGACCAGGTCCAGACCGTTGTATTATCTTCTCCTATCTTAAACTCCCGATACATATCGAATACTTCCAAATTTATTGACTCCCAATTCGATGCAAAAACAAATGCAATTTATGACAGGATTTATTCAAAACAAAAAAAACGTGTGTTAGTATTGTGAATTAACATGAAAAGCAAGTAAAAAAAATTATCAATTCAGAGGAGCACATAATATGAAGAAAGGAAAATAACTAGATAAATGTATTTAAATCGGCAGCATCTGTCGTAGGTCCCTGTCTGGGTCTAGCGGGGTAGGCTTTTAAAAACAGGATGTGGGCTTTGTTCTAGACTCTCGGTTCCCGAACTACCGTCACCAACTACTGCGACAATAAGACATCGATTCGGTAGTATAGTTCCCTTATAACGAAGGCGTGGGCCACACGGTGCATAAGGTTAGTATACCGGAAGAAGACAAAAATACGCACTCGGAGCTGGAGAGCATCACGTCGGATATCATCTTTCTCCCACTTAAGGTTGAAAAACTCGGGTCGAGGGTTTATGCATGAATGACAGATATATCATACACAAAAGCTAACCCAATTTTTCCTGAAAATCCATCCAACAATTCTCTTAGAAAAAATTAAATTCATATTAGTGTTCAAAATGTCAAAATGCCACGTGGAATTAATTAATAGGCCTGACTCTCAATGCCTCCCCAGCGGAGTCGCCATGTTGTCGCGACCGTTTTAAAACCGTTTGTGAAAACAACCTAAAGATTAGAGTTTTTGAAAATATGGGTTTTTTCCGTTTTAATTTGATCTTGAAATTAGGTTTTTTCCATATTAAAACAAATTTCTTTTATTTATTCCTTAAAATCGTTTTGGAGTCACCAGCGGTCACTTTGGTAGACCGGTCACCATAAAAACGGACAAGATATTCGTTTAATAAAGTTTAGGTTCGGGAGTCGGTTTACGTGTTGGGAAGGGTTAGCACCCCTACAACGCCCGTTATCAGTACCTTATCAATTATACGTGGCATTTTGGCATTTCGAAATTAATCTTTATTTAATTAAATCTTTAATCATTGAATGGATTCCATTTCGAATGAGAATATCCTTTTGTAAGAAAATACATTTTGGACGAATATAAGTTTTGAAACGTCCAAATACATTAGGACACTTCAATTTATATTCAAAATGCATCTCAACACAAAAGGTTTAATGCATGTTTAATTATTGTCTTGTCATTTTTAAGTAAAAAACCTAATTGGGGCTCCATTGATTTAATTAATTAAAATCTATGAATATTGTCAAGTTTAGGACTTATGTGATAACACCCAAGAAATTTGGGCACTACCCATACTTGCCCTAAATTAACAATATTCCTATCATTAATGTCTCTAATTATTTAATTCCCAATTCCAATTTCATTTAAACTAACTACAAGTGATTTCCATTTTCTATGTTCAAATGAAATATTTAATTTCTTACTTAAATACCCCTTGATTAACATCGCATTGCAATGGAATACTAATCAACTTAGGGTATTTAACCTTTTATTCAATATCCATTTATTTTCTATAATGTCCCATCTTACCAAGTTAATTAAATTTAATTAAAGAACTTAATTCTAAAAGGCTCTAATTCTATTATACTAAGTGATTTAAATTTTCCTAGACAAGTATACTACATGCATAATTAAAAAGCATGCACACATGATAAATTAAACAAATAAATTAAAATTAGTAAACGAGAGCAATTGAACTGGTTTTAGGACTAAATTCCATTAAATTGAAAACTAGGTGATCAAATTACAAGTTTCTAATGACTAAAGTGGAAGAAATTGAAAACTAAAGAGTCCAACTAAAAAACGACTAAATGATCTAACCCAGACCCATTTACTCTCAGCCCAAACCCTTTAGACGTGGCCCAAACTTGACCAGCCCAAATCTTAACCGGACCCTTGGGTTAGACCGCGGCCCCGCACCCAAACCCATTTCGAATTGCGCGGATCCCTTCTTAACCCACTCACAAAATGACATAGCGCCACACTCAATATAAGAAGGGAAAACTGAGCCAACTCGGTCATAACCTTAGAAATTCTCTCTCTTTAGCCCTCTCTTTCTCTAAATTCTCTCGACTGCAACACCAAAATTCTAGATTTCTTCCCCATTTTCGATCAAACGTGTCTATTTCACCCTTGTTCTTCCCATGTTCTTCATTATTCCGTGTTTTGATCGATCACAAACACCAAAACACTTTCATTTCATGTTTCCTTCATATCAAAACTCATTTTTGCCCCTTTGTTCTTTCTTAGTTCTTCCTTTTTTCCATTTTTAATCAGCCACGAACATCTAAACTTCCTCATTTCTTGTTTCCATTCGATCAAATCCTTCATTTTCTCAAGAACACTCACCATGTTCTTACGTTTTATCCATTTGATCCTCAACCACCACGAAACCCTAGCTATGTTATGTTTCACTGCCGCCAGAGGCAACCCTTACCATCAGTCGTCGTCTCCGATCATCCCTGACCTTTTTCTGATCACCGAAACTTTTCTGGTCACCTTTTTCGACCAAACCCTACAACTTTCGGTCATCTCTGTAACTTCTGGCCAATGCTCCGCCACCAGAGCGATTTCTGGCCACCGTCTGTCGCCGCACCGAAACCCTAAAACCCTCATTTTTCCCGAATGTTCCTCCTAAACCTAAATCTACTCACGGAATCAACAGAATCCACCCCCTTCGCCCACTTTCTAGGCTAACTACCCAAAAATCGAAGCCTATTTCCTATCATTTTCACCACCTCTTTGAATCCTAGACTTCTCACACTCGAAAAAACACTCTGGCAACACTCGAACTATCTCTATTTTCATATAAGTGACCGGAATCCCTTTGTAAACACTGATTTCATTTCGGTTTTAAATCTAGGATTTACTAATATTTGAGACATTGTTTCTTTAATTTTTAGAGCCTGGATCTAACTTGTTTTAGTGTTTTAATGCAGGAAATGAAAAGAGGGAAAGAAGAGCTACCTTCTAGCGAGCTCAAGTGATGGCACGGTGGCTCCGACTGTCGTCGATGGCGTCTGATTCAGCTTCCGACGTCTCCTCAGCTTCTGGTGAGACTCTTCAGATTCCTCTCTCTCCTCTCTCTTCAATTATCTCTAATAATTCTGCAATCATTCTCCCTTAGTTACTCTCTCTATCCTCTATTTATAGTGTGCACACGGCTGACATCAGCAGAGACGAGAATTCACGTGAAAAGGGTTTTGGCTAATTGCAGCGTGCCACGTGACTGTTTTGGCGGGCTGAGAAAACACAATTGGGCCACTTGTGTTTCTTGGGGCAGATTCTCATGTAATTTGGGCAACAAGAGTGTTTTGTATTGGGCTTTAAGATTTGTAAATTGGCCTTGTATGTAAATGGACATTTATTTATTAAGGATTTTGGAACTTTAGAATATTGTTATTTATTGACATTGGGCTTTATTATTATCTTTATATATTTGGCTTTATTTATATCAAATTATTAATATATACAGGTACCCGGACAAAATATGAGTATTACACCTTAGAATTTAGCTTCTTTCACATTTAGATCATTGTTTGCGTGTCTTTGTAATAAACTTATCATGTAATTAATTTATGTTTTTAATTGAGTCCTATTTCACTAAGTTGATTAATAATCAAACCTTTTAATTCATTTTAAATCTAGTTTGGTCCTTGAATTAAGATTTGGTAATTATTGGTTTTAATGTTTGATTAGTTTTTGAATTGACTTCTAATTAAAATTGATTTAATTAGGCGCATTGTCGACATCATTTTTGTTCGGGCTAAAATTTGATCGGGCCTTCAAAACCTCGTCAAGGTTTGGAGTCGAAATCAGTCGTTTTGGGTTGGGTACGACCAGAAACTTGTAAAGATAGTCTGCATCAACATCGAGATCGTTGTCGGGTTCGAGAATCGATTACGGGTGAGGGTTCATATTGTCTCTAAAAAAGTCTCCAAATGCAACTAATAGCACTATTAAATAAAAAAATGATGTGAAATGAAATATATGCGCAAGAATTAAATAATGCAAAAGCATGAAAAGAATGTAAACTAGTTCGGTCAATATAAAAGGGTCAATTTATTAGAAAAAGGACATGTAAATAGTGACCTAAATGCAGAAGAAACTAAATTAAACGGCTCATCTAATAACTAATCAACCAATTATTAGGACCAAATTAAAATAAATCTAAATATGTATTCAAAGAAATCAATTAAACTAATTCAAAATAGGACTAAATCGCATTAAATAAAACATAATCATACAAAAAAGACTTAAATAAAAGGTATGAAAATGCAATTTGACATGAACGCAAATAATCCTTAAAACTAAATAGCAAAGGACGCGAGCCAGAAGTGAGTTAGCGGAAGTTGGCAAACGAGTCGTTCAGGTTGGATTTAGATCATTTCAGTTCGAGTTATTTTGAGTCTGATTATATTCGATTTTAGTTTGGGTCTGATCAGTTTTAGTTCTAGTCTATCGTGATTTAGGTCATATCGGGTCATTTAATTTTCTGTTCGGTTAATTTCTGTTCGGGTCAATACCTTGTCAACCTTTGAATCGGTCGGTTTCAGTCGAGTTTTCAGGTCCGTTCAATTTCGGGTTGCTTTCGGTTCTTTTAATATTTTTTATTTCGGGTTGCATTCGGTTCGGATCCATTCAGTTCGATTAAAAACCAGTTTGAGTCTATTTGGGTTCAACTAAATTTGGATTCGATTTCGTTTTGATTTGATTTATTTCAGATTTCAGATCAAATTCGAATATCATTTTCGAGTCGATATTAAATTTTAAATCAGATAAATTGATTCGAGTCTTAAATAAGTTTACCGTAGGTGAAACATGCTTTATTCCTTTTAGGCTTAAACGTCAGATAGATGCCCAAATTATACCATTTTTTTCAGTTAGGTGCCTAACGTTTGTTTCGGGCCACTTAAGTGTCTATCGTTTCATTCCGTAACTCATTTAAGGTTTTAGCCGTGACGGACGTTAAAATTTTCCGTTATCCAATCATAAAGCGACACGTGACACATTTTTTATATTTATGATATTAATCAAAATAAAAAAAACAAAATAAATTAATTAAAAATAAGAGTAACCTGGGTTAAATTACCTTAAACTCATAAACCCATCTTCTTTCCCATCAAACCCCCTTTCATTTTATTTTTATAATATTAACCATATTTATGAAAGGTGTAGGAGCACTTAATCCTTCAGAAGACTGAAATGCAATATTCATCACTTCAAGGCTTTCGCTGGTGTCTAAACAGTTATTTGGTCCTGATGATTCTTGTCCCAAATTCAGAGAAGAAATATTAGGTAGATCTGGTAAATCAAACTGGTAATCCCCACTCGCAGAGCACCCTTCACTAGGTATTTCTTGAATGGAGAAGTTGACATCTTCCAAAGATGGGTAATACTCTTCTGAACAAAGTGCTGGACTGAAATTTTTCTCCTTCGCCACACCAGGTATTTCAGTGAAGTGGAATTGCTCTCGTCTCTTGTATGCGCAGAAGCATTACCTAAATCACTTGTAGACTGAGAGCAGCTAACCATGGCTGACTCTTGGCTGTATTCTGATTTGTCCTCTGCTTCTGTCCTAAATTTGGCAGCACTATCATCTACATTGCTCTGAATCGTCGAATAAGATGAGGGCATAGGCTGGTTTTGATTTGCAAGAAGTGAGAATTGAAATTGTTCTAGTATACGAGTCCAATTTCTTTTTTATCGAACTGTTCCAGTGATTTGCCAACTCTTCTTCTTGAGTCCATGCCTGTTTGTTTATGGCAGGATTGAGATGATTATGCCACCTGCACTAGTACTTATTTGTAAGAGCACAAACGTAAAACAAGAACAACTTCTTTTTTCTTATATTTTGAGAAGAAGGGGGAGCATTACAACAGCAAGCACTTTCATAAAATACAACCCAGAGTGAAAAACCTCTCACGAATTGTTAAAATCGACAACATTAAATCAATTCGACCAGGCTTAGCTCAGCTGTTGTTACCGTCCTAAGAAAGGTAACATTCTAAGGTTCAAACTCCCCTCTTTGATTTCTCCAAAATTCTAAAAGTAAATGAGATTAAAATATTAAAGTTAACAGTTCCATCATCACACCTTTCTCTGCATTGCTTTCCAATTCGTCCAGGTAAGTGCTGAGCAACGGTTGACCACTTTTTTGGCCCATATTTGTTCACCAACTCAATTATTTGTTCATCTTCCTTTTAAATTTCTCAAAAGCAACTCAGAATACTTAATCAAGAAAAATCTGTTTGTTCTTAAACTGAAAGAGGGTTGATGGAAAAGAAGATGGGTTTATGGGTTTAAGGTAATTTAACCCATGTTACTTTTATTTTTAATTAATTTATTTTGTTTTTTCTATTTTGGTTAATATTAGAAAAATAAAAAATGTGTCACGTGTCGCTTTATGATTGAATAACGGAAAATTTTAACGTCCGTCACAGCTAAAACCTTAAATGGGTTATGGAATGAAACGTTAGGCACCTAAGTGACCCGAAACAAAAGTTAGACACCTAACTGGAAAAAAGAGTATAGTTTAGGCACCTATCTAACGTTTAAGCTTTCCTTTTATTATCATTTGTTATTTTTTTCTTTTTCTTAAGGGGAAGAGTATCTCTCACTCTCTCTGCAGTGGTTTGGAACAATGTGTGTGGAGGTGGAGGTATGGCCGAGGAGCCATAGTTTGCTCTTTCTATTTTCGTCCGCTGATTGTGGCCAATTGTAGCCCCACTTTCCTCCGTAGCAAATCGTGATCCTCGCTAAATCGTGGCCTCTCTCTCTCAAAAGATGTGGTTATTTCTTTTTAGATTTTTTTTGTCATTTTAAATAGGTTAAAAAGTAAAATTTAGTGAGTAAATTAATCATTTTGAAAGTTTAGTGACTAAAATAGGCAAGAGAGCAAAGTTAAATGATAATTTAAATATTTTACTCAGAAAATTGAAGAGATAGTTGGTAGTTCTTGGTTAACCGGTCAAGAAGGTAAATGTTAGACGAAGTTAAAATAGTCTCGGTGAGTAATTTAGTTTATTTGGGTTTTACACCTAATATGTGGACCTGATATTAATTTATTTGATTAAGTTCGATTTAGCTTTTTTTTAAGAATTGATTTAGTTTTATTTGATTGAATTAGTTAACACATTTTCACGCTACATTTTTTAGCATGTTTTTATTATGTATTTTTTATAGAACAATATTTTATTTGCTAGTTATGTTAATTATATTTGGAGACCTTTGTTTAGAGAAAATATAAACATGTAGGTACCGATTTATGGGGTAGTGGGGGTGTTTTAATTTTTCTCGTAACCGTTTTTTCATATTCAACAACGATCTCGGTGTTGACACAAACTAATCTTTTAGGTTTTCAGTCATATCCAACCCAAAACACCAATGGCAACTTCAATTCATAACAAGGCTATGAAAGTTCAAACAGATTTAGTTCCAAACGAAAATGACGTCAACAATACTAAAGAATGAAATTGACAAAAAAAATAAACTATTAAGAACATAGTTGGCATTTGTTTATCAACGTGAGAATCTTAGAGCTAAAGAAAAACTAAATCTCAAAGTTGGTTTCTAATAATTTTTTTTTTTATTTTCGTCATTCGAAAAAGGATAAATATATTATACACATGCGGTAGAAAATAAAAGTTTTAACAAGTGCCTTAGTTTTAGGGTATAAAGAGTTAGTTTAAGGTATAGGGTTTAGGGGTTTCGATGTAGGGGTTAAAATTCAAGGATAGCTGTTTCAATTTAAGGTTTAGGGTTACAATTTAGAGTTTATAGGTTAAAACCTAAATCCTCACCATATTACCCTTAAAATTAAACCCTAAATTATAACCCTAACCCTTAAATTAAAACAACTATCCTTAAATTTTAAACTCCTACACCTAAACTCCTAAACCCTATACCCTAAACTAACTCCCTATACCCTAAAATTAAGGCGCTTGTGAAAACTTTCAGTTTCCATCGTCAGTGTATAGGATATTAATCCAAAAATGATATTAATCCTTCGAAAAAATGTATGATTAAAATAATTAATTAGAACTCACCATGTATATCTGCCGAGTTCCAATTAAATATTTGAATTAATACTCAATTAAATAATAATGTTCCAAAAAACATTTTTTAATGAACTCACCATGCAAGTTTAGTGAATTCAATTTTTTTTTTTTTGTAAACTCGTAAAGCATGCATGACGAATTCACTATAAAGGTGTTAAGTGCTATTTTTGTGATTGTGCCTACATTCTAGAGATGCACTTCTGTACGAACAAATGTATGCCTTCCAAAGCAAATGAATTGGTCTGCCATGCAGGGCAATATCCAACGGCTAGTGCCCAGTGACATTCTATTGCTAACATTCTAAAAAGGTGAAAACAGACCCTAAAGAACCAGTTTATTTACTAGTATAAATAAAGACCCTAAAGAAACAAAAACTTAAAATCAGTAACACTAAATAGATTATTTGAAAAGGAATTTAATCATATGAGGCGACAGCAAGTGCTACCCGAAGATCATTTGAGGTTCCACATGTATACATCCGATATGTTTCTACTTCATGTTCATTGGCCCTAGGACTGCTGCTTGCGTAGTGACTGTCACTGGCGTTATCGAACATTGTAAAGATTACCTCCCTGAGGATCGGTTCATGGCCGTTAAGATGATTGCCCATGCTCAAAACTTTCCTCCACGACTGATTAGCGGTGGGCGGAGTGAACATATTCGACACAACTTCTCTCTCATCCTGCCTTAGTTGCAGCTTCATGTCAAATTCCTATGCAACATAAATGTTTGAAGAGAAATTAGAGTCAAGACAATAGCAGGGAAATTTCTAGGAAAAGGACGGGCAAAATTTTCACTAAAAAAATCAAAGTGGGTTTTCAAATTCAAGTTCAAACAAGACAGTAGAAAACTGAGGACTATTTGCGACTTTTTTCGTTTTGATTTCATTTCGAAGCATATAACTGAAATTAAATGGCCTTTCTAACCAAATAGTCCACTGAAAATACATCCATCTAGAACAGTGATTCAGTCATACCATGAAAACAGAGGGTTTAATCAAGTTAGAATGCTAAAACTGAGGAGATTCACGGCATAGAGGCTATTTACCTTCTCATTAACTACATCCACTAAGCCTATTCCCATGGTTGGAAGCAAAAAGTTGTAGAAGTCACTGAAAATGGCTTCGCGGATGCGTGGTTCTTGTCTAAATTTACGATGAAGAGAAGCTGCAAGTGTTATCAAATTCTCAACATGTTCAAAGACAACACAAAGCCGACGGAGGTCTTCAATAGTCTTACTGATGTTAGATGATAGGTTCACTGCAACGTACAGAAGAGTAAGAAATTTAAATGACCTCAATTTCACAATGAAAGCCTCTAAGAATGATGGACAATACCTTGCAAAGAACTTAACCTAGATGCCATAGTAAGGTAGAGTTGGTCCATTTTCGTGTTCATCTGCTTCATGCTTCCAAAATTCGTCTGGTTTAGAATGTCAGCTGATGCTCTGAAGGCAGTACAAACCATCTGCTCAAGCAGCTGATTGGGTCGCAGAGTTTCCAGGTAATGGAGGATCTGTAGAGTTTAAGAAACCATAAGGGTCAAACATTATGCGCCAAAGAACTTTCAAAAAACAGTTATATCCAAATTACAATATTTTAGCAAAGTTTTAAGTCGGAATCTTGTTTACTATATAATCTAAAATCAAGCATATGAAATCACTTAAGAAATACCCATGCAAATGATACATTGGCACTACATTCATAAACTTTTAAAACAGCTCTGCATCAGCTCCAAATGACATCGTAGGAGCAGGAATTTTTGCAATTGGACAGCACTGTATGTGGACATCACAGTTGGCTGTGTTTTGCCTGTAAATTAATTAAATTGGAAACTGACAGAAGCAGGAGGAAATAAGGAGTTTTCTATAGTCAAAGTCAGATTTTTTTTTTCAAAAAAGGGGTTAAAAGCAAATTTGCAAAAAAGTACAAAACTGTGGCATTTGAATAAATAACAATCAGCCCTCGGAGGCTCTGCCTCTATAGGCAAAAGATAGTGCGAGTTCTTATAAAATCAATGGAGAAACCTTCTATGCTACAAGCAGAAATCAAAATCTGAAAAGACATTCATTCTTCCATGTTCAAACTGACCTTTTCTCCTTCTTGGTTTGGATCCAGCAGTGGTTTCTGCTCAAAAGCTGCCAAAATAGGAGCATCATCCCAAATCTTTCTCCAAAAGTTCCCATGGTCAGACATCCGTTGTGAAAGTCTTCCTCGAGGAGGCCATTCATCCATCACACCCTCTGTAAGATTTGTGGGTGGACCATCTGCCTCACTTTCATCATTCTCCCAATCTCCAGGTGAATACCACCGGATAAAATCTTCAAAAACAGCATCAGGATTTGCAGCTTTAAAAGCTGACATGTCTGTCAGTAAAGATGTGTTAACAAACATAGAGATGATGACATTAAGGGTGTATTTGAAATGTAGGCATCAAACTTGTTAGAGAAAGCTGAAATAAAGTCTAAAGAGAATCAAGAGACCATTTAACATCTAATGTATATAAACCTGAACATTATTGGCTCTATCTTATTATCCCTCACATATATAAAAAAAATTAGCTTAATTGGGAGGGCAATTGAAGAATCAGTCTCCTAGTTCCACTCATACATCAAACTCAGCAATTGATTGGATCAAACCCTTTTATATGTGTGTCTATATATATATATATATCCAAAATTTGATCAGATTCAAGACATACAAAACTGGTGAACTGGGACTAAAAGTTCCACATGAAAATAGAAACAAACCTATATAACCTAAATCGATTTCAAAAAGCAGGGTGAGATGGTCTTTGTTATCAATCAGCCTTATCAGAACAACCTAAGACATAATTCAACATGCTTCTGCATTTAAACAGGACTGCTTGTGCCAACTATTCAACAACGCTTTAACTCCATGTCAAAGGGCTTTATTGATGTTCAGCTTCCCAATGAAACATCAAAGACATTAGTGATCTCTTGAAAACACCTATGCCACTGGCAATATTTAATGACTTAAAGTAGAACATGACAAAATATACACCAAAGAGGAAGAGCGTTGAACCATAGTTATTACCTGCAGATAATGTCTCTCTCTCCAACTGTGCAGAAAAGTTCTGTAATCAAATAGTAATAGCCATCTGAGCCACTAAATGATGAAGTTGTTCATTACAACATGAAACACAACAAATCCCATCACCTTTATATCCATCATTATAAATGAAACATGGAACGGATAATGTATAAAGGTAAACATATTGCAAACTGAGATGAAGTGTTGCAGACAATCAATTTTATTTGCCAGATGAAGTGTTGCAGAAGAAATCCAACTTGTAAATTTTAAATATTTATAGCAGGTACAACAGCATGAAGCCGTGAACTGAAGGAAACTGCTAGAATCAATTTTGAGACACTTGATGTTAAAGCCATTCACATTATTGCAATCCTTAGGGCACACTGAATCTTATTTGGCTTGAGAGAGATAATAGTTTGGAGAGAAGCTTGAGGGACCACAAGACACAAAATGTCCATACCAAAAGGTACAAAACAAATTTAGATGCTCAACCTGGTACTTTGTCAAGAAAAATATAGATATCTTCCAGTTACTTTGAGTGGATGTTTTGTGGTCATTAAACAACCAAGTCTAAACTGTTTTCCACTAAGTCTTAAAACCACTAAGAGGGGTTAAAATAATGGCTACCCTGACTAATTCCACGTTCAGAACATAGACTCCAAGGTGATATGATTAAGATCCAATGCAACAAAAAGTTCAACAAACAGACACTCGTGAACAAACAACTTGTAGAAGCTTTAGGCTTACAAATGAATCACCAAAGGCCTCAACAGCACGGAGTCTTTCTTCATGCATGTCTTCTGTCATGAGTGGTGCACTCTATTACAATTCAAAAAAAAAGAAAAGAAAAAGACAACTGCTATGTTCAAAATATGTAGTATTGTATTATTTCGTGAGAAAAATTAAAAGAGAAAAAATCAATAATGCAGAAATATAAGAGAAACCTGTGTAAATGGAGCATGCAAACTCTGGCACGATTTCAGAAGCTTCATAGAACCCACAGGACCAGATGATCCTCTCCTGATAGAATCTGAACAGCTTTTATCAGCAGAATGCGCATCTTGAGAATTTGCATTAAACTTTGATACAGCTGCTTTACATACGTTAAAATCTTCTGGAATAAAGAGACTGCAAAAAAGGAAAAAAGGTTCTCATCATATTTTTATTATAATTCTAGTCCAAAGTGAAAATGCAGCAACATACTGCAGACTTTATTCATGAATTGGTAAATTCATCCTGTCATCTCAATTTTGAATCGTTCGAAGACTAAAATAACTTACTAATTAACATTCCGATTTAGGCTCCACAGCTAAATTGTAGCCATGCAATCAGCCCAGCTTACATATCTGCTGGAATAAACATAACTGGCAAAGTTGAACTAAAGTATAACCAGCTTCTCACACATCGTTTATAGCAAAATGGACCACTTAGTCACTCAAAAAGGTGCATAGATTCGTCATTGATATCTTATTTACTAGCTCACTCATTCTTTCCATCGCAATTTTCAGTACAAAAAACCAACTATGTCATAATTATGTAACCTGCATTTGTAGATGACTGTAACACTTTTTCTTATTCTATCACCTAAACTTGAAAGCATATTTTCCTATGGCTTATAAGCAATAGGTATCTTAATCTTACCAACTCTATGGGCAGAGATTCAATGCACTTTACTGGGTGCCTTCATAAGGATAAATTAAAACGGATCTACTAGTGGCCAAAAAAGAATTAATCTCTCTGAAAAGTCATTAAGAATATCAATTTTTTTATGAAGAAACCAAAGAACTCTCACTTGCTTAGTTCACCTGTCACGTTTCCCATCAAATGCTGGACTCTTGGTATGAAAACTAGAAGACTCCTCCCCACTTTTAATGTGTTCCTGCATTTTCTGTCAAATGAAGACTTCAAGCCAGAAACAAGATAAAGAACAAAGTCCATATGGGAACAAGTTCAGCAGATCTCGTAAGAAAGAAAGTGTTGAAAGCACGAGAAAATAAGGGCCAAGCCTCTTTTTCTTGCTTTCTACCTTTCCTTGCTCATTATCAGATACAAAAAGGGTAGCAGAAAGGAAAAAGACAAGACAAAAGGTGGTGATGACCTCCATATTTGCAGATGCATCGTCCTTACTTCCAACACAGTCTTCAACTTCCTCATTTTGTTTACGCTTCTTCTGAATGCATATTGCAAGCTGACCGGAAAAAGGTAAATAATCAATTGGCCATCATATTGGTTTAAGTAAAAGGAAACGGTGCAAATATTAAAAAACATCAGATTGCTGAAATAACATAAGATGCTTCAGGAACAAATGCCTTCAGAAGGAAAAAAAGAATGTACACGTAGATAAGGAATATACAAGTACTTGACAACAAAACAAGCAAGGTAATTTTCTCTAGGATATGAATGAAGCACAAACACTCATTGCAGGGAGTTTCAGGGGTTGAATGTGGCTCTGACACAACGGAATAAGCAAACATGTGAGGGCATGTAAAAAAAGATAAAATAAAATTGGACATAGTGAAAACATGTTTGGATACACGATGAAGTTTTTTTGTTTCTTCTTTGGCATCTTTTTTTCTCCAATATGGAATCAACAATGAGAAAAAAGCCTATATCCTAGGGAAGTGAAATGCTTGAAAACCATAATGTAAAACAAAAATTAGAGAGAGAAGCAACAAGAATGAAGGGTAATGCAGGAAAGTGTGGGAGTAGAAAGCAAAGTATCAATGTAAATATGTTCCAGGGACTGAGAATGAGAAAGTAAACAGACAGGAAAAAATGAGACAAGTATGAACGTAATTATCCTGTTGAATTATTCAGAATATGATGATTTAGGGCCTTCTGGCCTTGGAGTCTGAGCTATTTGGTCCTAATGGGAATTTTAGGTTCAAGCTTTTAATTCAAAACTAATCTAAAAATATTTTAAAGCTATTTGCATGTGAATGTTCTAATGAAAAGTATCAGTTTTATATTTTTAGTGTATTTTGTTATAATAGAAAAATATATCTTATTGCCCTGTCGCATCATATTAATTCTATGTGTCTGTGTAGGTGCTTCTTAGTCTGTAGATCTAAGCTAAGCCTGCACAATAGATCTGTAAATAACATGACAATTTTCCCCCACATGAAGTGACTAAGGCTCTCAAGATACGATAAAACATGTTAGAGCTCAAGGGATTTGAACTAGAGAAGTAGCAGATTAGTTGCACAGCAAAGATAATTCAGAAATTTGCTAAGGGTTCATGAAATAATTGCATGGCAAAGCCAAATACAGCTATATTTTTATTCATTTTCCCATCCAACTTTAACAAATTGAATTAAGGGCACAAGATTTTAGAGCATGGGGTAAAGTCTTAAAAGTTAACAGTATAAAAGAATGTATGAGAAAGGAATTAAAACGGGAGGAAGTTAGGAAAAAGCATTTAAAAGGCATCATCCAGACAGGAAGAGAAGCCAATGAGAAAAGATTGAAACATGTATTGGAAGGTCAGATCCATTAGAGGTCCTAGATTTCAACCAATTTTAACTGACTTCACTTTAAACATATTCAAAAGTTGTCCAACGATGATCACTGGATTTTATTACCATTTGTAGCTTCTGGTTGATCAAACAAGTTGCCAGGTCAATTGGACCATTGGCTGGAATTCTAGGCAATGACTGTGACTCTTCCCAATGCCAGCGAATTTCTCGAACAAACTCTATCCAGAACACAGCAATGGCTAAATAAAAAAGAACAATAACCAACATTTAGCAAAGGACAATGTTACAGTTCAACTACAGGTAAATTACTCTTGAGACAACTTATCATGCATGGTTTTCATACATACCACGAATGTTACAATTGCCGAACCATAATGAGTGTAAACAAAAGTGTGTAAAAAGAGACCCAAGAGGTGACCCTTTAATAGCTTGAGAACTCTTATGTTCGTCTTTAGCAAAATTGGGAAATTGGAGGCCTGTACGTCAAGACAGAAATTAATACTCAGAGCAAAATGTAAACTAAGATAGTAAGGCCTAAAACGCGATGCAAATCTTCTAAATAAGAAGCTACTTAAGCAAGTAAGTCAAGTGTGTGCGTGAACATATGTATATATATATAAAGAGAGCATTAAACAGATTTTTAAGAGGTATGATGCATCAAAGTGCTTAGTAAAATGGGAAAAACTACCCTCAAGGAAGAGATCTTTAAGCACGTGGTCAAGGACCGGTTGTGGTGGTACAACCATAGAGGACTTCAAATTGTCTGAACCAGGAGTTTCAACTGCAAGATATAAATGCATGTTAGGAAAATTTTGCAAAATTTAAAATAGATCTTCTTGATAACTTCAACGGTCTGCATCATGATACATATGCCAATATGTGAATAAAGATATTGAGACCTGACACAAAATCTTCTATAAATTGAACTCGAAATGATATATCCAATGCATTGACCAAAAGCTGCAACTGAGAAGCAAATCCAATTCTGTCTCCTTTTGAACTATCACTTTCATATATCAATTAGTATAATCAGATATATCACATAACAAAAATATTAAAAAAATAATGGAACAAAGGAGCTATAAACACAAAAGTGGTCAAATTTTCAGAAGGATACTCCTAATAGTTCAGAATGAAGAGAGAATCCATGGCATAAACTCCTTACAGATTTGGGGACAAATTTGGAGCTAGAATCCAGTTCTCAGCTTCATGGGGTGAAGCACTTTCCAGTTCAGCCATTTCCAAGGAGCTTTCGACTACCTTTTCTGACCAAGTGGCCACTAAATCAAATCCTACATGCGTTGAATCCAGTAAACAGTGTACGCCAGCAATGCATAAAGAAAAAAGCAACACTCAGAAACATTGCAAGTCATCTAGGATGCATAATTTTCCATATCCATCTACTGAATAAATAAACATATAACAAAACATAGTTGTACGAGAGATCAAAACCCAGGTCTTCATGCCCATCTTGTTATGAGAACATTGTAAGGGAGATTAAATCCCAAGTGTTAGATAGGAATGTAATTTGCAGACTAGTTGTACGAAGCTCTAATTGCAAAGCTGATGAGTTAGCTAAAAAAGGGGATTGGGTAAGTAGGAAATATGATAGCAAGTGGGGGGGAGTAGAATTTGTGGAAATTTGTATTGACTGTTGTAAAATGTGGTTTGATTTCAAGTAATAAAATTGGGGCACTCTTTTCCTCCTTCCGCTGGCCGGACGTTCCCTGACTCAGGGGTGCGGAAAGCTAAGAATGGGGTTTTTAATGAGGCCTCCTATTCCTATAAAAAAAAATCATAGTCTTACCCTTCACCGGATCTTCTGCAAAATACCATTCATTCCAAGGGCAATCATCATCCCAACGCTTCCTATTGAGATTATCACCACCTAGGCTTGTTTCGGAATCTGCATTTTCAGCATCAGCTTCTTGGATATCGTTGTCATTGTCCTCATCATTGGGAAGTGTTCGATAGGTGAGTTTCATTCTAAGATGTACTTTGAAAAGATGCATTGAATGGTCTGATGTGCAGTAAGCCTTCAAAAATAGATGGCAACTAGTATTACCTCATAACATAAAGGGCATAACGTCAATGTGGATGCAAAATATTACAAAATTGATGCAACACTGGAACAAACAAGGGGAAGGATAATTTTAGCATTACGACCATAACTGTCAAAAGTAGAGTAATTTTGTGTAAACTCTTGTATATTTCTATAAGATTAGTTACAAACTTATACACAACTAGTATTCTTAACCTAGGAAACTCTTAAGTTAGGAAAGGAACAAATTCTAGGAAAGATAAAATCCCTTAAAGTTAGGGATTGCACCTACTAACAGGAATCTACAGAATCCTATCTATTTACACAAAATATCTCTAATTTATGAGTATATTTCCTGACACCCCCCTCAAGCTGGGGAATGGATGTCCTCCATCTTCAGCTTGCTTGTTAATTTCAGAAAATACTTCCTAGGTAGCCCCTTGGTAAGTATATCTGCAACTTGATCTCCAATGGATGCATAGGGAGTACAAATTAGTCCACTGTCAAGTTTTTCTTTTATGAAACACCTATCCACTTCAACATGTTTTGTTCTGTCATGTTGAACTGGATTATGAGCAATATTGATTGCTGATTTATTATCACATTACAGCTTCATCGGACCTTCCCATTTAACTTTTAAATCCTCCAAAATAATATTTAGCCACAATAATTCACAAATCCCAAGTGTCATGGCTCTAAACTCGGCTTCTGCACTGGACCTAGCTACAACATTTTGTTTTTTGCTTCTCCAGGTCACTAAATTTCCTCCTAGAAAGGTGCAGTATCCTGATGTTGATCTTCTATCAACCAAGGACCCTGCATAATCTGCATCTGTATAGGCTTTCAATGTTAAATTTCCTCCCTTTTTAAATAAAATTCCTCTGCCTGGTGTGCCTTTTAAATACTGCAAAATTTGAGTCACTGCCCTTAGGTGTGATTCTTTAGGATTGTGCATGAATTGGTTCACAACCCCGACTGCGTAGGCAATATCTGGTCTAGTGTGTGATAAGTAAATCAGTCTTCCCACAAGTCTTTGATAAGAGCCTCTGTCCACTGTTGCATCCTCTGTTACATCTCCAAGTTTGTGATTAGCTTCTATTTGTATTTTTGCTGGTCTGCACCCTAGTTTGCCAGTTTCTTTCAACAAGTCTAGGGTATATTTCTGTTGAGATATGAAGATTCCTTGCTGTGAATATGCTACTTCAATACCAAGGAAGTATTTTAATCTTCTAAGATCTTTGACTTCAAACTCCTTGATCAAACACTTCTTTAAGTTATCAATTTCTTTCGAATCATCCCCTGTGACTATGATATCATCTACATAGACTAATAAAGCAGCAACTCCCCCTGGAGAAGAATGCTTCACAAATAAAGTATGATCACCCTGACTTTGTCTGTAACCCAGTTTCAACATTATTTTGGTAAACCTTTCAAACCAGGCTCTTGGGGATTGTTTTAGTCCATACAGGGCCTTTTTCAATTTGCAAATTGTTTGTCCACAGTTTGGACTAAATCCCGGTGGAATGTCCATGTAAACTTCCTCTATAAGATCACCATGCAAAAAGGCATTCTTGATGTCGTACTGTCGTAATTTCCAGTCTTGACTGGCAGCTAATGACAATAAAATTCTCACAGTATTCATCTTTGCAACAGGAGCAAAAGTCTCAAGGTAATCTATCCCATAGGTTTGAATGTACCCCTTAGCCACCAACCTTGCTTTGTAT
Source organism: Hibiscus trionum (assembly GCA_030270665.1). Classification (NCBI taxonomy): domain Eukaryota; kingdom Viridiplantae; phylum Streptophyta; class Magnoliopsida; order Malvales; family Malvaceae; genus Hibiscus; species Hibiscus trionum. The sequence continues at coordinate 9,621,292 of BSYR01000053.1, forward strand.
CTTTCAAAAGAGCCATCTGACTTATACTTCACTGTAAATACCCATCTACATCCCATTGTTTTCTTTCCTTCTGACAGCTTTACCAAGTCTCATGTTTTGTTCTTCTCCAATGCCTCCATTTCAACTTGCATAACATTCTTCCAATACTCATTCTCTAAAGCCTCGGACACGGTTTTAGGAATAGAAATGGTATTTAGGCTAGTAAGGAAGGCTTTGTGGTTGGGAGATAAGTTCTTGTAGGACATAAATAGATAAAGAGGGTTTTTTGTGGTACAAGTTCTTTTTCCTTTTCTAATTGCAATAGGAAATTCAAAATCCCTATAATCAGAATCAGGATTAGTATTCTCAATATTATTTGAATCAAAGATAGGTGCAGTAATTACCTCAGTTTGTGGAGGAGACAAGGGTGATGATTGAGCATGCACTAGTCTCCTTTTTCTCGAGTAAGTTTGTAAAGGAGTAGCAATATCTTGAATTCCAGTCTTAGGTGTGGTGGGTTCAGGTTGTTGCTGGTCAAAAGAAGGTTGAGGATCAAATTCACAAACAGATTGAGCAAAATCAGGCTAGAATTAGACAAGCTGGACAAATTCAAAACCATTTTGGACAGATCCAGAATCATTTGAACAGGCTGGGCAAATTCAGAACCCTTTTGGATAGGCAAGGTGAGAGGCTGAAGAAGGAAATAATCTTTGTCCTTATATTCTCTGAACAAAATCTCCCCCTGAAGATAAGGCTGAGTAAAATAGTTTTCACTCTCAGCAAAAGTGATATCAACAGAAGTAAAATGTTTCCGTGTAGGTGGATGATAGCACTTATACCCTTTATGAGTAGACGAGTACCCTACAAAAATGCATTTCAATGCTCTTGGATCCAATATACCCCTATTCTGAGAATGAATATGAATAAAGGCAACACAACCAAATACTTTAGGCTTAAGTTGAAGTGAAGGGCTAAAGTTAGGATAGAAACTGTTTAGGACTTGAATAGGACTCTGAGAATTAAGAACTTGAGTTGGTAATCTGTTGAGAATATAGGTAGCAGTTAACACAGCTTCCCCCCAATATTGTTTAGGAACATTTTTTTGAAACAATAAGGCTCTTGTTATTTGAATAACATGGTCATTCTTTCTCTCGGCTACACCATTCTGTTGAGGGGTGTTTACACAAGATGATTCACGTATGATTCCTTTTTCTTGGAAATAGGAAGATAGGACATGGTTAAAGTAGTCTTTAGCATTGTATGACCTAAATCTTTTTATATCAGCCCCAAATTGAGTTTTAACCATGGTGTAAAAGGCTTTAAAAGTAGAACTGACATCAGATTTTTGTTTTAGAAGAAATATCCATGTCACCCGAGTGCAATCATCTATAAATGAAACAAACCACCTAGCCCCAGTTATATTTTGAACAGTGGATGGTCCCCAAACATCACTGTGAATGAGAGTAAAAGGTGTAGATGCCTTTTTATTACTTATGGGAAAAGAAGTACGTTTGTGTTTGGCAAGCTCACATATGTCACAATGAAACTCTTCATTATCTAAAGATTTGAACAAGGAAACATAAACTTTAAAACTTTAAATGAAGGATGACCAAGGCGAAGGTGATGAAGCCATATATGGTCTTTGGTGGTTTTAGATTCTGACATAAGAGAAAAAGATGGATGATTTGGATCATTGAGTGGTCCATTGGAGTTTTCAAGATAATACAATCCATTTTCTTCTTTAGCATGCCCAATCATCCTCCTCGTTCTCTGTTCCTGAAAAACACATTGGGTAGGATAAAAAACAACACAACAGTTAGTGTCTTTGATGATTTTTTGGATAGCCAGGAGATTAGTGAACAATTTAGGCACATGAAGGACATTTTTAAGTGTCAGGGTGTTACTTATAACAATATCTCCTTGACCAGCCACGGTTATCCTACTTCCATCTGCAACTGTTATCTTTTTATTACTAGGACAAGGTATATAATTGATAAAATGTAGAGAGGAATTGGTCATATGGTCTGCTGCTCCTGAGTCAATCACCCAGGAGCTTTGGGTAGGAAAATTCGAGACTTTAGATTTTTGAGAAGAGGATATACCTGAAAAAGTCAGACTACATGTACTTGAAGAGGAAGGTTTTTCAAGAGATCCAAGTAAACTTTTCAATTTCTCTATTTCTTCCCTGTTGAACTCAAAGGGCTGTTCTTGGGCATCTTCATTCATCTGCTTAGTGGTATATGCATTTCCCTGTCCTCTTGATGATCCCTCTCTCTCAAAGAAACTTTTGTTTGTTGTTTGTGGCTTCCCATGAAACATCCAACACTTCTCTTTTGTATGGCGAGACTTCTTGCAATAAGTGCACCATAAAGAGTCTTTGTGCATCATTTTTTATCCTTCTGGTTTCTCTTTAAAGAACTGTTGTTCCAGGTTTGGTTTTCTTTCAGCCACACCTCTGGTGGCTAGAGCTGAACTCTCCACTTGATTGCTCTCAATCATAACCCATCTTCTCCCTTCCTCGGCTCGAATGATTGCAATGGCTTCATTTAGGGAGGGTAGCTCTTCTTTTCCAAGAATCTGGACTCTCACCGCATCATACTCAATATTTAATCCAACAAGAAAATCATAAATTCTTTCTTTCTCAACAAACCTTTTTAGGACTGTTGCATCTTCACTACACTTCATTTGAATACATTGGTAGTGATCCATCTCTTGCCGTAAATTTTGCAGCAAGTTGGAGTATTCTGTGATGGATCTGCCTCCTTGCTTAGTGGACGAGATTTTGGTCTTGATCTAATAGATTTGGGCAGCATCTTTAACCTTTGAGTAGGTTTGTTTTACAGCCTCCCATATCTCTTGGGCTGTATTGAGAAACATACATGTGTCACTTATTTCTGGTAGCAAGGAATTCCATAGCCAAGACATGACTAGTGAATCCTGCTCATCCCAAGCCTCAAATCGAGGGTCTCCCTCCTTAGGTCCAGTTCCAAGGAGATGACTTAGCTTTCCCCTACCCTTCAAAAAGGTACGAACCAACTGTGACCATTTAAGACAGTTTTTTTCCATTCAACCTATAGGCTGTCTGTATGCTTTGCAAGTCACTTATCTGACTCGAATGGCTCCCTTCACTCACTGTGACTCCTTGCATAGTCTTAGTACTGCTTACATCGCCTCCCTCAACCATAGTTTTGCTAGATTAACAGTGACACTTCACTGAACACTCAAAGGAAGGATTTTTAAGGGAATAATTGAGATTGGCAGAACTCAAAAAAGGATTAACAAAGCTCTGATACCATGTTAAACGTAGAGAAATTTACTAGAAAAACTCTCTTAATTTCTATACAAGAGGTTACATTCTTATATACAGCTTATGTCATTAAGTTAGGTAACTCTTAAATTAGGAAAGAGACTATTCTAGGAAACTTAAAAATCCTTTAAAGTTAGCGATTGTAACTACAAACAAGGATCTATAGAATCTTGTCTAATTATACATAGAATCTCTAATTTATGCGCATATTTCCTGACAATAAACAACCCCTATAGTTTGTGAGCCTGGAACAACATGCAAATTTTTAATAAAAATTGAACTTACAAATTTAGAAACAAACAGCTCATACAATCCTTCCAGATGCATGAACTTTATGGGAACTTGGCTACCAATACGATCTGCCTCAAACCTTCTTGTAAAAATTGTTCCCATATTTTGGATTCCAATATATGATTGCCTTGAAGGGTCATGGACAGGGACAAATGCTGGCCACAAACTGCATCACCAGAATGTATACAAAAGTTTAGAATTCAAAGTTAATATATAAAGTTTTGGTAAAAAAAAAGAAGTTAACACAACAGATACATGCAAGATACAAATACGAATTACAAAACAAAAATAAATTGTTTCTGACAACATTTATTTATTTATCTATTATTATTATAATTGTGTGTGTGTGTGTGTTGGGGGAGGGATAAGCCCAAGTACTAAAAGAATCTTTAGAAGTTAATAACACTATATGTTGCTATGATAAAAGCTAGAAAATAAAAGAGGATCATGTGTGATAATGCTTCAAAAGTATTTCATAGTAACATTTACAGTAAGAACTCCAACCTTGAACAATTTGACAAAGCAATTGAAACTGCACTTAGAAGCTTGGTAGCTTCTGGCGCGTCAAGTACCACACCACTGGCACTCTGAGGTGAAATCACCTGTATATGGCATTTGTTAGGTGGAAAGGTAAAGAAAGAATTGGATAGCATTATACAAAGGTGAAATTACTCCGCAAGTCTCTCTATTATAAGAACTGGTTCAAATTAGTCCCTGTACTGGTAAAAAAAATCAAATAAGGCCTAATTTTAGCAGAGTTAACATATACTATTTAAAAAGCAACATTAATTCTTTATTATTTTTAAAGCTTTAATGGGTTTGTAAATGAAAGCTTTTGTTTAGAGTTGAACTGCAAGTGAAAAAAATAATTTTCATGACATTTTTTAAACAGTAAATGTTAACTATATTAAATTTTAGCCTTGTTTGAATCTTTCCACAGGTACAGGGACAAATTGTTCAAGGTACTTTCACCATTATATAAATCTGCAAAATATTATTATCAAGAAGACTATTGAAAGGAAAGGAAGAGACCGCACGGGATGTGAGCATACCAAGAATTCCTTTACTCCAAAGCACAGATGCAAATCATGCAAAGTGGAATTCCAGTCAGCAATTTTGCCTGTGCCAATCAAAACACAGGTAAAGAAACATAAGTTTAAATCACGGTAGGAAATGATTAAGGGATAATATCCCCCCTCCCCAAAATACCATTATTGCTGATTTCAAAGTAGTACTCCATGGAATAGACTTTCGCAGCATATTTCAGGTCGAATTTGACCTTATATATGTTATCAGATGAATCCAGATGAACTGCTCCCTTTTCCTACAACAAATTTACAGATAAATCTGCTTTAATTTAATGTGATCATGAGTTTGGAAATAGAATCTTAACCTGCATTCCTTGCTCTTATCTCTTAAACCTAAATAGCACAAATTATAAACATTTTGAATAAAACAAGCTTTCAGAAATCAGAACGGGCGTACCAGCAATTTTTTTGGACCATCAGCTAGCCACTGCCGACAGGTAGCCTCTATTTCAGATATGAACCTAAAATTCGAGTCAGTAATATCATATTTATAAAGCAGGAAAGGAAAAGAAATAAATATAGACAATGAGGTGTTGAAATTGTTGTATTATCAAACACCTTTCCCATGAAGAAGCCAAAGTGAAATCATTGAAGTGTTCAATCTGCACAAATATCCAACAAACCTTACATTTTCAACAAAGAAAAGGAATCAAAATTGCTTTCTAATTTTCTAGCTCATGATAAAATTTGAAATCTGGGGCAGGAAAAACAATAGTAAAGCTGTGAATTACGCACTTCCTCTTCTTCATCTTGTTCGACTAAACCGGCTTGGCTTGAAGATGCCATGAAAGATCACGCGCTTCTCAAAATTTTGCTCCGACGGCAAATTGACGATGGCTACGGAAAATTCATCTAAAATCAATCGTCGAGAAAAGAAGGAATAACCGGCATTTGAATCAAAGAGAGAGAGATTTAAATCTCAGTTTGAATTTAATCAGCGGACATTGAGATGGAAAATAAATCATCTGAAGGTAAAGGAGAGCGATGGTGAAACGGAGAGATCTGGTTTTTATGAAAACGAAAAAGATGGGTGAATTATTGGGTTCTTCCAATGAAATGCCAGTCCACAAAAGTCGAATGCGGAAGTTTTGTGAAATAAATTCCTTCAAAATAACAGAAATTCTCGGGGTTTTAGTTAAAATTTTGATACTTGGCGCTCAACATTGTCATCTCTTACAAATTTGCCATAATACTATATAGGATAATTTACATTTTACTCATTGAACTTCACATCAGTTTTCATATAAGTCACGGATCTTTAATTTCATCATATTATATAGTGAAACTTCTATTATTAACTAAATTTCCATAATATCATATAGGATAATTTATATTTTAGCCATTAACCTTCACATCAGTTTTCATATAAGTCATCGACTTTAATTTCATCAGATTATGACCCTTTTGGCAATTAGCGGATAGCGTACAGATGATAGTGGATTACATTAGTTGATAGCTGATTGCATTAGTTGATTTGACTAACGAATTGCATTAACTAATTGTATTGTATAAAAGTGTTTGGTAAAATTAATTGATAGCTTATAGTTGTTTGGTCATTTGAATAAGCAAAATGACATATAAGGACATGATTATATTCAATATTTTTTAAACAATATTGCATTCAATACTTGTTTGAATAATTTATTGGTTATCAATATTTTTATCTATTGATATTAATTAGATTATGAAAATTATTTTTTTAATATAACATTATAAGCATATTTGAAGGATGAATATATCAGTTATGAAATTATTTTTTTAATATAATCTTATTAATTGTTAAATATCATATAGGATAATTTACATTTTAGCCATTAACCTTCACATCAGTTTTCATATAAGTCATCGACTTTAATTTCATCAGATTATGACCCTTTTGGCAATTAGCGGATAGCGTACAGATGATAGTGGATTACATTAGTTGATAGTTGATTGCATTAGTTGATTTGACTAACGAATTGCATTAACTAATTGTATTGTATAAAAGTGTTTGGTAAAATTAATTGATAGCTTATAGTTATTTGGTCATTTGAATAAGCAAAATGACATATAAGGACATGATTATATTCAATATTTTTTAAACAATATTGCATTCAATACTTGTTTGAATAATTTATTGGTTATCAATATTTTTTATCTATTGATATTAATTAGATTATGAAAATTATTTTTTTAATATAACATTATAAGCATATTTGAAGGATGAATATATCATTAATGAAATTATTTTTTTAATATAATCTTATTAATTGTTAAACTTAGATATATATATATATATGTGTGTGTACATTAATTTCTTATTATGAACTCATATTTTTAATATAATTTTATTAATTGTCAAATTTAGATGTACATATTAATTTCTTATTTATGAAATTATTTTTTAAATTTTATTAGTTATTCAGATTTAGGTTATTTAGATAACTTTTTGTTATTGTTAAGGAAAAAAGTCTTTACAACTCTTATATCAAATCATCTAACCCAAAAAGATTTTTCAATTTGAGAGGTTTTACCACAATCCACTATTACAATCTTTTGCTTACCAAACATTCAAAATAACAAATTTGACTAGTCAAACCTCTAAAATTGATTCAAACATTTAATTTTGACTCAATAAATTGTTTACCAAACATGTCATATATCATGAAACTTTTATTATTAACAAATTAAGTCATTTATCCTTATAGTTTCATCATTAACTAATTTTAGTGTAAAAGTTACCTCACTATATAGATGACTTGATTTTTAAACATAATCAACTTTAGGATATCATGCTAAGTTACGGATGTATGTGTTAAAGTATGCCCAAAAACCAATCATAAGATGATCGTAAATTATATATTTGTTTTATCTTGTTCATTAATACAGATGTATTGTCATTATTATTTTTAGTTATTATTATGCGTGCATAAATAAACAGAACTATAATAAAGTCTTTAGAATAATATAGTTATTCTTAAATGTCCTTAGTCAAGTATTATTATGGTCATGAATAACAATAATGCATTAAGACTAATATTTAGTTGATTAATGGCAAAATGTTGTCATTGACATGGAGATGTCAAAATCAATACATAAGTATGTGTTAGAGAACGACATACTTGACTGACCCACTATGAGCATGTTTTTGGTTTATTATGTGACATTCACAACATTGCTCATTGTGATAATTACATGTATGACCCTCAGACTTGATGTCATCATTATTTCAATATCGTGGGTCACATATTTTGATACAGTCAAATGTGTGTCGTAAATGACTACAATATAAAGACTAATATTGGATATGCATGTCACAGTCTATGTAGTGGGATATGGTTGATCAAGATAGAATTTGTCCCTCCTACATAATAGGAGAAATATCTAAGAGGTCACTTGTAACCCCCTCGACTCGGCTTGGGCGAAAGACCGAACCGAATGAGTCACGCGGGGAATATTGAAGTAAACTAGGAAGATTTACCTCAATAAACGACCTTTTTTATCTTCTCTAGATGCACATTGTTACCCTAAGTGTAAAGACTCTAAGCGGAACAATTAACATCTCATACAAATATCTATTAAACACTCAATTGAATACAATCACGTTTTAGGGACCATTTTGTAATTTTATCCATTTATAAAGACTTCTTCTATTTTTAAGTTACCAATCATTAATTAGTCATATTACATGCCACTTTGACAAAACTCAGCTCAAAACAAATATTCAAGCTCATTTAATTGCATCCACAACAATCAGGGACTGAAACGTAAAGAATCATAACTCTTAACAACTTGGTGTTTCGATACAGAAACACCCTGTTTCGGAACAAGTCCTAGTGTTTCGAAACACGAGCCCGTATCGAAACACCCTCTAAATCGTTTCGGTGCACCAAATTCCAATAGCCAAACCTCACGAACCTGTTCTAATACACCATGCCCTATTTCGAAACCCTGTGCCTATTTTAGAGACCCCGTTTCAATACAACCTTAGGCGTATCGAAACGCCTGACCTGAAATGTCACATTTTTGCTGGTTTTTCTCATTTTTAAGCAACCGATAACATCCAAGCATGCTTCTAACTTATATATAACATATCCATACATCAATCTTTAATCATTCTAAGCATGATCAACATCATTCCATGGCAATTAGCAACATAAGTAAACTATAGGCATGCAACCTAGAAAATAAGTCAAGCAAGACATCGAAATGCATAACCAAGCATAAACCAAATACCAAAGGCCATTTACAAGTCAACATAGACATCACAAACTTGCCACAAAATAGGGAGTTTCAAAACACACTCCCCAAAACTTTAAGACATCCTCCTATTGTCAATTATTACTAATAGGTAAACGTAAAACCATACTTGAGCTATGTATCACTCCTTGAAATCCTTCTTGCCTCTTTCCTGCCCAAAATATGCTATTTCTCTACATTGTTGGAAAAAGAGAGCATAAGCAATCATGCCTAGTGAGGGATGCTCAAAACAAACCAACCACAACAATGCATTGTAAATCATTTCTCAAGTGGAAAACCCTATTTCATCATGCTCAATCTATCTCATGATTGAAACCATTTTCAAAGCAAAAACCACATCATTAAAATCACATGTACCATTTATCTCATGCATTAACCATAATGCAAAATCTCAAGGCAAAGCTACTCATGCTTGTTTCTCATAAAGCATTTCTCAAATCATGACCTCATATGCAAACTCAATACATAAAAACATTTATAATCAAGGTACATGTAAATCTCATATATTGGCATTTTAGCAACATTACTTGGATAAGTTGATAGCTTGATGGAATCTCATATCATCAAGACCTACTGTGGTGGAATCTCTCATCACCACACTCTCACTTCAGAGTGGGATGACACTACCCCCATTGCCCGAACCGAAAAGCACGTACGAATTTTGTATATTATAGTGCACTTCTCATCCTATTGGTCGACCAATTATATCCGGTAATAATAATCTCATCTCCTGCCAATATACACTTTTAAACATCATTTACTTACTGTTTTTCAATGCATAAGCATAAACCATTACTCATCCCATTTCAAAAGCATAAACAATGCATAGTATTTTCTCAACAAGTTCTATCTCTTTGAAATCATAAATCTATCTCATGGGATCGAATAAATCATCAAATCATATCTCAAAACATGCATAAAGCAGTAGGTTTAATTCTATCTTCAAAACATGAGCATGATCACATAAAATAATGGGATAAAACCGAGAAACGAGAGCGAAACATATCATACTTACTTCCGAGCTTAGATTAGCGTTTCAAGCTTAATCTAAACCCCCAAACCTTGCTTTCAAACCTTTGAAAAGCTTTTAAACCAATTCCACTCACCGGCAACGCCTCGCTTGTTTTGCCGAAGTGTAATCAAGCTTCTGGATCAACCACAACTCCTTCCGATGCTAACGAAACATCATCCCCTACTTCTAACCAAAGAAAAACAGAGAATTGGTGCACCACATTGCACCAAAATCCCCAGCAACACAACATCTCAACTTCTATCCACAATCGCCAAGCAATTGGCATCCGAAAACAATCGAAAACATCGGCGAAACCTCTCTAATAAATCTCCAGTTATTACCCAGTGAGATTAACATCTAAACCACATCGATTTACATCTAAAAACACCATCTCAACCCCAAAGAACCTCCAGCTATCAATTAACCACACAAACAACCCATAATCTCAAAGATTTCAATCAAGAAATCAAGCAATCTAACTAGTTTCGGGTTTCCATTTCTAAAATCATTAAATCAACATTCCAACACATCATAATCGATTAAATCTCATTATAAACTCAGCAAAATCAATTCGAAACAAAGATCTCTTGATTAAACCCATTAAACATCAATTAAATCCATTTTCCACAAACATAATCTCAAAACCCAATAAAAAACACTCATAAAAGACCAAATACTTGGGAATTTCAATAAAGAATTTATCATTAGAGGAGAAGAACGAAATTACCTCTAATGTTAGCTTTTTTCTCCAATTGAATAGATTTTCATGAGAAAATCAAAGATACAAACATAAGATTTTGATAGTAAATCGATAGGAAATCATTTAATATGAAAAGATAAATCAAATCCAATGTTTACCTTAAATCTTTGAAGAGAAAAACAATGTTTGGCTGAAGAAAATTTGAGAGAAAATGATAGAGAGAAAGTTAGTTACATAAAATGTGTTTTTAGAAAATAAAGGCTATTTAGTCTTTTTCCAACTCTTTTTATTTATTAAAACCATCTTAAAATAAATCAATTAAGAGGAAAAAGGCTGAATTAGACCTTTGGTCAATTACTCCTTAAAGATTCAAAGTTATGGTCTTTTACAATTTAGTCACTTGAAAAATAGTTTTCAAAAATCGCATTTTAGTCACCAAATATAAAATGTCTTTCTTCCAAAACTCATTTTCAAAAATTGGTTTCACCAAAATCATATATTTATAAAATAATGATTTTTAACCATTTCCTCATATATTTTATCTCATTCAAAAACTATTTATTCAAAATTATTCCCGAAACTAGTCTAGATTATCAAAACTGGTTCAACCAAACCCTCTAGCCAAACCCGGCTAACTTCTAGGCCCAAAATCGAGGCGTTACATCTCTCCCCCATATAAGAAATTTCGTCCTCAAAATTTACGTGGTGGAAAAAGATAAGGAAACTGCTTATTCATGTCATCCTTCCTTTCCCAGGTGGCTTTCTCTACACTACGATGTCGCCACAAGACCTTAATCAACTCAATGGTCTTACCACAGAGAACTTTGCTGTCCAAATCCAAGATCTCAATCGGTTCCTCATCATAGGACAAATCTGGATTCGACTCAATCTCCTCAACAGACATAACATGAGACGGATCCGACCTATACCTCCAAAGTATGGATACATGGAAAACATCATGTATCTTCTCTAACTTGGGAGACAACCTTAACTTATAAGCAACAGATCCAACACGTTCAAGCACCTCATACGGTCCAATAAACCTTGGACTCAACTTGCCTTTTCGACCAAATCTCATCACCTTTTTTCAAGGTGAAAACCTTCAAAAACACCTTATCACCTACGACATACTCAACTTCTTTATGCTTCAAATCCATAAGAATTTTGCCGATCCGAAGCCGTTTTCAACCACTCATTAATAAGCTTCACTTTTTCTGTATTTCCCTTTAACACGTTAGGCAAAGAGACAAACTTCTGCCCCGTTTCCGCCCAACAAAGAGGTGTTCTACACTTCCTTCCATACAAAGCCTCATAAGGAGCCATTTGAATGCTCTCTAGATAACTATTATTTTAAACAAACTCCACCAAAGGCAAATGCTTCTCCCAAGAACCTTGAAAATCTATAACACAATACTGCAACATATCTTCAAGTACTTGGATAACTCGCTCAGACTAACCATCTGTCTGCGGATGATACAAAGTACTGAAACTCAATCGCGTACCCAACGCTCGATGTAAACACTCCCAAAACCTAGCTGTGAAACGCGGATCTCGATCCGAAACAATAGACTTAGGCACCTCATGTAACCTCACAATCTCAGAGATGTACAAATCATCCAACTTGTCCAACGTATACGTAGTATGCACCGCATGAAATGTGCACACTTCGTAAAACGATCAACAATCACCCAAATAGAGTTCTTCTCGGACGGTGTCAAAGGTAAACCCGTCACAAAATCCATGGTGATTCTTTCCCATTTCCATTTCGGAATCCTCAACGGTTGCAACAATCCAGAAGGAAACTGATGCTCAGCTTTAACACGCTGACAAACCATGCACTTACTAACAAAATCAGTTACATCTTTCTTTAAACCAACCCAATAGTACTCATCCCTCAACCCATGATACGTCTTAGTACTACCGGGATTCCTAGAAAATGGACTACTATGCACCTTAGTCAAAATAGTGTGCCTCAACTCAACATCCTTCGGCACAATTATTCGACTCTTAAAGCATAAAACGCCATCATCATTGAAACAAAAGTCCATTATGTTTCCTTCTGCAATATCCTGCACATACAGCACCAACGAATCATCCAACAACTGCTTCTCCTTAATCAACTCTACCAACAAAGGTTTCACTTGTAACTCAGCCACCAAACCACCATCCCGCGATGTACTCAACCGAGCGAACATCGCTCTCAACTCTACAACCACCTTTCTACTCAAGGCATCGGCTACAACATTAGCCTTCTCTGGATGGTACTCAATCGTCAAGTCGTAATCTTTAAGCAACTCCAACCACCGTCGTTGCCTAAGATTCAACTCTTTTTGTGACATCAAGTACTTCAGACTTTTATGGTCTGTGTAAATCATACATTTTTCACCATAAAGGTAATGCTTCCAAATTTACAAGAACTGGTAACTACGCTCATGTACTTTCAACTCCCGAGATGCATAAGCCACCACTCTACCCTTATGCATCAGCACACATCCCAACCCAACATAGGATGCATCACTATAAACCACAAACTCTTTACACGATTCGAGTTGAATCAGGATAGGAGCTTGCGTCTACGCTTCCTTTAAATTCTCGAAATCTTGTTGCCTAACCTCCGTCCATTCAAACTTAACATTATTTTGCAACAACTTGGTCAAAGGAGCATCAATTTTTGAAAAACCATCCACAAACCTACGATAGTATCCCGCCAAACCAAGGAAACTATGCACCTCATGGACTGACTTAGGCGACTTCCAATTCATCACTGCCTCAACCTTTTGGGGATCAACTCGAATCCCTTCGGCCGACACCACATGTCCAAGAAAAACGACTTCCTTAAGCCAAAACTCGCACTTGCTCAACTTGGCATACAACCAATTGTCCAATAACGCTTGCAATACACTCCGCAAGTGTCGATCATGATCTTCCTTGGTATGTGAATACACGAGAATGTCATCGATAAACCCAACCACAAATTGGTCCGAAAACTCATGAAATACCTGGTTCATCATGTCCATAAATATAGTAGGCGCATTAGTCAAACCAAACAACATCACCAAAAACTCGTAATGCCCATACCTTGTGCTAAAAGCAGTCTTAGGCACATCTACATCCTTTACCTTCAACTGGTAATATCCGGATCTTAGATCGATCTTGGAAAACACCGAAGCACCTTGAAACTGATAAAAAAGATCATCAATCATTGGCAAGGGATACTTATTCTTAATTGTCAATTTGTTCAATTGCCGATAATCTATACACATTCGCATCGTGCCATCTTTCTTCTTCACAAACAAAATCGGTGCACCCCAAGGTGAAGCACTAGGCCTAATGAATCCTCGATCAAGCAACTCCTGTAGTTGCATCTTACACTTTTTCAGAACCAATCGATAGGGAGCAATAGACAATGAAGTCGTATTTTCATACAACTCAATGCCAAACTCAATCTCTCTGTTCGATGACAAACCAGTCAAATCTTTTGGAAATACACCCAGAAACTCACATACCGTACTTATGTTCTACACACGCACTTCCATCGATCCTTGGTTCATAACATAAGCTAAGAAAGCCTTGCAACCCACTTCCATCAAACAACTCGCTTCTAGAGCCGAAATAGCATTGGACAAGAATTTAACATTCTCGCCCACGATTACCACTTCGTAAACACCAACAAGTTTCAAGGTAACTCGCTTGGTATCAAAATCAACTACGACTCTACGTTCAGTCAACCAATCCATACCAAGAATTACATCAAAACCGTAGAAAGGCAACTCTATAAGATCAACCTCAAACACATGACCTTTAACAGACAAAGGACATCTCCTATACAACTTCCTCGTAACAATCGTCTCACCAAAAGAACTGGTTACACGCATACCGACATCTAACAACTCAACAGGTAGTTCAAGCGCTTGTGCATGCTTACACAAAATATACGAACGAGTAGAACCGAAATCAATCAAAGAAAGTAATGACAAGGATTGCAAAGTAAAGGTACCTGCGATCACATCCGTGTCATTCCTCCCCTCTCGGTGTGCATACACCCTAGCCTGTCCACCTCTCTCAGGCTGAACAACAACAACATGAGCAACATTCCTCTGTCCATCCTCTATAAGCTGAAAATTACCACGACCGCGCCCACGACCTCTCTGTGGCTTAACAACTCGTACCAGAGCTTGTCCGTCTCTAACCGGTTGTGGACAATCACGCTTCATATGACCTCGTGACCCACAATTCCATCACGTACCCAGGGGTACCACCACCACGCCTTGGATCCGATGGGTACCTCTTATCCTTATGCTTCTTGAAACGATCTTTACTCGTATCAAAATTAGCCGACCTCTTTCCAGAACTAGAACCACCCGAACGAGCGACTATACCTAAATTCTGCTCAATGTCTTTAGCCCGAGTGACTAAGACATCAAAATCTAGGTAATCCGAAGCCAACATTTATGTCTTAACCTTCTTCACAAGCCCGTAGCAAAAACGATCACATCTCTTTTGTTCATTGGGACCCAGTTTAGGGGCATATTGGCTCAACCGAACAAAATGAACCTTATACATTGAAACATACATGTTTCCTTGCACCAAAGACATGAATTCTCGCTTCTTTTCATCAAGATAGCAAACACCCAAATACTTCCTCTTAAAAGCAGTTTCGAAGAACTCCCAAGTCACATTGGCAGGTTCTATACTCGTTGCGATGGTCATCTACCACATATAAGCATCTCCATTCAACAAGGTGTAAAGTGCTCATTAGTCCTATATTTTATATCCATTCCATCTCATATTATTGCCGTTCTTAAGTACATTTTAGGCATATTTAGCTTCATGCATTGTATATTTACATTGTTCTTTACTTTGCCATGATTTTATTGATTATCTTTTATTTGGTAAGGAAAAGATGTTGTTTCAGTTTAGTTTACATTTCAGGGCTAGAAGTTGTTAGGAGGAGGACAAACTAGAGGAGAGGATGCAAAGGCAACATACCAGGGAGCTGTACTGATGCAGTTCTAAACAGAGAAAGCTACTGTCGAGTACCTGCCACTGCCCTACTTGCCGCTTAGGGCAGCAAGCTGAGCAATTGGAGAATTGGAGTGCGATCTGTAGAGCAGAAAATCCTGATTCTAACGATGCTATCCACTCAATTTTCTAACGCCTAGAGCAGCGAACAGATCCGCCGAAGGAGGAAATAGAGATAACTTGCAGTGCATGGCAACGAGAAGAAGTCCACATTCAACTCAAAGAAGTCATAATTCAAGGTTACATTTAATGCAAAAGCTACTTTGAAGACTTTTACTCCAAGGAGGACTTGACCTAGCTAATGCCTATATATACTTCACATATTTTGTAATTGGAGACAACTTAGGTTTTCCTTTGGGCATAGTTTAGGTTATCTTATCGCCATTATGTTCTAAATTTCTCTTGGGATTGGGTTATGTTGTAAACTAGTGTGAGAATGATTGTTTAGGAATTAAGTTTGTTTTTGCAATAAAACTTCAAGGTTTGATTATTCCATGCTCTTCATAATTTTCAATTAAGTTTGAAAGATTAGTTGTCAACTATCTATTTGTTCGGTATAGAGAGAGTCGAACTCACGAAAGGGATAAGTACGATCCTCATCCTAATCAGGTGTTGATCAATTCGGCCTAGACATAGGTGCGAGTTTAAGATGCCTAAAAGAGGACGAAACAAGGTTGCTGTCTTTGCAAGATTCACGTCGTGACGAGTATCATCCACAGTGGGCAACAATAGTATTCTGACTTAGACATAAGCGAGTTTAATATCGAAGCGTTCTGCCGAGCCTTGAAGATCTACCGAGTTTGCCGTTGAGCCAATCGTCCGTTCCACTGTCGAGGCAGCGAAATCGTCGAAGCAGCCAATCTGACATCCTCCGTCGAGGCAGCAAAATCTGACAGCGGAAAACATCTTAACCTATTCAACACAGTTTCACACTAGGGAGCAGCATAATCTGACCCATTCTATCACCCTGATCTCTTCTATTAATTACTTGTGTTTTATTTACTTTTAATTCTTTCATAAACTAAAATTATTTGTGCATTTAATTTTCTTGTGCATGAATTACAATTCGAGTAAGCTGTCCAATCCCTATGGGAGATGATATCTTTTATACTATAACTTGACAAGAGTGTGCACTTGCGCTCATATTTAGAGAACACCCAAACGCTCTACAAGTTTTTGGCGCCGTTGCTGGGGATTGACAACAGTAAATTCGCTTTTATATTTCTGCACTTTTATTTTTATTTGCATTTAATTTTTAGTTTTTTATTTTATTCGAAAAAAAGAATTTTACAGTTTTCTTGTCTAGTGCATGACCAGGGCAAACCCAAAGGGAGAAATCGTTTTCTTTGACGATATCAAACGAAGAGCAAGAGAACTTAAGAAAGAAGTCAGGGAAGCCCTAAGGAAAGCTAAGGAAAAGGGAAAAGCAAATGCAACCATGCATAACGAACAAGAAGATAACCCTGCCATTGATGCTCAAAACGGTAGGGATGGGCAGCACGATCCGCCGCCCAAACAGCGACAACAAAATCCAGCAGAGGCCGTTCTTGCCCGGGCAGCAAGTGTTGCTGTTCAACTCCTGCCTGAAGCTGTTTCCTGGGAAACTTAAATCCAGATGGTCAGGACCGTTCAAAGTGGTCCAGATTTTCCCACATGGTGCCATGACACTAAAGCCAATGACTGGAGGGGCATAATTCAAGGTTAATGGGCAGCGATTGAAGCATTATGCAGGAGATTATGTCCCGAGAGAACATGAAGTATTCACTTCGGGGGATGCCTACCCCACTGTGACATAATTTTTATCTTTCCACATCTTTATTGTTTTATCTATTTAGGAAGTAGTTTTTTAGGACTACATTTTATTTTTAATACGTTATTACTAGTCATTCACGTCTCACAACTATTTTTCCCAGATTCAGACCCTGAAGAATCATGCCGTTGTGCACAACTAAGGGCAGCACTGCCCAGCCAGCTGCCCAACCCTGCAATTAACGGCATACAGAAAACTCCTACAGATCATCTCCACCATCTAAAAACAACTAAGTCTAAGTTTTCTTTCCCTGTCTCAAGTTTATTTTTCAGTTTCAATCTAATCTTATTTATTTTGTGCATTGAGGGCAATGCCCATCTCGAGTTGGGGGGGGTTAGCACTCATGTTGTTTAGGCATAACTAGTGCATATTAGGTTGCATAATGTACTTGCCTTAAAAAATCAATCAAAAGAAAAATTTTGTTAGAACTTGTGCCTATGATAGGATAGTCGACTTTAAATTTTTGCACCAATTAAAAAGAATTTAAATTTGGGGAAAGCATAAAGTAAACTTAGAATTTTTCTATAAATGCAAAAAATTAAAAACACTACTGTTACTTGCTGAATTTGTTAGAATTTCTGGTAAACATTGCCTGCTTGAATTATTTGTAAAATTCTAACACTGGTTGTAGGAAGCTGCCGCGGCAGGAAACAAACAGAAAACGAAAAGCAGTACCACGACAGGAAAGAAATTTTTATGTTGTCTTTCCCTAGAGGTGCCTGAAACCGGCTCTAGGAAGATCATGTGCAAGGACACTCCGCTCCTATCAAAGTCCATGAATCTGAAAATCCCTGAAGTGACAGACAAATTAGCATGAGTGAATGAAAGTCTTCACGAGATGACTCTGCTCAATGGGTTCAAGGTTTTGTAGTTTGCTCATATCTTAATTTCAGACCTAGAGAGTAGTTGTGATAGGATGAAGTCCTTATTTCCATGATTACATAAATATGCTTACTTATGCTGCCTCGATAGCAACCTTATATACCATGACAACATCTTTGTTTACTTAGAATGTTCTTTAGATTCGGCCTGTACACAGTTTCTGCACACACTGCACTAGCATTGTAGTTTCATTCCGAGGTAATTTATGCTCTTCTCCTTTCAATAATATAATGTAGGTTCCACGATGTAACCCCCTTAGCCCGGCCTAGACGGTTGACCCGAACTACGAAGATTACACGGAGAAAACCAAAGTCAACCCAAAAGTCAACCTTGATTAACGACCCCTTTTTTATTTTTAAACTTGTCTAGATGCTCATTAACCCTAAGCGACATTCTTGAGAAACATTTATGTAAAAAGCTCAAAGATCGGATAACGATAAAGGACTCAATTGCACAAATCACAAATATTAGGGACCAAATCGCAAATTCTAGAAATTAAGAGATCTTAACTGATTTTTAAGTTACCAAAATCAAACTAGTCATATTACATGCTTCCCTGTCAAATTTCAGCTTAAACGGACATCTCAAACTCATACAATTGCAAAAACAATTATGGGGACTAAAACGTAAAGCTTGCAAACCTTAAAATCATTCAAATCAGTGCCCAACGGTCACCTGTTTCGAAACGGGGTTGACCGTTCCGAAACACGGGTTCGTTTCGAGACCTGTTCCAAAACAGGGCCTTCTAGTGGCCAAACCGTTTCGATACGGTCACCAGCCGTTTCGAAACACCTGTGCCATTACAAGCCCCCGTTTTGAAACGCCAATGCCCGTTCCGATACGGTTTGCCCAGAAACTACAGAAATTGCTGGTTTAACATGCTTTTAACCACTCTAAAACATCCCATGAACTTCCTAATCATGTCAACAAGTCATCATGCATATAAGGTACATGATTGCAACATCAAAACACATTCATGGCATCAATCAAGGAAATGCACTAATCTATAGGCATGCATCCTAATATCCAAAACCAACCAACCATCAAAACACCAAAATAAGCATCAAAATGGCCATTTACAAATCCAAACCATCAAAGGCACCATGCCACAATTAGGGAGTCCAAAACATCTCCCAAAACACAACCTAGGTTCCCATTGCCAAAATATCAAAAACTAATATTGTTGTGAAAACATCACCATACTTGAGCTTAGCTTTTCCTTGGATTCTTAGCCTCCTTGTTGCCCTCAAATACTTCAATTATCTGCATTATTGGTTCAAGAGAGAGAGCGTAAGCACAATTGCTTAGTGAGACATGCTCTAAGAAACAACACAATAATGCTTTTTTATAAAACACTTTTAACAAAGCCATCACATAACTATCATTATTCATGCAATCTTGCATACACAACAAGCATCTCATGCTTCAATAAAATCAACATGTCATATTGGCTTTCAAGTGATAATCCACAACCTTTTTCAACACAAAACACAATCGGATACGCGGATTACAAGCGTTGTCTCATACGCTTCATACACACTACCGAACACACAAGGTGGAGTTTACCGGTACAATCACAACCCCTCAACACCCGTGATGGAGTTTAATGGTACACTCACAACCCCTCAACATCACTCATTGGTAGTTGTATAACATCACTAACGAGAACACGGGACACACAACACAAGATCCACACATGGACTTTTAACCACCATTGTGATCTTAACTTTCTCGTTAGTGTACTTGGATGGAGTTTACGGTACAATTACAACCCCTCAACATCCAAGGCGACTTTATTCACGGTACACCCAATCCTATAGCCGGCTAACTATATCCGATTCAATTACTTTTAAACCAACACATCACTTGCCAATAAACATCATTTATCATCAACAATTCACTGTTTTTAAGCATTCAATCAAAGCCATTTTACAACATGCATCACCATGCATCAAATCCACATTTTCAACATATCAAACCAAGGATCTCTTACCTTGAGCATCCTTCAACATATGGCTTTCAAAACCAGCATTAATCATGCTAAATCATGCTTTCAAAACAGAATTTAAACATGCAATTTAACAACAAATGCATCGAACCACTCCATGGCTCTTAAAAGAGAGTTTTTCCGAAAACTTACTCTTGAGCTTAGTTAAGTTGCTTAGACTTAAACTAAGCTCCCAAAACCTTCAAACATTGGTTTCAAAGCTGAAAACCCAACTTCACTCACCAATTCCGTTTCGCAAGCTTGCCGAAACGCCGATCAAGCCTCCGGATCAACACCACAAGTATCTGAAGATGTCTCCCCTGTTTTAAACACATCAAAGCAGAGGATTAATGCATCATCATGCATTAAAATCTTCAGCCAACACACTTAAACTCGCTGCTCTACCTAGAGCCAACATTTCGGCTACCAAACACAACCGAAATCACCTCCAAACTCTTCCAAAACTTAACCCAGCAAAGATCCATCACTTCTAACCATTTCTAAACATCAATCAACATCCAAAATGAACCTAAACTCGTCCTTATACCTCCAGCTATAACAGAACATCAAGATCACCTCAAAAACCACCATTTTCATAAGTAAAAACTTAGAAAATTCAACCTATTCGGGATTGCATTGATAAAACCTCATTTACACATCATTAAACATCCAAAATACATTTAATAATCATCTCAAAACAGAGCCCAAACAATCACAACGAAATTCTTCAAGATTTCTTCCAAATCTTGAGTTTTAAGCCAAAATCAAGTTCATATCATTAAAACCATTTATAAAACTTAAATTAAGGATTGACAACTTGGGAATTTCAGTAAAGAACTGAGTATTTAGAGGAGAAGAACATCCTTACCTCTAAATGTAGATTTCTCCTTGATTAGAGCCCATTTTCTTGAAAATCCAATAAGCAAATCAAAAGGATTTGATGTAGAAAGGATTAGGAATTAATTGTTGATTGAATCCTCATCAATTGCTTTGAAAATCAATGGAAAAGATGCTAGAGAAAAGTGTTTGGATGAGGGAATTTTGAGAGAAAAAGAGATGAGAAAGTTTAAGAAAAGTTAGTTATGAAAATCTAAAAATTGGTTTTCTCCTTTTCATTTAATTAATTAAACATTAATTAAATCATTTAAATCTAGGAAAAATCTGGAGAAATATTTCTTGGGTAAATTAGCTCCTTAAAGATTCTAAGTTTCAATCCTTACAAAACAATCACCACTGAACTTTTCAAAAATCGCATTTTAGTCACTATTTCAAAATGTTGTATCTCCAAACCTTATTTTGTAAAATTGATTTCACCACTCTCTTATATATATATATATATATTAAAAGATGATTTTTAGATATTTTTCCATATTTTTAAAGCATCCCGAACTAGGCTTTCCCTAAAACCTCCTTTTATATTCGAACCGAAAATCAGATCGGCCCGGTTCAGACCCTAAACTTCCAATCCCAAAATTGGGGTGTTACACACGACCTTGAGGTGATAAATCAAGTTTAAAATAGGTTTTTCTTTCTGATTAGTTTAAAGGGCAAGTATGTTTAGGTTTGCATTGCTTGAGGACAAGCAATAGTTCGAGTTTGGGGGTGTGTAAAGTGCTCATTAGTCCTATATTTTATATGCATTCCATCTCATATTATTGTTGTTCTTAAGTACATTTTAGGCATATTTAGGTTCATGCATTGCATATTTACAGTATTCTTTACTTTGACATGATTTTACTGATTATCTTTTATTTGATAAGGAAAAGGTGTTGTTTTAGTTTAGTTTACATTTCAGGGCTAGAAGTTGTTGGGAGGAGGACAAACCAGAGGAGAGGATGCAGAGGCAACAGACCATGGAGCTGTACTGATGCAGTTCAAAAAAGAGAAAGCTGCTGCCGAGTACCTACCGCTGTCGTACCTGCCACCAGGGCAGCAAGCTGAGAAATTGGAGAATTGGAGTGCGATCTATAGAGTAGAAAATCCTGATTCTAATGATGTCATCCACTCAATTTTTTGACGTCTGGAGCAGCGAACAGAGCCGCCGAAGGAGGAAATCGAGATAACTTGCAGTGCAAGGTTGCATTTAATACAAAAGCTATTTTGAAGACTTCTACTCCAATGAGGACTTGACCTAGCTAATGCCTATATATACTTGACATATTTTGTAATTGAAGACAACTTAGGTTTTCCTTTGGGCATAGTTTAGGTTTTCCTACCGCCATTTTGTTCTAAATTTCTCTTGGGTTTGGGTTATGTTGTAGACTAGTGTGAGAATGATTGTTTAGGAATTAAGTTTGTTTTTGCAATAAAACTTCAAGGTTTGCCTATTCCATGCTCTTCATAGTTTTCAATTAAGTTCGAAAGATTAGTTGTCAACTATCTATTTGTTCCATATCGAGAGAGTCGAACTCACGAAAGGGATAAGTATGATCCTCATCCTAATCAGGTGTTGATCAATTTGGCCTAGACATAGGTGCGAGTTTAAGGCAGCTAAAAGAGGACGAACCAAGGTTGCTGTTTTTGCAAGATTCACGTCGTGACATGTATCATTTGCAGTGGGCAACAACATTATTCTGACTTAGACATAAGCGAGATCAATATCGAAGCGTTCTACCGAGCCTTAAAGATCTGCCGAGTTTGTCGCCGAGCCAATCGTCTGTTCCACTGCCGAGGCAGCGAAAGCGTCGAAGCAGCCAATGTGCCATCCTCCACAGAGGCAACAAAATCTGGCAGCGTAAAGCATCTTAACCTATTTAACGCAGTTTCACACTAAGGAGCAGCATAATCTGACCCATTCTATCACCCTGATCTCTTCTATTAATTACTTGTGTTTTATTTACTTTTAATTCTTTCATAAACTAAAATT
Organism: Hibiscus trionum; assembly: GCA_030270665.1. Classification (NCBI taxonomy): domain Eukaryota; kingdom Viridiplantae; phylum Streptophyta; class Magnoliopsida; order Malvales; family Malvaceae; genus Hibiscus; species Hibiscus trionum. Next base: position 9,644,475 of record BSYR01000053.1, read on the forward strand.
ATTTAGGCATTTAATTTTCTTGTGCAAGAATTACAATTCGAGTAAGCTGTCTAATCCTTGTGGGACACAATTTCTTTTATAATATAACTTGACAAGAGTGTGCACTTGCGCTCATATTTAGAGAACACCCAAACTCTCTACACAAGATACAACACAACCCAACTTATGCACATCATTACAACCCATCTGATCAAGAATCCTTCAGGTGCTCTCAAACCAAACCTCAGAACCCTCAGGGGATAGACCTCGGAACTCACTTCCACCCAAACTGCGTAGACGCTCCAAAGGTAAACCAACATTAGCACCAGGCTATGGTGCTGCCACATGCATACCCGCAATCGCTGCCTGAAAAGCCCCAGCTATAGCCTAAATCAACGATGTCATATCAGCAGCAGCCTGCCCTTGCGCTGCCTGAGGTCCAACACCTCTAGCGCCAGCTTCCACACCAGCTCCATCACCACCAAAAAGAGGTGAAGGGGGCGACAAATTCTTAACATTGTCATTCGCAGCATCACGATTACCAATCCTAAGCTCTCGTCTCAGTCTCATCTCAATTAGAGTGCAAATCTAAAACATGATAATGCCATAATAAAACAGTTAGGCCAACAAGAAGCAAGAATCGAAGGAGCTCAACTTTTCTTTTTAAAGAAAAATCCTCGTTATGCTAATAGTAATATGGAATTGGGTACCCTTAATCTCTCCCCTAGCAACACATAACAACCATAAATCATGCTATCGAGCACCGTGCATTACACACAATGCAAACAACCATCGTATCATAGCATAAACAACCATCGTGCATAGCAATCATTAAGAAATCATCCAAACAAAAATATCACACCAACCTTACATCCCAATTCTTTTGTAACCTGGCTCTGATACCACCAAATGTATCCCCCTCGACCTGTGTAACCCCCTCGTCCCGGTCTGGCCGGATGACCGGTCCGAGTGAGCTACACGGGGAAAACCGAGTGAAAACTCCCTAAGGAACCCTCCCTCGGTTAGCAACCCTATTTTTTTCATTTTAAATCTTGTCTAGATGAGAGTTACATCCTAAGTGATCATACAGCGGAACAACATTTACGAAGCAATCAAACGAACCCAAACTAACATTTAAAAGCCCATTTTAAACCTTAAACTGCAGGCGGTATCGATACCCTTAAGGGGTGTATCGATACCCCTTGACTAGGTCAACAGGGTTTGGTCAACCCGTGGAGACCGTATCGATACCCCAAGGAGTGTATCGATACCCTCCCCAAAAGTTGACTTCCCATGGTCAACGCCAAGATAACGGTATCGATACCCTAGAGGCCAGTATTGATACCGAAATTGACAGTGGCTCCAGTGACCAAAAAGGTATCGATACTCTCCCTCGAGTATCGATACACGAGGCCTGAAACCAAAAGGCAGTATCGATACCAGACCAACGGTATCGATACCCCAGCTACGAATCTGCAGGTTTGAGCTGATATAGGGCACAAGGAGGCCCCTAAATCCCTCTAAAACCTCAACCAACACACTATCATCAACCCTAAGGCAAACAAACCATAAAATCATGCTTTCACAAGAACCACAGGGCATTAAACAACACAAAGAGGTACACATATAATCAAGCAACTTAAGCATTCCAACACAATCTAAGCATCCATACATGGCATCACAAAGGGCAATTTAACATATAATGTCAAACATAGAACTCCAAGGCTTTAAAAGGTGCATGATAAACTTAAAGAGGTTTGCACTAAAACAAGGCAACCTAGCATCTAAAACATGCTATCACACACAACATCCATCATAGCATACCATGCTTACAAACCATAATCAACCAAAATCAACACATGTAAATGAGTCATACAAGCTCATACACAACCCTTGCCACATTGGTAACTAATACAAAATCACCACCGTACTTGAGTCGCAAGCTTGGAAGCCCCTCTTGCCTTGCCTCGAGCTAACACCACGCTAATGATCTGCATTGTTGAACATTGAGAGCGTAAGCTATAAGCTTAGTGAGGGTGCTCTAAAACGAAAAACATCAACAATGCAGGGTTCAAGCATGTAATCCTAATCTCACACATATCAAGCATTGCATATAATCAAGTAGACCTAGCTAGTCTTTCAAGTGGCATATATGGTCTCTCAATCCTAGCAAGATTACACATCAATATCAATTATCATGTACAATACCATATGTCAAAACCACATATCACCATCATATATCACATTACATAAACAAGTTTAATTGGCCACTTTAATTACCCCGATTGTGCGGATTTAAACCTCAACAACACTTTACCTCGGTGGGATTACACTCATCATCGGACCTTGCATGTGCGGGATTCCACTCATCGCCACATGCCCTACGGATGGGATTCCACTCATCATCCCGTAGAAATAAATAAAAGCTTCCGGTGGAATGTTACATCACCGTACTCCTCCTTGATGACTTAACGCCATCAAGGCCACGTACGTTTTGACTCAATTTGTGTGCACACTATCCTAATGATCGATCATTTACAACCGGTAATTATTTAGTGCCAATTATCATAACCATGATTTATATATATATCATCAACCACAATCCATGCTTATCACACATATACACATCTCATGAATATACATGCACCAACCAACCGAAATCACAAGAGCATAGCTAAATAGCACAATAGCATTTATGGATATCAAAGGTTAAGCTATCAACTTGAATTGAAATAGAAGTGGCCTACCAAGCACACTTTACACACACTACACCTACTCGAACCAAACTTTGAAACAAGTTAAGACCACTCACCGCCCTTCCTTAGCAACTCGAAACAATCCTCTTATGCACCCAGATTCGGTCCCAAAGCCTCTTCAATGCTTCCTCTTGATTCTAGCCAAACAAAACATACACATTACTTCTCAACTCAATGCTAACTCAACTATCAACTTACTTTGCAAACACAACTCCAATTTCCACAATTTCCCAAGCCACATAACATCTCAAAGCCCAATTTTCGGACCCCAACAACCATTGGCTGAAATACCCATTTCTAAGCATCCAAATGACTTCCAAACCATCCCAAATCACCCTCCTAACATAGGTAGACTATCAGCCCTTTAATTTCAACATAAAACCCACCAAAAACTCAAGTTTTAATACTTTAAAATCTACCACAAGAACAAGCTACGAATTTTCACCCAAATTCAACCAATTTGATATATGTTACTCATTATAACATGATTAACTAAAACCCCAACTCAATTTATCAAAACCAATTAGAAAACCCCTTAAAAATTCAAACTTTAATATAAACCCTAATTTTCAAAACCCCATATTTTTGAAATCTAAGACAAAGGATAGATAGAGATTGAAGAGGAGATTAAGAAAACGTAATTACCTCTTAAAACGGGGTTGAAATCAAGTGGTAGGATCAATGGAATAGTGACCAAGCTTGAGAGGTTTTAGTAATGGTGTTTTCCCTTTTTTAACGTTGGAAGAAGATGAAAAGAGAAGATGACAACTTTTGGTTTAAAGTTGTCTAGCTTTTTAAAGACTTTAGGGTCAAATTACCTCATAAGCCCTCCCCTTTCTACTAAAGTTCAATTAGGTCATTATTTGAAGTTGAAATGTTTTAATTAAGTTTTATTTGACTCGAACCAATACCCGGCTAACTCTTAGGCCCAAAACACGGGTGTTACAACTCTCTCCCACTTAAGGAATTTCGTCCCCGAAATTACCTGACTGAAAGAGATACGGAAACTGCTTTTCCATATCCTCCTTCCTCTCCCAAGTGGCCTCGTCCACACCTCTACGTCGCCACCGCACCTTTACTAACTCAATCGATCTACCCCTCAACACCTTACTGTCAGAAGCTAAGATCTCCACTGGCTCTTCTTCATAAGTCAAATCCGGATTCAATTCAATTTCTTCTACGGGCATAACATGTGATGGATCAGACCTATACTTACGAAGCATCGATACATGGAACACATCGTGTATCTTCTCTAACTCGGATGGCAAACGCAACTGATAAGCAACGGGACCAACCCTCTTCACAATCTCATACGGTCATATGTACCTCGGACTCAATTTCCCCTTTCGGCCAAATCTCATCACTTTCTTCCACGGTGACACTTTTAAGAATACCTTCTCACCCACTGAGAACTCAACTTCCTTCCTCTTCAAATTGGCATAGGACTTCTGCCTATCCGAAGCAGCCTTCAAGCGATCACAAATCAATTTTACCTTTTCGGTTGTCCCCTTGAGCAAATCTGGCATAGGTAACAATTTCTGTCCTACCTCGGCCCAACACACTGGAGTCCTACACTTCCGGCCATACAAGGCCTCATATGGAGCCATCTGGATGCTCGACTGAAAACTGTTATTGTACGCAAACTCCACTAGAGGCAAATGCTTCTCCCAAGTACCCTGGAAGTCAATGATACAACAACGCAACATGTCCTCCAAAATCTGAATAACCCTCTCCGACTGACCATCTGACTGAGGATGATAAGAAGTGCTGAAGTTCAAACGGGTACCCAAACCTGTATGCAGACTCTCCCAAAATCTAGAAGTAAACCGAGGATCCCTATCTGACACAATGGACTTCGGCACACCATGTAGTCTGACAATCTCACCAATGTACAAATCGGCCAATCTATCTAAGGTGTAAGTAGTGTTGACTGCCAAGAAGTGAGCACACTTTGTAAATCGATCCACTATCACCCAAACTGAGTTCTTTTTCGTAGGAGTCAAAGGCAAACCCGAAACAAAATCCATGGTGATGTTCTCCCACTTCCATTCCGGAATTCTCAACGGCTATAACAAACCTGAGGGAACCTGATGTTCTGCCTTCACTCTTTGACACACTAGGCACTTACTCACAAAGTCGGCTACATCTCTCTTCAAGCCAACCCAAAAGTACTCATTCTTCAAATCACGGTACATCTTCGTACTTCCCGGATGCATAGCAAACAGACTACTGTGGGCTTCAGTCAGATCGTACGTCTCAAATCACTGTCTTCAGGCACAACTATTCTGTCTTTGTAACATAAAACCCCATCGGAACTGAAACTATAGTCTGAAGATCTACCCTCGGCTATATCTTGCACGTGAGGTGCCAAAGATCTATCTAAGAGCTGTTTCTCTCTAATCATCTGACCTAGAGTAGGTCTAACCTGAAGCTCGGCTACTAAGCCACCATCTCCGGACAAACTCAATCTAGCAAACATAGCTCTCAAGTCCACGGCCACCTTCCTACTCAATGCATCGGCCACTACATTGGCCTTACCCGGATGGTACTCAATAGTAAGATCGTAGTCCTTTAGTAGCTCTAACCACCTACGCTGTCTGAGATTCAAATCTCGCTGAGTCATAATGTACTTCAAGCTCTTGTGGTCGGTGTATACTGTACATTTCTCACCATACAAATAATGCCTCCAAATCTTCAGAGCAAACACAACTGCAGCTAACTCTATGTCATGGGTCGGATAGTTGTGCTCATGGGTCTTCAACTGTCTTGAGGCATAAGCCACTACTCTCTTGTCTTGCATAAGGACACATCCTAGCCCTACATATGAAGCATCACTGTAGACTACATAGTCCTTCCCGGACTCAAGCTGTATCAAGATCGGTGCTTGGGTCAAAGCTTCTTTCAATTTTTCAAAGGCTCTCTGTCTTGCATCTGTCCACTCAAACTGAACACTCTTCTGAAGTAACTGTGTCAATGGAGCGGCTAATTTAGAGAAACCCTCTACAAACCTCCTATAGTATCCGGCTAAACCTAGGAAGCTACGTACCTCTGTCACAGACTTCGGTTGCTTCCACTCAACAATGGCTTCAATCTTCTTCGGGTCGACTCTAATGCCTTCAGCTGACACTACATGTCCTAAGAAGACTACCTCTCGGATCCAGAATTCACACTTGCTGAGCTTTGCATACAACTGATGATCTAGCAAAGTCTTCAAAACAAGTCTCAAGTGTCGGTCGTGGTCTTCTTCAGTTCGCGAGTACACCAAAATGTCATCAATAAATACAACTACAAACTGATCTAGATACTGATGAAAAATCCTATTCATCATGTCCATGAATGCTGCCGGTGCATTAGTCAACCCAAATGGCATGACTAGAAACTCATAATGCCCATACCTAGTCCTAAAGGCCGTCTTTGGTACATCAACCTCTCTAACCTTTAGCTGGTAGTACCCTGATCTCAAATCAATCTTTGAAAAGACAGCTGCCCCTCTCAACTGATCAAACAAGTCATCAATTCTAGGCAACGGGTATTTGTTCTTCACTGTCAACTGATTCAACTGTCTATAATCTATACACATTCTCATGCTTCCATCTTTCTTTTTCACAAACAACACTGGTGCACCCCAAGGTGAAGAACTAGGTCGAATAAAACCTCTATCTGTCAATTCTTGCAACTTAGTCTTCAACTCTTTCAATTCCTTCGGTGCCATACGATACGGAGCAATCGAAACAGGAGCTGAATCAGAATAAGTCTCAATGCTGAACTCTACCTCTCTATCCGGTGGTAGCCCTGGCAATTCTTCCGAAAACACACTAGGAAAATCACATACTGTCCGGATGTCCTGAGGTCTAACCTCACTCATGTTAGGGTTCATCACATACGCTAAGTATGCTTCACACCCTAACTCAACTAATCTCTTAGCCTCTAATACTGAAACCACATTGGATAAGAACTTCACATTCTCACCCACCACAACAATTTCATAATCATCTGTGAGCTTCAAAGAAATCCGCTTAGTTTCAAAATCTATCCTAGCCCTATGCTCCGTGAGCCAATCCATACACAGAATCACATCAAAACCATAGAAAGGAAGTTCCATCATATCCACTGGAAACACATGTCCCTGAACCATCAACGGACACCTTCGGTACATCTTCCTAACTACTACCGTGTCCCCAAAGGAACTAGTAACACTAACTCCTACCTCTAACAACTCACAAGGCAAATTCAAAGACTGTGCATGCTCACTCAATATGTAGGAATGTGTAGACCCAGAGTCAATCAAAGAAAGCAAACCCAAAGACTGTATCGAGAAGTTACCTGCGATCACATCGGTGTCATGCTGCTCCCCGCGCTGAGCGTAAACCCTAGCCTGTCCTCCGCCCTCCGGCTGGACTGCAACTACATGAGCTAAGTTTCTCTGACCATCGTTCCTCGGCTGGAAATTACCTCTACCGCGCCCACGGCCTCTCTGAAAGTCGTTGGCTCTAGCAGGAGCCTGAGCTGGTGCCTGTCCCACCTGATGTGGACAGTCACGTCTAATGTGGTCTCTAGCACCACAACTCCAACAAGAGTGATAATTTCCCCAACACTCTCCGGTGTGGTTCCTCCCGCAAGTAGCACATGTGGGCAACTTCCCACCAGCTCTCTGACCCTGGTGGCCCCTACCGTGGTTACCGCCACCACGCCTATGATCATACTGATGCCTATTGTCTCGATGCCTCTTGGCATCACCTCTATCGAAGTTGCTGGACCTCTTACCCGAACTAGATCCACCTGACCGCCTGGTCAAACTCAAACTGTGCTCCAAGTCCTTGGCCCTCGAGACCAAGACATCAAAATCTGTGTAATCTGAAGCTAGAGTATAATTCTTGATTTCTTCATTCATCCCATAACGGAAACGGTTACAACGCTCCACCTCAGTAGGTACAAGCTCGGGTGCATACTGACTCAGTCTAACAAATCTGATCTCATAATCGGTCACAGACATACTCCCCTGAAGCAATGCCATAAACTCTCTCTTCCTCTCATCGAGGTATCGCGGACCCAAATACTTTTTCCGGAATGCTGTCTCAAAGAACTCCCACGTAATCTCGGCCTCATACATCCCTGAAGTAACGGTGACCCACCAGGTGTAGGCATCACCCTGAAGCAAAGACTCAACGCATCCCAACTTGCGCTCACCAGTGCATCCCATCTGAGCAAGGATACGGACGGTCTTCTCAAACCATAACTCTGATCGCTCTGGAGTAGCACCTCTAAACTCTTCGGCCCCAAGGCCCCGAAGTCTCTCTAATGGCAACCCGGTGCCCTCACCCTGATGATGAGCTGCCTGACCTCCAGCTACAGCAGCCTGAAATGCTCCGGCTATTGCCTGAACCAACAGAGCTAAGTCTATCCCGGCCGGTCCTTGGCCGCCCTGGCCACCCTGGCCACCTTGGCCTCCTTGTGGTCCATCTCCTTCGGCCCCAGCCTCACCTCCCGCTCCCGGTGGAGGAGGTGGTGGTGGAGGTGGTGGAGGAGCTCCAACTCCAACCACAGGCTCTCCCACTTGAGCCTCAACTCTAACTACCGGCTATACTCTCGGAGCCTCTGCCCGTGGTTCCGGTCGAACCATCCTAGGCCTCCCACGTGGTCTCATGGTTCAACTAGCAAGGTAAACTACAACAAGAAACAGATAAGGATTACGTTAGTCAAGGCAAAGGTCTAATAGTGCTCAAGTACTCCTCTTTCCAAAAATCCTTTTAAATTAAGTAATAGTAGCAATGGGCACACACTCACACCAGACACGACAATTCATACTTCAAAATAGCATACAATCAAGCAAGCATTCAAGGATTCATGGCAAAGCATGCATCGAACATCATAAGCATCTAACGCATTAAGCTTACCTCACTTACCTGCCCGAGGTCTCGGTAACCTCAGGCTCTGATACCAACAAATGTAACCCCCTCGTCCCGGTCTGGCCGGATGACCGGTCCGAGTGAGCTACACGGGGAAAACCAAGTGAAAACTCCCTAAGGAACCCTCCCTCGGTTAGCAACCCTATTTTTTTTTTCATTTTAAATCTTGTCTAGATGAGAGTTACATCCTAAGTGATCATACAACGGAACAACATTTACGAAGCAATCAAACGAACCCAAACTAACATTTAAAAGCCCATTTTAAACCTTAAACTGCAGGCGGTATTGATACCCTTAAGGGGTGTATCGATACCCCTTGACTAGGTCAACAGGGTTTGGTCAACCCGTGGAGACCGTATCGATACCCCAAGGAGTGTATCGATACCCTCCCCAAAAGTTGACTTCCCATGGTCAACGCCAAGATAACGGTATCGATACCCTAGAGGCCAGTATTGATACCGAAATTGACAGTGGCTCCAGTGACCAAAAAGGTATCGATACTCTCCCTCGAGTATCGATACACGAGGCCTGAAACCAAAAGGCAGTATCGATACCAGACCAACGGTATCGATACCCCAGCTACGAATCTGCAGGTTTGAGCTGATATAGGGCACAAGGAGGCCCCTAAATCCCTCTAAAACCTCAACCAACACACTATCATCAACCCTAAGGCAAACCAACCATAAAAGCATGCTTTCACAAGAACCACAGGGCATTAAACAACACAAAGAGGTACACATATAATCAAGCAACTTAAGCATTACAACACAATCTAAGCATCCATACATGGCATCACAAAGGGCAATTTAACATATAATGTCAAACATAGAACTCCAAGGCTTTAAAAGGTGCATGATAAGCTTAAAGAGGTTTGCACTAAAACAAGGCAACCTAGCATCTAAAACATGCTATCACACACAACATCCATCATAGCATACCATGCTTACAAACCATAATCAACCAAAATCAACACATGTAAATGAGTCATACAAGCTCATACACAACCCTTGCCACATTGCTAACTAATACAAAATCACCACCGTACTTGAGTCACAAGCTTGGAAGCCCCTCTTGCCTTGCCTCGAGCTAACACCACGCTAATGATCTGCATTGTTGAACATTGAGAGCGTAAGCTATAAGCTTAGTGAGGGTGCTCTAAAACGAAAAACATCAACAATGCAGGGTTCAAGCATGTAATCCTAATCTCACACATATCAAGTATTGCATATAATCAAGTAGACCTAGCTAGTCTTTCAAGTGGCATATATGGTCTCTCAATCCTAGCAAGATTACACATCAATATCAATTATCATGTACAATACCATATGTCAAAACCACATATCACCATCATATATCACATTACATAAACAAGTTTAATTGGCCACTTTAATTACCCCGATTGTGCGGATTTAAACCTCAACAACACTTTACCTCGGTGGGATTACACTCATCACCGGACCTTGCATGTGCGGGATTCCACTCATCGCCACATGCCCTACGGATGGGATTCCACTCATCATCCCGTAGAAATAAATAAAAGCTTCCGGTGGAATGTTACATCACCGTACTCCTCCTTGATGACTTAACGCCATCAAGGCCACGTACGTTTTGACTCAATTTGTGTGCACACTATCCTAATGATCGATCATTTACAACCGGTAATTATTTAGTGCCAATTATCATAACCATGATTTATATATATATCATCAACCACAATCCATGCTCATCACACATATACACATCTCATGAATATACATGCACCAACCAACCGAAATCACAAGAGCATAGCTAAATAGCACAATAGCATTTATGGATATCAAAGGTTAAGCTATCAACTTGAATTGAAATAGAAGTGGCCTACCAAGCACACTTTACACACACTACACCTACTCGAACCAAACTTTGAAACAAGTTAAGACCACTCACCGCCCTTCCTTAGCAACTCGAAACAATCCTCTTATGCACCCAGATTCGGTCCCAAAGCCTCTTCAATGCTTCCTCTTGATTCTAGCCAAACAAAACATACACATTACTTCTCAACTCAATGCTAACTCAACTATCAACTTACTTTGCAAACACAACTCCAATTTCCACAATTTCCCAAGCCACATAACATCTCAAAGCCCAATTTTCGGACCCCAACAACCATTGGCTGAAATACCCATTTCTAAGCATCCAAATGACTTCCAAACCATCCCAAATCACCCTCCTAACATAGGTAGACTATCAGCCCTTTAATTTCAACATAAAACCCACCAAAAACTCAAGTTTTAATACTTTAAAATCTACCTCAAGAACAAGCTACGAATTTTCACCCAAATTCAACCAATTTGATATATGTTACTCATTATAACATGATTAACTAAAACCCCAACTCAATTTATCAAAACCAATTAGAAAACCCCTTAAAAATTCAAACTTTAATATAAACCCTAATTTTCAAAACCCCATATTTTTGAAATCTAAGACAAAGGATAGATAGAGATTGAAGAGGAGATTAAGAAAACGTAATTACCTCTTAAAACGGGGTTGAAATCAAGTGGTAGGATCAATGGAATAGTGACCAAGCTTGAGAGGTTTTAGAAATGGTGTTTTCCATCTTTTAACGTTGGAAGAAGATGAAAAGAGAAGATGACAACTTTTGGTTTAAAGTTGTCTAGCTTTTTAAAGACTTTAGGGTCAAATTACCTCATAAGCCCTCCCCTTTCTACTAAAGTTCAATTAGGTCATTATTTGAAGTTGAAATGTTTTAATTAAGTTTTATTTGACTCGAACCAATACTCGGATAACTCCTAGGCCCAAAACACGGGTGTTACAACTCTCTCCCACTTAAGGAATTTCGTCCCCGAAATTACCTGACTGAAAGAGATACGGAAACTGCTTTTCCATATCCTCCTTCCTCTCCCAAGTGGCCTCGTCCACACCTCTACGTCGCCACCGCACCTTTACTAACTCAATCGATCTACCCCTCAACACCTTACTGTCAGAAGCTAAGATCTCCACTGGCTCTTCTTCATAAGTCAAATCCGGATTCAATTCAATTTCTTCTATGGGCATACGTTGTGATGGATCAGACCTATACTTACGAAGCATCGATACATGGAACACATCGTGTATCTTCTCTAACTCGGATGGCAAACGCAACTGATAAGCAACGGGACCAACCCTCTTCACAATCTCATACGGTCATATGTACCTCGGACTCAATTTCCCCTTTCGGCCAAATCTCATCACTTTCTTCCATGGTGACACTTTTAAGAATACCTTCTCACCCACTGAGAACTCAACTTCCTTCCTCTTCAAATCGGCATAGGACTTCTGCCTATCCGAAGCAGCCTTCAAGCGATCACAAATCAATTTTACCTTTTCGGTTCTCCCCTTGAGCAAATCTGGCATAGGTAACAATTTCTGTCCTACCTCGGCCCAACACACTGGAGTCCTACACTTCCGGCCATACAAGGCCTCATATGGAGCCATCTAGATGCTCGACTGAAAACTGTTATTGTACGCAAACTCCACTAGAGGCAAATGCTTCTCCCAAGTACCCTGGAAGTCAACGATACAACAACGCAACATGTCCTCCAAAATCTGAATAACCCTTTCCGACTGACCATCTGACTGAGGATGATAAGAAGTGCTGAAGTTCAAACGGGTACCCAAAGCTGTATGCAGACTCTCCCAAAATCTAGAAGTAAACCGAGGATCCCTATCTGACACAATGGACTTCGGCACACCATGTAGTCTGACAATCTCACCAATGTACAAATCGGCCAATCTATCTAAGGTGTAAGTAGTGTTGACTGCCAAGAAGTGAGCACACTTTGTAAATCGATCCACTATCACCCAAACTGAGTTCTTCTTCGTAGGAGTCAAAGGCAAACCCGAAACAAAATCCATGGTGATGTTCTCCCACTTCCATTCCGGAATTCTCAACGGCTGTAACAAACCTGAGGGAACCTGATGTTCTGCCTTCACTCTTTGACACACTAGGCACTTACTCACAAAGTCGGCTACATCTCTCTTCAAGCCAACCCAAAAGTACTCATTCTTCAAATCACGGTACATCTTGGTACTTCCCGGATGCATAGCAAACGGACTACTGTGGGCTTCAGTCAAGATCGTACGTCTCAAATCACTGTCTTCAGGCACAACTATTCTGTCTTTGTAACATAAAACCCCATCGGAACTGAAACTGTAGTCTGAAGATCTACCCTCGGCTATATCTTGCACGTGAGGTGCCAAAGATCTATCTAAGAGCTGTTTCTCTCTAATCATCTGACCTAGAGTAGGTCTAACCTGAAGCTCGGCTACTAAGCCACCATCTCCAGACAAACTCAATCTAGCAAACATAGCTCTCAAGTCCACGGCCACCTTCCTACTCAATGCATCGGCCACTACATTGGCCTTACCCGGATGGTACTCAATAGTAAGATCGTAGTCCTTTAGTAGCTCTAACCACCTACGCTGTCTGAGATTCAAATCTCGCCGAGTCATAATGTACTTCAAGCTCTTGTGGTCGGTGTATACTGTACATTTCTCACCATACAAATAATGCCTCCAAATCTTCAGAGCAAACACAACTGCAGCTAACTCTATGTCATGGGTCGGATAGTTGCGCTCATGGGTCTTCAACTGTCTTGAGGCATAAGCCACTACTCTCTTGTCTTGCATAAGGACACATCCTAGCCCTACATATGAAGCATCACTGTAGACTACATAGTCCTTCCCGGACTCAGGCTGTATCAAGATCGGTGCTTGGGTCAAAGCTTCTTTCAATTTTTCAAAGGCTCTCTGTCTTGCATCTGTCCACTCAAACTGAACACTCTTCTGAAGTAACTGTGTCAATGGAGCGGCTAATTTAGAGAAACCCTCTACAAACCTCCTATAGTATCCGGCTAAACCTAGGAAGCTACGTACCTCTGTCACAGACTTCGGTTGCTTCCACTCAACAATGGCTTCAATCTTCTTCGGGTCGACTCTAATGCCTTCAGCTGACACTACATGTCCTAAGAAGACTACCTCTCGGATCCAGAATTCACACTTGCTGAGCTTTGCATACAACTGATGATCTAGCAAAGTCTTCAAAACAAGTCTCAAGTGTCGGTCGTGGTCTTCTTCAGTTCGCGAGTACACCAAAATGTCATCAATAAATACAACTACAAACTGATCTAGATACTGATGAAAAATCCTATTCATCATGTCCATGAATGCTGCCGGTGCATTAGTCAACCCAAATGGCATGACTAGAAACTCATAATGCCCATACCTAGTCCTAAAGGCCGTCTTTGGTACATCAACCTCTCTAACCTTTAGCTGGTAGTACCCTGATCTCAAATCAATCTTTGAAAAGACAGCTGCCCCTCTCAACTGATCAAACAGGTCATCAATTCTAGGCAACGGGTATTTGTTCTTCACTGTCAACTGATTCAACTGTCTATAATCTATACACATTCTCATGCTTCCATCTTTCTTTTTCACAAACAACACTGGTGCACCCCAAGGTGAAGAACTAGGTCGAATAAAACCTCTATCTGTCAATTCTTGCAACTGAGTCTTCAACTCTTTCAATTCCTTCGGTGCCATACGATACGGAGCAATCGAAACAGGAGCTGAATCAGAATAAGTCTCAATGCTGAACTCTACCTCTCTATCCGGTGGTAGCCCTGGCAATTCTTCCGGAAACACACTAGGAAAATCACATACTGTCCGGATGTCCTGAGGTCTAACCTCACTCATGTTAGGGTTCATCACATACGCTAAGTATGCTTCACACCCTAACTCAACTAATCTCTTAGCCTCTAATACTGAAAGCACATTGGATAAGAACTTCACATTCTCACCCACCACAACAATTTCATAATCATCTGTGAGCTTCAAAGAAATCCGCTTAGTTTCAAAATCTATCCTAGCCCTATGCTCCGTGAGCCAATCCATAACCAGAATCATATCAAAACCATAGAAAGGAAGTTCCATCATATCCACTGGAAACACATGTCCCTGAACCATCAACGGACACCTTCGGTACATCTTCCTAACTACTACCGTGTCCCCAAAGGAACTAGTAACACTAACTCCTACCTCTAACAACTCACAAGGCAAATTCAAAGACTGTGCATGCTCACTCAATATGTAGGAATGTGTAGACCCAGAGTCAATCAATGAAAGCAAACCCAAAGACTGTATCGAGAAGTTACCTGCGATCACATCGGTGTCATGCTGCTCCCCGCGCTGAACGTAAACCCTAGCCTGTCCTCCGCCCTCCGGCTGGACTGCAACTACATGAGCTAAGTTTCTCTGACCATCGTTCCTCGGCTGGAAATTACCTCTACCGCGCCCACGGCCTCTCTGAAAGTCGTTGGCTCTAGCAGGAGCCTGAGCTGGTGCCTGTCCCACCTGATGTGGACAGTCACGTCTAATGTGGTCTCTAGCACCACAACTCCAACAAGAGTGATAATTTCCCCAACATTCTCCGGTGTGGTTCCTCCCGCAAGTAGCACATGTGGGCAACTTCCCACCAGCTCTCTGACCCTGGTGGCCCCTACCGTGGTTACCGCCACCACGCCTATGATCATACTGATGCCTATTGTCTCGATGCCTCTTGGCATCACCTCTATCGAAGTTGCTGGACCTCTTACCCGAACTAGATCCACCTGACCGCCTGGTCAAACTCAAACTGTGCTCCAAGTCCTTGGCCCTCGAGACCAAGACATCAAAATCTGTGTAATCTGAAGCTAGAGTATAAGTCTTGATTTCTTCATTCAGCCCATAACGGAAACGGTTACAACGCTCCACCTCAGTAGGTACAAGCTCGGGTGCATACTGACTCAGTCTAACAAATCTGATCTCATAATCGGTCACAGACATACTCCCCTGAAGCAATGCCATAAACTCTCTCTTCCTCTCATCGAGGTATCGCGGACCTAAATACTTCTTCCGGAATGTTGTCTCAAAGAACTCCCACGTAATCTCGGCCTCATACATCCCTGAAGTAACGGTGACCCACCAGGTGTAGGCATCACCCTGAAGCAAAGACTCAACGCATCCCAACTTGCGCTCACCAGTGCATCCCATCTGAGCAAGGATACGGACGGTCTTCTCAAACCATAACTCTGATCGCTCTGGAGTAGCACCTCTAAACTCTTCGGCCCCAAGGCCCCGAAGTCTCTCTAATGGCAACCCGGTGCCCTCACCCTGATGATGAGCTGCCTGACCTCCAGCTACAGCAGCCTAAAATGCTCCGGCTATTGCCTGAACCAACGGAGCTAAGTCTATCCCGGCCGGTCCTTGGCCGCCTTGGCCACCCTGGCCACCTTGGCCTCCTTGTGGTCCATCTCCTTCGGCCCCAGCCTCACCTCCCGCTCCCGGTGGAGGAGGTGGTGGTGGAGGTGGTGGAGGAGCTCCAACTCCAACCACAGGCTCTCCCACTTGAGCCTCAACTCTAACTACCGGCTCTACTCCCGGAGCCTCTGCCCGTGGTTCCGGTCGAACCATCCTAGGCCTCCCACGTGGTCTCATGGTTCAACTAGCAAGGTAAACTACAACAAGAAATAGATAAGGATTACGTTAGTCAAGGCAAAGGTCCAATAGTGCTCAAGTACTCCTCTTTCCAAAAATCCTTTTAAATTAAGTAATAGTAGCAATGGGCACACACTCACAGCAGACACGACAATTCATGCTTCAAAATAGCATACAATCAAGCAAGCATTCAAGGATTCATGGCAAAGCATGCATCGAACATCATAAGCATCTAACGCATTAAGCTTACCTCACTTACCTGCCCGAGGTCTCGGTAACCTCAGGCTCTGATACCAACAAATGTAACCCCCTCGTCCCGGTCTGGCCGGATGACCGGTCCGAGTGAGCTACACGGGGAAAACCAAGTGAAAACTCCCTAAGGAACCCTCCCTCGGTTAGCAACCCTATTTTTTTTTCATTTTAAATCTTGTCTAGATGATAGTTACATCCTAAGTGATCATACAACGGAACAACATTTACGAAGCAATCAAACGAACCCAAACTAACATTTAAAAGCCCATTTTAAACCTTAAACTGCAGGCGGTATCGATACCCTTAAGGGGTGTATCGATACCCCTTGACTAGGTTAACAGGGTTTGGTCAACCCGTGGAGACCGTATCGATACCCTCCCCAAAAGTTGACTTCTCATGGTCAACGTCAAGATAACGGTATCGATACCCTAGAGGCCAGTATTGATACCGAAATTGACAGTGGCTCCAGTGACCAAAAAGGTATCGATACTCTCCCTCGAGTATCGATACACGAGGCCTGAAACCAAAAGGCAGTATCGATACCAGACCAACGGTATCGATACCCCAGCTACGAATCTGCAGGTTTGAGCTGATATAGGGCACAAGGAGGCCCCTAAATCCCTCTAAAACCTCAACCAACACACTATCATCAACCTTAAGGCAAACCAACCATAAAAGCATGCTTTCACAAGAACCACAGGGCATTAAACAACACAAAGAGGTACACATATAATCAAGCAACTTAAGCATTCCAACACAATCTAAGCATCCATACATGGCATCACAAAGGGCAATTTAACATATAATGTCAAACATAGAACTCCAAGGCTTTAAAAGGTGCATGATAAGCTTAAAGAGGTTTGCACTAAAACAAGCCAACCTAGCATCTAAAACATGCTATCACACACAACATCCATCATAGCATACCATGCTTACAAACCATAATCAACCAAAATCAACACATGTAAATGAGTCATACAAGCTCATACACAACCCTTGCCACATTGCTAACTAATACAAAATCACCACCGTACTTGAGTCACAAGCTTGGAAGCCCCTCTTGCCTTGCCTCGAGCTAACACCACACTAATGATCTGCATTGTTGAACATTGAGAGCGTAAGCTATAAGCTTAGTGAGGGTGCTCTAAAACGAAAAACATCAACAATGCAGGGTTCAAGCATGTAATCCTAATCTCACACATATCAAGTATTGCATATAATCAAGTAGACCTAGCTAGTCTTTCAAGTGGCATATATGGTCTCTCAATCCTAGCAAGATTACACATCAATATCAATTATCATGTACAATACCATATGTCAAAACCATATATCACCATCATATATCACATTACATAAACAAGTTTAATTGGCCACTTTAATTACCCCGATTGTGCGGATTTAAACCTCAACAACACTTTACCTCGGTGGGATTACACTCATCACCGGACCTTGCATGTGCGGGATTCCACTCATCGCCACATGCCCTACGGATGGGATTCCACTCATCATCCCGTAGAAATAAATAAAAGCTTCCGGTGGAATGTTACATCACCGTACTCCTCCTTGATGACTTAACGCCATCAAGGCCACGTACGTTTTGACTCAATTTGTGTGCACACTATCCTAATGATCGATCATTTACAACCAGTAATTATTTAGTGCCAATTATCATAACCATGATTTATATATATATCATCAACCACAATCCATGCTCATCACACATATACACATCTCATGAATATACATGCACCAACCAACCGAAATCACAAGAGCATAGCTAAATAGCACAATAGCATTTATGGATATCAAAGGTTAAGCTATCAACTTGAATTGAAATAGAAGTGGCCTACCAAGCACACTTTACACACACTACACCTACCGAACCAAACTTTGAAACAAGTTAAGACCACTCACCGCCCTTCCTTAGCAACTCGAAACAATCCTCTTATGCACCCGGATTCGGTCCCAAAGCCTCTTCAACGCTTCCTCTTGATTCTAGCCAAACAAAACATACACATTACTTCTCAACTCAATGCTAACTCAACTATCAACTTACTTTGCAAACACAACTCCAATTTCCACAATTTCCCAAGCCACATAACATCTCAAAGCCCAATTTTCGGACCCCAACAACCATTGGCTGAAATACCCATTTCTAAGCATCCAAATGACTTCCAAACCATCCCAAATCACCCTCCTAACATAGGTAGACTATCAGCCCTTTAATTTCAACATAAAACCCACCAAAAACTCAAGTTTTAATACTTTAAAATCTACCTCAAGAACAAGCTACGAATTTTCACCCAAATTCAACCAATTTGATATATGTTACTCATTATAACATGATTAACTAAAACCCCAACTCAATTTATCAAAACCAATTAGAAAACCCCTTAAAAATTCAAACTTTAATATAAACCCTAATTTTCAAAACCCCATATTTTTGAAATCTAAGACAAAGGATAGATAGAGATTGAAGAGGAGATTAAGAAAACGTAATTACCTCTTAAAACGGGGTTGAAATCAAGTGGTAGGATCAATGGAATAGTGACCAAGCTTGAGAGGTTTTAGAAATGGTGTTTTCCCTCTTTTAACGTTGGAAGAAGATGAAAAGAGAAGATGACAACTTTTGGTTTAAAGTTGTCTAGCTTTTTAAAGACTTTAGGGTCAAATTACCTCATAAGCCCTCCCCTTTCTACTAAAGTTCAATTAGGTCATTATTTGAAGTTGAAATGTTTTAATTAAGTTTTATTTGACTCGAACCAATACCCGGCTAACTCCTAGGCCCAAAACACGGGTGTTACAACTCTCTCCCACTTAAGGAATTTCGTCCCCGAAATTACCTGACTGAAAGAGATACGAAAACTGCTTTTCCATATCCTCCTTCCTCTCCCAAGTGGCCTCGTCCACACCTCTACGTCGCCACCGCACCTTTACTAACTCAATCGATCTACCCCTCAACACCTTACTGTCAGAAGCTAAGATCTCCACTGGCTCTTCTTCATAAGTCAAATCCGGATTCAATTCAATTTCTTCTACGGGCATAACATGTGATGGATCAGACCTATACTTACGAAGCATCGATACATGGAACACATCGTGTATCTTCTCTAACTCGGATGGCAAACGCAACTGATAAGCAACGAGACCAACTCTCTTCACAATCTCATACGGTCCTATGTACCTCGGACTCAATTTCCCCTTTCGGCCAAATCTCATCACTTTCTTCCACGGTGACACTTTTAAGAATACCTTCTCACCCACTGAGAACTCAACTTCCTTCCTCTTCAAATCGGCATAGGACTTCTGCCTATCCGAAGCAGCCTTCAAGCGATCACAAATCAATTTTACCTTTTCGGTTGTCCCCTTGAGCAAATCTGGCATAGGTAACAATTTCTGTCCTACCTCGGCCCAACACACTGGAGTCCTACACTTCTGGCCATACAAGGCCTCATATGGAGCCATCTGGATGCTCGACTGAAAACTGTTATTGTACGCAAACTCCACTAGAGGCAAATGCTTCTCCCAAGTACCCTGGAAGTCAATGATACAACAACGCAACATGTCCTCCAAAATCTGAATAACCCTCTCCGACTGACCATCTGACTGAGGATGATAAGAAGTGCTGAAGTTCAAACGGGTACCCAAAGCTGTATGCAGACTCTCCCAAAATCTAGAAGTAAACCGAGGATCCCTATCTGACACAATGGACTTCGGCACACCATGTAGTCTGACAATCTCACCAATGTACAAATCGGCCAATCTATCTAAGGTGTAAGTAGTGTTGACTGCCAAGAAGTGAGCACACTTTGTAAATCGATCCACTATCACCCAAACTGAGTTCTTCTTCGTAGGAGTCAAAGGCAAACCCGAAACAAAATCCATGGTGATGTTCTCCCACTTCCATTCCGGAATTCTCAACGGCTGTAACAAACCTGAGGGAACCTGATGTTCTGCCTTCACTCTTTGACACACTAGGCACTTACTCACAAAGTCGGCTACATCTCTCTTCAAGCCAACCCAAAAGTACTCATTCTTCAAATCACGGTACATCTTGGTACTTCCCGGATGCATAGCAAACGGACTACTGTGGGCTTCAGTCAAGATCGTACGTCTCAAATCACTGTCTTCAGGCACAACTATTCTGTCTTTGTAACATAAAACCCCATCGGAACTGAAACTGTAGTCTGAAGATCTACCCTCGGCTATATCTTGCACGTGAGGTGCCAAAGATCTATCCAAGAGCTGTTTCTCTCTAATCATCTGACCTAGAGTAGGTCTAACCTGAAGCTCGGCTACTAAGCCACCATCTCCGGACAAACTCAATCTAGCAAACATAGCTCTCAAGTCCACGGCCACCTTCCTACTCAATGCATCGGCCACTACATTGGCCTTACCCGGATGGTACTCAATAGTAAGATCGTAGTCCTTTAGTAGCTCTAACCACCTACGCTGTCTGAGATTCAAATCTCGCTGAGTCATAATGTACTTCAAGCTCTTGTGGTCGGTGTATACTGTACATTTCTCACCATACAAATAATGCCTCCAAATCTTCAGAGCAAACACAACTGCAGCTAACTCTATGTCATGGGTCGGATAGTTGCGCTCATGGGTCTTCAACTGTCTTGAGGCATAAGCCACTACTCTCTTGTCTTGCATAAGGACACATCCTAGCCCTACATATGAAGCATCACTGTAGACTACATAGTCCTTCCCGGACTCAGGCTGTATCAAGATTGGTGCTTAGGTCAAAGCTTCTTTCAATTTTTCAAAGGCTCTCTGTCTTGCATCTGTCCACTCAAACTGAACACTCTTCTGAAGTAACTGTGTCAATGAAGCGGCTAATTTAGAGAAACCCTCTACAAACCTCCTATAGTATCCGGCTAAACCTAGGAAGCTACGTACCTCTGTCACAGACTTCGGTTGCTTCCACTCAACAATGGCTTCAATCTTCTTCGGGTCGACTCTAATGCCTTCAGCTGACACTACATGTCCTAAGAAGACTACCTCTCGGATCCAGAATTCACACTTGCTGAGCTTCGCATACAACTGATGATCTAGCAAAGTCTTCAAAACAAGTCTCAAGTGTCGGTCGTGGTCTTCTTCAGTTCGTGAGTACACCAAAATGTCATCAATAAATACAACTACAAACTGATCTAGATACTGATGAAAAATCCTATTCTTCATGTCCATGAATGCTGCCGGTGCATTAGTCAACCCAAATGGCATGACTAGAAACTCATAATGCCCATACCTAGTCCTAAAGGCCGTCTTTGGTACATCAACCTCTCTAACCTTTAGCTGGTAGTACCCTGATCTCAAATCAATCTTTGAAAAGACAGCTGCCCCTCTCAACTGATCAAATAGGTCATCAATTCTAGGCAACGGGTATTTGTTCTTCACTGTCAACTGATTCAACTGTCTATAATCTATACACATTCTCATGCTTCCATCTTTCTTTTTCACAAACAACACTGGTGCACCCCAAGGTGAAGAACTAGGTCGAATAAAACCTCTATCTGTCAATTCTTGCAACTGAGTCTTCAACTCTTTCAATTCCTTCGGTGCCATACGATACGGAGCAATCGAAACAGGAGCTGAATCAGAATAAGTCTCAATGCTGAACTCTACCTCTCTATCCGATGGTAGCCCTGACAATTCTTCCGGAAACACACTAGGAAAATCACGTACTGTCCGGATGTCGTGAAGTCTAACCTCACTCATGTTAGGGTTCATCACATACGCTAAGTATGCTTCACACCCTAACTCAACTAATCTCTTAGCCTCTAATACTGAAACCACATTGGATAAGAACTTCACATTCTCACCCACCACAACAATTTCATAATCATCTGTGAGCTTCAAAGAAATCCGCTTAGTTTCAAAATCTATCCTAGCCCTATGCTCCGTGAGCCAATCCATACCCAGAATCATATCAAAACCATAGAAAGGAAGTTCCATCATATCCACTGGAAACACATGTCCCTGAACCATCAACGGAAACCTTCGGTACATCTTCCTAACTACTACCGTGTCCCCAAAGGAACTAGTAACACTAACTCCTACCTCTAACAACTCACAAGGCAAATTCAAAGACTGTGCATGCTCACTCAATATGTAGGAATGTGTAGACCCAGAGTTAATCAAAGAAAGCAAACCCAAAGACTGTATCGAGAAGTTACCTGCGATCACATCGGTGTCATGCTGCTCCCCGCGCTGAGCGTAAACCCTAGCCTGTCCTCCGCCCTCCGGCTGGACTGCAACTACATGATCTAAGTTTCTCTGACCATCGTTCCTCGGCTGGAAATTACCTCTACCGCGCCCGCGGCCTCTCTGAAAGTCGTTGGCTCTAGCAGGAGCCTGAGCTGGTGCCTGTCCCACCTGATGTGGACAATCACGTCTAATGTGGTCTCTAGCACCACAACTCCAACAAGAGTGATAATTTCCCCAACACTCTCCGGTGTGGTTCCTCCCGCAAGTAGCACATGTGGGCAACTTCCTACCAGCTCTCTGACCCTGGTGGCCCCTACCGTGGTTACCGCCACCACGCCTATGATCATATTGATGCCTATTGTCTCGATGCCTCTTGGCATCACCTCTATCGAAGTTGCTGGACCTCTTACCCGAACTAGATCCACCTGACCGCCTGGTCAAACTCAAACTGTGCTCCAAGTCCTTGGCCCTCGAGACCAAGACATCAAAATCTGTGTAATCTGAAGCTAGAGTATAAGTCTTGATTTCTTCATTCAGCCCATAACGGAAACGGTTACAACGCTCCACCTCAGTAGGTACAAGCTCGGGTGCATACTGACTCAGTCTAACAAATCTGATCTCATAATCGGTCACAGACATACTCCCCTGAAGCAATGCCATAAACTCTCTCTTCCTCTCATCGAGGTATCGCGGACCCAAATACTTCTTCCGGAATGCTGTCTCAAAGAACTCCCACGTAATCTCGGCCTCATACATCCCTGAAGTAACGGTGACCCACCAGGTGTAGGCATCACCCTGAAGCAAAGACTCAACGCATCCCAACTTGCGCTCACCAGTGCATCCCATCTTAGCAAGGATACGGACGGTCTTCTCAAACCATAACTCTGATCGCTCTGGAGTAGCACCTCTAAACTCTTCGGCCCCAAGGCCCCGAAGTCTCTCTAATGGCAACCCGGTGCCCTCACCCTGATGATGAGCTGCCTGACCTCCAGCTACAGCAGCCTGAAATGCTCCGGCTATTGCCTGAACCAACGGAGCTAAGTCTATCCCGGTCGGTCCTTGGCCGCCTTGGCCACCCTGGCCACCTTGTGGTCCATCTCCTTCGGCCCCAGCCTCACCTCCCGCTCCCGGTGGAGGAGGTGGTGGTGGAGGTGGTGGAGGAGCTCCAACTCCAACCACAGGCTCTCCCACTTGAGCCTCAACTCTAACTACCGGCTCTACTCCCGGAGCCTCTGCCCGTGGTTCCGGTCGAACCATCCTAGGCCTCCCACGTGGTCTCATGGTTCAACTAGCAAGGTAAACTACAACAAGAAACAGATAAGGATTACGTTAGTCAAGGCAAAGGTCCAATAGTGCTCAAGTACTCCTCTTTCCAAAAATCCTTTTAAATTAAGTAATAGTAGCAATGGGCACACACTCACACAAGACACGACAATTCATGCTTCAAAATAGCATACAATCAAGCAAGCATTCAAGGATTCATGGCAAAGCATGCATCGAACATCATAAGCATCTAACGCATTAAGCTTACCTCACTTACCTGCCCGAGGTCTCGGTAACCTCAGGCTCTGATACCAACAAATGTAACCCCCTCGTCCCGGTCTGGCCGGATGACCGGTCCGAGTGAGCTACACGGGGAAAACCGAGTGAAAACTCCCTAAGGAACCCTCCCTCGGTTAGCAACCCTATTTTTTTTTCATTTTAAATCTTGTCTAGATGAGAGTTACATCCTAAGTGATCATACAGCGGAACAACATTTACGAAACAATCAAACGAACCCAAACTAACATTTAAAAGCCCATTTTAAACCTTAAACTGCAGGCGGTATCGATACCCTTAAGGGGTGTATCGATACCCCTTGACTAGGTCAACAGGGTTTGGTCAACCCGTGGAGACCGTATCGATACCCCAAGGAGTGTATCGATACCCTCCCCAAAAGTTGACTTCCCATGGTCAACGCCAAGATAACGGTATCGATACCCTAGAGGCCAGTATCGATACCGAAATTGACAGTGGCTTCAGTGACCAAAAAGGTATCGATACTCTCCCTCGAGTATCGATACACGAGGCCTGAAACCAAAAGGTAGTATCGATATCAGACCAACGGTATCGATACCCCAGCTACGAATCTGCAGGTTTGAGCTGATATAGGGCACAAGGAGGCCCCTAAATCCCTCTAAAACCTCAACCAACACACTATCATCAACCCTAAGGCAAACCAACCATAAAAGCATGCTTTCACAAGAACCACAGGGCATTAAACAACACAAAGAGGTACACATATAATCAAGCAACTTAAGCATTCCAACACAATCTAAGCATCCATACATGGCATCACAAAGGGCAATTTAACATATAATGTCAAACATAGAACTCCAAGGCTTTAAAAGGTGCATGATAAGCTTAAAGAGGTTTGCACTAAAACAAGGCAACCTAGCATCTAAAACATGCTATCACACACAACATCCATCATAGCATACCATGCTTACAAACCATAATCAACCAAAATCAACACATGTAAATGAGTCATACAAGCTCATACACAACCCTTGCCACATTGCTAACTAATACAAAATCACCACCGTACTTGAGTCACAAGCTTGGAAGCCCCTCTTGCCTTGCCTCGAGCTAACACCACGCTAATGATCTGCATTGTTGAACATTGAGAGCGTAAGCTATAAGCTTAGTGAGGGTGCTCTAAAACGAAAAACATCAACAATGCAGGGTTCAAGCATGTAATCCTAATCTCACACATATCAAGCATTGCATATAATCAAGTAGACCTAGCTAGTCTTTCAAGTGGCATATATGGTCTCTCAATCCTAGCAAGATTACACATCAATATCAATTATCATGTACAATACCATATGTCAAAACCACATATCACCATCATATATCACATTACATAAACAAGTTTAATTGGCCACTTTAATTACCCCGATTGTGCGGATTTAAACCTCAACAACACTTTACCTCGGTGGGATTACACTCATCACCGGACCTTGCATGTGCGGGATTCCACTCATCGCCACATGCCCTACGGATGGGATTCCACTCATCATCCCGTAGAAATAAATAAAAGCTTCCGGTGGAATGTTACATCACCGTACTCCTCCTTGATGACTTAACGCCATCAAGGCCACGTACGTTTTGACTCAATTTGTGTGCACACTATCCTAATGATCGATCATTTACAACCAGTAATTATTTAGTGCCAATTATCATAACCATGATTTATATATATCATCAACCACAATCCATGCTCATCACACATATACACATCTCATGAATATACATGCACCAACCAACCGAAATCACAAGAGCATAGCTAAATAGCACAATAGCATTTATGGATATCAAAGGTTAAGCTATCAACTTGAATTGAAATAGAAGTGGCCTACCAAGCACACTTTACACACACTACACATACTCGAACCAAACTTTGAAACAAGTTAGGCAAAGAGACAAACTTTTGCCCCGTTTCCGCCCAACAAAGAGGTGTTCTACACTTCCTTCCATACAAAGCCTCATAAGGAGCCATTTGAATGCTCTCTTGATAACTATTATTTTAAACAAACTCCACCAAAGGCAAATGTTTCTCCCAAGAACCTTGAAAATCTATAACACAATAATGCAACATATCTTCAAGTACTTGGATAACTCGCTCAGACTAACCATCTATCTGCGGATGATACAAAGTACTGAAACTCAATCGCGTACCCAACGCTCGATGTAAACACTCCCAAAACCTTGCTGTGAAACGCGGATCTCGATCCGAAACAATAGACTTAGGCACCTCATGTAACCTCACAATCTCAGAGATGTACAAATCCTCCAACTTGTCCAACGTATACGTAGTATGCACCGCATGAAATGTGCACACTTCGTAAAACGATCAACAATCACCCAAATAGAGTTCTTCTCGGACGGTGTCAAAGGTAAACCCGTCACAAAATCCATGGTGATTCTTTCCCATTTCCATTTCGGAATCCTCAACGGTTGCAACAATCCAGAAGGAAACTGATGCTCAGCTTTAACACGCTGACAAACCATGCACTTACTAACAAAATCAGTTACATCTTTCTTTAAACCAACCCAATAGTACTCATCCCTCAACCCATGATACGTCTTAGTACTACCGGGATTCCTGGAAAATGGACTACTATGCACCTTAGTCAAAATAGTGTGCCTCAACTCAACATCCTTCGGCACAATTATTCGACTCTTAAAGCATAAAACGCCATCATCATTGAAACAAAAGTCCATTATGTTTCCTTCCGCAATATCCTGCACATGCAGCACCAACGAATCATCCAACAACTGCTTCTCCTTAATCAACTCTACCAACAAAGGTTTCACTTGTAACTCAGCCACCAAACCACCATCCCGCGATGTACTCAACCGAGCGAACATCGCTCTCAACTCTACAACCACCTTTCTACTCAAGGCATCGGCTACAACATTAGCCTTCTCTGGATGGTACTCAATCGTCAAGTCGTAATCTTTAAGCAACTCCAACCACCGTCGTTGCCTAAGATTCAACTCTTTTTGTGACATCAAGTACTTCAGACTTTTATGGTCCGTGTAAATCATACATTTTTCACCATAAAGGTAATGCTTCCAAATTTACAAGGCAAACACCACCGCAGCTAACTCGATATCATGTGTATGGTAACTACGCTCATGTACTTTCAACTCCCAAGATGCATAAGCCACCACTCTACCCTTATGCATCAGCACACATCCCAACCCAACATAGGACGCATCACTATAAACCACAAACTCTTTACACGATTCGAGTTGAATCAGGATAGGAGCTTGCGTCTACGCTTCCTTTAAATTCTCGAAATCTTGTTGCCTAACCTCCGTCCATTCAAACTTAACATTATTTTGCAACAACTTGGTCAAAGGAGCATCAATTTTTGAAAAACCATCCATAAACCTACGATAGTATCCCGCCAAACCAAGGAAACTATGCACCTCATGGAGTGACTTAGGCGACTTCCAATTCATCACTGCCTCAACCTTTTGGGGATCAACTCGAATCCCTTCGGCCGACACCACATGTCCAAGAAAAACGACTTCCTTAAGCCAAAACTCGCACTTGCTCAACTTGGCATACAACCAATTGTCCAATAACGCTTGCAATACACTCCGCAAGTGTCGATCATGATCTTCCTCGGTATGTGAATACACGAGAATGTCATCTCGATAAACCCAACCACAAATTGGTCCGAAAACTCATGAAATACCTGGTTCATCATGTCCATAAATATAGTAGGCGCATTAGTCAAACCAAACAACATCACCAAAAACTCGTAATGCCCATACCTTGTGCTAAAAGCAGTCTTAGGCACATCTACATCCTTTACCTTCAACTGGTAATATCCGGATCTTAGATCGATCTTGGAAAACACCGAAGCACCTTGAAACTGATAAAAAAGATCATCAATCATTGGCAAGGGATACTTATTCTTAATTGTCAATTTGTTCAATTGCCGATAATCTATACACATTCGCATCGTGCCATCTTTCTTCTTCACAAACAAAATCGGTGCACCCCAAGGTGAAACACTAGGCCTAATGAATCCTCGATCAAGCAACTCCTGTAGTTGCATCTTACACTTTTTCAGAACCAATCGATAGGGAGCAATAGACAATGAAGTCGTATTTTCATACAACTCAATGCCAAACTCAATCTCTCTGTTCGATGACAAACCAGTCAAATCTTTTGGAAATACACCCAGAAACTCACATACCGTACTTATGTTCTACACACGCACTTCCATCGATCCTTGGTTCATAACATAAGCTAAGAAAGCCTTGCAACCCACTTCCATCAAACAACTCGCTTCTAGAGCCGAAATAGCATTGGACAAGAATTTAACATTCTCGCCCACGATTACCACTTCGTAAACACCAACAAGTTTCAAGGTAACTCGCTTGGTATCAAAATCAACCACGACTCTACGTTCAGTCAACCAATCCATACCAAGAATTACATCAAAACCGTAGAAAGGCAACTCTATAAGATCAACCTCAAACACATGACCTTTAACAGACAAAGGACATCTCCTATACAACTTCCTCGTAACAACCGTCTCACCAAAAGAACTGGTTACACGCATACCGACATCTAACAACTCAACAGGTAGTTCAAGCGCTTGTGCATGCTTACACAAAATATACGAACGAGTAGAACCGAAATCAATCAAAGAAAGTAATGACAAGGATTGCAAAGTAAAGGTACCTGCGATCACATCCGTGTCATTCCTCCCCTCTCGGTGTGCATACACCCTAGCCTGTCCACCTCTCTCAGGCTGAACAACAACAACATGAGCAACATTCCTCTGTCCATCCTCTATAAGCTGAAAATTACCACGACCGCGCCCACGACCTCTCTGTGGCTCAACAACTCGTACCAAAGCTTGTCCGTCTCTAACCGGTTGTGGACAATCACGCTTCATATGACCTCGTGACCCACAATTCCATCATGTACCCAGGGTTACCACCATCACGCCTTGGATCCGATGGGTACCTCTTATCCTTATGCTTCTTGAAACGATCTTTACTCGTATCAAAATTAGCCGACCTCTTTCCAAAACTAGAACCACCCGAACGAGCGACTATACCTAAATTCTGCTCAATGTCTTTAGCCCGAGTGACTAAGACATCAAAATCTATGTAATCCGAAGCCAACATTTATGTCTTAACCTCCTTCACAAGCCCGTAGCAAAAACGATCACATCTCTTTTGTTCATTGGGACCCAGTTTAGGGGCATATTGGCTCAACCGAACAAAATGAACCTTATACATTGAAACATACATGTTTCCTTGCACCAAAGACATGAATTCTCGCTTCTTTTCATCAAGATAGCAAACACCCAAATACTTCCTCTTAAAAGCAGTTTCGAAGAACTCCCAAGTCACATTGGCAGGTTCTATACTCGTTGCGATGGTCATCCACCACATATAAGCATCTCCATTCAACAAGGTGTAAAGTGCTCATTAGTCCTATATTTTATATGCATTCCATCTCATATTATTGTCGTTCTTAAGTACATTTTAGGCATATTTAGCTTCATGCATTGTATATTTACATTGTTCTTTACTTTGCCATGATTTTATTGATTATCTTTTATTTGGTAAGGAAAAGATGTTGTTTCAGTTTAGTTTACATTTCAGGGCTAGAAGTTGTTAGGAGGAGGACAAACTAGAGGAGAGGATGCAAAGGCAACATACCAGGGAGCTGTACTGATGCAGTTCCAAACAGAGAAAGCTACTGTCGAGTACCTGCCACTGCCCTACTTGCCGCTTAGGGCAGCAAGCTGAGCAATTGGAGAATTGGAGTGCGATCTGTAGAGCAGAAAATCCTGATTATAACGATGCTATCCACTCAATTTTCTAACGCCTAAAGCAGCGAACAGATCCGCCGAAGGAGGAAATAGAGATAACTTGCAGTGCATGGCAACGAGAAGAAGTCCACATTCAACTCAAAGAAGTCATAATTCAAGGTTACATTTAATGCAAAAGCTACTTTGAAGACTTCTACTCCAAGGAGGACTTGACCTAGCTAATGCCTATATATACTTCACATATTTTGTAATTGGAGACAACTTAGGTTTTCCTTTGGGCATAGTTTAGGTTATCTTATCGCCATTATGTTCTAAATTTCTCTTGGGATTGGGTTATGTTGTAAACTAGTGTGAGAATGATTGTTTAGGAATTAAGTTTGTTTTTGCAATAAAACTTCAAGGTTTGATTATTCCATGCTCTTCATAGTTTTCAATTAAGTTTGAAAGATTAGTTGTCAACTATCTATTTGTTCGGTATAGAGAGAGTCGAACTCACGAAAGGGATAAGTACGATCCTCATCCTAATCAGGTGTTGATCAATTCGGCCTAGACATAGGTGCGAGTTTAAGATGCCTAAAAGCTCAAAGATCGGATAACGATAAAGGACTCAATTGCACAAATCACAAATATTAGGGACCAAATCGTAAATTCTAGAAATTAAGAGATCTTAACTGATTTTTAAGTTACCAAAATCAAATTAGTCATATTACATGCTTCCCTGTCAAATTTCAGCTTAAACGGACATCTCAAACTCATACAATTGCAAAAACAATTATGGGGACTAAAACGTAAAGCTTGCAAACCTTAAAATCATTCAAATCAGTGCCCAACGGTCACCTATTTCGAAACAGGGTTGACCGTTCCGAAACACGGGTTCGTTTCGAGACCTGTTCCATAACAGGGCCTTCTAGTGGCCAAACCGTTTCGATACGGTCACCAGCCGTTTCGAAACACCTGTGCCATTACAAGCCCCCGTTTCGAAACGCCAATGCCCGTTCCGATACGGTCTGCCCTGTAACTACAGAAATTGCTGGTTTAACATGTTTTTAACCACTCTAAAACATCCCATGAACTTCCTAATCATGTCAACAAGTCATCATGCATATAAGGTACATGATTGCAACATCAAAACACATTCATGGCATCAATCAAGGAAATCCACTAATCTATAGGCATGCATCCTAATATCCAAAACCAACCAACCATCAAAACACCAAAATAAGCATCAAAATGGACATTTACAAATCCAAAGCATCAAAGGCACCATGCCACAATTAGGGAGTCCAAAACATCTCCCAAAACACAACCTAGGTTCCCATTGCCAAAACATCAAAAACTAATAGTGTTGTGAAAACATCACCATACTTGAGCTTAGCTTTTCCTTGGATTCTTAGCCTCCTTGTTGCCCTCAAATACTTCAATTATCTGCATTATTGGTTCAAGAGAGAGAGCGTAAGTACAATTGCTTAGTGAGACATGCTCTAAGAAACAACACAATAATGCCTTTTTATAAAACACTTTTAACAAAGCCTTTCATCACATAACTATCATTATTCATGCAATCTTGCATACACAACAAGCATCTCATGCTTCAATAAAATCAACATGTCATATTGGCTTTCAAGTGATAATCCACAACCTTTTTCAACACAAAACACAATCGGATACGCGGATTACAAGCATTGTCCCATACGCTTCATACACACTACCGAACACACAAGGTGGAGTTTACCGGTACAATCACAACCCCTCAACACCCGTGATGGAGTTTAATGGTACAATCACAACCCCTCAACATCACTCATTGGTAGTTGTATAACATCACTAACGAGAACACGGGACACACAACACAAGATCCATACATGGACTTTTAACCACCATTGTGATCTTAACTTTCTCGTTAGTGTACTTGGATGGAGTTTACGGTACAATTACAACCCCTCAACATCCAAGGCGACTTTATTCACGATGCACCCAATCCTATAGCCGGCTAACTATATCCGATTCAATTACTTTTAAACCAACACATCACTTGCCAATATACATCATTTATCATCAACAATTCACTGTTTTTAAGCATTCAATCAAAGCCATTTTACAACATGCATCACCATGCATCAAATCCACATTTTCAACATATCAAACCAAGGATCTCTTACCTTGAGCATCCTTTAACATATGGCTTTCAAAACCAGCATTAATCATGCTAAATCATGCTTTCAAAACAGAATTTAAACATGCAATTTAACAACAAATGCATCGAACCACTCCATGGCTCTTAAAAGAGAGTTTTTCCGAAAACTTACTCTTGAGCTTAGTTAAGTTGCTTAGACTTAAACTAAGCTCCCAAAACCTTCAAACATTGGTTTCAAAGCTGAAAACCCAACTTCACTCACCAATTCCGTTTCGCAAGCTTGCCGAAACGCCGATCAAGCCTCCGGATCAACACCACAAGTATCTGAAGATGTCTCCCCTGTTTTAAACACATCAAAGCAGAGGATTAATGCATCATCATGCATTAAAATCTTCAGCCAACACACTTAAACTCGCTGCTCTACCTAGAGCCAACATTTCGGCTACCAAACACAACCGAAATCACCTCCAAACTCTTCCAAAACTTAACCCAGCAAAGATCCATCACTTCTAACCATTTCTAAACATCAATCAACATCCAAAATGAACCTAAACTCGTCCTTATACCTCCAGCTATAACAAAACATCAAGATCACCTCAAAAACCACCATTTTCATAAGCAAAAACTTAGAAAATTCAACCTATTCGGGATTGCATTGATAAAACCTCATTTACACATCATTAAACATCCAAAATACATTTAATAATCATCTCAAAACAGAGCCCAAACAATCACAACGAAATTCTTCAAGATTTCTTCCAAATCTTGAGTTTTAAGCCAAAATCAAGTTCATATCATTAAAACCATTTATAAAACTTAAATTAAGGATTGACAACTTGGGAATTTCAGTAAAGAACTGAGTATTTAGAGGAGAAGAACATCCTTACCTCTAAATGTAGATTTCTCCTTGATTAGAGCCAATTTTCTTGAAAATCCAATAAGCAAATCAAAAGGATTTGATGTAGAAAGGATTAGGAATTAATTGTTGATTGAATCCTCATCAATTGCTTTGAAAATCAATGGAAAAGATGCTGGAGAAAAGTGTTTGGATGAGGGAATTTTGAGAGAAAAAGAGATGAGAAAGTTTAAGAAAAGTTAGTTATGAAAATCTAAAAATTGGTTTTCTCCTTTTCATTTAATTAATTAAACATTAATTAAATCATTTAAATCTAGGAAAAATCTGGAGAAATCTTTCTTGGGTAAATTAGCTCCTTAAAGATTCTAAGTTTCAATCCTTACAAAACAGTCACCACTGAACTTTTCAAAAATCGCATTTTAGTCACTATTTCAAAATGTTGTATCTCCAAACCTTATTTTGTAAAATTGATTTCACCACTCTCTTATATATATATATATATTAAAAGATGATTTTTAGATATTTTTCCATATTTTTAAAGCATCCCGAACTAGGCTTTCCCTAAAACCTCCTTTTATATTCGAACCGAAAATCAGACCGGCCCGGTTCAGACCCTAAACTTCCAATCCCAAAATTGGGGTGTTACAAACGACCTTGAGGTGCTAAATCAAGTTTAAAATAGGTTTTTCTTTCTGATTAGTTTAAAGGGCAAGTATGTTTAGGTTTGCATTGCTGGAGGACAAGCAATAGTTCGAGTTTGGGGGTGTGTAAAGTGCTCATTAGTCCTATATTTTATATGCATTCCATCTCATATTATTGTTGTTCCTAAGTACATTTTAGGCATATTTAGGTTCATGCATTGCATATTTACAGTATTCTTTACTTTGACATGATTTTACTGATTATCTTTTATTTGATAAGGAAAAGGTGTTGTTTTAGTTTAGTTTACATTTCAGGGCTAGAAGTTGTTGGGAGGAGGACAAACCAGAGGAGAGGATGCAGAGGCAACAGACCAGGGAGCTGTACTGATGCAGTTCAAAACAGAGAAAGCTACTGCCGAGTACCTGCCGCTGTCGTACCTGCCACCAGGGCAACAAGCTGAGAAATTGGAGAATTGGAGTGCGATCTATAGAGTAGAAAATCCTGATTCTAATGATGTCATCCACTCAATTTTTTAACGTCTGGAGCAGCGAACAGAGCCGCCGAAGGAGGAAATCGAGATAACTTGCAGTGCAAGGTTGCATTTAATACAAAAGCTATTTTGAAGACTTCTACTCCAATGAGGACTTGACCTAGCTAATGCCTACATATACTTGACATATTTTGTAATTGAAGACAACTTAGGTTTTCCTTTGGGCATAGTTTAGGTTTTCCTACC
Source organism: Hibiscus trionum (assembly GCA_030270665.1). Lineage (NCBI taxonomy): Eukaryota > Viridiplantae > Streptophyta > Magnoliopsida > Malvales > Malvaceae > Hibiscus > Hibiscus trionum. Next base: position 9,678,819 of record BSYR01000053.1, read on the forward strand.
GCCATTTTGTTCTAAATTTCTCTTAGGTCTGGGTTATGTTGTAGACTAGTGTGAGAATGATTGTTTAAGAATTAAGTTTGTTTTTGCAATAAAACTTCAAGGTTTGCCTATTCAATGCTCTTCATAGTTTTCAATTAAGTTCGAAAGATTAGTTGTCAACTATCTATTTGTTCCGTATCGAGAGAGTCGAACTCACGAAAGGGATAAGTACGATCCTCATCCTAATCAGGTGTTGATCAATTTGGCCTAGACATAGGTGCGAGTTTAAGGCAGCTAAAAGAGGACGAACCAAGGTTGATGTCTTTGCAAGATTCACGTCGTGACATGTATCATTTGCAGTGGGCAACAACATTATTCTGACTTAGACATAAGCGAGATCAATATCGAAGCGTTCTACCGAGCCTTAAAGATCTGCCGAGTTTGTCGCCGAGCCAATCGTCTGTTCCACTACCGAGGCAGCGAAAGCGTCGAAGCAGCCAATGTGCCATCCTCCATAGAGGCAACAAAATCTGGCAGCGTAAAGCATCTTAACCTATTTAACGCAGTTTCACACTAAGGAGCAGCATAATCTGACCCATTCTATCACCCTGATCTCTTCTATTAATTACTTGTGTTTTATTTACTTTTAATTCTTTCATAAACTAAAATTATTTAGGCATTTAATTTTCTTGTGCAAGAATTACAATTCGAGTAAGCTGTCTAATCCTTGTGGGAGATGATTTCTTTTATAATATAACTTGACAAGAGTGTGCACTTGCGCTCATATTTAGAGAACACCCAAACTCTCTACACAAGATACAACACAACCCAACTTATGCACATCATTACAACCCATCTGATCAAGAATCCTTCAGGTGCTCTCAAACCAAACCTCAGAACCCTCAGGGGATAGACCTCGGAACTCACTTCCACCCAAACTGCGTAGACGCTCCAAAGGTAAACCAACATTAGCACCAGGCTATGGTGCTGCCACATGCATACCCGCAATCTCTGCCTGAAAAGCCCCAGCTATAGCCTAAATCAACGATGTCATATCAGCAGCAGCCTGCCCTTACGCTGCCTGAGGTCCAACACCTCTAGCACCAGCTTCCACACCAGCTCCATCACCACCAAAAAGAGGTGAAGGGGGCGACAAATTCTTAACATTGTCATTCGCAGCATCACGATTACCAATCCTAAGCTCTCGTCTCAGTCTCATCTCAATTAGAGTGCAAATCTAAAACATGATAATGCCATAATAAAACAGTTAGGCCAACAAGAAGCAAGAATCGAAGGAGCTCAACTTTTCTTTTTAAAGAAAAATCCTCATTATGCTAATAGTAATATGGAATTGGGTACCCTTAATCTCTCCCCTAGCAACACATAACAACCATAAATCATGCTATCAAGCACCGTGCATTACACACAATGCAAACAACCATCGTATCATAGCATAAACAACCACCGTGCATAGCAATCATTAAGAAATCATCCAAACAAAAATATCACACCAACCTTACATCCCAATTCTTTTGTAACCTGGCTCTGATACCACCAAATGTATCCCCCTCGACCTGACTTGGGCAAAAGACCGAACCGGACGAGTTACACGGGGAATATTGATGTAAACTGGGAAGATTTACCACAATAAACGACCCTTTTTTTTATCTTCTCTAGATGCACATTGTTATTGTAACTTCCTCAACTCGGCTTTGAAGAAAACCGGAGTTGGGAACGTTACTGCAGAGAAAACCGAAATCGAGAACCAAAAAATTTCAAAATTTATTATTATTAATAGCAACATAATATGGTCACTTGATTTCCTTGATCATATTTTAAACACAGATGCTTAACAATCAGTTAACATGATCAAGTTCACCTTTGCTTCATTTAACTCGAGTCTCAAGCAAGTTATTACCCAACATGAACATTTACATGTGATCACGTAAACTTTCATTAGACTTACATTCATTCATTTGAAATTCATTATTGTCATTCATACATATCTTCTTCCTCAAGCAACTATACACTAATATTTTATCTTATCTTGATAGCTATAGATTGATGTATCAAATAATAAACTTACATGCTTTATTACCCAATATTCATTCGAATGTATGAACACTATATTGTTCACCTTAAAGTATCGAGCATTTAATTAGAATCACAATAGTTGTCAAAACTTATTTCTATATAAGTCCAATCTTTGCTCATTCAGTACTAAAGTGTCATAATTACTACTCAAGCAAAGCCTTAGCTTAGTTCTAATCTCCTTAACAAAACATAATTCTAAACATGTTACACTTTAGTACCGTTCGACTAAGAAATTAGTCCATTTTCATTTTTATGATTCGGACCCATTTATAAAATCACTTTACCTTTAACATTCTTTCATGACTTAATCCACTAGGAAGTATACACCATCATACTATCAAGTCTCGTTAATTAAAGATTTATTCGAACATACTAAGTCTTATTGCAAACTATACTTCAGTATTCACCATTCTTATAAGACTTCCATCTTAACAAATCACCCAAATTGTAACTTATTGATATCAATATCATGCTTTAGCTAAGGCTTATGAATCAAATATCATACATACATGATTTGTTCTCCAAGTGTTCATTCGAATGGCATAAACACAATATTACTTACATTATAATATCAAGCATTAAAAGGATTATACAATACATGAAATATATTTCTTATAATAATCAGGTAATGTACCACCATCCTAGGAGTATGCTAGCTAAAAAGGAATTCAATTCTACGTGGATCTTGGATAAGGGCTTGTAAATCATGTCCTTACTTGAATACACATGAGCTTTAATAAACACTGCAATGCATGAATATGAAGTGCATTAGGCTTATATAGCCTAAGTGAGGTAGTGACCAACAAATATAACAAAGTACATAAACATGGATTTCAATAAAATACATAACCAAAATACAATCATATTTAGCACTTGTTAAGAGTGTTTTACTTTTTCTTCTGTAAGCTTTGGAATACTCGAATGCTTCTTAAATCTCCTTTACAAATCCATTGATCTCATTAAAGATCAACTTATAACATTTAAGACTCCCTGAGACTTGTTGAATACACAACAATCCTTCGGATTCCTTGATAACTTATCAATTCATTCGTCCATATTTCGTTTGAATATTTGTTGCCTTAAACAATTGGGGAATTTACTCATTTCTGGTATAGCTTATAAAATATGCTCACCAAGAGCTTTCATTAACAATATTCTCACTAAGAGCTACCAATTACAAGGCTCACCACAAGCTATCAATTATCAGGCTCACCATGAGCTATCAGTTACTAGGCTCACCATGAGCTATCACATAAAATGCTTGATCATAACTCTCTTGAATTCTTTTCTTAGTTATAATTATTCCATGACTTTTATGAATTTGCCTTGGATCACTATTGGTGATGAATAACATTAATCCAAGCGATACTTAGCTCAAAGCACATAGCAAAGGCTAATATCGAAACATATCAATAAACGATGGTAACTTAGTACCATCGAAACATATCAATGGGGCATCTCCGAAGCAATAGCTTGATCAAGAGTACCAAAGGTACTAGAATTTCATTTGATCTTAATAACAAGGGACCGTAGTCCAAGCATAACATGCATCAACCAATATATCCAAGGTCTTCCATTGAAGGCAACTTAGATATGTTATCATAGTATAAGTATTGGGGGTCGTATCTTATTGTACAAGTAACATTGATTGTTATAAATTAAATGTCTTGTAACACCTTTTTAAACTTTTGCTTTTTTAAGCTTATTGATTAGCACTTTCTTAGGTTACAAGTAACCTTGCTTGTTTCCTCATTTCAATAGCTTATAGCATAAGTCAAGTTTTCTTTCTTCTTAACTCTTTAGAATTAGCTACTCAATCTTTCATTGAAATTCTTATTATCATTAATTAGTCATCATTCCAAGCTTTATAACAAGTACTCAACTCATCTCAATATCAAGGAAATTCCATAAACAATCATTCAAGTATAGCAAGGCATTTAAAACATAAGAAATGCAACATCATCAAAGTCTTAACATGAATGCCATGCCATGAATACATTTCACCCAATGTGCTCTACTTGAGCCTTGTATACATGTTTATACAAACTATAAAAACTAAATTCGGTGTGACACTGTGTCACACGAAACCATACAACTACATCACCTGCTTATTCCAAAGTTATGGAATACCTGAACCACTCTCCCATGTTTAAGCTCAATCAAATCTATCTTGAAGCCTTCACAATTAATATAAGTACTTCTCTTTTAAGTTAACCGATCCATGGTTCAAAGAAATGAATCAAGCTAAGCTCAAATTTCCAGCTTCCATGGCAACTCTCCTCTCTTTCTTCTTTCAATCGAAATTTTCAGCCTTGAGGAAGAAGATGACAATTTTGTTATCAATTTTTTCTAGGCTGAGTCATCCTTCCTCACACATGTAAAAACTTTATTTTGACATGTGTACAAGACCATTTCAACTCGTTGTTTATCATGCATGCTTCAAGTTTTGCTTTACCTTCATTTTGGTCCCATTTTGATTTAGTTATGAACTTAATCATTCTAACTATTTGGTCACATCTTAATCAATTAAATAATGAATACCTTATAAATGATTTGTAATCAAGTAATTATTTAAATGTAAGTCAACATTTGTGATATTACAATTCTCTTATGCTAAACGCCTAATATATTACAATTATTGCTTTAAATGTCAAATTTGACAAAGTATTTCTTTACTAGTTAATCTCTAAAAGGGGTAAAATTACTAACAAGATTTTGAGGATATTACAGTTACCCTGAGTGTAAAGACTTGCAACAAAACAATTAACATCTCATACAAATATTGATTAAGCACTGAATTGAATACAATCATGTTTTAGGGACCATTTTGCAATTTTAGCCATTTATAGGGATTTCTTCAATATTTAAGTTAGCAACAATTAATTAGTCATATTACATGCCACTATGCCAAAACTCAGCTCAAAACAAACATCCAAGCTCATTTAATCACATCCACAACATTCAGGGACTGAAACATAAAGAATCATATCTTTTAACAACTTGGTGTTTCGATACATAGAGCATTGTATCGAAACACTCTGTTTCGGAACAAGTCCTAGTGTTTTGGAACACGAGCCCGTATCGAAAAACCCTCTAAATCGTTTTGGTACACCAAATTCCAGTAGCCAAACCTCACGAGCCTATTCCGATACACCATTTCCTGTTTCGAAACTCCATGCCTATTTCAGAGACCCCGTTTCGATACAATCTTAGGCGTATCGAAACACTTGACTTGAAATGTCACTTTTTTGCTGGTTTTTCTCATTTTTAAGCAACCATAAACATCCAAGCATGCTTCAAACTTATATGTAACATATCCAAACATCAATATTCAATCATTCTAAGCATGATCAATATCATTCCATGGAAATTAGCAACATAAGTAAACTATAGGCATGCAACCAAGAAAATAAGTCAAGCAAGATACCGAAATGCATAAACAAGCATAAACCAAATGCCAAAGACCATTTACAAGTCAACATAGGCATCACAAACTTGCCACAAAACAGGGAGCTTCAAACCACACTCCCCCAAAACTTTAAGGCTTCCTCCCATTGCCAATTATTACTAATAGGTAAACGTAAAACCATACTTGAGCTATGTATCACTCCTTGAAATCCTTCTTGCCTCCTTGCTGCCCAAAATATGCTATTTCTCTGCATTGTTGGAAAAAGAGAGCATAAGCAATAATGCCTAGTGAGGGATGCTCAAAACAAACCAACCACAACAATGCATTGTAAACCATTTCTCAAGTGGAAAACGCTATTTCATCATGCTCAATATATCTCATGCTTGAAACCATTTTCAAAGCAAAAACCACATCATTAAAACCACATGTACCATCTATCTCATGCATTAACCATAATGCAAAATCTCAAGGGAAAGCTACTCATGCTTGTTTCTCATAAAGCATTTCTCAAATCATGACATCATATGCAAACTCAATACATAAAATCATTTATAATCAAGGTACATGTAAATCTCATATATTGACATTTTAGCAACATTACTCGGATAAGTTGATAGCTTGATGGAAGATCACATCGTCAAGTCCTTACCTCGGTGGAATCTAACATCACCAAACTCTCACGGCGGTATCTCTCATCGCCACAAAGCTTGATGGAATCTCACATCATCAAGACCTACCGTGGTGGAATCTCTCATCACCACACTCTCACTTCGGAACGGGATGGCAGTACCCGTATTGCCCGAACCGAAGAGCACGTACGAATTTTGTATATTATAATGCACTTCTCATCCTATTGGTCGACCAATTATATCCCGTAATAATAATCTCATCTCATGCCAATATACACTTTTAAGCATCATTTACCTACCGTTTTTCATTGCATAAACATAAACCATTTCTCATCTCATTTCAAAAGCATAAACAATGCATAGTATTTTCTCAACAAGTTCTATCTCTTTGAAATCATAAATCTATCTCATGGGATCGCATAAATCATCAAATCATATCTCAAAACATGCATAAAATAGTAAGTTTGTAACCCCCTCGACTTGGCATGGCCGATAGACCGAACCGAACGGATCACACGAGGAATATTGATGTAAACCGGGAAAGTTTACCTCAATAAACGACCTTTTTATCTTTTTATCTTGACTACATGCATCTTAGGTTCCTAGGTGTTCGTATACAAGCAGTGGATAAGACATCAACACAATTGCAAATTAATTAGAACCAATTAAGGATTAAGGACCATTTTGTAAATTTGATAATTTACAAGGGCTTTCACCAAATTCAAGTTACCAATCTTCAATTAGGTTTATTTCATACTTCCCGGTGAAATTTCAGCTCAAAAAGACATTTACAACTCATTCGATTGCAAGCAATAAAAATAGGGACCAAAATGCAAGAATCAGAACTCAGGACAATTCAAATACAGATCCAACGGTCAAGTGTTTTGATACATGGCTGACAGTTTTGATACGCGGGTCATTTCGAAACCCCTAGAGACACGTTTCGGTACGATGGTTCACAAAGGCAAAATGTTTCGGAACGAGCCTCATTGTTCCGAAACACCAAGGCCATTACATGCCACTGTTCCGAAACAGGTAGGGGCGTTTCGAAACGCCTAGGCCTGCAACTTTCCAAAAAGCTGATTTTAATCAGTTTTACCCTCCGGAATGATCCCGACACATGCCCTAACATACATACAACTTAAATACACATCAATGACCACTTATACGAAGCACAAGCATCATCATAGCATCATTCTCACAAGCTATGGAACTAAAGGCATACTTCCTAAAAGATAAAAGCACCAAAAGGCTAAAATCCAAAAGCAAGCATATACCAAAACTCAAAGGCCATTTACAAGTCCAAAAATGCATCACAAGCTTGCTCAAAACCAGAAATCAACAAATCATTAACATTCAATGCATCGAACATTCCCATTGCCTTTATTACACTAGTCCAAAACCCAAGCGTACATTTAGTCAAAGTCTTCCACCGACCCCCTTGCAAATGCTGCCTTCAAAGCTCAAATTGACTGCATTGATGAAAAAAGAGAGCATAAGCATACGAGCTTAGTGAGGATTGCTCAAACCGAAAACATCATCAATGCACAAAACCATTTTTCACTCTTTTCAAAACCATCAAGCTTTCTTTGACAAAACATGCACTTTAACCTCAAAACCATTGTAACGAACATCATGTAACATGATATTCATAAATCCAGCAATTAAACCATTGCTACTCATAAAACAAGCCTTCCAAGCATAATCACCTTTATGCTAAGCTTAAACCAAAACATGCATCTTTCAAATCATGCATTAACAACATTTTCCATAATGTTTCATTCCATTATATTAGCTCACAAGTGATAAACATCAATATCAAAAACATATATCGGATACATGGATTACGAAAGGTTGTCCCACACCGTTCATACACTCTACCGATATTACAAGGCTCACACACGAGAGCGACCCTCCATCGTTGTGACACCCGTGGTGGAGTATTCGGTACAATCACAACCCCTCAACACCACTCATTGGTAGATGTACAATCCACTAACGAGAGACGGGACAAAACATAAGGTTCGCACTCGGGAGCTACCCTCAACCGTTGCACCCTTAAACAATCCTCAATCGTTAGGGTACTTGAATAGAGTATTCGGTACAATCACAACCCCTCAACATCCAAGGCGACTTGTTTATAGTGCACTCAATCCTATAGCCGACTAAATATATTCGATTTCATTTATAAAACATTTTACACAACATCACTTGCCAATATAATCCATTTCACATGCATACCTCACTGTTTTGATAAAGCATTCATGATAAGCCATAAATCAAGCATTAAACCATGCTTCAAACCTCATGCATCAACACATGTATACAAGGATCACTTACCTAGTGCTTCCTTAAACCACATGTCATCATCAACCTCATTTCACATATTCGAAACATGCTTTAAAACACTAGGTAAATGCAATTAAAACCAAGTGCAATCAAAGGTTCAAAACTAGCACAATCCGAGAGAGAAATTTTGATTTACTTACTTCCAAACTTAATAAAGCGTTTCAAGCTCTTATTAAGTTCCCAAAACCTTCTCTAAAATGTTCCCACGCTGGAAAACCAAATTCCACTCACCGAATCGCGAAACCACGCTTGCCGACGCAACTACCGATCGTCCGGAGCCTCCAAAATCACCTCGTTTGCTTCCAATTACTATCCCATGTTTTCAACACATCAAAACAGAGGTTCAATGCATTAAAATGCATCCAAAACTCCAGCACACACAAGAAATCCCGCAGCCCTGCTCTAAAGCACCAAAACACCCATCCGAAAACTCAATCGATTGACCTCAAACCTCAGCCCAACCATTACCCAACTCATCCAACACATTCTAAGCATCAATCAACATCCAAAAATAACCTAAAACCAACCTTATACCTCCAGCAACTCGAATTCCTAAAAAATACCTCAAAAACTCACCCAAAACACTTCAAAAACTAGGGATCTCAAGGATTTCAGGATTTATATGATTAAGACTACACTTAAACACCAAAAACCTTTCAAAACTCATTTAGAAACAATCTCAAACCGGCCAAATCAATCAAAGTCCGAAAATCACATTTTAAACTAATTTTTCATCAAGATTTCAAGAGTTTATCAAACTAAACACAAAACCTCAATCAAAGTCAGTATTAAAGAGTCAAAGATATTTGGAATTTCATTAAAGAACTTAGATTAGAGGGATAACATGAAAATTACCTCCAATCCTTGCTTCTCCTCTAATTTGACAAGATTTGCTTGAAGAAACTTGAAGGAAAAAGGAAGAAATTAATGGAGAAAGATAGAAATCAAGAGAGGATTTGAGAGAAAAGAAAATCTGGAGATTTGAGAGAAAATGAGAAGTGTTTGGCTAAAGTGAAAGCGAGGAATGAAAATGATCGTGAAAAAAACTTTTTAATCGATTAACAAACTTTTTAATTAAACCAAATTAAAAGCTTTTTTAATTTTTAATAACATTTAAAACACATGCCAAATTAGAGAAAAATCATAATTTCCAAGTAGCTCCCTAAAGATACTAAGATTTTGACTCTTCTTGAAAAACACATTTTTTCAACTTTTAAATCGTTACATTTTGGTCACTATCCAAAATGTACACTTTAGAAAATCTGTTTTGTAAAATTGATTTGGCCAACCTCTTAAACATCATTTTAGAGGATTTTAGGAATTTATTATAATATTTTTATCCTATCCCGAACCTCGATCTCCCTAAACCACCTTTTAACAGTTCGAACAACCGACACCGGTTCCACCAACCTAACCCGACTCGCCAAAACATCTAAGCCCGAAATCGAGCGTTAGAAAGTTTAATTCTATCTTCAAAACACGAGCATGATCACATAAAACAATGGGATAAAACCAAGAAACGAGAGCGAACCATCTCATACTTATTTCCGAGCATAAATTAGCGTTTCAAACTTAATCTAAACCCCTAACCTTGCTTTCAAACCTTTGAAAAGCTTTTAAACCAATTCCACTCACCGACAACGCCTCGCTTGTTTTGCCGAAGCGTAATCAAGCTTCTAGATTAACCACAACTCCTTCCGAAGCTAATGAAACATCATCCCCTGCTTCCAACCAAAGCAAAATAGAGAATTAGTGCACCACATTGCACCAAAATCCCCAGCAACACAACATTTCAACTTCTATCCACAATCGCCAAGCAATTGGCATCCGAAAACATCGATGAAACCTCTCTAATAAATCTCCAGCCGTTACTCAGTGAGATTAACATCTAAACCACATCGATTTACATCTAAAAACATCATATCAATACCAAAGAACCTTCAGCTATCAATTAACCACACAAACATCCCATAATCTCAAAGATTTCAATCAAGAAATCAAGCAATCTAACTAGTTTCGGGTTTCCATTTCTAAAACCATTAAATCAACATTCCAACACATCATAATCATGATTAAATCTCATTATAAACTCATCAAAATCAATTCGAAACAAAGATCTCTTGATTAAACCCATCAAACATCAATTAAATCCATTTTCCACAAACATAATCTCAAAACCCAATAGAAAACACTCATAGAAGACCAAAAACTTGGGAATTTCAATAAAGAATTTATCATTAGAGGAGAAAAACGAAATTACCTCTAATGTTAGCTTTTTCCTCCAATTGAATAGATTTTCACGAGGAAATCAAAGATACAAACATAAGATTTTGATAGTAAATCGATAGGAAATCATTTAGTATGAAAAGATAAATCAAATCCAATGTTAACCTTAAATCTTTGAAGAGGAAAACAATGTTTGGCTGAAGAGAATTTGAGAGAAAATGATAGAGAGAAAGTTAGTTACATAAAATGTATTTTTTAGAAAATAAAGGCTATTTAGCCTTTTTTTTCAACTCTTTTTATTTATTAAAACCATCTTAAAATAAATCAATTAAGAGGAAAAAGGCTGAATTAGACCTTTGGTCAATTACTCCTTAAAGATTCAAAGTTATGGTCTTTTACAATTTAGTCACTTGAAAACGGTTTTCAAAAATCGCATTTTAGGCACCAAATCTAAAATGTCGTTCTTCCAAAACTCATTTTCAAAAATTGGTTCCACAAAAATCATATATTTATAAAATAATGATTTTTAACCATTTCCCCATATATTTTATCTCGTTTAAAAACCATTTATTCCAAATTATTCCCGAAACTAGTCTAGATTATCAAAATCGGTTCAACCGAACCCTCTAGCCAAACTCGGCTAACTTCTAGGCCCAAAATCGGGGCGTTACATAACTTGATTGAGTAAGACAAAAAATGCATGGTCATGCTAGAATAAGCTGATACGAGATATCATAAACTATTCATTTATAATAGTCTACACAAGATATTAAGAAATATTAGATGGACTATATAAGTGTGACTATTTCATGACTTGTGTCCATCTAGATATAAAGGAAAAAGGATGTAATACATGAAAAGAGTTTATCACGAAGAAGTTATGTTGAATCATGACTTCTTGTAACTTAGGTGACAATGACACATTGCTAGATGTCACCCATTGTCTGTAATGTTAGAGTTGTTCCAATATTTACAACTAGTGTTACAAGAACTTACAAGGTCACACCTACGGTTAAAACGAGTAGATATTAAACGAATTATATATGTACAAATTTGTTGTACATGAATTTAGTTAAATTAATATATATATATATATATATATAATTTAACTACTAGATCAATATTAAAAGAAAAATAATTACTATAATTGTAACTCTTTTAATATATAAATAATATAACTCAATTTATTTTTGGATAATTTGTGAAGTTCCATTATCTAAGAAGCACAAAGTGCTACAAATTACAGAAAGAATAAGGGGGGAAATCAAAGGATGATTCCCCAATCCCTGCACAACTGGTCATTTATATTATCACTATCTATTATAGCTTTTCCCTGTAATCTGTCTTTAACAATATTCTTTACAATGTCAAAAATTTCTAACTCAATACGAGCATCACCCCTAAAAGTTCTTCAAATTCTTTCTTTCCAGATAGTGTAGACATATGCACTCCATGCAATTTTAAGCATAATGGCAATTAGTGATTTTCCTTTGAAGGCAAAGCATCCCAAAAAAGTTCATGGTTCCAGTCCTGCATGTTTCTGGTAATCCTGCACATCATGAAAAACCTGGTCCAAATATTTCTAGAAAAGGAGCAAGAGGCAAAAATATGTTCCATGGTCTCTTCATGCAACCCACATAACACACTTTTGTTGTTAGTAACAATATCAAATCTTACTAACCGGTCCCTTGTAGGGAGCCTATTGAGGATAGCCATCCATTATGACAATGGCATGCTTAGGTATGTAAAAGGAGAATCATACCAATTTATGCCATTGAACGTTTTCTCTTTTATCACGCAGCTCCTACCAAAGTCGTTTAGTGCTAACCGGACTCAAGTTATTCGATAGTGGAGAAACAACATCTCTCAGATTGAGGATCTTAGTCAATATTTAGATATTGGAATCCTTATTAAAGTTGAATTGGGATTACATATATATAATGAAATCCAAATTAGGATTATATATATTAATATATAGATATTGGGATCTTTATTAAGTTGAATTGGGATTATATATATATATATATAAGATCCTCTTACACTATGTAAAAACTTTTTTTGGACCATTAGATGAAGGTAAATGGATGGTTGAGATTAACACTAGAAAAATGTGAAGATTATCATTGAAAAAATATATAAGGATATAATCTTAGCCATTTATTACCGTCATCCAACAGTCCAAAAAATGTGTAAAAGTTATTGAGTTTTACATTGTGTAGCTGGATCCTAACTCATGAAATCCTAATTAAAGTTGAATTAAGATTACTTATATTAGTAAATATATATTGAAATCCTAATCATGTTAAATTAGGGTTATATATATTAATATATATTTAATTCCTAATATGAGTTGAATTAGGATTACAAAGGCTATATAAAGACATGGCAGATTTAGCAGTCATGAATGCTTTTTCGAAAAACCCTCTAAATAGTTTAAAGAGTTTTATTTGCTCGTTCCAACTGGGTGAACTAAGTAGAGGTCAGAGCATTATCGTTGCAGCTTAGGAATCAACATCGTGGAATCGTGATTGGATCTTTATCTTCTCCAATTTCAGAATTTCAGATTTTAAATAGGTAATTCTTCACTCCTATTCACCCCGATTCATTCCTCGTACATGGATCTCTAGAGGTGATCACCGAATAATTTTTTCATTGTGCCATGGGGTGTACCGACGTATCCCTACAGTGGTATGAGATCCACTTGTATGATACATATTCAAGTTTTAATTACTTGGGTGATTCAATTGTATGAGATACATGTTATTTTTTGATTTATTTGGCAAATATATGATATTTATATGAACAAATCGATTCAATCACGATTAACATTGATGATTAAGTGTTAACCATTAGGATCATTGTCATCAGGGTTTGAAATATTATGTGTTAATTGTTAACATAATTAATATGAAGTTTTAGGGTTGATACCATTCTGTACAAGAACAAAAGTTGTTCCAAACGAAAAAAAAACCTTAGGGATTAAAAATCCTAAATACACGAATCTGTTGATTAAACTTGTCAAATCGTGAGGGTTTCCCATAAGAACTATAAGTGCAATTTTAAGTTTTTCCCTTCAAACCTACATAGGCAACAAAGGTCATAGGCACATATCGATAATTTTTAATAATCAAGATAAAACTTGTGTATATTATGTTTGATATGCACTGTGTTTGAAATGCATGGTTATATCCCAAATAGCCCATTTAGTATGATTACAAGGTTTTCTAAATACAACACGTGTGTCGTGCCTCTCTCTACTTCTATTGAGATGATCAAACAATGACAAATTAACCAAAAGGGGGTGAATTGGATATTTAAAAAGAAATGAATCAAATTGGTAAAATAAAAATGAAGACAAGACAATTTAGAGTGGTTCGAGCTTAGAAGAAGCTCTACATCCACTACCCTAGCTCCCATTAAGGATTTTCAACTGATTCACTACTGAATTCTTCCCCTTTTCTAGTGTAACAACCCAATTTTGGGCTTAGAAGTTTTGGGTCTGAACTGGACCGGTCTAATTTTCGGTTCGAATATAAAAGGTGGTTTTAAGGAAAGCGTAGTTCGGGATGCATTAAAAATATGGAAAAATATCTAAAAATACTCTTTTAATATATATAAGAGAGTGGTGAAATCAATTTTACAAAATGGGGTTTGGAAATATGACATTTTGAGTTAGTGATTAAAAAGTAATTTTTGAAAAGTTCGTGACTGTTTTAAAAGGATTGAAACTTTGAATCTTTAAGGAGCTAATTTACCCAAGGGAGGATTTCTCCAGATTTTTCTTGATTTTTAAGATTTATTTAATGTTTAATTAATAAAAAGAAAAGAGGGAAAAAGATATTTTTAGTTTCATAACTAACTTTTACCAAAATTTTCCCATTTCATTTTCTCTCAAAATTCCCTCAGCCAAACACATTTCCACAGCAACTTTTCCTTTGATTTTCAAACATAAAGTTGAGATTTCAATTCCTAAATGATTCCTAATCATTTCTACATCAAATCCTCACCATTTGCTTAATAAATTTTCAAGGATTTTGGCTCTAAACAAGGAGAAATCCACATTTAGAGGTATGAACGTCCTTCTCCTCTAAATACTCAGTTCTTTACTGAAATTCCCAAGTTCTCAATCCTTAAATTGAGTTTTATTAAAGGTTTTAATGTTGTGATCTTGATTTTGGCTTAAAATGCAAGATTTAGATTTAATTTTGAAGAAATTCGTAATAGATGATTGGGCTCTGTTTTGAGATGTCTTTTTGATGTATTTTGGATGTCTAAATGATGTGAAATAGAGGTTTAATCAATGCAATCCCGAATAGGTTGATTTTCCTAAGTTTTTACTTGTGAAAATGGTGGTTTTTGGGGTGATCTTGGTGTTTTGTTAATGCTGGAGGTATAAGGACGAGTTTGGGTTCATTTTGGATGTTAATTGATGTTTAAAAATGGTTAGAAGTGATGGATCTTGGCTGGGTTAAGTTTTGGAAGAGTTTGGAGGTGTTTTCGGTTGTGTTTGGTAGCCGAAATGTTGGATTTTTGTAGAGCACCGAGTTGAGTTGTGTTGCTGGTGTTTTTAATGCATGATGATGCATTAATCCTCTGTTGTTATGTGTTTAAAACATGGGAGAATGAATCGGAAGCAATAGAGGTAGCGTTGGAGGGTTTCGGATGCTTGGAAGGCTTGTAGGCAAGCTTAGTTTTGTGTATCGGTGAGTGAAGTTGGGGTTTTCAGCTTTAAAACCAATGTTTGAAGGTTTTGGGAGCTTAGTTTAAGTCTAAGCAACTTAGCTAAGCTCAAGAGTAAGTAAATGGAATTTCTCTCTTGGTTTGTGTTATGAATTGGTTTTTAATGCACTTGAGATGGTTGGATGCAATGTATGTGATTTGCATGTTTAAATTCTGTTTTGAAAGCATGTTTTAGCATGGTTTAATGCTGGTTTTGAAACTCATGTGTTGAAGGATGCTCAAGGTAAGAGATCCTTGGTTTTGTACTTTGGAATTGTGGAATTGATGCATAGTGTTGCATGTTGTTTAATGGCTTTGTTTAATGCTTTAAAACAGTGAATTGATGATGGTAATTGATGGTATTGGCAAGTGATGTAAGTGGTTGTTGGTTACTTTAATCGAATATAGTTAGCCGACTATAGGATTGGGTGCACCGTGAATTGAGTCGCCTTGGATGTCGAGGGGTTGTAATGGTACCGTAAACTCCATCCGAGAATCCTAGTGATTGAGGAAATTGGTGTCACCACGATGGAGGATGGCTCTCGTGGGTGGGCTTTGTTAAGTGCCACCACGATGGAGGATGGCTCTCGTGGGTGGGCTTTGTTAAGTGCCACCACGATGGAGGATGGCTCTCGTGGGTGGGCTTGGTTAAGTGCCACCACGATGGAGGATGGCTCTCGTGGGTGAACCTTGTTAAATGTCACCATGATGGAGGATGGCTCTCGTGGGTGGACTTTGTTAAGCGTCACAACGGTGGAGGGTTGCTCCCGTGTGTGAGCTTGGTTAAGGTGATTACAATGGTTCTGGTAGCTTCCATCTGTAAGCCTTGTGATGTGTCCCGGCTCTCGCTAGTGTGTTATACAACTTCCGATGAGTGATGTTGAGGGGTTGTGATTGTACCGTTAAACTCCATCACAGGTGTTGAGGGGGTTGTGATTGTACCGGTAAACTCCACCTTGTGTTGTTCGGTTGTGTGTATGAAGCGTGTGGGACAACGCTTGTAATCCGCATATCCGATTATGTCTTGTGTTGTGATGGTTTGTGAATTATCACTTGGAAGCCAATATAATGTTCTTGAATGAAATGAAGCATGAGATGATTGAAAGGATGCAAGGTTTCATGGGAAGTGTGTGATGTTCTAAGAGTGCATGTATTACTTGTTAACTTGTACAAGTGCTTATCTTATATTGAGAATGGTGCATATGTGCATGGGAATCTCTTTAGTGCATTGAAGTCTTGTGAGGACTTGTTTTAAAAGGCATGTAGTGCAATGTTGTTTTTGGTAGTTCATGTGTTTTGCATTTGTTGAATGCCTGAGATAGCTAGAAGGAACCAATGGTTTTCGAAAGGTTTTGCTTTGAAATGGCCATCAAGCATATGGAAAGTATATTGTGAAGTGGAAGTGTTTTCCAAGGAATTTGAGTTTAGCCTTGCATGTGGTGTTTATGCATGGAAAGGTTTAAATAATGGTTTTTGCAAGAATGTGTTTTGGGGTAAATTGTTTAGCTTTTCTAAGCTAAAGGTTGGTTTTCATGTTGAGCAAGACATGGTTTAAAGCATGATGTTTCAAAAGAGGTTTTTCAACCAATGCTTGATTTATTGATTTACAACTACTTTTAGAAGGGGTTTTATGATTCGCTGCATTGATGGTGTTTTGGTTTTGAGCATTCCTCACTATGCATTATGTGCTTACGCTTCTTTTTATCCATCAATGCAGATAATTGAAGTTGGGACAACAAGAAGCAAGGGATTCAAGGAGAGCTGCACTTGAGAAGTATGTCTCGGTTAATAGCTATAGATAATAAAGGCAATGGGGGGAGAGTCTTTTATATTGATGTGTAATGAGATTGTGTATGCCGGACAAGTTTGGTTTATGATTTGAGCTATGTGGTTTAACGCTTGCAACGTTTGAATCTTCTTATTCATAAGTCGTTATGCTATGCTTCTTGTTTTAAAAGCATGATTAAGTGTTGGATGTGTTGAAAGAGTTGGTGCACCTAGGGGTTGTTTTGTATCTAGATTTTAATGCAATTTGGTAGTTATGATGCTTGGCATGTTGTTGATTTGTTGAGGATTGATTAGAGTATGTTCGATGGTGTTTAGACGAGTTAAAACAGGCTTTTCTACTATTTCTGGGCAGGGTGTTTCGAAACACCCTTGCCTGTTTCGAAACATGTGCTTGATTTGGCCTGGGTGTTTCGAAACAGGTAGAGGTGTTTCGAAACACTTTGGCTACTGCCAAGCCCCGTTTCTGAATGGTCTGTTCCCGTTTCGAAACACTTGACCGTTGGACACTG
This sequence comes from Hibiscus trionum, assembly GCA_030270665.1. Classification (NCBI taxonomy): domain Eukaryota; kingdom Viridiplantae; phylum Streptophyta; class Magnoliopsida; order Malvales; family Malvaceae; genus Hibiscus; species Hibiscus trionum. The sequence continues at coordinate 9,696,521 of BSYR01000053.1, forward strand.
ATTTGAATGGTTTTGAAGTTTGCAAGCTTTACGTTTTAGTCCTGATTTTTGTATGTGCAATTGCTTGAGTTCGAGATGTTCGTTTAAGGTGAAATTTGGCAGAGAGGCATGAAACATGACTACTTTCATAATGGTAAAAAAATTGGTAAAGTCCTCTTAATTTCCAGAATTTACAAATTGGTCCCTAAATTCGTATGTTGTGCAATTGAGTCCCTTATTGTTTTCCGATTGCTGTGATTTTTGAGTATGCTTATCTCAAGAGTATGCCTAGGTTTAATGTGCATCTAGAAAAGTTTAAAAAGAAAAAAAGGGTCGTTAATCAAGGTTGACTTTCGGGTTGACTTTGGTTTTCCCCGTGTAATCTTCGTAGTTCGGGTCAACCGTCTAGGCCGGGCTAAGGGGGTTACATCTAGGCTTAGGAGGAAACCGTTACAACGAACAAAGCTTTCTACCCAAAGCTTGATCAAAGTTTACTCTTACAAGAAAGATTGTTGACAAATGAAAATAAACCTCACAAGGTAAGATATTTGCCCCAAATTATAGGTTCTCTCAACCCAAATTGATTAAAGATGAATACAACAAAAATCACTCAATTTGGTGCAAGGGTTTGACTCTAATAGCTCAATAATGGATTATATTTTTGCTTTGTTGTTGTGCACTTGTTTAATAGTTGTTATTTTAGCTTTAATGGCTTGCTTTTATACCCCTTCATTGAATTCTAGCCGTTTGGGTGGTTGACATCATCAATAGAGCCGTTGGGCTCTCTTTTTCGCACCATAAATACAGTTTTACAACACCCCGTATCGGTACTCTCGGGCCTGTATCGATACTTGTCTGAAAATAGAAAGAACCGTTGTGTGTAATAAAGGGGTCGTATCAAAACGCCAGATGGCATATCGAAACGATTATGAGCCGTATCGAAATGAATATAGGCCGTATCGAAATGGTGTTTCTCACATTTGAATATGCCAAATTGCGTATCGAGACACCTAAGGGGTGTATCGAAACAGGTAACAAATTTTCAAATATTTCAGATTCAAATAATTGACAAGTAACGACTATATCATTAAATGCTCAGATTTGAAAAATCTTAACCCCGTATTGATACAGTGAAGGCCGTATCAAAACGCTGTTCAAAAACTAAATTCCCAAATGAAGGCCGTATCGAAACTGATGAAGCCGTATCGAAACGCCTGTATTGAAATAGGAATTTCTGTATCGAAATGGAAATTTCCAGTAAGATCTTAAGTTCAAGCCGTATAGAAACCCAAAAAACATTAACCAAAACTTGAGGTTCAATTTGAATCTTCTTCCCATTTATGTAGGATTCTATAGCAATCACTTGAGAGCGATCGACATTGGAAATGCACTGGGTGTTGACATAAAAGAGAAGGACCATGTTGCGGTACAAAATCCCAGTTAAGCTAAAAAAGGTCATGAAATTCCAACACTAATAAATAAAGATATCAGAATTTAAAATGTTCAGAATCTAAAAAGGGTATAGAAGTGACACGCTCACGTAGGATTTGGTGATCTTGGAAAAGTTTGAAGTTGTTGTGGGCGTCATTAGTTCTAAGACTCTTTTGAAAAAGGAGGGTGAGGTTAGGATGAGCTTCTTATTTATTGATGTTTGAACTTTCCCCAGCCTCATCAGTTTTTGCCCTCTTTCTAGGACCCATATTCAAAATCTGAAAACAAATCAAGGTACAAAATACATGTATGCATAAATCAACCGAATTCAATTCAATAGAAAATCCAATATTCAAGGTATTTATAAAAAAGCTATACAATATAGTTTTAAAACATATACAAATATAAAAAGAATTTTTGGAAAAAAGAATTTTTAAAAACAATGTAGAAAAATATACGATATATTTTTATATTCGAATAAAAAATTTTCCAGTTTGAAATAATTTTTGCAAAATATTCAAAACCCATACTATATGTATATTGTATATACAAAAATTACTTAAAAAAATATAGAATTTGAAACGAAATTGAAAAGAAAAAGAAAAGAGTTTTATACCTTGATATGGGATTATGGATGAATGGATGGATGATAATGCACCAAATTGATGAACTTGCTTAGACTTGATTTGATAATCAAAAGCCCTCAAAGATTTGAATTTAATGAAAAGTTATTTTAAGTTGGAAACCCCTTTAATGACTCATTTAAGCTGTCGCAACTATGCGTTTCAATATGCCACGTGATGTATCGAAATAGGTGTACCGGTACGCTTCAAATTCATACTGAAAACGAGTCCGTATCGGTACGGGTATAAACCGTACCGAAACATGACCAATGCTCGTATCGAAATGCTTCCTAGCCGTTTCGATACAGATTTTTCCAAAAACAAGTTTGGGTATCTTTCCAAGAGCCCGTATCGAAACGCCTTTACCCGTTTCGATACACATGTGCCAGAAAATGCATTTTGGGCAACAAGGAGCTCAAACATTTGATTTCAATCGAATCTAAATGCATGCGTAAGATGTATGAGCAACATGTATGGACTAAAGACAGACACATACACCCCCTAGCAACAAGCATAGATGCATCAAGGAGCAAAATCACATAAGCATGGCAATCACATAAATTCAAGCAAAACTTTGACCTTAAGAGGCTCTAAAGGTTCAAGGAAGGCTGGTTAGACCTAACTCTCTCCTAAGAGTCCAAAAATGCTATTTGTCTAGAGGTTTGGTAAAGATGTCCGCTAATTGGTTCAAGGTGTCAACATACTCTAGAACTACATCTTTCTTCAAGACATGATCCCCAATGAAATGATGTCTTATCTCTATGTGCTTGGTTCTAGAATGTTGGTTGGGATTCTTAGTGAGATAAATGGCACTAGTGTTATCACACCTAAGGGATATGGTACCTAAATCAACTCCATAATCTAGAAGTTGTTGCTTTATCCAAAGGACTTGAGAACAACAACTTTCGGTCGATATATACTCCGCTTCGGTGGTAGATAAGGCTACACTATTTTGTTTCTTAGAGAACCAAAGTATTATCATACTACATAGGAATTGACAAGTTCCGGAGGTACTCTTTCTATATATCTTACATCCCCCATAATCTGCATCCGAGAAGGCATGTAAGTCAAAGGATGAGTCCCTCGGATACCATAGATCTAAACAAGGTGTGTCTCTAAGGTATCTAAAGATTCTCTTAACGGCTATAAGGTGTGATTCTCTTGGACTAGCTTGGAACCTAGCACACAAGCAAACACTGAGCATAATGTTGGGTCTACTTGCGGTAAGGTAAAGCAAATAGCCAATCATAGAATGATAAAGCTTTAATTCAACACACTTACCTCCTTCATATTTGTCAAGCTTAATAGAAGAGCTCATTGGAGTGGCTTGAGGCTTCACATTCTCCACCCAAACTTCTTGAGCATGTCCTTGATGTACTTGGCTTGATTGATGAAGATGCTATACTTCCTTTATTTTATTTGGAGTCTCAAAAAGAATGAGAGCTCTCCCATCATGCTCATCTCAAACTTACCTTGCATTAACTTAGCAAACTCTTGGCAAAATAACTCATTAGTAGAACCAAAGATAATATCATTAACATAAATTTGAACTACTAAGATGTCTTTTCCATTTCATTTAATGAAAAGTGTAGTGTCCACCTTGCATTTTTCAACCAAAAGTTTGAAAGTCTTTCATACCAAGCTCTAGGAGCTTGTTTCAAACCATATAAAGCTTTAGTTAGTTTAAAAACATGGTTTGTAAAATTTAGATCTTTAAAACTGGGTGGTTGTTCAACATACACTTCTTCATTTATAAAACCATTTAAAAACGCGCTTTTGACATCCATTTGAAAAAGCTTGAATTCGTTAAAGCATGCAAATGAAAGAAGCATCCTAATTACTTCCATCCTTGCTACGAGTGCATAGGTTTCATCAAAATCAATTACCTCTTCTTGAGTGTAACCTTGAGCAACAAGCCTAGCCTTGTTCCTCACTATGCTACCACTCTCATCTAGTTTGTTTCTAAAAACCCATTTAGTCCCTATAGAAGATTTATTACTAGGCCTACCAACTAATGTCCAAACTTTACTCCTCTCATATTGATTTAGTTCTTCTTGTATGGTCAATATCCTAAAATCATCTTTTAATGCTTCTTTGATATTTTTAGTCTCTATGCTTGAAATGAATGCAACATTATTCATTACTCTAAGAGAGGATCTAGTGGTTACCCCTTTGGATGGATCACCCAAAATCTCACCACCTTTGACATAGTTGAACTCCCTTGGGTAGCTCACTTCCTTTTCCTCTAGAGTCATGTCTTTCGTGGCTTCTAGAGGTGGATCTTGTGCTTCTTCTTCCTTGGTTGGAAACTCATCCACTTTTGATGATTGTCCACCATCATTAGCTTCAATGATTCCTACATCATTATCATCACAAGAATCCTTCCTCGGAAGGAGGTTATCATAAAAAACCACATGAATTGACTCTTTCACAACTAAAGTTCTTTTGTTAAATACTCGATAGGCTTTAGAGTGTAAAGAGTACCCTAAGAAAATAGCTTCATCACTTTTTGCATCAAATTTACCTAAATTATATTTTTCATTATTTAAAACAAAACACTTACATCCAAAAGGATGAAAATAAATAATGTTAGGCTTCTTGGATTTTACAATCTCATAAGGAGTTTTCTTTAAAAGTGGCCTAATCATTACTCGATTTATAATATAGCAAGAAGTGTTTGTGACTTCCGCCCAAAAATACTTAGGTAAATTGTTTTCACAAAGCATGGTTCTAGCCATTTCTTCTAAAGTTTGATTTTCCTCTCAACTACCTCAATTTTTTGAGGAGTGCGAGGTGCGGAAAAATTATGGCTTATACAATTTGTGTTATAAAAATCCTCAAATCCTAAGTTTTGAAATTCGGTTCCATGGTCACTTCTAATGTGTGAAATTTGTTGACCAAGGTCATTTTGAGTGGTTTTTGAAAATGTGATGAACTTTATAAAGCCTCATCCTTAGTACTTAAAAAGAGAACCCAAGTGTATCTAGAGAAGTCATCTACTAAGACAAATGTATATGATTTTCCACCCAAGCTCATAGTCCTAATTGGCCCAAAAAGATCCATATGGATCAATTGCAATACCCTGCTAGTAGACACATCATTGATAGGTTTAAATGAAATTCATTTGTGTTTACCCTTAGCACAAGCATCAAAAATTTTATCTAAGGAAAATTTTTATCTTGGGTAAACCTCTTATTAGATTTTGGGAAACTAATTTCTTTAAAACACTCATGCTAGCATGTCCTAGTTTCCTATGCCATAACCATGCATCATGTTCACATTTAGCTACAAAGCATGCATTGGAAACATGTATGTCATCTAAATGCACCATATATATATATATATATATATATATATATATATATATATATATATATATTACCTATGTGATGAGCTATGAGCATTATCTTATTAGTTTCAATGTTCATAATTTTGCACCCATTAACATAAAAAAGAACATTAAAATTCTTATCGCATAATTGACTAATACTCAACAAATTATGTTTTAGACCATTTACATATAATACATTTTCAATGAGTATGGAAGAGTGATTACCAATGGAGCCTATTCCTTCAATATGACCTTTGGAGTTGTCACAAAAAGTTACTACTCCACCACTTTTAGGCTTTAGTTCCAAGAATCTACTCTTGTCACCGGTCAGGTCTCTTGAGCATCCATTATCAAGGTACCATGTGTTTTGACTTGAAGCTTTGGCCTTGTAGCAATGCTCACCCAACAAACAAAGAGTTAAGTCTTGATTTTTGGTACCCAAATCATTTTGGGTCCATGAGTGTTAGCTCCCAAAAACTTGGTTTCCTTAGGAATCCAAGAGGAAATAACATTAACATTATTAGAAATGATTAGTTCATTAGGAACCCAAACACTCCTAATCCTCTTACCTCTAGAGGGCCTTTGGAAGCCTCTTTGTTTAAGGTGATTAAAGTTTCTCTTCACACACTGGATTTTTGAAGAACTTTCTTTTTCAAACTTAGATCTCCCAATATTGCTTAGAGAAGCTTTAAGATCATTCACCTCTTTTTGGTGATGATCACTAATCTCAGAAAGAAGGTTGTTTAAATCAATATTTTCTTTTTCAAAATATGTCAAATTGTCTTTTAAAGCACAAACCTTCTTTTCAAGATCAAAATTGGTTTTAGATAAGGAATCATTTTGTGTTTTCAATTCAACAATAATTTTCTTGTTTTTCAAAATTGATGCCTTATATTTCTCAACCAATTCATCATATACCTTATGTAACTCATCATATGCTTCTTGAAGCTCATCATATGTAAAATCAAAGTTAGATGAGTTAGAGGTTACCTTAGGATCCTCCTTCAAGGCCATGAGGCAAAGGTTGACAACTTCTTGCTCCTATTCATCGAATGATTCCTTATAACTCCAAGTAGCAACGTTGGCCTTGAACTTCTTCTTCTTCCCAAAGTTCTTCCTTTTGAGTTGGGGGCAATCGTTTCGTATATGCCCCGGTTTCTTGCACTCATAGCAAATGGGTTGATCCTTCTCTTCCTTCCTGTTCTTGTTCTTGAAATCTCCTTTTCAAATGAACTTTTTACCTCTATTGGACTTAATGAATCGAGTGAATCTTTTGGCCAACATGACCATTTCCTCGTCTTCCTCCTCGCTTGAATCACTCTCTTCTTGTGAGGCTTTGAGAGCAATTCCTATCTTTTTCTTCTCCATTCTTTTCTATTCTCTCTTCTTTTCTTCTTCTCTTCATTGCTTCATAATCTCATGAGTAAGAAGCGACCCCACTAATGCATCAAGCTTCAATGTCTTCAAATCTTTAGCCTCAAAGATGGCGGTCCTTTTCCCATCCCATGATTCGGGAAGAGAATAGAGAAGTTTTTGGACTAGCTTGTCTTCGGGAATGATTTCATCGAAGCCCTTTAGACTATTGACTATGACAGAGAATCGATCGAACATTTGAGTGACACTTTCATCGGGCTCCATCTTAAAATTTTTGTAGCTTAGATTAAGTATTCCAATCTTGGTCTCTTTCACGTCATTGGTGCCCTCATAGGTGGTCGCTAGCTTGTCCCACACCTCCTTTGCGCTTGTACACGAAGACATCTTCGAGTGCATGTCCGGTCCAAGAGCACAAAAGAGCATGTACAATGCTTTGTCGTTGATTTGAAGCTTCTTCTGATCCTCATCTGACATCTCAACCTTGGACTTTGGAACGAGTCAACCTTCTTCATTTCTCTTCATCAGAATTGCTGGACCATCTTCAACTACATCCCATAAGAGGTAGTGATTAGACTTGATGAAGAGCCTCATCCTATTTTTCCAATATAGGTAGTTATCCCCATTAAAATAGGGACGTATGGTGACCTATTGTGACTCGTACTGTAACACCCGGGTTTTGGGGTCGGGAGTTGAGTGTGTGTGAGTCGGGTTTGAGTCGTTAGACTCGGTTTAATTAAAAGATGCTTTGGTTTTATTTTAAAAAGATTTGAATTTTAGTAATGGCAGTTTTGTAAATTTTAAAAGAAGGAAAACAAGATGAGTAAAAGAATGCTTTTTGAAAGCTTTGATCATCTTCTTCACTTCACCATTTTCATTCACGTCAAAAACCCCAAACCTCCCATAGTCACTATTCCATCAAGGCTCTTCATCATATCAAGCGATTTCAACGAGGCAAACAAGTTTTTGACTTCTTTTCTCTATTCTGAACATTTCCATGGTTTTAGATTCTTAAAAGAACAATAGTTTTAGTTTTCAAGTTTCAAGTTTTTAAAGGAAAAGGAATAAGGTTTAAGGGTTTTTCGTTTAGCTCTTGACTTGATAAGTTTATTTATGTTCTAATTTGGTCATTAGATGCATTATAACTTAAAATGGTGGGTTTTTGTCAAAAATCCCGAAATGGGTTTTTGGGGGCATTTTAAAGGTGTCAAAACTTGTGTTTTTGGAGGGGTTTTGTGTAAGGTGGTTGGGTTGATGTTATGGTGATGTTAGAGAGGTGTTTTGAAGGTCTTTAAGGGTATTTTGGGTGTTGGAATTTGTATTTTTGGCTTAAAGTTGTTTAGAAGTGGGTTATGGTTGAAATCTGAGTAGTGACAGTGTATTGTGGATGTTTTGTGTAGTAATGCATTGTTTTTGATTGATTAGAATCAAGGGGAAACGTTGGAGAAGGTTCGGGCACGATTTCGGAAGTTGTGGAGACTTGATTCGACTTTTCTTGGTTTGCTTAAGGAAGTGTGGTGAGTGGAATCTTTCAAATTGGTTTAAATTGGTTCAAGTGTATGGTTGAGGAGTTGGATTGATCTTTGTAGGCCAATCCAAGGTAGAGGTTAAGTTGGTAGCTTGACTTCTTGTATGTTTTATGAGCTTTGCTAAATATGCTTGATATAAACTTGTAAAGCAAGTGTTGATTATGTATGTGTTATATACATTGATGTGTGTGATGATTGATATATGGATATGCATGATGGACTGTCATGGTGACTTAATAGTATGATTGGCACTAGTTAAATTACCAGGTATAAATGATCGATCATTAGGATGAGAGTGTGCACACGGTTGAGTCAAATTCGCGTGTGGCCTTGGTGGCGTAAAGTCATCAAGGAGGAGTACGGTGATGTAATATTCCACCGGAAATTTTATATTATTACGTGATGATGAGTGGAATCCCATCCGTAGGGCATGTGATGATGAGTGTAATCCCATCCATGCAAGGTCCGGTGATGAGTGTAATCCCACCGAAGGTAACATTGTTGTTGAGTACATTGGAGGTGAAAGCCCCAACGGAAGTTATCCGCATATCCGAGTAAACTAATAGTTGCCAATATACTTGTTCATGCGGTTTTGTTGTTAAGATAATTGATATATCTTGTTGAGCATAACATGAGGTAAGATGCCATGTTAATGCATTCATGTGATGTTAGCTTGATGCTTTGTTGATGCTTATGTATGCATGTGTGTTGTCTTAAGGATGGTATGTTTGAACCCTGCATTGTCGTTGTATTTGGTTTTAGAGCACCCTCACTAAGCTTCTAGCTTACGCTCTCATTTTCGACAATGCAGATCATTAGCGTGGAGTTAGCATGGAATAAGGAAAGGGGCATTCCAAGCTTTTGTAGTTGCTCAAGTATGGTTTCGTAAATAAGGTGGTAGTTTAGCAATGGTACTGCTATGTGTTTTGTATGAGCGTTGTTAGACTCATAGATGTTGGTTTTGTTGTTAATGCTTGTTATGGATTGTAAACCTTGTTATGTTATTGCCTAATGCTTGTGTTTTGAAGGCTTATGACCTTTGTTCCATGAATGCTATGTGTTGTTTTGAGAGTATGTAAACCTTGCTAGTGAATGCATGTACCTTTTGGCTTATTAGACCCTTTATGTTTGTTTAGAATGCAAGTTTCTCTTAAGTATGGATGCCTTGATGTTGATGCTCCGTTGTTCGTTTAGATTGTTTTGTATGCTGATTCTTTGTTGCTAAATGTTGTATGAATGTTTGTTTGTGGCTAGGTGAGTCGTAAATTACTTTTAGAGTTGAGTTTTAGAGCGTTTTACAGCTAAATTAAGGCTTGCAGTATAGGGTGTATCGATACGCCCAAGGGCCGTATCGATACGGTCCTACACTTTGGGCCTCAGTTTAAGCTTAGCGTACCGGTACACGGAGATGTATCGATACGCCAAAACCTCTCTGGAAATCTGAGATATTGACGAGATTTTGGCGTATCGGTACGAGTCTTGGGAGTATCTGTACACTTTTTATCGTTTGACCGTGAGAAGTTGACCGTGGAGGGCATATCAGTACGGTCAACTAGTGTACCGATACGGTCTCCCTAGGTTGAATTTGGGCAGTTGACCTAGTCAAGGCGTATCGATACCCTCTTCTAGTGTATCGATACGGCCTGCTGTACAAACTAAAATGGGCTGTTTTAAATTGCTTGCTCGCATGTTCGTTTTAATTCGTTATGTTTCCGCTGTTGTGTTTCACATAGGAAGCATTAAAGCCTCTAGAAAAGATAATGTAAAAAGAAAATTTTCTAGGGTTGCTAACTGAAGGGGAGCCTTAACGGGTTTCACTTTGGTTTTCCCCGTGTGACCCACTCGGACTGGTCAGTCATCCAGACCGGGACGAAGGGGTTACATTTGTTGGTATCAGAGCCTGAGGTTTCTGATGCCTCGTGCAGGTAAGTGAGGTAAGTTGAAGTGTTATGTTGTTGCTATGTCTCGGTGAATGCTTTGCCATGTATGTCTGTTGTTTGTTTGTTCGTATAGTGTGTGGAAGCATGTGTTAGCATGAATGTGGTGTTGAATTGTAGTGTCGAGTTCCCATTGCTACTATTACTTATTTTGAAAGCATTTTGTAAAGGAAAATACTTGAGCACGATTGGACCCTTTCCTTTGCTAACTTAATCCTTATATGTTTATTTGTTGTAGTTGTTATCTTGCTAGCTATGAAATGAGACCAAGAGGGAGGCCTAGGATGGTTCAACCGGAACCATGGGTAGCAGCTTTGGGAGTTGAGCCAGTTGTTGAGGCACTGGCTCCTCCACCTCCACCTTCTCCTCCTCGTCAAGTGGAAGGTGAGGCGAGAGCCGAGGGTGTAGAACCTCAGGTGGGCCAAGGACCGGCCGTGATAGATTTAGCTCCTCTAGTTCAGGTGATAGTCGGGGCTTTTCAGGCAGCAACGGGTGGGGGTCAGGTAGTGGCACAACCTCAGAGTGAGGGCACTAGTTTTCCAGTAGAGAGGCTTCGCAGTTTTTGAGGCGAAGTCGCATTTTGTCTCAGATGGGATGTACTGGAGTGCGCAAGCTAGGGTGTGTTGAGTCTTTGCTTCAAGATGATGCTTACACTTGGTAGGTCACCATTACTACGGGTATGCCAGAGGCCGAGATCACTTGGGAGTTCTTTGAGTCAGCTTTCCGTAAGAAGTATCTAGGTCCCCTTTTTCTCGATGAGAAGAAGAGGGAGTTTATGGCTTTGCTTCAGGGGAACTTGACCGTAACCGAGTATGAGATCCGTTTCGTCAGGTTGAGTCAGTATGCATCTGAGCTTGTTCCTATTGAGAGGGAACGTTGTGACCGGTTCCGCTATGGGTTGAGTGAAGAGATCAAGAGGTACACTTTGGCTACTGACTACACATATTTTGATGCCTTAGTCACTAGAGCCAAAGACATAGAGCACAGTTTGGGCTTGACCAAACGTTCTGGTGGATCTAGTTCTGGAAAGAGGTCCGACGATTTTGACAGAGGTGATGCCAAGAGGCATCGGGATAATAGGCATCACTATGACAATAGACGTGATGGTGGTAACCACGGTAGGGGCCATCAGGGCCATAGAGCTGGTGGGCGTTTGCCCGAGTGTGCTCATTGCGGGAGGAATCACACCGGTGAGTGTTGGGGAAACTTTCACTCTTGTTGGAGATGTGGAGCTAGGGATCACATTAGGCGTGACTGTCCATATCAGGTGGGGCAGACACCGGTTCAGGCTCAGACTCCCGCTAGAGCTAATGACTTTTAGAGAGGCCGTGGGCGCGGTAGAGGTAACTTCCAGCCGAGAAATGATGGCCAAAGGAACATAGCACATGTAGTTGCTGTTCAGCCTGAGGGCAGAGGTTAGGCGAGAGTTTACGCTCAACGTGAGGGTCAGAATGACACAAATGTGATTGCAGGTAACTTCTCGATACAGTCTCTGGGTTTGCTTTCTTTGATTGACTCCGGGTCTACGCATTCTTACATTTTGAGTGAGCATGGCAAGTTGTTGAATTTACCTTGTGAGGTATTAGAGGTAGAAGTTTGTGTTACTAGTTCCTTCAGGGATACGGTAGTGGTTAGGAAGGTGTGCATGAGGTGTCCGTTAATGGTTCTGGGGCATGTGTTTCTAGTGGATGTGATGGAGTTACCGTTCTATGGCTTTGATGTAATTCTGGGTATGGACTGGCTTACAAAACATAGAGCTAGGATAGACTTTGAGACTAAGAGGGTTTTCTTGAAGCTTGCGGATGATTATGAGATTGTGGTAGTGGGTGAGAACGTGAAGTTCTTATCGAATGTTGTTTCAGCTTTAGAGGCTAAGAGGTTAGTTGAGTTGGGCTGCGAGGAATACTTGGCCTACATGATGAATCCGAACATGAGTGAAGTTAGACCTCAAGATATCCGGACAGTGTGTGACTTTCCGAGTGTGTTTCCGGAAGAATTGTCGGGTTTACCGTCGGATAGAGAGGTAGAGTTTGCTATAGAGACTTATTCGGATTCCGCTCATGTTTCGATTGCTCCATACCGTATGGCACCGAAAGAACTAAAAGAGTTGAAGACTCAGTTGCAAGAGTTGACAGATAGAGGCTTTATCCGACCGAGTTCTTCTCCTTGGGGCGCTCCGGTGTTGTTTGTAAAGAAGAAAGACAGAAGTATGAGAATGTGTATAGATTATAGGCAGTTGAACCAGTTGACAGTGAAGAACAAGTATCCCTTGCCACGTATTGATGATTTGTTTGATCAGTTGAGAGGTGCATCAATCTTTTCGAAGATTGACTTGAGATCCAGTTACTACAAGTTGAAGGTAAAAGAGGTTGATGTACCAAAGACAGCTTTTAGGACTAGATATGGTCACTATGAGTTCTTAGTTATGCCTTTTGGGTTGACTAATACACCGGCTGCTTTCATGGACATGATGAATAGAATCTTCCATCAGTATCTAGACCAGTTTGTGGTTGTTTTCATAGATGACATCTTGGTGTATTCGCGTACCGAGGAAGATCATGACTAGCACTTGAGGTTAGTTTTGCGGACTTTGTTAGACAACCAGTTGTATGCAAAATTGAGTAAGTGTGAGTTCTAGATCCGAGAAGTAGTCTTCCTAGGGCATGTAGTGTCAACCGATGGGATTAGAGTCGATCCAAAGAAGATAGAGCCATTGTTGAGTGGAAGCAACCAAAGTCTGTAACAGAGATTCGTAGTTTTCTAGGCTTAGCTGGATACTATAGAAGGTTTGTGGAAGGTTTCTCGAAGATAGCCGCTCCTTTGACGAAGTTACTTCAGAAGAATGTTCAATTTGAGTGGTTAGATGCGAGACAGCAAGCGTTTGAGAAATTGAAAAAAAGCTTTGACCCAAGCACATATTTTGATTCAGCCAGAGTCGGGGAATGAGTATGTAGTCTACCGTGATGCTTCTTAGGTAGGGCTAGGTTGTGTTCTCATGCAAGACAGAAGAGTGGTGGCTTATGCCTCAAGACAGTTGAAGACTCATTAGCGTAACTATCCAACCCACGACATAGAGTTAGCCGCAGTTGTGTTTGCCTTGAAGATTTGAAGGCATTATTTGTACGGTGAGAAATGCACAGTGTACACGGATCACAAAAGCTTGAAGTATATCATGACACAACGAGAGTTGAACCTTAGACAACGTAGGTGGCTAGAGTTGTTGAAGGACTATGATCTTACGATTGAGTACCATCCGGGTAAGGCCAATGTGATGGCAGATGCCTTGAGTAGAAAGGTAGCCGTTGATTTGAGAGCCATGTTTGCTAGATTGAGCTTGTCCGGAGATGGTGGTCTAGTGGCTGAGCTTCAGCTTAGACCTACTTTGGGTCAGTTGATTAGAGAGAAACAACTCTTAGATAGATCTTTGGCACCTCACGTGCAAGACATAGCCGAGGGTAGACCCTCAGACTACAGTTTCAGTGACGATGGAGTCTTGTGTTTCAGAGGTAGGATAGTTGTGCCAGATGACAGTGATTTGAGACGTGCGATCTTGACCGAAGCACACAGTAGCCCGTTTGCTATGCGTCCTGGTAGTACGAAGATGTATCGCGATTTGAAGAACGAGTACTTTTGGGTTGGTTTGAAAAGGGACGTGGTCGACTTTTGGAGTAAGTGTATGGTATGTCAGAGAGTGAAGGTGGAACATCAGGTTCCCTCCGGTTTGTTGCAACCATTGAGAATTCTGGAATGGAAGTTGGAAAATATCACCATGGATTTCGTTTCGGGTTTGCCTTTGACTCCTACGAAGAAGAACTCAGTTTGGGTCATAGTTGACCGTTTCACGAAGTGTGCTCACTCCTTAGCTGTCAATACGACTTACTCCTTAGATAGAGATCTGAGGTTCACAACCCGATTTTGGGTGTGTCTGCATACAGCTTTGGGTACCTATTTGAATTTCAGCACGTCGTATCATCCTCATTCAGATGGTCAGTCGGAGAGAGATACAGATTTTAGAGGATATGTTGCGTTGTTGCATCATTGATTTTCAGGGTACCTGGGAGAAGCACTTACCTTTGGCCGAGTTCGCTTATAATAACAGTTTTCAGTCGAGCATTCAGATGGCTCTGTATGAGGCCTTGTATGGTAGGAAGTGTAGAACTCCGATTTGTTGGGCCGAAGCGGGGCAGAAGTTGTTGCCTATGCCGGATTTGCTTAAGAGGACTACTGATAAGGTGAAATTGATTTGTGACCGTTTGAAGGTAGCATCGGATAGGCAGAAGTCCTATGCCGACTTGAAGAGGAAGGAAGTCGAGTATTCCGTGGGAGATAGAGTGTTCTTGAAAGTCTCTCTGTGGAAGAAGGTTATGAGATTTGGCAGAAAAGGGAAGTTGAGTTCGAGGTACATTGGACCGTATGAGATCGTGAAACGAGTTGGTCCGATTGCTTATCAGTTACGTTTGCCATTTGAGCTTGAGAAGATCCACGATGTGTTTCACGTTTCGATGCTTCGTAAGTATAGGTCAGATCCATCGCATGTTAAGCCTGTAGAGGAGAGTGAATTGAATCCGAATTTGACATAGGATGAGGAACCAGTGGAGATCTTAGCCTCAGACAGCAAGATGTTGCGTGGTAGATCGATTGAGTTAGTCAAGGTGAGGTGGCAACGTCGAGGAGTGGACGAGGCCACTTGGGAGAGGAAGGAGGATATGGAAGGCAGTTTCCCTATCTCTTTCAGTCAGGTAATTTCAAGGACGAAATTCCTTAAGTGGGGGAGAGTTGTAACACCCAGGTTTTGGGGTCGGGAGTTGAGTGTGTGTGGGTCAGGTTCGAGTCGTTAGACTCGGTTTAATTAAAAGATTCTTTGGTTTTATTTTAAAAAGATTTGAATTTTAGTAATGGCAGTTTTGTAAATTTTAAAAGAAGGAAAATAAGATTAGTAAAAGATTGCTTTTTGAAAGCTTTTCTCATCTTCTTCACTTCACCATTTTCATTCACGTCGAAAAACCCAAACCTCCCATAGTCAATATTCCATCAAGGCTCTTCACCACATCAAGTGTAACCCCCTTAGCCTGGCCTAGACGGTTGACCCGAACTACGGAGATTACACGGGGAAAATCAAAGTCAACCCGAGAGTCAACCTTGATTAACGACCCTTTTTTTTCTTTTTAAACTTGTCTAGATGCATATTAATCCTAAGCGTAGCCTTGAGGAAAGCATACTTGAAAAGCACAGCGATCGGAAAGCAATAAGGGACTCAATTGCACAAATTACAACTATTAGGGACCAAAATGTAAATTCTGGAAATTAAGAGGTCTTAACTGATTTTTAAGTTACCATTATGAAATTAGTCATATTACATGCTTCTCTGTCAAATTTCATCCCAAACGGACATCTCAAACTCAAGCAATTGCATATACAAAATTCAGGACTAAAACGTAAAGCTTGCAAACCTTAAACCATTCAAATCAGTGCCCAACGGTCATCTGTTTCGGAACGGGGGTTGACCGTTCCGAAACGCGGGATCGTTTCGAGACCTGTATCGAAACAGGGCTTGGCAGTGGCCAATTTGTTTCGGAACGACCTCTACCCGTTTCGAAACACGAAGGCCATTACAGGCCCCCGTTTCGAAACGCGGGTGCCCGTTCCGATACGGATTGCCCAAAAAGTGCAGATTTTGTTGGTTTAACATACAATTAACCACTCAAACACATCCCTATGACCTCCTAATCAAGCCAACAAATCATCATACATATAAGGTACACATTTGCATCATCAAAACTCATTCATGGCATCAATTAGGAAAAAACCACAAGTCTATAGGCATGCATCCTAATATTGGAAATCAACCAATCATCAAATCATCAAAGCAAACACCAAATGACCATTTACAAGTCCAAAACATCAAATGCATCATGCCAAATTTAGGGAGTCCAAAACATCTCCCAAAAACACAACCTAGGTTCCCATTGCCAAATACCAAAAGCTAATAATGTTGTAAAAATAGTCACCATACATGAGCTTAGCCTTCCCCTTGGATTCTTAGCCTCCATGCCGCCCTTAAAGCACTTCAATTCTCTGCATTATTGGTTCAAGAAAGAGAGCGTAAGTACAATTGCTTAGTGAGGCATGCTATAAAGAAACAACACAATAATGCACTTTATAAAACACCTTTCAAAAGGCCTTTTCATTCATAAACATCATTTCTCATGCAACAATGCATACACAACAAGCATCTCATGCTTCATTAACATCAACATGTCATATTGGCTTCTAAGTGATAATCCATAACCATTTTCAACATAAAACACAATCGGATACGCGGATTACAAGCGTTGTCCCATACGCTTCATACACACTACCAAACACACAAGGCGGAGTTTACCGGTACAATCACAACCCCTCAACACCCGTGATGGAGTTTAACGGTACGATTACAACCCCTCCACATTACTCATCGGTAGTTGTATAACATCACTAACGAGAACACGGGACACACAACACAAGATCCTCACATGGCCTTTTAACCACCATTATGATCTTAGACATCTCGTTAGTGTACTTGGATGGAGTTTACGGTACAATTACAACCCCTCAACATCCAAGGCGACTTAATTCACGGTGCACCCAATCCTATAGCCGGCTAACTATATCTGATTCAAGTACTTTAAAACCAAAGCATCACTTGCCAATATACATCATTTATCATCAACATTCCACTGTTTTAAAGCATTAATCAAAGCCATTAAACAATCATGCATCACTATGCATCAAAACCACATTTATCAATGTCAAACCAAGGATCTCTTACCTTGAGCATCCTTCAACTCATGGCTTTCAAAACCAGCATTAATCATGCTAAAACATGCTTTCAAAACATAATTTAAACATGCAAATTAAACACATTGCATCCAACCATCTCATGGTTCATCAAAGAGAGAGTTTCTCCGAAAACTTACTCTTGAGCTTAGTTAAGTTGCTTAGACTTAAACTAAGCTCCCAAACCTTCAAACATTGGTTTCAAAGCTGTAAACCCAACTTCACTCACCAATTCCGTTTCGCAAGCTTGTCGAAACGCCGTTCAAGCCTCCGGATCAACACCACAAGGATTCGAAGATGTCTCCCATGTTTTAAACACATCAAAGCAGAGGATTAATGCATCATCATGCCTTAAAATCTTCAGCCATTACACCTAAACTCGCAGCTCTCACCAAATCTAACATTTCCGCTACCAAACACAACCGAAATCTCATCCAAACTCATCCACAACATTACCCAGCCAAGATCCATCACTTCTAAACATCAATTAACATCCAAAAAGATCCTAAACTCGTCCTTATAGCTCCAGCTATAACAAAACACCAAGATCACCCCAAAAACCACCATTTTCACAAGTAAAAACTCAGGAAAATCAACCTATTCGGGATTGCATTCATTAAACCTCAATTACACATCATTAAACATCCAAAATACATTAAAAAGACATCTCAAAACAGAGCCCAAACATTCATCACGAATTTCTTCAAGATTAAATCCAAATCTTGAGTTTTAAGCCAAAATCAAGATCACAACATTAAAACCTTTTATAAAACTCAATTTAAGGATTGAGAACTTGGGAATTCCAGTAAAGAACTGAGTATTTAGAGGAGAATGACATCCTTACCTCTAAATGTAGATTTCTCCTTGTTTAGAGCCAAAATCCTTGAAAATCCAATAAGCAAATGAAGAGGATTTGATGTAGAAAGGATTAGGAATCTTTTGATGATTGAAACCTCATCATTTAGTGTGAAAATCAAAAGAAAAGCTGCTGTGGAAATGTGTTTGGCTGAGGGAATTTTGAGAGAAAATAAGATGAGAAAGTTTTAGCAAAAGTTAGTTATGAAATCTCAAAATTGGTTTTCCTCCTTTTCATTAAATTAATTAAACATTAATTAAGTCATTAAAATTAAGAAAAATCTGGAGAAATCCTTCCTTGGGTAAATTAGCTCCTTAAAGATGCAAAGTTTCAATCCTTACAAAACAGTCACCACTGAACTTTTCAAAAATTACATTTTAGTCACTATTTCGAAATGTCACACTTCCAAACCTTATTTTGTAAAATTGATTTCACCACTCTCTTATATATATTAAAAGAGGATTTTAGACATTTTTCCATATTTTTAATGCATCCTGAACTAGGCTTTCCCTAAAACCACCTTTTATATTCGAACCGAAAATCAGACCGGTCCGGTTCAGACCCTAGACTTCCAAGCCCAAAATTGGGGTGTTACATCAAGTGATTTCAACGAGTTAAACACGTTTTTGACTTCTCCTCTCTATTCCGAACATTTCCATGCTTTTAGATTCTTAAAAGCACCATCTTTTTAGTTTTCAAGTTTCAAATTTTTAAAGGAAAAAGAAGAAGCTTTAAGGGTTTTTCGTTTAGCTCTTGACTTGATAAGTTTATTTATGTTCTAATTTGGTCATTAGATGTATTATAACTTAAAATGGTGGGGTTTTGTCAAAAATCCCGAAATGAGTTTTTGGGGGCATTTTAAAGGTGTCAAAACTTGTGTTTTTGGAGGGGTTTTGTGTAAGGTGGTTGGGCTGATGTTATGTTGATGTTAGAGAGGTGTTTTGAAGGTCTTTAAGGGTGTTTTGGGTGTTGGAATTGGTAGTTTTATTCTGGGTTTAATGGGAGTACGAAAATGGAATTTGTGGTTGTTAGTTTTGGCTTAAAGTTGTTGAGAAGTGGGTTATGGTATAAATCTGAGTAGTGACAGTGTATTGTGGATGTTTTGTGTAGTAATGCATTGTTTTTGATTGGTTAGAATCAAGGGGAAACGTTGGAGAAGGTTCAGGCACGATTCTGGAAGTTGTGGAGACTTGATTCGGCTTTTCTTGGTTTGCTTAAGGAAGTGTGGTGAGTGGAATCTTTCAAATTGGTTTAAATTGCTTCAAGTGTATGGTTAAGGAGTTGGATTGAGCTTGGTAGGCCAATCCAAGGTAGAGTTTAAGTTGGTAGCATGACTTCTTGTATATTTTATGAGTTTTGCTAAATATGCTTGATATAAACTTGTAAAGCATGTGTTGATTATGTATGTGTTGTATACATTGATGTGTGTGATGATTGATATGTGGATATGCATGATGGATTGTCATGGTGACTTAATAGTATGATTGGTACTAGTTAAATTACCGGGTATAAATGATCGATCATTAGGATGAGAGTGTGCACACGGTTGAGTCAAATTCGCGTGTGGCCTTGGTGGCGTAAAGACATCAAGGAGGAGTACGGTGATGTAATATTCCACCAGAAATTTTATATTATTACGTGATGATGAGTGGAATCCCATCCGTAAGGCATGTGATGATGAGTGTAATCCCATCCATGCAAGGTCTGGTGATGAGTGTAATCCCACCGAAGGTAACATTGTTGTTGAGTACGTTGGAGGTGAAAGCCCCAACGGAAGTTATCCGCATATCCGAGTAAACTAATAGTTGCCAATATACTTGTTCATGCGGTTTTGTTGTTAAGATAATTGATATATCTTGTTGAGCATAACATGAGGTAAGATGCCATGTTAATGCATTCATGTGATGTTAGCTTGATGCTTTGTTGATGCTTATGTATGCATGTGTGTTGTCTTAAGGATGGTATGCTTGAACCCTGCATTGTCGTTGTGTTTGGTTTTAGAGCACCCTCACTAAGCTTCTAGCTTACGCTCTCGTTTTCAACAATGCATATCATTAGCGTGGAGTTAGCAAGGAGCAAGGAATGGGGCATTCCAAGCTTTTGTAGTTGCTCAAGTATGGTTTAGTAAATAATGTGGTAGTTTAGAAATGAGACTACTATGTGTTTTGTGTGAGCGTTGTTAGACTCATAGATGTTGGTTTTGTTGTTAATGCTTGTTATGGATTGTAAACCTTGTTATGTTATTGCCTAATGCTTGTGTTTTGAAGGCTTATGACCTTTGTTCCATGAATGCTATGTGTTGTTTTGAGAGTATGTAAACCTTGCTAGTGAATGCATGTACCTTTTGGCTTATTAGACCCCTTTATGTATGTTTAGAATGCAAGTTTCTCTTAAGTATGGATGCCTTGATGTTGATGCTCCGTTGTTCGTTTAGATTGTTTCGTATGCTGATTCTTGGTTGCTAAATGTTGTATGAATGTTTGTTTGTGGCTAGGTGAGTCGTAAATTACTTTTAGAGTTGAGTTTTAGAGCGTTTTACAGCTACATTAAGGCTTGCAGTGCAGGGCGTATCGATACGCCCAAGGGCCGTATCGATACGGTCCTACACTTTGGGCCTTAGTTTAAGCTTAGTGTACCGGTACACGGGGGTGTATCGATACGCCAAAACCTCTATGGAAATCTGAGATATTGACGAGATTTTGGCGTATCGGTACGAGTCTTGGGAGTATCGGTACGGTTTTTATCGTTTGACCGTGAGAAGTTGACCGTGGAGGGCGTATTAGTACGGTCAACCAGTGTACCGATACGGTCTCCCTAGGTTGACTTTGGGCAGTTGACCTAGTCAAGGCGTATCGATACCCTCTTCTAGTGTATCGATATGGCCTGCTGTACAAACTAAAATGGGATGTTTTAAATTGCTTGCTCGCATGTTCGTTTTAATTCGTTGTGTTTCCTCTGTCGTGTTTCACATAGGAAGTATTAAAGCCTCTAGACAAGATAATGTAAAAAGAAATTTTTCTAGGGTTGCTAACCGAATGGGAGCCTTAACGGGTTTCAATTCGGTTTTCCTTGTGTGACCCACTCGGACTGGTCAGTCGTCCAGACCGAAACGAGGGTGTTACACGTACAAATTGGGGCTGGAGGTAGATGCCATGGCTTCGCTTGTGTGTTGATCAATCTCTCCATGAATTGACTCAAGAAGGTTGTAATCCTTCTAATGAGTATCGATCTGATACCAATTGTTTAGATGATCAAACAATGGCAAATTAACCAAGAGGGGTGAGTTGGATATTTAAAAAGAAATGAATTAAATTGGTAAAATAAAAATAAAGATAAGACAATTTAGAGTGGTTCAAGCTTAGAACAAGTTGTACATCCACTACCCTAGCTCCCACTAAGGATTTTCAACCAATTCACTACTGAATTCTTCCCCTTTTCTAGGCTTAAGAGGAAACTGTTACAACGATCAAAGCTTTCTACCCAAAGCTTGATCAAATATTACTCTTACAAAAAAGATTGTTGGCAGATGAAAATAAACCTCACAAGGTAAGATATTTGCCCCAAATTACAAGTTCTCTCAACCCAAATTGATAAAAGATGAATACAATAAAAATCACTCAATTTGGTACAAGGGTTTGACTCTAATAGCTCAATAATGGATTGGATTTTTGCTTTGTTGTTGTGCACTTGTTCAATAGTTGTTACTGTAGCTTTAATGGCTTGCTTTTAAACCCCTTCAATGAATTCTAGTCAGTTGTGTGGTTGGTATCATCAATAGAGCCGTTGGGCTCTCTCTTTCTCACCATAAATGGAGTTCTGCAACACCTCATATCGGTACACTCGGGCCCGTATCGATACCTGTCTCAAAATAGAAAGAACCATTGTGAATAATAAAAGAAGTTGTATCGAAACGCGAGAAGGCGTATTGAAATAGTTAGGGGCCGTACCGAAACGACTATAGGCCATATCAAAATGGTGTTGCTCACATTTGAATATGCCAAATTGCGTATCGAAACACCTAAGGTGTGTATCGAAATGGGTAACAAATTTTCAAATATTTCAAATTCCAATAATTGGCAAGTAACGACTATATCATTAAATGCTTAGATTTGAAAAATCTTAACCCTCGTATCGATACAGTGAAGGTCGTATTGATACGTTGTTCAAAAACTAAATGCCCAGATGAAGGCCGTATCGAAACAAACGAAGTCGTATCGAAACGCCTATATCGAAACAAGAATTTCCGTATCAAAGCAGAAATTTCTAGTAAGCTCTTAAGTTCAAGCCGTATCGAAATGCCTATATCGAAACGGGATTTTCCGTATCGAAACGGAAATTTCCAGTAAGCTCTTAAGTTCAAGCTGTATCGAAACGCATGGGCAATTTTGTGAAATTTGACTTTAAAACACTTAGAAAATTTTATGGGGTTTAAGTTTTGACTTTAAAACATTTTAAGTCTAAAATATACTTGTCAATTGTGAATCTTTTGAGTACTTAAAATTTTATTTACTTTGCAATTTGGTCCTTAGAATATTTGTTATATCAAAATCAAACATTGGTTTTACAACTTCTATTGCAATTCTCTTCTCATCTTATTCCCTAATATGTAAAAAGAGTTTCTAAAATTATAATTCAAATGAAAAGAGCGTGGATCAAAGGAGTAGAAGGATGGGACGATCAAAAAATGTATTGGATGTTTGAGAAGCGACTTCCACCTTAGATTAGTTTTGGTTCTCCCATTAGCTTGGGATGGACCACCTTAGTTTTACGGTCTATAACCATTGCATTTAGTTTTTACTTCTTTTCATGTATGTTATATGATGAATGCTATATAACAATTTAGCAACATAAATTAATAAGATCAAATTGAACGACGAGATTAATTTAACTAAAACCCTGAATATTTGCATTCCAATTTTAAACCCTCGTTAAAATTTTGATCGATATTATATAGGTTATGCTAAAGCAAGATACTCGTATCTATCTTGGTTAAACGCGATGAATAAGCACGTGATATTCACTGGTTGTAATATTGGTTAAACTATGTTACCCTAATAGGATTAGAAACCTAAAGGCTAACGATTTGGATAACCATAAGATGATTAGGAACAATGGTTGTTCACCAAATGAAGGAGTTACATGGGATGTAACTAGAAAATGTTGCTTACCTAAATAAACCATAATCTTAAGAGAAAAACCAAAGCTGACTTAAGAGACGGTGAAATATGGATCTTTACCCACTAGAAAAACTTTACAGAAAGTATTTCCAACATTAATATACAAGGGTTATCACTTTTGATAAAAATAGAGGAGTATCGTTAATAAAGTCCTTTAATAAACAAACTTATTATGACAAATACAAATTCTTTATCATTGTTGTAGACTTATTATGGAAAATAAAAATTCGTTATTTTATTATTGTAGACGTACTCAAAATTCATATTTTATTGTTATAGACTTATTATGACAAATACAAATTCGTAATCATTGCGATCGGTTCTTGAGAAGGACACGTTTAATGGCATGAACTTCCTTGACTGGTTTCATAATTTGAGGATTGTCCTAAAACAGGAACGAAAGCCGAATTTCATTGAAGAACCCACTCCTGAACAACCAGCAACTACTACCTCTAGGGCTGAGAAAGATGCACATAAGAAATATACTAACGACATTGTAGATGTCAAATGTTTAATGCTTGCGACCATGACTCATGAGCTTCAAAAGAAACATGAGGATATTGTTTCCTATTAGATGGTTACAAATCTCTAAGAATTATATGAGGGGCAAGCCTGTTAGGAGAGGTATGAGTTTTCTAAGGCCTTGTTTTGATGCAAGATGGTGGAAGGAACCCCAGTAGGTACTCACGTTATTAAAATGATAGGCTATATTCAAAGCCTCAAAAATTGTGTTTCCCTCTAAGTGATGAATTGGCCACTGATGTTAGCTTGCAATCATTTCCGAATAGTTTTAATCAGTTTGTTCTTAATTTCAGTATGAACGAGATTAACAAGGCTTTTCCACGGTTACTTGGCTTGTTGCAAACTGTCGAGAGTAAAATGAAAAAGGTTGGCTGCAGACCTATTCTGATGGTCCAAAAGGATAATAGAAAGGGTAAGCCCAATAAAAAGGCAAAGCAAAGGACAAATAAAGGAAAGACTGCATTGAAACCTAAAAGAGGAGTTGCTAAAGAAGGGAACTGTTTCCATTGCAATAATATTGAACATTGGAAAAGAAACTACCCCATTTATCTTAAAAAAGTTAAGAAGGCAAATGGAAGCGGAGCGTCCGCCTCAAATATTTATGTTATTGATATTAATTTATCAACACCTATTTCTTGGGTATTGGATACCAATTGTTGTTCTCATATTTTCACATCTGTAAAAGGACTGCAAAAGAGTAGAAATCTTAGAAAATGAGATGTGGACCTATGAGTCGGTAATGGAGCAAGAGATTCTACATTAGCTATAGAAACATATACTTTATCGTTGCCTAGTGGACTTAATTTATGTTTAAATGATTGCTATTTTGTGCCTAATATGAGTAAAAACATCATTTCGATTTCTTGTTTAGATAAGATTGGTTTTGAGATAATTATTAAGAATAATTGTTGTTCTTTTTATCTCGGTAATGTTTTCTATGGTGCAACACAATTAATAAATGAAATCTATATTTTAGATCAAGATAATTCCATTTACAACATAAATACGAAAAGACCAAAGACAAATGACTCTAATTAAACTTATCTTTGGCATTGTCGTTTGAGTCATATAAGTGAAAAAACACATAAAAACTTCATAATGGTGGATTTTTGAATTCATTTGTTTTCGAACAAATTGATGTATGTAAACCTTGCTTATTGGGGAAAATGACCAAAGCTCCTTTTAATAGTAAAAGTGAGTGAGCAAGCGATTTATCGGGCTTGATACATAGTGGTGTATGTGGACCAATGAGCACACAAGCCAGAGGAGGGTTTCAATACTTCATTACTTTCACTTATTACTTTAGTAGGTATAGGGTAGATTTACCTAATGCGTAATAAATTTGAAACCCTTGAAAAGTTCAAGAAATTTAAGAATGAAGTACATAACCAACTAGGAAAAAAAATTAAGACTCTTCGATCATATCAAGGGGGATAATACTTAAGCTTAGAGTTTGATGAACTTCTAAAGGAATGTAAGATTATCGCGCAACGTACACCTCATGGTACTCCACAATGGAATGGAATTATTGAAAGGAGAAATCGAACACTATTAGACATGGTTTGATCAATGATGAGTCATGTAGATATTCTAGTTTCTTTTGGGAGACATGCACTAGAAACAACTATTTTCATGCTAAATTGTGTTTGTAACCCCCTTGACTCGACCTAGGCGTTAGCCTCAACAGCGCGAGTTATATTAGGTTTGTTGTAGCAAACCTAAAGCGAATATCTTAAATTAGGTCCATTTTTTCTTTTTATCTTGTCTAGATGCATCCATTTTAGGGACCAATGCATCCATTTTAGGGACCAAATCGCAAATCTGGAATATTATGAGGACTTACTTGAATTTGAGGTTACCATCCCTTAATTAATAAGGTTGCATGCATACATGTTTATTTTTAGCTAAAACGGAGCATTCGAACACCTTCAATTAGCAAACACACAAAACAGGGACTAAAATGGAAGAATCTCAAATCACAACATCACACCAACTGAAATATCGAACTGGGTATCGGTACGTGGTATATCATATTGATACTGGGCTTTAAACTCAAGGGTTGTACCAGTACCAAAGCTCGTGTACCGATACGCAATCTATAATTCATAAGGCTTGTACCGATACGATTGCTTGAGTATCAGTATCTAGGCTTAAATGGCCAAAATCCCAAATTCCAGAAGCAAAAACTTGTACCAGTACACTTGCTCGTGTATCGGTACGTAGGCCAAGTTTTCAAATCCCATAGCCCGATTTAGGCTTCGCATACATATATGCTTTCCTGTGTATCGGTACCCAAAGACCTGTAATACCCATTTTGTCTAGTTTTTAACTTCCAAAACGATACAGACTTGCCCCAAACATCATAGCATGCATACTAAAGACATTTAGCATAATAGGTATTCATCCACAATATACCAACCCATCAAATACACATTTTCAGGTACAAACGCGTAAACTATATGCATGCTCCCTAAACATTTCAATCAACACATTCGTAATAGAAACTAAACATAAATCCATCAACGCACATCATAAGTCAACATATCAATCCAACAACCAACAAGATACAATCCTTGGAAGCAAGATCAATCAAATAAAATTTCTCAAATTTGGACAACACATTGTCTTATTACCAAAATCATAAAGCCAAAACCATACTCGGTGTCAAATGATGTCTTAGGATCCCCTCGCTCCAATGCTCCCACAATCCTCAATTTTCTGCAAAGAAGAATGAAAGCATAAGCAAACATATGCTTCATGATGTCACTCTTCAACATTCAACAATGCACTAAACAGAGTGTAAAAGCCAACACATTTGAAATCCTTTTCAAAACATAGCATGCATAATAAGCAATTGAAAACTATTGTTTTCCTCTTGTTTCTCATATATTTCCAAATATAGTGACCGTTAGATTAATATTTGTTTCTATATAAAACCACATCGGATACACAGATTTCCTGATAGACTCACCTTTACCAAACCATACCTCGACCTGAATAGACTCACCTCTATCCTACCTCAAGGTACACCATCACTTATATATGATCTAATAATTAAATCAATCATTCTAGCAATCACCCCATTCAAGAACATAAATCTAAACTTAACCAATTAAATTAATTCCAAAATCAATTTCATAAAATTGATATTAGATTTCATCTAACCCATTAAAATAACTTTCAATCCAATTACAACATCTTGATTTTATCTATCAAATTACAATCACTCCATCATCTAAGAAACCAAATAAATCAAAGTAAATTCATTTTAATTCATAAACTCCAAAAGAAACGATAAATAATCATTAAAAATAATTAGAGAACCTTTAAAAATCAAAAGCTTACCCAATTGATAGGAAAAATAGAAGTTGGAAACATCATCCACCATTGGAACGTGATTACCAAGAAGATTTGATGAAGACTACTAGCTCTTGCTAGATTGTTGATTAGAAATCATTTTGGATATAAAAAGAGATGAAAATCAAGAAAAAAAATCAATAAACTATTTTAATTCCATCTTTGGAAAAATAATAACCATCATCTTAGATGTGTTTTCTCATCTTTGGGAAAATAATAACCAACATCTTCTTTTTTGTTAAAAATGAGAGAGAAAAGATACATTAAAAATTGGTTTAATATTCCCAATAAAGCATCACTTTAATTCCTTTTTACAATATTGACATCACTAATATTTTACAACTATTTCAAAATAGACACATTTTAATTAAATATTAAATCGACCCATTTAAGAATTACTCAAAATTAAATTCCGTCCTTCAATAAACTAATTAAATATATTTTCAAAAATATTTGCCATGATAAATCTATCAGAAACCAATTCAATCAACCCAAATTAATTTTCTGGAATTAATTAATTAGCTAAAGTTTAACGCAAAATTCCAACCTGATTCCGATAATTCACCCGAATCTTCTAGCCCGTTTCTAGGATGTTACATCTCTCACCCTCTAAAAGCAATTTTGTCCTCAAAATTTACCTAAAGGGAACAAATACAAATACTGAACTTCCTTCCTCCTGACAGCTTCGTTGATTACACTTACGCCGCATAACTTTCAAAAATTCAATCGTCTCGATGAACAACACCTAGTTGCTAGAGACTTAATCAGAACACCCCTTACCAATGGTATTACCAACAATTCTCAACTTTCTCCTTACTCAAATAATAAGCGAAGAGTCAATCAAACCTCACCGTATAAACATACACAAAACATCAATTACACATTTGAGTTCAAACCATCTTGACACAACATGTCACAAAACCGGTCTTCCCATTTATCTATGAATCGTCTAATAAGACTTGATTCAGCATACCATTATGAACTATTCTCTACAACCTTCATCCACAGAGAAACGCCGAGAAACTCTCAACCACCCATATGATATCAGTTTCTTCTTCTTCTCAATCCATACAAAACTTATCTAATTCTAATCCCGAAACAACGCCAAAATACCAAAAACCGCTTTTAGCTTGCACCAACCCTTTCTAATATCCAATCAGCCTCTCATAAACAATTCTCAATTCACAAACCATCGTAAAAGTCATCAATAACTCTAAAAACTACAACCAACATCAAAGGCTTCACTTAACCATACATCAATCTCAATCCATGAAGAATAACTATCTGGATTTAGTCATTTAAACTAATTCCGGAATCAAACTTGTAAAACCAATTTTATAATTTTATCAACCAATAGGAAATCATTAGTACCCATTAGAAAATATTAGGTTTGAACAACATAACCATGATTCGTTCTTGAAACCGTTATAAAACAATTGAACTCAATTAAATTCATTTTAATCACAAATGTTAATAGAAATAATAGATTAAGGACACAAAACATGTGAAATGTCAATAAGAAACCATAGCTCACCTTGCTTGATAGGAGTACAACCAAAATGAGCTTCCCCTTGTATTCTAACGTGAAAATCATTTTGACAAAAATCTACCAATTCGCTCAGGTTTAAAAATCATTTGGATGAAAAATAGATTAGAAATAAGATCAGAATATCAATTGATCACTGAAAATATTTTAGGAATGTAGAAAATACAAAAATAATAGTTTTTAGTTAAAATATAATTTAGAAAACCTTTGTTTTAGAGAAAATGTTAACCATCAGTAGCTTTTTTAAAGCAAAACAAAGAAAATAAGTTATTAAAATCCAAACGATGAAATTGCTCCCTAAAGATTCTTAGCATGTGTTCACTTTCTATTTAATTCACAAAAAAATACTTTAAAACCAAATTGTCTCTCTCTCTCTTTAAAAATCATCAAAAATACAATTCTTTTTATTTAAGAAACTAATTAAATAACCTTCCAAAATATTAGCCATGGCCAATTCACCAAATTCATTTTAAAACACATTCGATTATTAACCCAAAACTAATTAACTAACTAATCCCAATCCCCGACCCCGAATGGGATCCATTAAACGTCCAAATCAATAGAACATCTTTTGCCATAAGTTCACAAATGGTGCAACAACCTCATAAGATTCCTCAACAAACTTCGATAATAATCAACCTATTGTAAAAAAAATCACGTACTACTAACACCAACTTTGGTTGCTTCAAATCTAGAACAATTTCAACTTCTGAGAATCAATCTATAACACCTTCTACAATTTATGAAACCTCGGAGAACCTCATTGCTAAAGTTACTTACATCATATCCTCACCGGCCTCCAAAATGTCACCCGTAAGTGTGAACATGTGTATGCATGATTACTGATATGCCCTCATAGATGTCTATGTATATGTATGCAAACCTCTAATGTCATGCCCTAATCTATGTATGTCGGTGTTGAGGTCCTACTTTGATGATGCTCTAATGATGTACGCCAACCTACTAACTTACGAACGGAAATAACAATTTCGAACGCTGAGCCAAGAAAGCTTAGTGGATGCACTTCCACTCGACCATAATTCATGTAAATCATAAATAAGGGCATGCTACAAATATGATATCATGATAAGATCAGCAATGGCGTTAGCATAATCGCCTAAACACATAGCAAACAAGGATGCATTATATCATGAAATACACATACATCATACCAACAAGCATGGAGTGAGGCTCGGTGTCACACAGCCTTGGGAACGTACACTCATACTCAAAATCTCTCATTGAGTATCATCGGATGAGGCTCAATATCACACAGCCTCAGGAACGTATGTTGACTCGCGTGAGTGTTGGCAAAAGGGGTAGAAAACGTATTGGAAATGTAGTAAAAAATGCCAAAGATTGAGTCTTTTGCGTGCAAGTATACACAGTCGACAAGTAATACAACAATAAGCTGAGTTATCGATCCCACAAGGATTGGTCAAGAGTTTAATTGCTTTTAATGTTTACTTGTTGAAGAAAAAGTTGATTTGAAAGTGGTTTTGAAAATAGTTTAAAAGAAAAGAAATGAAAATAAAACAGTGTTGGCAAGGAGAGTGTTTAAATGAGTGATGAGCATTGGCAAGGGATGCCTAGTTTTCACGCTATTCATGCCATGCAAGCTTCTAATAATGTCATGCCTTGGCATTGTTTGCTGAGTAGATTCAAATTGGCAAAGCCTCTCTCGATGGTCATTGCCCTAAATTGATTGTGTAAAAACCCCTATATCTCTATAGTGAATGTTTTTTTTCTTCAGAAACCAATTTGATTAAGATCCAATCTATACTCCTAAAGGGTAGATTTCACTTCCAAAGTAAGTTCATCTACTTGAACATCTTCTCTCGAAGCATCCCGCCTTAGTATCAAGCAACTTGATCGTTGCCAACCAAGCCTATTAAGATATTTAGGTGCAATGGGCCAACAATGCCAGCTCTCACTTGGCATAATATTTAGGAAACAATAAAATATGTCAGATAGAAGAAACAATGCCGAAGCATTTTGATTATTAAAAACTTAACATAAAATCAGCGTTTAACTCAAACATCCCTCACCAACTATTAAATTAGTTCATGGTGGGGGCATCAACAATAAAACCTTCAAAAAATTTCAAACAGGTCATCATTAAAAAGAAAATAAAATAACTAGACAAAGAGAATGGGCGAGAAGGGGTCGCTTAATGCAACCCTTCAAGATCCAGGCTCTCGGTCAAGTGGGTCGAACCACGTGTCCTTGGTGCAGCCGGTCGTCGATTGTCACTCTCCAAAAAGTCCTACCTTCATTGTTTGCTTGATCGATCTTTAAACAGGTGTGCAAGGAAGACTAGGATAAGCCCTTGCATTTGAAATTTGACTGCACAAGAGATGAGGCTTGTGACCTCCTTAATCCAGATTTGAAGTGATAGGCTGATAAGATGATAATATAACTCCCTTAGCCCAGTTTAGCCGCCAAACTGAATCAAACGGGTTACACAGGGAAAACCGAAGGAAAAACCCGCTAAGGATTCACTCCAATTAGCAACCCTATTTTTTTCTTTTCTAAATGCCATTAACATCCTATGTGATAGGAACTCGCAGCGGAAGAAAACAAGAACGACATCAATTAATCTATTCAAACATCAAGGGACCAAAATGCAAAACTAGCATGCTACAGGGACCTAGCATGAAATTAGGCTTACCAATGTTCATTTAGTTAGGTTTCATGCTCGCATGCCAAAATGCAGCTCAAAACGACCATCCAAACTCAAACAAACGAATACATAACAAACAAGGACTAAAACATAAGAAAACAGAGCTTCAAAGATTCCAATAACTAAAAAACAGCTGGTCGTATCGATACAGGTTGCCCTGTACCGATATGGGCGTATCGAAATAGGTTCAAAGGGCTCAAAACACTAGCCCGTATCGAAACACCCTCGGGGGCATTTCGGAACGAAGGTTTCCAGTAGCAAAATGTACTGGAACGGACCTTAGCGTTTCGATACCAAAAAACCATTTCAAGTACCCCGTATCGATACATGCTCGACCATATCGATATGCCTGACCTGCAATGACACATTTTGCTGGTTTATTGCAATCTTAACACATATAAGACCCTCAATCAAGACATAAACATACATACAACTCATACATACCACAAAACCCCAACAACCATGGTAACAACATCTACAAAGCAAGAACCAACATGGCAAGAATCTAGATGAAGCAACTTAAACACAAACAATCACTACACCAAGCTTGGTATATAGCGGCGCTCTTCGCGGCGTTTTTAGATTAAATGCTGCTAAATTTATACATATCACGATGTTAACAGGAAAAACGTCACGAAAAGACAAAAATCGCGGCATTTTTATTATAAACGCCACTATAGAATGATATATAGCGGCGCTTTGCCACAAACACCGCAATAGATGCTATTTTAGTGACGTTGTTTTATAAAAACTTGAGTTTTCAAACTTGAGTTGAGTGGGTGCCTGTGTTCACAATTTTAGAAACAAAAGATGAGGGGGTTGATTGCTAATTTTGAAAGCATCACTGTCTTCTAGATTTCCAATTTACAAAATTTTTTATTTTCTTTCTCTTTTTGAAACCCATGGTTTGTTTGGATCTTGAGAAAACATTTCACTAGGATTAAGCTACTAGTATTCTTTGGGTGCTTGTCAATGGTTGAGTGCTTTGAATTATAAGGAAAACAAACCAATTTCATGTATTCTCTTAGAACTTTAAATTTCCTTAATATATGTTTGTTAGTGCTCCACCTTGGAGAATCAATTTGTTTTTGGCTTTCATTGCTAGGAAAATTCTTGATGCTTTCCCTTTTTGCATAAAATCGTGATATTATCGAAGATATGTACCAAAATTTGATTCCATAATCTTTTCATGGTTTCATTTTCCCAGTCACTTACAGTCATGTAGAATCCAATTTAACTTGGTCTAACTCCAATGAGGTTAAAACGATCTGGGTTGGCGACCTTGCTCATTGGTTGGATGAAACTTATCTTCATGGTTGATTTTCTCAAATCGAAGAGGTAAAAGTAAAAATGATACATGTATGTGTTGTAATATTTGAATCTTACTTTTAGATCTTTTTGTTGCTCTTGTTTCCTGGGGTTTAAGTATAATTAAGGTTTGAGGTTTATGCTAGATTAGAGAAAAAGTGGTAATTAATTGACAGATTCAATATGATTTATGAAGTCCGTTGCAGTTAAGAGCTTGTTTCCTATAGCTTAGTTGTTCTTATCAATGTTAGGATACAAAACAATGCACCATAATTTCCTTAAACCGCATTTGTCCACAACTTATGGTTTAGTTTATATACAAGAGTCAAGAGGTAAGAAATTATACAAGTTTGTGGTTTATTTAAAGAAAAATAGTGTTTTTGATTCAAGCTAAACAGATCAATAGACATTTGTTACTTTCCATAAGAATGTAATACTGAATAAATGCAAACATGTCTAGTTATGTTGTTGCATCTAGAGGATTAGTTACTGGTTAATGTTAAGTTTTATTTCATTTAATAAACATGAATTAGAAGTGGTATGATTATATATTTAATGCCAAATACAGAGCAACCTTGATTTGAGTATATTTGTATCTTAAACCTTGATTTGAGTTTTAATTGAATAATTATATTTTCATTTCTTTTTTAGTTAGCTTTGATATTGGCTGCTGGACATGCGTCAAATTGTGTTGCAACACAAGGTTCTCAATACGACAATGATTCAAATAATGCTACCGTGAGTCTTTTTCCCTCATTTGATATCTTCATGGTTTTTTTTGAAACAAGTGTTTGGTCTTTAATCATGACTACATCCTTTTCCCCTAAGTAGTATTATGTATTTTGTTATGGTTTAAGATAACGATACGCTATTACTTATGGCAATGTGTGGTTGCTTTTCTTTGTTTGGTAAATGAAGAAAATACTACAGTAAAAGGAACCTCCAGGAACTGGAGTAGTTCTTCGTAGATAACAAGTCTACAAAATATCGAACAAGTAGCTATAATTTTAAAAGGTATAACATTTCTCCCTCAAAAGCCCTTATCCTCGAGCTCACTACTGCTCTGAAACAGAACCATAACCTGCCACTGGTCATTGAATTCTCAGTTGAATAACTTGATGATGGTGAACTGACTTTGCTGCTGCCTTGCAATATAAAGCATCGATTTAAGTTCTTTTTTAGGACTTATTAAGTCTTTGTTGCACAACTTGAAGCTGACTACATTATTTATGTTGTTTTTATAAGGTGCAATGTCGAGATTGTTTTAACATTAAATATGTTGCTGAGCAACTGGGCTTGGAAGGTTCATATGTTCCTCGTTTGTTTCAAAACACTTTCCAAGGTGCTTTCTCCCCGCTTTTCATCCTTGGATGATGTAGTAATTTAATGCACTATTCCTTAGGTATTTCATTGATGTGGCCTTTGGGGTTCCTTGTGGGTTTAGGTCATATTTTGTGGCTTTAGTTGAATTTTAGGGGCTATGGGGATTGCAACGCCCATGTGTACAGAGATTATTGTTGCATTAGTTAGTTCATTGTAAAATTCTAATAATAGTGACTCTTGTTATTCTCTCAAGTGAGAAATGAAGTTAAGCTTTTATTTTGTTTCCTTTATTTGTAATTCTTACTTTCTATAGTTTTATACAAGTGTTGATAGAAATGTAGAATATGCACGGTTCAAAAAGAAAAACCATTAGAACATCTAAACCAGGTTGCTTTGTCTTGATTAAGTGAAAAAGGTAAAACTTGCTAAAAATTGGCTGATTTAGGCTGCAAAAAAATCACAACATATAGTGGCGTTTGTTAGAAAAACGCAACTAAAGAACAATCTTTTGCAACGTTTGCAAATGAAAAAGCCACTAAAGAACAGTTTTTTGTGGTGTTTGAAAACAAAAACGCCACTAAAGAGCAATCTTTTGCGGTGTTTATCTTAAGCGTCGCTATATCTCGTAACTTTTTAGCGGCGTTTGATAAACAAAACGCCGTTATATATCTTGATTTTTTGCCGCTTCTTGTTGCGCTTAAAAAAGCGTCGGGAGAGTTTTTAGCTGCGCTAATAAACGCCGCTAAAGGTCTATAAACGTCGCTAAGGACCTATTTTGCTGTTGTGAATCCACAAAAAGGTCAAACTTCAAACCAAACCATGCTTCGACATGAAAAGGTACTTTACAAGTCTAAAAGGCATCATAAACAAGTGTCAAAACAGGGAGTCTCAAACAAAACCTCCCAAAGCATAAAGGTCCTATCCCATTACTATTCATACTATTATTAAACTCCAAAACCATACTTGAGCTTAGACCAACCCCTTGGATACCACCCTTGCTCGCTTGCTTTCCCAAAAGGTCTAGGAATCTGCATTGTTGGAAAAGAGAGCGTAAGCTAGAAAGCTTAGTCAGCGGCACTCAAAACCAAAGCAACAACAATGCAGTTTTAAAACCATATAATTCGATCATGAAAACAAAACTTTCTTTAAATCATTTCCATGGAAGTGTTTCATCCAAACATGCTTAACTCATATCATGCTTGAGCCACAACACAAGGCATAGCCTCAATATTTAAAACCACATATTCGCAACATATGCATTACCGTTGCATAACAAAACTCAACTTACCATGCTTGTTCCCATAAGCATTAAAAAACAACCGAACATGTGTAAAACACCATACACAAATTCATTTAAACATGGTACATCTAAATATCATATATATATATATTGGCTTCAAGTGATCCGGGATGCCACTACCCGCATTGCTCGTTGGTGATAGCACTACCCCTATCACTCATAATTCGGATATACAGACACCTTGATGGCACTACCCCCATCAAGTCGCATTGTGAAACTACCCTCACCATTGTCTCACTTAGGTTGGGATGCCACTACCCGCATTTCCTGTTGGTGATAGCACTACCCCTATCACTCGCATCACAATAGCACTACCCCTATTGTGAAACTGAAGAATTTATCTCACGCACAAATTTTGTATATTATAGTGCACTTCACATCCTATTGGTCGACCAACATATCCGATAAATAGAATCTCATCACTTGACAATATACACATTACAACCATGCTTACCTACTGTTTTAAATGCATATCAATGATCAAACCTCATCCCATTTCGAAAACATGAACAATGATTAACATTTTCTCAACGTGATATCAACTCATTGAAAACATAACCTTACCTCATGGGATCTCACATGAAACAACATTTAAAGAGCTCAATATGTATGAAAATAGTAGGATTTAACATAAATAGCCATGCAAAAGCATAATCATCACATCAAGAGAGAATAGCCGAAAGCAAGGCGAACACAAAGGCGAAAACCTCTAAACTTACTCTTGAGTTTAGATTGGACATTCAAGCACAATCTAAACCCCCCAAAATCATGTCCTTAACCACGTTAAGGCTTTTAAAATAGTTCCACTCACCAGAAACACACAAACGCTAGTCGAAACACCGAATAAAGCCTCCAGATCACCCAAAATCGCGTTCAAAGTTTCCAAACCCAAATCCCTTGTTTCTAAACAATTCAAAACAGAGCATTAGAGCTTATACCATCCCTTAAACCTCCAGCAACTCAGAAAGCCAACATCTAGCAACATTCGCTCATCGATTTGTATCTGAAATTAACCGAAAACATCAAATAAATCAACCCAAACAATCTCCAGCTCAAATCCAGCAAGATTATCATCAAAAACACATCTAATAACATCCAAAAAACATCTCATCATCAGATAACCATCAGCCATTGATTTCTCACAAATCTAAGCCAAAAACTCAAGATTTTCAACTTCAAACATCACCCAAACACCTAGTTTCGGGATTTATATGATCAACCCATTATCTCAACATTATTTTACACTAAAAGTATTGCCAATAACATTCCAAAACCCAGCAAAATAAGATCCACACGAAAATCTTACAAAAATACAATTTTTAGCTTGATTAAGCACATTTTCATAAGTTTCATTATAAAACCTTTAATCTAAAATCATAAAAGAATTAAGAACGTGAGAATTTAAATAAAAAACCTTACATTAGATTAGAAAACGCACCTCACCTCTAATGGTATAATTCCCCTTGTTTTTCAATGAAAAGCTTGAGTGAATCTAAAGAAAATCATTGGGTTTTCGAGATAGATAATTGGAAATAAGATTGATGGTGTAAAACTAGTATAAAAAGGATTTTACCTTTGAAATCTTGAAGGTAGAAAGCTATTTGGTTGAGAGGAAAATGAAGAGAAAGCTCTGAGAGGATTTTAACGTCAAATTTGTGAAATGATGGAATATCTTTTAAAATATCTTTTATTTAATTAAACTCTTTTTTTAAAACCTTTTTAAAAGTCAAAACATTTAGAGGAAATGTCTGAATTAGAATTAGCTAAATAGCTCTTTAAAGATTCAATGTTTTGATCCTTTTACAAAACAGTCACCAAAACATTTTTGAAACTTTACATTTTAGTCACTAGACTAAAATGTCATACTAACGAAACTCATTTTCCAAAATTGATTTCACACACACCTTATACATAATAAATAAGGATTTGAGATAAATTTTCATATTTTTAAAACTTCCCGAAAATGGTTTTCCCTGAACTCCCCCAAATTTACTCGAAACTCCGAAATCGGTTCGATTTACCCCAAGACCCTTTACTAAAACTTCTAAGCCCAAAAGTTGGGCATTAAAACTCTCCCCCCACTTAAGAAATTTCTTCCTCGAAGTTTACCTGATGGAAAGAGTGTAACACCCCTTTTCGACCTAGTCGAGAACGGAGTTGGAGCGTGTTACCGAAGAACGATGCGGTGATCGGTGTGATAAAATTTAAACTTATTAATAACATATAATCAGTATTACACAAACAAACAATATCAATATACATCTTAGTCCAATTCATTCATAAGAAGACCAAAATTAATCATTTAGGACCATTTTATAACTTTTACAAGTTTCAGGGACCATTATGTAAATATTACAAACTAGAGGTCCTTTGATGCCTTAAACAACACCACAATGAAATTTGCTACATCATTGTTTAGCTTGCAAAATTTCATGCATAATGATGATCATTTACCCATTCAATTTACTCATGCAAAACTCGGTGACAAAAAAGCCAACAACGCAAACTTCATATTAAGCCTTTTAACCACTTTAACTAACCCTATATCGAAATTCCCAGATCTGTTTCGATACGGGTAGATGATGGTCAACCTTATTGACTTTTCTTCTTTGACCGCATCGATACATGTAAGCCCCGTATCGGTACGGGTTGACTCTCATTGACTTTGACTTTAACCAGTTTTGATACGCTTGAACCCTTATTGAAACAAGAAATTCCAGAGACAAAATGTTTCAGAACGACTCTAAACTGTTTCGATACGCCTTGACCCCTGGGGTCAATTATGCTTACCCGTATCGAAACGCCATCACCCGTTTCGATACGGCCTGACCTGTAATGACAAATTCTTGTTGGTTTTTATTCATTTTACCTTATCAAGCAATGTCCAAATGTAGTGGAACTTTACACACAACATTATAAACATAAATTCTACTAGCATGTCAAATTTTAGAGTCATATGAATCCATTTACTAGGTTTTTACCTTTTAGTTCCAAAACATGCATTTAGGGCCATTCCATGCTACATAGGAGACTCATCTTAAACATACCACACATATAACACTTCACCATAACATAAGCACGTCAAAAGAGACTTAATAGACTTATACACAGACCTTTCCACCATCTAGGAGTTCAAAGGGGTCAATATACATTACTTAGAGCTTGATTGTGACTTGTGCAACGCTTCAACTTCTCCGATCTCGACTCCAATACTTGTCTAACCTGAAATGGATACAATGAAATGCATTAGGCATACTTTGCCTAGTGAGGTAGTCATAAACAATGAATGAACATAATGTCTCATGTAACATGCTCCAAAGACAATCATGCAATAACATATCATGATTCTTATTCAAAACAAAACATAGTATCATGTCATCAATGTCAATATCATGATTTCATAGCAAATCAATATCATTAATCAATAGTTCCCTTGGATCGATTCATGGTATATGGATACACGAATTCCACCTTCTCGCCAAATCAATAAATGATCATCCCGCCGACATTGCCATTAAGACCAATACACAATACATCCCTCCGCCTTGCCAAATCAATATAGGTCGTAGCCCTAGGACCATAGTTGTAACGCCCTGGTTTTGGGCCTAGATGTTTTAGACATCGGATTAGACCGGTCAGAAACGGTTCGAATCGTGTTAGGTGATTTAAGGAAATCAAGGATCGGGAAAGGATAAAATATGGTAAAAATTGATAAAATCATCTAAAATCTTGTTTAAGAGATTGGTCAAATCAATTTTACAAAAAGAGTTTTAGAAGTGGTACATTTTGGGTAGTGACCAAAATGTAAAGTTTTAAAACTGTGGAAAATTGCAATATTTCAAAAAGGATCAAAATCATAGAATCTTTAGGGAGCTTTGGTGCAATTACACCTTCCTTAAATTGACATGTGTTTTAAAAGGATTTTTAGATAATTAAAATAGAAATGATTTTATTTAATCAAAATTGGTTAATTGGGAAATTGAGATTTCATTTCACGTAACTAACTTTCATTTCAGCAAAACCATTTTCCCAACTCTTTTCTCCAGATTCCTTTTCTCCCAGACACTCTCTCTTTAATTTCTAAATCAATTTCAAGAGTTCTCTTCAAATTCTTCAAGTTTTGTGAAGGAAAAACTTGTCAATCACCAAGGAAGGCAAGGATTGGAGGTAAATCCCGTTCTCAACCTTCAATCTAGGTTATTTATTGAAATTCCCAAGATCTTTGACTTCTAAATGATGTTTCTGGTTGAGTTTTTATTATAGTTTTGATTTGAGATCAAAATCTTGCAAAATTATGTTTTAAATCTTGATTTTCGGATGGGTATTGATGAGCTTTGTTTTGGATTGATTTTAATTGAGTTTTGAGTTGATTATTATGTTGAAAAAGGGTCTTGATAATATAGATCCCGAAATCCTTAAGATCCTTCAGTTTCTTAATGGTTTTAGTTGGGGTTTTAAGGTGAAATGTTGGGGTTATGCTTGCTGGAGGTATAAGGATGGGTTTAGGTTGTTTTTAGAAGTGTTTTGATGCTTATAAATGGTTGAATGTGATGTATGTTGGCTGGGTATGGTTTAGGAAGCAATCGATTGAGTTTTCGGTTGTTTCGGATTGGTAAATTGGTGTAGTTTTGGTGAGCAACGAGTTTGTGTTTTGTTGCTGGTATTGAAATGCATTTTAATGCATTTGGATCTCTGTTTTGATGCTCTAAAAACAGGGGATCCTGATCCGGGAGCGAACGAAGCATTTTTGGAGGTTTCAGAAGGGTGATTTTCGCGTCGACGAGCAAGGTTTCGCGTATCGGTGAGTGGAAATGGATTTTCCAGGTTTGTAACGCTTTGAGTGTGGTCTTGGGAGCTTAGTGTAAGTTTGAAACACTTAACTAAGCTCAAGAGTAAGTGATTCGAAAGTCTCTCTCGGAATGTGCTATATTTTTGTTGGAAATTGCACTTGAACTAAATGTCGTTTAATTTACTATTTTAAAACATGTTTTGAGCATTGATAATGCTAGTGTTTAATGTCATTTTGTTAAGGATGCACTTGGTAGGTGATCCTTGGTTTCATGAGATGTATGTATTTGAGTTTAAGCATGTTTATGCTTGTGAAAATGACATTGTGATTTATGCTTGTAAAACAGTGAAATGATGATGTTAAATGATTATATTGGCAAGTGATGGAAATGGTTTGTGGTTACTTTAATCGGATATAGTTAGCCGGCTATAGGATTGGGTGCACCGTGAATAAAGTCGTCTTGGATGTCGAGGGGTTGTGAATGTGCCGTAATCTCCATCCAAGTACCTTAACGATTGAGGCTAAGATCACAACGGTGGATGGTTCAATCCCGTATGTGACTCTTGTGGTATGTGTCCCGTTCTCTCGTTAGTGGAATTATACAACTACCGATGAGTGATGTTGAGGGGTTGTGATTCTGCCATTAATCTCCATCACAGTTGTTGAGGGGTTGTGATTGTGCCATAAATCTCCAACTTGTGTAGTTCGGTAGTATGTATGTAACACACGAGTTTAGGGGTCGGGAGTTGAGTGTGAGAATCGGGTTCGAGTCGTTGTGCTCGTTTTAAATTAAAATGGGCTTTGCTTTAAAATTAAAAAGGGCTTGAATTTTAGTAATGGCAAACATGTAATTTTTAAAATAAGGGCAAAAAGGTACTTTTCAAAATAAAGGAAAAAGATGGTAAAAAGGGGAATTTTATTTTGAAGTGTCTTCTTCTTCCCCTCATCCACTTTTCATGACACTAAAACCTCTCCCAACCCAAATCACTATCCCATCAAATTTCTTCACCATTTCAAGAGCTCTCTTTAAGGTAAGATCATTTTTGACTTCTCCTCTTTATTTCGAACGTTCTCATGGTTTTATTTTTGCATAAACACCATCTTTGGGGTTTTCAAGTTTTCAAAATTTCAAGTAAAATGTGGGAGCTTTAATGGCTTTTCGATTAGCTTTTGATTTTTAGAGTTAAGATATGTTAAACTCTTGCCCTTAAGTGTGTTATATTTCAAAATGGTGGGGTTTTATCAAAAATCCCGAAATGAGTTTTTGTGGGTATTTTAAAAGGCTGAAAACATGGGTTTTTGAGGTAGTTTGGTGTTGGAGAGTGGGGCTGATGTTATAATGATGCTTGAGGGTTGTTTAAAGGTTTTTAATGTTGATTTGGGTGTTGGGATTAGTTGTTTTCTGCTGGGTTGTGTGTGAGCTTGAAAATGAGGATTTTTGGGTTGGTTCAAGGTTTGAAATTGTAGAGAATTGGCTCTGTGGTTGTAGTTTGAAATGTGACAGTGTTTTGTGGATGATTGAGTAGTAATGTGTTGTTTTAGATTGGTTTGAATCAAGGGAAAACGTTGGAGAAGCTTCGGGCTCGATTCTGGGAAGTTTGGAGGCTTGACTCGGCTTTCTCGGTTTGCTTAAGGGTGTTCGGTGAGTGGATTATCCAAAATGGTTTTAAATTGGTTCAAGTGTGTGGTTGTGATGTTGGATTGTGCTTGGTAGGCAAATCCAATGTAGAGATTAAGTTGGTAGCTTAATCTCTTGTGTGCTTTATGAGTTTTGCTTAATGTGCATAATGTGGACTTGTGAATTATGTGTTTGTTTATGCACGTTGATAAACCTATCGATGTTCTATAATGATGATGATATGTTGTGTTGCATGACTTTGATATCATGGTGTGGTTTGTATAGTATGATTGGCACTAGTTAATTACTGAGTATAAATGATCGATCATTAGGATGAGTGTGCAAACGGTTGAGTCAAATTCACGTGTGGCCTTGGTGACATGTAGTCATCAAGGAGGAGTACAGTGAGGTAATATTCCATCGGAAATTGTTGGCATGTGATTATGAGTGTAATCCCATCCATGAGTGAAAACGGTGATGAGTGTAATCCCACCGAAAGGTAAATGTTGTTGAGTACTTTGGGGGTGAAATTCCCAACGAAAGTTATTCGCATATCCGAGTAAACTAATAGTTGCCAATATACTTGTTCATGAGTGGTGGTTGTGATAAGATAATTGTTATATCTTGTTTAGCATAACATGAGGTAAGATGCCATGATCATGCATTCTCGTAATTGTGGCTATATTGCTTGTTGGTGAATATGTATGCCTTGTGAGTGTCTTAAGGGTAACTTGCTTTGAACCCTGCATTGTCGTTGTTTTGTTTTAGAGCTCCATCACTAAGCTTCTAGCTTACGCTCTCATTTTCGACAATGCAGATCCTTAGTGTGGAGTTAGCAAGGAGCAAGGAAAGGGGCATCCAAGCGTGTGGTAGTTGCTCAAGTATGGTTTAGTAAATAATGTAGTAGTTTTGCAATAAGGATGCTACGTGTTGTAGGAGCGTGTATCTAGACTCCTATTTTGTTAACGCTTACATGTTATGGATTTGTAAACCATGTCTTATGAATGTTTATTGTTGTTTTGAAAGCATGAAACCTTGCTTCATGAATGCCTAAGTGTTTGTATTTGAAGGCTTTTAACCATGTTTCATGCTATGTGATGTGGATGTATGTATCTTTGAATGAAATGGTTTTGTATGTGTTTATGTTTGTAGTAGGATAAAACATCTCTAGATTATGTGTACGTATGTTGTTTCTTGATTCTTGTGGTTTTGGGTCAAGTTTGGGAACACTTGGAGATGCAGAAAACTGTATTCAGGGTCACACATAGTGCAGGTGTTTTGAAACGCGTGTAGTGGTTTCAGAACGAGTGTAGCTCCAGGGATACTCGTATCTGAACGGGGGTGGTGCCTTTTCGTTACGATTTGAAACTGTGAGCCACTGTTTCGGTACGCGTTTCGATACGGTTTGCCTCTGTGAAGGCCCGTTTCAGAACCTGTTTCGGAACGCTTTGTTACTGGAGAATCCCGTACCGGAACAGAGTGGACCGTATCGGTACAGCCTGGTCTGGCTTTTAAACTGGGCCCGTGTATCAAAACGGGCAAGCCTGTTCCGAAACACAGGTCTGTATGAGAATGTGCATCGATTATAGGCAGTAGAATCAGTTGACAGTAAAGAACAAGCATCCCTTGCCGTGTATAGATGACTTGTTTGATCAGTTGAGAGGGGCATTAGTCTTTTCGAAGATTGATTTGAGATCTTGATATTACCAGTTGAAGGTAAAAGAGGTTGATGTACCGAAGATAGCTTTTAGGACTAGATATGGTCACTACGAGTTCTTAGTTATGCCGTTTGAGTTGACAAACGCATTGGCTGCTTTCATGGATATGATGAACAGAATCTTCCATCAGTATTTAGATCAGTTTGTGGTTGTATTCATAGATGACATTTTGGTGTATTCGCATACCGAGGAAGACCATGACCGGCACTTGAGGTTAGTTTTGCGGACTTTGCTAGACAACCAGTTGTACTCTAAATTGAGTAA
The DNA here is from genome assembly GCA_030270665.1 of Hibiscus trionum. NCBI lineage: Eukaryota > Viridiplantae > Streptophyta > Magnoliopsida > Malvales > Malvaceae > Hibiscus > Hibiscus trionum. The sequence continues at coordinate 9,739,999 of BSYR01000053.1, forward strand.
GTGTGAGTTCTGGATCCGAGAAGTAGTCTTCCTAGGACATGTAGTGTCAACCGAGGGGATTAGAGTTGATCCGAAGAAGATGTAAGCCATTGTTTATTGGAAGCAACCGAAGTCTGTGACAGAAATTCGTAGTTTCCTAGGCTTAGCGGGTTACTATAAGAGGTTTGTGGTTGGATTCTCGAAGATAGAAGCTCCTTTGACAAAGTTGCTTCAGAAGAATGTTCAGTTTGAGTGGTCAGATGCGAGACAACAAGCCTTTGAGAAATTGAAAGAAGCTTTAACTAATGCACCGATTTTTATTCAACCAGAGTCGGGGAAAGATAATGTGATCTACAGTGATGCTTCATATGTAGGTTTAGGTTGTGTGCTCATGCAAGATAGAAGAGTGGTGGCTTATGCCTCGAGACAGTTGAAGACTCACAAGCGTAACTATCCGACGCACGACATAGAGCTAGCTGCAGTTGTGTTTGCCTTGAAGATTTAGAGACATTAATTGTATGGTGAGAAATTCACAGTGTACACGGATCACAAGAGTCTGAAGTATACCATGACACAACGAGAGTTGAATCTTAGATAGCGTAGGTGGCTAGAGTTGCTTAAGGACTATGATCTCACGATTGAGTACCATCCGGGTAAGGCCAATATAGTGGTAGATGCTTTGAGTAGGAAGGTAGCTGTTGAATTGAGAGCCATGTTTGCAAGTTTGAGTTTGTCCGGTGATAGTGGTCAAGTGGCCGAACTTCAGGTTAGACCTACCTTAGGCCAGTTGATTAGAGAGAAACATCCGTTAGTTAGATCCTTGGCACCTCACGTGCAAGATATAGCCGAGGGTAGACCATAGGACTACAGTTTCAGTGTTGAGGGGGTCTTGTGTTTTAGAGATATGATAGTTGTGCCAGATGACAGTGATTTAAGATGTACCATTTTGACCGAAGCATGCAGTAGCCCATTTGCTATGCATCCCGGTAGTACGAAGATGTATCGTGATTTGAAAAATGAATACTATTGGGTTGGTTTGAAGAAATACATGGCCGACTTCGTGAGTAAGTGTATGGTATGCCAGAGAGTTAAGGCAGAACATTAGGTTCCATCAGGTTTGTTACAACCGTTGAGAATTCCGTAATGGAAGTGGGAAAATATCACCATGGATTTCGTTTCGGGTTTGCCTTTGACTCCTTCGAAGAATAATCAGTTTGGGTCATAGTTGACCATTTCATGAAGTGTGCTCACTTTCTAGCTGTTAATATGACTTACTCCTTAGATAGGTTGTCCGATTTGTACATCAGTGAGATTGTGAGACTGCATGGTGTGCCGAAGTCGATTGTGTCTGACAGAGATCCAAGGTTTACAGCCAGATTTTGGGAGTGTTTGCATACAATTTTGGGTACCTGATTGAATTTTAGCACTTCGTATCATCCTCAGTCAGATGGTAAGTCAGAGAGGGTTATACAGATTTTAGAGGACATGTTGCGTTGTTGCATTATTGATTTTCAGGGTACTTGGGAGAAGCACTTGCCTTTAGTCGAGTTCACATATAATAACAGTTATCAGTCGAGCATTCAGATGGCTCCGTATGAGGCTCTGTATGGTAGAAAATGTAGAACTCCGATCTGTTGGGCCGAAGTAGGTCAGAAGTTGTTACCAATGCCAGATTTGCTTAAGGGGACTACCGATAAAGTAAAGTTGATCTGCGATCATTTGAAGGCAGCTTCGGATAGGCGGAAGTCCTATGCTGGTTTGAAGAGGAAAGAAGTTGAGTATGCCGTGGGAGATAGAGTGTTCTTGAAAGTCTCTACATGGAAGAAAGTCAAGAGGTTTGGCAGAAAAGGGAAATTGAGTCCGAGGTACATTGGGCCGTATGAGATTGTGAAGCGAGTCGGTCCGGTTGCTTATCAGCTACGTTTGCAATCCGAGTTAGAGAAGATTTACAATGTGTTCTATGTTTCGATGCTTCGTAAGTATAGATCAGATCTGTCGCACGTTATGCATGTGGAAGAGATTGAGTTGAATCCGGATTTGACATATGACGAGGAACCAGTTGAGATCTTAGCCTCAGACAACAAAGTGTTGCGTGGTAGATCGATTGGGTTGGTCAAAGTGAGGTGGCAACATCAAGGTGTGGACGAGGCCACTTGGGAGAGAAAGAAGGATATGGAAAGGCAATTTCCGTATCTCTTTCAGTCAGGTAATTTCGAGGACGAAATTTCCTTAAGTGGAGGAGAGTTGTAACACCCGAGTTTAGGGGTCGAGAGTTGGGTGTGAGAATTGGGTTTGAGTCGTTGGGCTCGTTTTAAATTAAAATGGGCTTTGCTTTAAAATTAAAAAGGGCTTGAATTTCACTAATGGCAAACATGTAATTTTTAAAATAAGGGCAAAAAGGTACTTTTCAAAATAAAGGAAAAAGATGGTAAAAAGGGGACTTTTATTTTTAAGTGTCTTCTTCTTCCCCTCATCCATTTTTCACGACACTAAAACCTCTCCCAACCCAAATCACTATTCCATCAAATTTCTTCACCATTTCAAGAGCTATCTTCAAGGTAAGATCATTTTTGACTTCTCCTCTATATTCCTAACGTTCTCGTGGTTTTATTTTTACATAAACACCATCTTTGGGGTTTTCAAGTTTTCAAAATTTCAAGTAAAAGGTGGGAGCTTTAATGGCTTTTCGGTTAGCTTTTGATTTGTAGAGTTAAGATATGTTAAACTCTTTCCCTTAAGTGGGTTATATTTCAAAATTGTGGGGTTTTATCAAAAATCCCGAAATGGGTTTTTGTGGGTATTTTAAAAGGGTGAAAACATGGGTTCTTGAGGTAGTTTGGTGTTGGAGAGTGTGGCTGATGTTATAGTGATGCTTGAGGGTTGTTTGAAGGTGTTTAATGTTGATTTGGGTGTTGGGATTAGTGGTTTTCTGCTGGGTTGTGTGTGAGCTCAAAAATGAGGATTTTTGGGTTGGTTCATGGTTTGAAATTGTAGAGAATTGGCTCTGTGGTTGTAGTTTGAAATGTGGCAGTGTTTTGTGGATGATTTGAGTAGTAATGTGTTGTTTTTGATTGGTTAGAATCAAGGGAAAATGTCGGAGAAGCTTCGTGCTAGATAATGGGAAGTTAGGAGGCTTGACTCGGCTTTCTCGGTTTACATAAGGGTGTTCTGTGAGTGGATTATCCAAAATGGTTTTAAATTGGTTCAAGTGTGTGGTTGTGGTGTTGGATTGTGCTCGGTATGCCAATCCAAGGTAGAGATTAAGTTGGTAGCTTAATCTCTTGTGTGCTTTATGAGTTTTGCTTAATGTGCATAATGTGAACTTGTGAATTATTTGTTTGTTTATGCATGTTGATAAACCTATCGATGTTGTATAATGACGAGGATATGTTGTGTTGCATGACTTTGATATCATGGTGTGGTTTGTATAGTATGATTGGCACTAGTTAATTACCGGGTATAAATGCTTGATCATTAGGATGAGTGTGCACATGGTTGAGTCAAATTCGCGCGTGGCCTTGGTGACGTGTAGGTATCAAGGAGGAGTACGGCGAGGTAATATTCCACCGGAAATTGTTGGCATGTGATGATGAGTGTAATCCCATCCATGAGTGAAAACGGTGATGAGTGTAATCCCACCGGAAGGTAAATGTTATTGAGTATGTTGGGGGTGAAAATCCCAACGGAAGTTATCCGCATATCCGAGTAAACTAATAGTTGTCAATATACTTGTTCATGAGTGGTGGTTGTGATAAGATAATTGTTATATCTTGTTTAGCATAACACTAGGTAAGATGCCATGTTCATGCATTCTCGTAATTGTGGCTATGTTGCTTGTTGGTGAATATGTATGCCTTGTGAGTGTCTTAAGGGTAACATGCTTTGAACCCTGCATTGTCGTTGTTTTGTTTTAGAGCTCCCTTACTAAGCTTCTAGCTTACGCTCTCATTTTCGACAATGCAGATCCTTAGTGTGGAGTTAGCAAGGAGCACGGAAAGCGGCATCCAAGCGTGTGGTAGTTTCTCAAGTATGGTTTAGTAAATAATGTAGTAGTTTAACAATGGGGATCCTACGTTTTGTAGGAGCGTGTATCTAGACTCCTATTTTTTTAATGCTTACTTGTTGTTGATTTGTAAACCATGTCTTATGAATGTTTATTGTTGTTTTGAAAGCATGAAACCTTGCTTCATGAACGCCTAAGTGTTTGTATTTGAAGGCTTGTAAACATGTTTCATGCTATGTGATGTGGATGTATGTATCTTTGAATGAAATGGTTTTGTATGTATGTTTATGTGGTTGTTCATGTTTGTAGTAGGATGAAACGCCTCTAGATTATGTGTATGTATGTTGTTTCTTGATTCTTGTGGTTTTGGGTCAAGTTTGGGAACACTTGGAGATGCAGAAAACTGTTTGCAGGGTCACACAGAGTGCAGGTGTTTCGAAATGCGTGTAGTGGTTTCGGAACGAGTGTAGCTCTAGGGATACTCGTATCGAAACGGGGGTGGTTCCGTTTTGGTACGATTTGACATTGTGAGCCACCATTTCGATACGCGTTTCGATACGGTTGGCCTCTGTGAAGGCCCGTTTCGGAACCTGTTTCGGAACGCTTTGTTACTAGAGACCCCCGTACCGGAACGAAGTGGACCGTATCGGTACGGCCTGGTCTGGCTTTTAAGCTGGGGCCCGTGTATCGAAACGGGCAAGCCTGTTCCGAAACACAGGTCTGAAAATTGGGTTTTTGGCATCTTTAAGGGTTCTCGGATGTTGGGCTTTAGTCCCGTTTATCGTAAGTTTTCTTGTGAGCCTCGTATGCATCGTTTATGATATGTTTGGCTTCGAATGCAAGCAATTGGACATAACATGTCACTTGGTAAATTTAAATTACCTTACGTTCCGTCTGTATCGTCTATCCTCGTTTTTCGCTGTCGTTTTCACACTTAGGACTAAACGATACATTTAAACAAGATAATCAATAAAAAAGTAGTGTCGCTGTCGTTACTCGGGGTTGAATTTTACAAGTTGACTTCGGTTTTCCCCATGTAATCTTCCTAGTTCAGGTCGGGCGTCTAGGCCGGGCTAAGGGGGTTATAGTAGTCCACCCGTACACTGAGCTCATGAATTCTATGGCATGCCAATTGTATCCAATACTTCGAATCCAAGGTCCAATAACAATAGTTCAATATCCATGATTCATTAACAATATTTCCACATTAATATCAATAACAATAATTCGATGACAATAGTATCATATCAATAAATCAACAATCATAATTTCCATGTCAATAAGCAATAGCAATAAATAATATCAATGATTCTTCATGTCAATGCTTCAATGACTTCCATGACAATGATAGCAATGCTATGGACAATAAATTGATGCAATACTTACCAAAACTTACCAACATAACTTACAATAATGCTTCATGCTAATCTTTTAAAATCAATGGTTAGTAATTCAATAAACAATGATTCGAGATGGCACCTAGCCACTCTCGAGACCCCGACTACACTCACCTTGACAATTTGAAGCTCCTAAGGCTCTCAGATGGCGGTACCCTTTATCCCTAGATTTTGATGGAGGCGATGGATTAATCTTTACCACTTCTTGAGCTCGGAAAAACAATAAGGAGTCATTAGGATCAATATAACAATATCGATATTTGAATAGCCATTAGCTATAGACAAAGCTTATCTTTAAGCTTGAAATTGATTATCTAATAATCAAGAGAATCGATGATTGACTTAGGGCTTTCACTTACTCGATCGATAGCTATGACTTGGTGTTCTTAAATCAAGGAAAGCCTAAGCTTAAGGTTCACAATAGAGAGGTGTGTGCTTGAGCTTGGTGGAGAAGATGACAATGGAGGTGTTTGCTTGTTCTTTCAAAGCTAAATGATGGAAATGATTCTCGATGAAGTTAAACAACTATGAAAGCTTTCTTTTGTTCAATTCATTTTAAGGAATTATCACTTCATTCATTAACCACCTCCCAAGACAGCCAATAGTAAGCTTTCCTTCCACCAAAGGAAAGCTTAAAATAATATTTCTATCCTTTCTTTATCTTATCAATACTAAACCATTAGATGACCACTAGTCATCTTTTCTGATTATTAACGTGAGGAAAGATAAAAGCAAGCTAGTGAGTCACCACTTAAACATTTCTTTTCAATTTATCCTTTAATCTTATTCGAAACAGGGGACCCGTTTCAAAACGAGTGAGACCGTATCGAAACGGTTGAGAACAATTCCAAAAAGTAGTTATTACAGTTATATCGTTCCGGAACATGCTATACCCGTTTCGAAACACCTTACCTAGGTCGTTTTGGTACGGGTCTGATCGTATCGAAATGCCTAGCTCAAAACATCATCTTTAAGCATTTCAAGGAAATCTTACTAAAGACTTTATTCAATTAGAGTACTTTAACAACATAATCTATAGTAAGGATTTGATATATCAAAATTTTAATACCAATATTCCGATCATCGGAATCCAATTCCGACTAGACCGGTTTTTGGGGTGTTACAAAGAGACGCGAAAACTGCTTCTTCATGTCATCTTTCCCTTCCCAAGTGGCTTCTTCCACACCCCAATGTCACCATTTAACTTTGACTAACTTGATGGTTCTACCACGGAACATTTTGTTGTCCGAAGCTAAGATCTCAATTGGTTCTTCAGCATACGATAAATCCGAATTCAATTCAATCTTTTCAACAGGCATAACATGAAACAGTTCTGATCTATACTTCCGATGCATTGAAACATGGAACACATCATGGATCTTTTCCAACTCGGTTGACAAAATCAGTCTATAAGCGACGGGGCCGACTCGCTCAACTGTCTCATAAGGACCAATGAACCTCAGACTCAGTTTACCTTTTCTACCAAATCTCATCACCTTCTTCTAAGGTGAAACTTTCAAAAACACTTTCTCGCCAATGATATACTCTATTTCTCTACGTTTCAAATATGCATACGACTTTTGTCGATCTGTAGCAGCTTTCAGACGGTCACATATCAACTTCACTTTCTCGGTAGCACCCTTAAGCATGTCCAGAAACGATAACAACTTTTGTCCCGCTTCGGACCAACAAATAGGTGTTTTACATTTTCTGCCATACAAAGCTTCGTAAGGTGCCTTCTGAATACTTGCATGGTAGCTAATGTTTTAGGCAAACTCTACTGACGGTAGATGCTTCTCCCATGAACCCTGCTAATCAATAATGCAACATCTCAACATGTCTTCTAAAATTTGTATGACTCTTTCTGACTGACCATCGGTCTGAGGATGATAAGAAGTGCTAAAACTCAACCGAGTACCCAAGGCACTATGCAAACTCTCCCAAAATCTAGCTCTGAACCTCAGATCTCTATTTGACACAATGGATTTAGGTACACCAAGCAATCTCACAATCTCACTGATGTACAAATCAGCCAACTTATCTAAGGTATAAGCATTATTAACAGCCAAGAAATGCGCACTTTTCGTAAAACGATGAACAATTACCCAAACAGAATTCTTCTTAGAAGGTGTCAAATGCAAACTTGATACGAAATCCATAGTAATCTTCTCCCACTTCCACTCGGGAATTCTCAACGTTTGCAACAACCCAGAAAGAAACTGATGTTTGACCTTAACACGCTGGCAAACCATACACTTGCTCACAAATTTAGTAACATCCTTCTTCAAACCAACCCAATAATACTCATCTTTCAAACCGCGATACATCTTCGTACTACCCATATGCATAGCAAACGGACTACTATGTGCTTCGGTCAAACTTGTACGCCTTAACTCAACATCATTTGGTACAATAACCTCACCTTTGAAGCATAAAACACCATCATCACTATAATAGAAATCTGATGGTTTACCTTCCATTGTATCTTGCACATGAGTTGCCAACGTTTCATCTTGCAACTGCTTTCCTCTAATCAACTGAATCAATGAAGGTTTAATTTGCAAGTCCGCCACTAGACCACCATAATGTGACAAACTTAGCCTAGAAAACATTGGTCGCAATTCAACTACAACTTTCCTACTCAAAGCATTAGCCACTACATTGGCTTTACATGGATGGTACTCAATCAAAAGATCATAATCTTTAAGCAACTCCACCGATCTACGTTGCCTAAGGTTCAACTCCTTTTGCGACATCAAATACTTCAAACTCTTATGATCCGTATAGACTGTACATTTCTCACTGTAGAGATAATGTCTCCAAACTTTCAAAGCAAACACAACGACGACCAACACTATGTCAAGTGTAGGATAATTTCGTTCATGAGTCTTCAACTGTCTCGATGCATAAGCTACCACTCTTCCTTCTTGCATTAGAACGCATCCTAAACCAATATACGACGCATCGCTATAGATCACATACTCTTTCCCTGTCACAGGCTGAACCAAAATGGGAGATTTAGTCAAGGCCTCTTTCAATTTATCAAAAGTTTGTTGTCTCGCTTCTGTCCACTCAAGACGAACATCCTTCTGTAGCAATTTAGTCAAAGGATCAGCAGCTTAAGAAAACCCCTCCACAAACCGACGATAATAACCTGTCAAGCCCAAGAAACTACGTATTTCTATCACTGACTTCGGTTGTATCCAACTCACAACTGCTTCAACCTTTTTAGGATCCACCCTGATTCCTTCAGCTAATATTATATGTCCTAAGAACACCACTTCCGTAATCCAAAACTCACACTTGCTCAACTTAGCATACAACTGATTGTCTAGCAAAGTTTGTAACACCAACCACAAATGCTTATCATGGTATTCCTCGGTACAGTAGTATATCAGAATATCATGAATGAAAACTACCACAAACTAATCTAAATACTCATGAAATACCCTATTTATCATATCCATAAAAGCAGATGGTGCATTAGTCAAACCAAAGGGCATCACCAAGAATTCATAATGTCTATAGCAAGTGTGAAAAGCTGTCTTCGGTACATCTTGATCTTTTACCTTCAACTGGTAGTAACCGGATCTCAAATCTATCTTGGAAAACACGGAAGCACTTCTCAACTGATCAAATAAGTCGTCAATCTATGGTAAAGGATACATATTCTTCACTGTCAACTTATTCAATTATCGGTAATCTATACACATTCTCAAGCTACTGTCTTTCTTTTTCACAAACAACACTGGTGCACATCAAGGTGAGATACTTGGACGAATAAATCCTCGATCCAGCAGTTCATGAAGTTGTGTCTTCAACTCTTTCAATTCCTTGAGGGCCATACGATACGGAGCTATAGATACTGGAGCAGAATCAGTATAAGTCTCTATAGCAAACTTGACCTCTCTATCAGGCGGCAAACCAAGCAACTCTTCTGGAAATACCTCTAGAAAATCACAAATAGTTTGATGTCTTGCGGTCATGCCTCATTCATGTTCGTATTCATAATGTAAGCTGAATATGCCTGACAACCAACTCCCATCAACCTCTGTGCCTCTAAAGCTGAAACAACATTAGACAAGAACTTAATATTCTCGCCACTACCACTACCTCATAATCGTCTGAAAGTCTCAAGTATACTCTTTTTGTCTCAAAATCCACTTTAGCCTTATGCTCTATAAGCCAATCCATGCCCAAAATCACATCAAAACCATAACAGAAACGGTTGCATCGTTCACTTTAAGTGGGAATCAACTCGGAAGCATACTGACTCAGCCAGACAAACTGTACCTCGTACTCGGATACGGTCATGTTACCCTGAACTAAAGCCATAAACTCTCTCCTTTTCTCATCCTGGTATCTAGGACCAAGATACTTCTTCTAGAAGGTAGTTCGGAAGAAATCCCAAGTAACATCGGCTTCAGGCATACCGGATGTAACAGTGGTCCACTACGCATACGCATCACCTTGAAGTAGTGACACAACACAGCCCAACTTCCGTGCATCAGTGCACTCCATCTTACCCAAGATACGAATAGTACTCTCAAGCCAAGCCTCAGATCCCTCGAGTGATAAACCACGGAACTCAACTCCGCCCAAACTACGGAGTCTCTCGAGAGGTAAACCAGTCCCTACACCCTGAGGTGCTGCCACAACACGCATACCGGTTATAGCTGTCTGAAATACCCCGGCTATAGCCTGAATCAAGGGACTTGTATCCATACCGGCCTGTCTTTGGCCACCCTGAGGTTCATCACCTCAGACGCCAACTCCAATACTACCCTCGGGAAGAGGGGGAAGAGGAGGCAAATTCTCTTCATTCGCGTGCCCAACATCCTCATTACCCAGATTACAACCTATAGGACCCCGACGAGGCCTCATCTTAGCAAGAAAGCAAATCTAACAACAACAAACAAATAAACACAGAAATGATTTGGGTTAGCAATAGCAAGGGTCCAAGATGCTCAATTCCTTTAAGTTGAAACCGCTTTTTCCCAATAGTATATAGCAATGGGTGCCTTTATCTATAAAACAACCAACAACAAAACCAACGGTCATACTAAAAAACACCGTGCATCACAAGAAACAATCAAACACATCAAACTTACCTCACTTACCTTCCGGATTGCTCAATAAACCAGGGCGCTCTAATACCAACAAATGTAACCCCTTACCCCGGTCTAGCCGCCAGATTAAACCAAATGAGTTACACGGGGAAAATTGAAGGAAAAACCCGCTAAGGTTTCACTCTGATTAGCAAACCTATTTTTTTCTTTTCTAAATGCCATTAAAATCCTATGTGATAGGAACTCACAGCGAAAGAAAACAAGAACGACATCAAGGGACCAAAATGCAAAACTAGCATGCTACAGGGACCTAGCATGAAATTAGGCTTACCAATGTTCATTTAGTCAGGTTTCATGCTCACATGCCAAATGCAGCTCAAAACAACCATCCGAACTCAAACAAACGAATACATAACAAACATGGACTAAAACGTAAGAAAACAAAACTTTAAAGATTCTAATAACGAACAAAACAGCTTGCCGTATCGATACAGGTTGCCCTGTACCGATACGGGCGTATCGAAACAGGTTCAAAGGGCTCGGAACACTAACCCATATCGAAACACCCTCATGGCGTTTTAGAACGAAGGTTTCCAGTAGCAAAATGTACCGGAATGAACCTTAGCGTTTCGATACCAAAAGGCCATTTCAGGTACCCCGTATCGATACAGGCTCAACCGTATCGATATGCCCGAACTGCAATGACACATTTTGCTGGTTTATTGCAATTATAACACATATAAGACCCTCAATCAAGACATAAACATGCATACAACTCATACATACCACAAAACCCCAACAACCATGGCAACAACATCTACAAAGCAAGAACCAACATGTCAAGATTCTAGATGAAGCAACTTAGACTTAAACAATCCACAAAAGGTCAAACTTCAAACCAAACCATGCTTCGATATGAAAAGGTACTTTACAAGTCTAAAAAGGCATCATAAACATGTGTCAAAACTCAACTTACCACGCTTGTTCTCATAAGCATTAAACAACAACCGAACATGTGTTAAACACCATACACAAATTCATTTAAACATGGTACATATAAATCTCATACATATATATATTGGCTTCAAGTGATCCGGGATGCCACTGCCTGCATTGCCCGTTGGTGATAGCACTACCCCTATCACTCATAATTCAGATATACGGACACCTTAATGGCACTACCCCCATCAAGTCGCATGGTGAAACTACCCTCACCATTGTCTCACTTCGGCCGGGATGCCACTACTCACATTGCCCGTTAGTGACAACACTACCCCTATCACTCGCATCACAATAGCACTACCCCTATTGTGAAACTGAAGAATTTATCTCACGCGCGAATTTTGTATATCATAGTGCACTTCACATCCTATTGGTCGACCAACATATCCGATAAATAGAATCTCGTCACTTGCCAATATACGCATTACAGCCATGCTTACCTACTATTTTTAATGCATATCAATGATCAAACCTCATCCCATTTCGAAAACATGAACAATGCATAGCATTTTCTCAACATGATATCAACTCATTGAAAACATAACCTTACCTCATGAGATCACATGAAAAAACATTTAAATAGCTCAATATGCATGAAAATAGTAGGATTTAACATAAATAGCCATGCAAAAGCATAATCATCACATCAAGAGAGAATAGCCGAAAACAAGGCGAAAGCAAAAGAGAAAACCACTAAACATACTATTGAGTTTAGATTGACCTTTCATGCACAATATAAACCCCCAAAATCATATCCTTAACCACATTAAGGCTTTTAAAATAGTTCCACTCACCAGCAACACACAAACGCTAGTCGAAATACTAAATCAAGCCTCCGGATCACCCAAAATCGCGTCTGAAGTTTCCAAACCCAAATCCCCTATTTCTAAACAATTCAAAATAGAGCATTAGAGCTTATACCAGCCCTTAAACCTGCAGCAACTCAGAAAGCCAATATCTAGTAACATTCGCTCATCGATTTGTATCCGAAATTAACTGAAAACATCAAATAAATCAACTCAAACAATCTCCAGCTCAAACCCAGCAAGATTATCATAAAAAACACATCCAATAACATCCAAAAACATCAACCCATCATCACATAACCATCAACCACTGATTTATCACAAATCTAAGCCAAAAACTAAAGATTTTCAACTTCAAACATCACCCAAACACCTAGTTTCGGGATTTATATGATCAACCCATTACCTCAACATTATTTAACACTAAAAACATTGCCAACAACATTCCAAAATGCAACAAAACAAGATCCACATGAAAATCATACAAGAATAATATTTTTAGCTTGATTAAGCATATTTTCATAAGTTTCATTATAAAACCTTTAATATAAAACCATAAAAGAATCAAGAACGTGTAAATTTCAATAAAGAACCTTACATTAGAGGAGAAAAACGCAGCTCGCCTCTAATGATAGAACTTCCTCTTGTTTTCCAATGAAAAGCTTGAGAGAATCTAAAGAAAATCATTGGGTTTTCGAGATAGATCATTGGAAATAAGATTGATGATGTAAAACTAGTATAAGTCTGAATTTACCTTTGAAGTCTTGAAGGTAGAAAATTGTTTCGTTGAGAGGAAAATGAAGAGAAAGCTGTGTGAGAGTTTTTAACGTTAATTTTGTGAAATGATGGAATATCTTTTAAAATATCTTTTATTTAATTAAAACTCGTTTTCATAAAACCTTTTTAATATTCAAAACATTTAGGGGAAACGTCTGAATTAGACTTAGCTAAATAGCTCCTTAAAGATTCAATGTTTTGATCCTTTTACAAAACTATCACCAAAACAGTTTTGAAACTTTACATTTTAGTCACTAGACTAAAATGTCATACTACCGAAACTCATTTTCCAAAATTGATTTCACACACACCTTATACATAATAAATAAATATTTTAGATAATTTTCTATATTTTTTAAACTTCCTGAAAAGGGTTTTCCCTGAACTCCCCCATATTTACCCAAAACTCTGAAACCGGTTCGATTTACCCCAAGACGCTTTACCAAAACTTCTAAGCCCAAAACTAGGGTGTTACAGATAAGCTCATCGGGCTAGGGTTGACGCAATCTGTCGTCTCCGTTTGGCAACCAGGCTTGGCATAGTTCTACCAACAAAGCTTGGCACTAGTTATCCGTTATTTTTTTTGGAGATTGATCCAATCGATATTTTCTCGCAGCATGATCTGGTCCTATTTTTTTCGGGTTCAACAGCTACTTTGCCTGGCATCAAATTCCTCTTCTCTGCCACCGGTTCTTGGCATTGTTAGGTACATCTGTGCGGACATCATCTCGGCATTCTCTCTGGCATTCCTTCCTGCGCTGCTCTCTTCTGCCAGTTGCTATGCCAAATCTATAAAATTGCCAACAAAACAACCCTTCACACTAGCATAGACAAAAAAATCTAAACTCATTATGCAAATGCATGAGTTTAACATCTAGTGCAACTAAATGAACACAAGCAAGCGAAAGCATTGTAAGAATGACATTAAAATCAGTACTTTTGAGTAGGTAACACACCCCAAAAGCAGCTCATTGCTTGTCATCAAGTAATGCAAAGAAAACAAAAATTGTGAAAATAGTACCTTAAATTTTTTTTAGTTGGAATGCCAAAAAGTGCTAGCAAGTAGAAGTTGGCTCTATTTCTGCCCTCGCGTATCTCAGTGCAACAATTCCAAGCAGGTAGTAATTCAAGTGCAACAGTGTAACTCTAGTCTAAGGGCATGAAGAGTGCATGATGTGTAGGCAATATGCATCAAGTATCCTTTTACTCCCTTAGTCAATTTTACTACTTAAACTTAGATTCCTCTTTTTTTCTTGCCAAGGGTTTATTTTAATTAATTTAAGCTTGGTTCGTGACATTGTTTGGCGTGAGAAGTAAGATGGAGCATACCACGAACCCCCACGTTAATCCAAATATCACTAGGTTTTCTCTTCAACTCATAACCTAAGGTTTTGGACTTGAGAACTAAGAGGGAGCATACCACGAAGCCCTAAGTAACTCATTATCCCTATTGTAGAGGAGAGTTCATTTTTTCATTGACATGGCAGAACATTGCTGCCTTATTAGTTTCTTTTTACCCTAGCATCAAATTTTTTTAGAAATCTAAGCTTAGTTCCAAAAATTCTAAGTTTGCTAGGGAACTAGATGCATACTACGTGTTAAGTGAAAGTTCATTTCCCTAAACTAGAGATCAATTGTCAAGCAAACCTAACATAACTATTCTGCTGGCATGGCAAAGTAAAGATTTTAAATTTCTTCAATGGGCAGACAACTAGATCAAATTAAGGTTGCTTAACAAATTGTTAACAATCTTCAAAATTTGGCTGAGAAAAAATTTTCTTTTTCACTTTTTTATGGTTCAGTATGCAGCTAAACTATATGAACTACATGGCATGGCAACAAAAATTTAAACATGAAATGCATGGCATAAATACGAGAAAATGCAAACCCCCAAACCCAAGATATGCATTGTCCTCAATGCATGAAAACAACACATATATACAATAAAACAAAAAAAAATAAAGATGCATGACCCTTAAAGTACAATGGAATGCAAAGGAGTTTAGGAAGAAGAGGACTCCCCTTCGGATGATACTTCTTGTGTGACATGAGTCTTTCTCTTTAAAAAGGTTCAACGATTAGGGGCCATCATTTTCCTTCCCTTCATGATTGGCTTTGCGGCAATAGTGAAGGCTCCAACATCTTAGAGAACTTCCTCCACAATCTTAACAGGGTCCAACGCGGCAGGAGTAAAGCTGGCATCAGACTGAGTAGGTGCACTAGGTGTAGTAGCAGGCTTTGTAGAAGACTTAGCTTGGCAGACATGGTTTTGGGTTCCTTCAACTCAACTGGGGACTCGAAACTTGCAGATTCAACTTGAACTGGAGACAACGAGACTGTGGCATCAGATGGGGTCTGAACTAATTGTGGACTGGCTGGCATGACCTCATCTGGGAAATCTGGCAAGACACATGGGGACAGGCTTTCGAGAGTTTCGTTGGTGGCAATATCCCTGACAGGAGCATAACGCTAGAGCTTGAGATTTCGCTCCTCAGTTGTCTCCAATTTTCGGAGATTAATCTCCTGGCGCTGGTAGATCTGGGAGAGCAATGCCACTGTATTAGTTGGCATGGGAGCTGGCTCTGCTTTTGGCACCTTGGGTTTTTGCGTTGGCACTTTTGCCTTCCCTTTGTCTTTGTCCTTGGCCTCGGTAGTGGTGAGGTTTTTCCAAATAACATACGTTAGAAATTAAAAGAGGGAAAATAAACTACAATTACATCTCGCCGCACATTTATAATTTTTAACAATAATGAGGTGGCCAACATTGATTTTCTGGACGACGATGACCGAGTGCAACACTGCTAGCCTTTCCTCTGATACAATTTTGTTGTGCGATGTTGGCATCAGATTTTCCTTTCAAAAGTTGCTCCACCCCTCATCTGAGGCTTCAATGCTAGTCGTTTCATTGTTTGGTGTCCCTTTGTCGATACGATCCATGCCGTGGTAGGTTCATACAAATCAGTCAACAATTTTTTTCTGTTGGCGGCACTCATCGATTGGACAAACTAAAAATTTTCATCCCCTGCACCTTCCAACTTAAACATTGTGTTAATATGCCCTTCATCAAAATGCACACACGTACCTCGAATCATCATGAAAGGCGAATCTTTAGTCACAAGATGCACGTAGAATTCTTGAACAAGGGTGGCGTAAATCTCCCCTTTATGCTGGTAGAACTTGTTCAACTTGTGTTGGTCGACTAAAGCCATGAACTTGGGAGGAAATTCAATGGTTGCCTCGGTCTTATTGTCGAAGTGCTTCTCGAAGCAACATTTGCTTCAAACTTCTTCCAGATCTCCTCGTTGAAAAACCTCTTGAAAGTAGACGATGAGGAAGCCATTGGAGCGAAAAGAAAACTTGGAATGGTTTGGAGAAAGGAAAATGAAGAAGGGAAAATATGATTCTTGGTTTCTTGCTCGAAAAAGAAAGAGAAAAAGTGAGAGAGATTTGGTTCTTGAAACGGCTAGGGTAGGTGAAAAGTAAAGAGTTGGAGTGTTTTAACGGGTGTAATAAAGGTGGCCGAATTTAACGAGGATAATGATGGAAAATAAAAAGGTTTGATTTGATAAGGAATAAAGTGATAATGTGGATGTGATAAGTGATAAGATATGTTTAAAGAGTGGAGTGATAAGGTGATTAAATTGAATTTAAATTCAACCTAATTTTTGGGTGGCTATAGTTAAAGCTCAAAGAAAAATAATCTCTCTCCTTAATAGGCTGAATTTTAGCAAGCTAGGATAAATCTCTTCTTCAAATATTTCAATGCGTCGCATGTCAAGCCTCAGTGCTGGCATTCTTCTTGGCACACAACATTCGCTCAGTATGTCAACGTCTCATGCCCAGCCTTGCCTTGGCATTATTCATGGCATACCAAATCTGCACAAACTCAAAGAAAATCTTTCAACGCATTAAAGGAAAATTAAAAATTAAAAAAAACAAATAAAGAAAAAGCTAAAAGGAAAATATCTTATCCTAATATTTACAAAGATTCAAAACCACGATGATGGTGTTATGGTACCTCTGCCAAGAGGATAACCTCATTGGCATTGTACTGATTACCTTCCAAATAGTGCTTCAAACGTTGACCATTCACCTTAAAAATTTATCTTGTCATCAAATTCTTGATGTCCACAGCTCTATGGATATATGGCTTGACAACTTCAAAAGGGCCCGTCCATCTTGATCTGAGTTTTCCTGGAAACAATTTAAGCTGTAAGTTAAATAACAAATCACGTTGGCCAACCTCAAATTGTCTTGGCATTATCCTACTATCATGCTAGCGATTGCCTTCTCTTTGTAGATTCTGGCATTCTCATAGGTTTGTGTTCTGAATTCTTCTAACTCATTTAATTCTACTAACCTTTTTTCTCCAGCAACTCTCCATGCCATGTCAAGTGTTTTGATGGCCCAATAGGCCTTATCTGCGAGCTCAATTGGCAAATGACATGGTTTTCCAAAAACAAGTTTAAATGGTGAAGTACCCCAAAGAAGTTTTAAAGGTAGTCCTATAAGCCCACAAAGACTCATCTAGTCTCAAGGACCAATCTTTCCTTGATGGATTTACAGTCTTCAATAAAATACTTTTGATCTCCTTGTTTGATATCTCAGCTTGCCCGATTGTTTGTAGATGAAACGTCGTGACAATCCTCTGCTAAATTCCATACCTACACAAAGCTTTAAAAATTAGATTACATTTAAAATGGGTACCCTCATCATGAATAATCTCTCTAGGGGCACCAAATCGAGAAAAATGTATTTGTGAAAGAACTTGGCAACGAAGTTGGTATCATTTGTTGGTAGGGCAACAACCTCTACCCACTTCGATACATAGCCAACATCCACAAGAATATATACATTACCAAATGATGGAGGAAATGGACCCATAAAGTCTTTCTCCCATAATTAAATAAGTCCACATGCATAATGTTTTGGAGTGGCAATTTGTGTCTGTTAGAAATGTTTCCAGTCAGTTGGCATTGATCACATGCCTTGGCATATTCGTGGGCATCCTTGTATAGCATCGGCCAAAAGAATCCTGACGGCAACACCTTGGCAGCAATATTCATCCCAACAAATTGACCTCCATGCATAAATAAGTCCACATGCATAATGTTTTAGGCCTAGATGTTTTAGACATCGGATCGGGCCGGTCGGAAACGGTTCGAATCGTATTAGGTGGTTTAGGGAGATTAAGGTTCGAGACAAGATAAAAGTATGACAAAAATGCTAAAATCCTCTAAAATCCTGTTTAAGAAGATGGTCAAATCAATTTTACAAAATGAGTTTTAGAAGTGGTACATTTTGTGTAGTGACCAAAATGTAAAGTTTTAAAACTGTGGAAAATGCAAATTTCAAAAGTGGAGTCAAAATCTTATAAACTTTAGGAACCTTTTGTGCAATTACACATTTCCTTAAATTGACATGTGTTTTAAATAATTTTTAGATGATTAATTCAAAAGAGATTTTATTTTATTTAATTGCTAAAATAGTAAATTGAGAAGCTTTTGATGTAACTAACTTTCATTTCAGCAAAACCCATTTCTAAAACCTTTTCTCCAGATTTCGTTTCTCCCAAACACTCTCTCTTTGATTTCTAAATCATTTCCAAGAATTCTCTTCAATTTCTTCAAGATTTGTGAAGCTAAAACTTGTCAGTCATTAAGGAAGGCAAGGATTGGAGGTAAATCTCGTTCTCAACCTCTAATCTAGGTTCTTTATTGAAATTCCAAAGATTATTGACTCTTAATTGTTGTTTTAACTGAGTTTTGATTATAATTTTGATTTAAGATCAAAATCTTGCAAAATAAAGGTTTAAATCTTGATTTTCGGAGTGTTGTTGATGAGCTCTATTTTAGATGGTTTCTAATTGAGTTTTGAGATGATTATGATGTTGAAAAAATGTTTTGATGATATAGATCCTGAAATCCTTGAGATCCTTGAGTTTTATGATAGTTTTAGTTGAGGTTTTAAAGTGATTTGTTGGTGGTGTGGTTGCTGGATGTATAAGGAAGGGTTTAGGTTGTTTTTAGATGTGTTTTGATGAATGATAATGGTTGGATGTGATGTATGTTGGTTGGGCTAGGTTTAGGAGGCAACTGATTTAGTTTTTGGTTGTCTCGGATGTGTAAATTGGTGTAGTTTTGCTGGGCAATGAGTTTGTGTTTAGTTACTGGAGTTGGAATGCATTTTAATGCATTTGGATCTCTATTTTGATGCTTTAAAAACATGGGATCTTGATCCGGAAGCAAGCGAAGCATTTTCAGAAGCTTCGGGCAAGTGATCATTGCGTAGGAAATCAAAGCTTCACGTATCGGTGAGTGGAAAAGAGTTTTCTAGCTTTGAAACGTTTTGAACATGGTTTTGGGAGCTTAGTGTAAGTTTGAAACACTTCGCTAAGCTCAAGAGTAAGTAAATCGAAAGTCTCTCTCGGATTGTGCTATGTTTTGGTTTAAAATGCACTTGAATTAAATGTGGTTCGATTACTATTTTAAAGCATGTTTTAAGCAATGATGTTGCTGGTTTTAAATGCCATTTTGTTAAGGATGCACAAGGTAAGTAATCCTTGAGTTTATATGATCTATGCAATTGGTTTTAATCATGTTAATGCTTGTGAAAATGGCATTGTGGTTTATGCTTGTAAAACAGTGAGTTAATGATGATTGATGATTATACTGGCAAGTGATGGTAAATGGTTTTGGTTACTTTAATCGGATATAGTTAGCCGGCTATAAGATTGGGTGCACCGTGAATAAAGTCACCTTGGATGTTGAGGGGTTGTGATTGTACCGTACACTCCATCCAAGTACCCTAACGATTGAGATTAAGGTCACAATGGTTGATGGTCTAATCACGTGTGTGGATCTTGTGGTTTGTGTCCTGTGCTCTCGTTAGTTGAATTATACAAATGCCGATGAGTGGTGTTGATGGGTTGTGATTGTATCGTTAAACTCCACCACGAGTGTCACAACGGTAGATAGTCTAATCCCATGTGTGAGCCTTGAGGGTTCGGTAGGGTGTATGAAGCGTTTGGGACAACACTTGTAATATGTGTATCCGATTGTGTCAATTGTGTTGGTTTTGATATGGTTTGTTATTGATCACTTGTGAGCCAATATAATGATGTTGATATAATGATTTCATGATGACCATTTATTTGAGAAAGCATGTGATGCTTGAGAATGATGCTAGAATGCATATGATGCTTGGATTTAGCATGAGCAAAGATTTTTGCTGTTGTAATTAAAGATGCTATGAGCATGTGGATTTGTAAGTGTTTTTGGTGTTTTAAAGTGCATGTTTTAATGGAAGGCATATGATTACAAAGGATGATGTTTTGGTTTTTAAGACGCATTGATGAATGTTTGGTTTTATAGCGGTCCTCACTAAGCTTTATGCTTACACTCATTTGTTTCATCAATGCAGAGAATTGAGCATCTTTGGCAGCAAGAGAGCAAGGGGAATCCAAGTGATTTTAGCTAAGCAAAGTATGTGATTTACTTTAGTGTAATAAGAGGCAATGGGAGGGATTTCCACTCATGGATTTGTTTGGTGATGTTAATTATTTTGAGCAAGTTTGGTTTGTGTTTTGGGACTTGTAAATGCTCTCTTTATGGTTTATGGTCTCATATTGGTATTTGGCTATGCCATGGTTTGTGTATAAAAGCTTGCTTGAGTAGGTTAATCTCTCTCCATGAATTTCCATGCTTGATGCTTATGTTGTGAATGTTTGATGATGCATAAGTTTTTGAAATGTTGGATATAACATGTATGAATGTTTTAGATATGTTTAGATGTTGTTAAATATGATTTGAGGGCTGTTGAATGTGATTTTCTGGTATGTGTATCGATACACTAATGCATTTCGCAGGCAAATCAATACAGGGGTATCGATACGAGTTGTCCGCGTATCGATACACCTAGGCAAAGTTTGAAGGCCGTACCGATGTGCGGGGAAGCGTATCGATACCTTTTTCCCAACTTTGGCTACTGCCTTCCCGCGTATCGATACGAGCTTAAGCGTACCAATACATGTTAGTTATTTTAAGTTAAAAATATCTTTTAAAGTTCTGAAATGTTACATATTGGTCCCTGGATGTTGTATGTTCAATTGGTTGGGTTTGGATGATCCGTTTATGATGAAATTTGACATGGAAGCATGTTACCTGATTAATTAAGGTTTGGTAATCTTAAAATTGGAACAATCTCTGTAATTTTCAGAAATTATAGTTTAGTCCCTAAAAGTTAAATGTGTGCAATTGAACTCCTAATCGAACTCCGATCACTGTGCCGTTTTCTTCTAAATGTGTCGTTGAACATATAGGATTTTAATATGCATATAGAAAAGATAAAAAAGGGTCGTTAATCGAAGTCGGCTTTAACGAGTTGGCTTTGGTTTTCCCTGTGTAATCTTCTTAGTTCAGGTCAGGCGTCTAGGCCGAGCTAAGGGGGTTACAGGCACACACCAGCGAATCACTTGATCAGCATATTGTTTGAACAATATTGGCTCATCCCAATAGTATTTCCTCACTTCTCGTAGGAATATTTTCTTGGCATTATATGCCAAGTCTGTTGGTAGAATGTTGCTTACCAGGTAGTTGACTATGTCAGCGTACCATGACATGGCATTAACTGCAAGCAAATACTTGTAAGGAAACTCATCTCTTATGGCAGTGGTCTTACCATCTTCAAGGTGATGTTCTAGTCGTGACAAGTGGTCAGCCACTAAGTTTTCACTGCCCTTCTTATCTCGAATGTCAAGATCAAATTCTTGTAGGAGAAGCATCCATCGGATTAGTCTGGGCTTGGCATCCTTCTTTGCCAAGAGATACTTCAATGCCGAATGATCTGTAGAAACCACAACTTTGTTACCAATTAAATAAGATCTAAATTTATCAAAAGCAAATACAACTAAAAGAAATTCTTTCTCCGCTGCGGTGTAATTGAGTTATGCTTCACTAAAAGTTCGACTGATATAGTATATGGCATGAAAAACCTTGCCATATCGTTGTCCCAGTACTGCTCCGACGACATAGTCGTTGGCATCGTACATGGGTTCGAAGGGCTCATTCCAATTCGGTGCCATAACTATAGGGGCGATTAATTAGCTTCTCTTTAAGTTCTTGAAATGATAAAAAACAAGCATCATCAAATTCAAAAGCGGCATTTTGTTCTAATAATAAGCATAAAGGTTTATAAATTTTAGAAAAGTCTTTAATAAAACGATGATAAAAACTTGCATGAACTAAAAAACTTCTTATACCCTTGACACTTGTAGGTGGTGGAAACTATTTAATTACCTCCACTTTTTCTTGATCGACCTCCAATCCTCTTTTGGTTACCTTGTGCCCGAGAACAATGCCCTCCTTCACCATGAAGTGGCATTTTTCCCAATTCAGCACTAGGTTTGTCTC
This sequence comes from Hibiscus trionum, assembly GCA_030270665.1. Classification (NCBI taxonomy): domain Eukaryota; kingdom Viridiplantae; phylum Streptophyta; class Magnoliopsida; order Malvales; family Malvaceae; genus Hibiscus; species Hibiscus trionum. The sequence goes on from BSYR01000053.1 coordinate 9,762,442, forward strand.
AATGCATCTCCTCAACACTCACTCCAAACTCTAAAGACATTCCACAAATGTTTTGCCAAACACTGAGAAATCATACATGAGTACTTCCATGTTTTGCTCTATCAAGTCAAAATAATGGACATCATGCAACGTTGAAACGTTGCTAGGGCATTACACGACCCAAATAGCATCCTTCTGAAGGTGAATGTCCCATATGGACACGTGAACATGGTCTTCTCTTGATCATCATGGGCGATGGCAATCTGGTTTTAACCTGAATAACCATCCAAAAAACAATAGAAAGCTTTACCTGCCAACCTGTCTAACATTTGGTCAATGAAAGGTAATGGGAAGGGGTTCTTCCTTGTGTCATTCTTCAGCCTTTGGTAGCCCATGCACACTCTTCATCATGTGATTGTTCTGGTGGGAATAAATTCAACTTTACTGTTTTGTACCAAGATCATGCCACCCTTCTTTGGCACGCACTGCACTGGGCTGAGCGACGAGCTATCGGAATGGGATAAATGATCCCATCAACAAGTCATTTTATGATCTCTTTCTTCACTACCTCTTTCATGCTCAGATTCAGCCTTCTTTAGCCTTCAATGGTCTTGCCATAGTACTCCTCAAAAATAATCTTGTGCATGCAAATGGTTTGGCTAATACCTCGGATATCGGCCAAGGTCCAACCCAAAGCTTGCTTATATTTTCTTAGAATCTTCATGTAGAACTAATTGTTTTGATATAATAATTGAAAAATGTTTTGGGCTAAATTGAAAAGAATTTAAAATATGTTTTTAGTAAAAAACAACTTGAAAAATATGTTTAAGGGTTTTACAAGGCTTTGGAATGATTTAAAGTGTATTTAAAGTAGTCAAAAACATGTTTTAAATGTAACCGTACCGATACGGTGTCGAATCGTATCGATACCCTTTTTAACTATAGTGATTTTGCAATAGCAAAAACCCATACCAATATGCTTTGTCGTATCGATACGGTGTGCTTTAAAATACCCAACGGCTAGCTCGTGTACAGATACGGTTGAATCGCGTACCGATACGCCCAACTAGCCCTAACGGTCTTTTAAATTGTAGGACCGTACTGATACGCTAGCCAAGCGTATCGATACGCACTAGCTTCAAGTGCTCAATGACTATTTTCTTATCGGGACTGTATCGATACGCCAAGCTGCAGAACTACATTTATGGTGGGAAATAAAGTCTCCAATGGCTCTAATTCAACCCCAATTGTCCTCAACGGCTACAAACTCAATTAGGAGTATAAAATGGACCTCCAAGCATCAAGAGATGGTTAATGCATCATTTGTCAACAACACTATGATGAAAGATTGTCTTTAGAGCTAAATTGTATATTTCTTGTATAGACAACACTTGTGAGCTTAATTGTCACATTTTCTCAAGTGTATAGGTTTTGGGTGAGTGCTTAGAGTTGCAAACATATACCTATTAGAGGGATTTCTAGTTTGCTTTGAATTTTTCTTGTAAGAGAGTGTTTGATCAAGCTTTGGGTAGAAAGCTTGATCGTTGTAACGGTTTCCTCCTCATCCGAGAAAAGGGGACTAAATTCTCAGTGAATTTGGTTGAAATCCTTAATATAAAGCTAATGTAGTGTATGTAGGCTTTGGGTTAGAAAGTCAAATTACTCTAAATCCTTGTGTTTAAATCTTACATTTTTAGCTTCCACAATTGCACCCAAAAATCCAATCTTCTCCACACTTGGCAAGCATTTCGATTGTGACCATCGAGCTCAAAACTTCAGCAATCTTTCCTCCTAATCAGTAGTGAGATCAGCAATAATGATTACTGGCAGAGTTGAGTGTTTACCTAGATAAGCATACTTTAGATGGCCTGTCAATGGTTTCAACTCCAACTCTGGTGGCCCCTCGATTGATGGTTTAAGTGCTTTGGTCTCTCTGTCGGCTAACTCTAATGGTTAAAAATAACTCACTTCTTTAGCTCCCAAGGCAAGTTCATCAGATTCTTCACTCGTCTCTTCATTGCCAATGAGTTTGATGTCATCGGAATCAACATCCTGGCATTACTATGTCATGTCTAAAGTAAAAATGTACTCCATCATTTCCTCAACATGGCATTCCTAGGGTTTATCTACGCATTTAATATTTTGAAACACATTAAATGTAACATGTTAATCATTCATTTGCATTGTCATTTCACCTTTATGTACATCATTTAAAGTCCTACTCGTAGGAAGGAATGGTCTACCTAAAATAATTGGGACATTAACATCAGCCTCATAATCGAAAATGATGAAATCAGCAAGAAAAATAAATTTATCTACCTTTACCAACACATCCTCAATCTTTCCCTTGGGATGTGCATAGGATCGCATTGAGTCAATGCCAAGCTTCTTGAAAACAGACAGTGACATCAAGTTAATGCTAGTTCCTAAGTCACACAGTGCCTTTCCCATAAATTTGTTGCCAATGGTGCATGGGATGGTGAAACTTCTCGAATGTTTCAACTTAGGTGGCGATCGGTTTAGGATCATGGCACTGCATCCCTCAGTGAGAGCTACAGTTTCAAAGTCTCCCAACTTCCTCTTTTTGGACAAGATGTCCTTCATGAATTTGACATAGTTTGGCATTTTCTCAAGAGCTTCTACCAATGGTATGTTGATTTGCAGCTGCTTGAGAACTTCCAAGAAGCGCTTAAATTGCTGATCTTGCTTATGCTTTTGAAGCCTTGCTGGAAATGATGGCGGTGGATAAGCAAATTCTAGCTGCACTAGCTTTGCCATGGTGGTGCTGGTATCAGTTATAGTTTTTGATCTTGCATCGTCTGTTTTTTGTTTCCTCGTTCTCTACTTCTTTGGGAGCATCTGCTCGCACGGGCTTTTCAATTTGATAATCAGTTGGCTGCTTGGCAGCCTTCTCCATTTCACATTTCTTACCACTCCGAAGAGTTACAACTTTACATTGCTCATTGTCCTTGTGCCGAGCATCCTTCGTATCACTTGGAAATGTTCCTTGGGGTTGATTGTTTAGTGCATTAGCAATCTACGCAATCTGAACTTCCAAATTCAGCATCGAAGCTTCAAAACTTTAGACTGTGGCATCATTCCTCTCCATGTACTTCGTGAGAGTACCTCCCTGGTTAAGTCTCTACCCTTGCTAAAAATTATTTTGTGCCCACTGTGGCATAACATTCTGATTGACTCCTAGCATGACATTGTTCTACGTTGGGCATTATATTGACGCTGGGCATTGTTGTGGTTGGATCCTTAATTTCCCCAAACAAGGTTTGGGTTAAGACTTCATCCCGCATTATAAGTATTTGAGTTAGGATTAAAATTGCGATTTACGTTGCCAACATAATTTACCGAGTCAGGGTTCGCAGGGCAATCATCCACATGGTAGTTCTCTCCACAGATGGTGCATAATGGTTTTAATGTCTTTACTTCTTGAGGCTCATTGTTATTCTGCAATGTTCTCATCATACTAGTGAGGTTGGAAATCTCGACATGAATGGACGTTAGTTCATCAACCTTCAATTTCCCACTGGTTTTGGTTATGGTCCCTACTTTGACAACATGATATTCAAAATTGTTGATTGAAATCCTCTCAAAGATGCCAACAACCTCTGTGTAGTTCTTGTCAAGCAATGAACCAGCCGCCGAAGCATTAATGATAATTTTCGTTTGTGCTTTCAATCTGTTGTAGAATGTTTGTATTTGATTCCAATTTGGAAATCCATGCATAGGAAACCTTCTCAATAGATCCTTAAATCTTTCCCAAGCAACATACAAGGTCTAATCCTTAGCCTGCCTGAATGTAATGATATCACCCCACAGCTTGGCAGTGAGTGTTGGCGACTAAAACCGTGTCAGAAACTTCTGGCATGGGTCTTCCTATGAGGCGATTGATCCAAGTGACAAGGAATTGAGCCAAGTCTTGGCTCTGTCTCTCAAGGAAAGAGTGAATAATTTCAGCTTCACAGTATCGTCTGATACTCCAGGCTGCTGAAATAGCTGGAAAATCTCCATGAATTGCTTCAAGTGTTGCCTTGGGTCGCCAATAAGTGTTCCATCAAATTGACCTACATTCAAAAGAGTTTGAATCATTACCAGCTTAAGTTCAAAATTTGATGCATTTACTTCGCTGCCAATCACTCCTGGCATTAGGTTATCAATATTTGGTGCCGAGTGTTCCCGTATTGGTGTCTCAATGGCATCATCCACTATGGGTGCGGCATGATTTCCTCAGTGTATAGGTGGATTCCCTTGATTCTGTGGGACACCTTCTACTCCTCTAATACCGTTTAGGGTCATCTCTCTAATTTTCTTCTTCAATCCGTGGTGGGTTCGTTCAATTTTTGCGTCAAATGGCTAATAGTCCGCAGGGCGGCTCTTGGTCATACACCAAATAAAACAAATAGGTAAAATAAAACAAAAATAATAAAAACTCCATTGCAATTCCCGGAAATAGCGCCAAAAACTTGTTGACTCGCGTGAGTGTTCGGAAAAGGGGCAGAAAAGGCATTGGAAATGTAGTAAAACAGTGCCAAAGATTGAGTTTTTTGCTTGCAAGTATACACGGTCGACAAGTAATACAACAATAAGCTGAATTATCAATCCCACAAGGATTGGTCAAGAGTTTAATTGCTTTTAATGTTTACTTGTTGTAGAAAAAGTTGATTTGATTTGAAAGTGATTTTGAAAACAGTTTAAAAGAAAATAAATGAAAATAAAACATCGTTGGCAAGGAGAGTGTTTAGACAAGTGATGAGCGTTGGTAAGGGATGTCTGGTTTTCACGTTATTCATACCATGCCCGCATCTAATATTGTCATGCCTTGGCATTGTATGTCGAGAAGATTCAAATTGGCAAAGCCTCTCTCGATGGTCATTGCCCTAAATTGATTGAGTAAAAACCCATTATCTCTAGTGAATGTTTTTTCATAAACCAATTTGATTAAGATCCAATCTATACTCCGAAGGGGTAGATTTCACTTCCGAAGTAAGTTCATCTACTTGAACATATTCCCTCGAAGCATCTCGCCTTAGTATCCAGCAACTTGATCATTGCCACCCAAATCTATTAAGATATTGAGGTGAAATGGGCAAACAGTGCCAGATCTCGCTTGGCATAGTATTTAGGAAACAATAAAGTATGCCAGATAGAAGAAACAATGCTGAAGAATTTTAATTATTAAAAACTTAACATAAAAATAGCGTTCAACACAAACATCCCTCACCAACTATTAAATTTGTTCATGGTGAGGGTATCAACCACAAAACCTTCAACATTTTTTAAACACATCATCATTAAAAGGAAAATAAAATAACTAGACAAAGAGAATGAGCGAGAAGGGGTCTCTTGATGCATTCCTTCATGATCCAGGCTCTAAGTCAAGTGGGTCAAACCACGTCTTCTTGGTGCATCCGATCGTCGATCGCCACTATAAAAAAAGTCCTACCTTCATTGTTTGCTCGATCAATCTTTAAACAGGTGTGCAAGGAAGACTAGGATAAGCCCTTGCATTTTAAATTTGAATGCGCATGGGATAAGGCTTGTGACCACCTTTATCCAGATTTGAAGTGATAGGTTGATAAGGTGATAAGCTGATCAGGCTAGGGCTGACGTTATCTACCGTCTCTATTTGGCAACCAGGCTTGGCATAGTTCTTCCAACCAAGCTTGGCACTAGTTATCCGCTATTTTTTCGAAGGTTGATCCAATCGCTATTTTCTCGTAGCCTGATCTGGTCCTATTTTTTTTTGGTTCAATTGCTACTTGGCCTGGCATCAAATTCCTCTTCTCTGCCACATGTGCTTCGAATTTCTTGGTCCATCTATGCCAACAGTATCTTGGCATTCCTTTCTGCCCTGCTCTCTTCTGCCAGTTGCTATGCCAAACCTGCAAAATTCCCAACAAAATAATCATAGACAAAAAATCTAAACTCCTTATGCAAATGCATGAATTTAACATCTAAGTGCAACTAAATGTACTCAAAAGCAAGCAAAAGCATCATAAGAATGGCATAAAAATCATTACTTTTGAGGAGGTAACAACATACATCCAGAATCTCATCAACTTGTGTTGCAAAACTTTCATTGGGTATCCGGATCCCATGAATCAAATAACTCAACCACATGAGTGCCCTTACTTGGCATGTTCACACATGATCCACCGAGGATCCCTAAGGTTTACTAGTACATACAAGCAGTTTCCCTGTTCATTCACCAAGTTGTTAATCACTTATGCCATATACGAGTTATAAACTGAATTTCTCAAGTTTAATATTCATTTTACCCCTAGGAGACCCATTGGACCCTTACCTTTGAATTATAGAACCCCCGAACTTAAAAAATGAAGTTCCTTGGGCAGATTGCCTAGCGAGTACCGATACTTGCCTAAGAGTATCAATAATCCCCTATGGGTACCGATACCATCTTGTGCATACCGATACCCAACTTAGAACCCTGCAGGGGTTTAACCAAACCTCGTACCAATACATGAATAACGTGTACCGATACACAAGCGGTATCGATACGCCCACACATGTACCGATACCATATTTCGATACTGGAATTCTCAATGGTATAGTTGCATCTGTACGTCCCTATGGGTACCGATACCCCCTCTGCATTTTGTCTAAAAAGGCTATCTCTTACAAAGGGGTACCGATACCTAGTATCGCTACGCGAACCCACATTTTGAACTCTGGAGCTCGAAATCTCTATTAAACACTCCCTAACTTGTACATCAAAGCCCCAATTTAATCCTACAAGTTATGGAAGGCCTATTAGGTGGATTCCTACCAATTTTATACCTTTTTAACACCAAGTTTCGAAATTACTATAGATGAACACCAAGCTCTAATCCCAACCAAAACATCATACTATCAAGCAAGCAAGAAAATTGATGATTCTCAAGAATACATAGGAGATAGTAATGTACTAACCTCAACAGTGAAGGCTGAAATGATACTCACCAAGCCTTGAAAATTTCTCCTTCCAAAGAGCTTTGGAAAGCTCTCCTACTTTTTCACTACAAGGGGAGATTACCAAATGTTTTACTACACTATTGGGAATAATTGGGGAGTTAAGAACACTAATTAAACCAGGAATGGAATCCTCAACACTTTATTATCGTTCTCCCCTAAATACACCCCATCAAAACTTAACTTTCACCATTAAAAAACAAACTTACCTTGAATTAAAGATCCTTAAATACTGATAAAAGTTCACCCGACAAGAAAAACGTGATTCACAAATCTAAGCCTCAAGATTCTACCTTTGGTGGTGGTGTTTTGAGTGGGATAATGGGTTTGGAAGGGAGGAAGAGACCACACTATCCTTTTTCAACTCCTCCCAACCCAAACCCACAACAACCAATTGAGCCCAAGAACAAGGGATAGGCACAATAGGGCTCCCAAGGTCCAACATGTTAGTCCAAACACGAGGCCCAACGTAATGCTCACACTCAGAGTTAAACCAACATTTGGATTCCGAAATTTGTGTCCTTACAATGTTTATGCATTGTGCATATTCAACTATTCACACTTACTAATAACATTCTCAGAACCAATATTCCTTTCATCATGCTAAAACTCGCACTTGCCCAAATAAGGAACAAATATTTTCTTTGCTAAAAATGCCTACTAAACAATCCTTGATTGTCGATCAAGATCCTTCTTGGTACCATTGTACATGAGAATACCACTACTCTTGCTACTCACAAAGTCAAGTATTCACAGAATACTCAACTCATTGCAACCTCGAATGTCACTAGTGCATTCATCATCTATACAACATAACTATAAACCCATACCAACCAAACGGTCTTAAACACCATTATTGTTAACAGCCACGCTGGTGCTTTAAAAAATAGAGTTTCTGGTCAAACATATCCATAAACCTACCATTACCACAATCTTACTCTCAACTCATACATTTCCTTAATGCTTGTCAACACGACACAGAAAGGATTCGAGAGCTGCACCAAAGCATGTCTAAATACCGAACTCAACTTTGCAAACATAGGACAACACGTAAAACTCCCTCGGAAGCACTTCAGGAAAGAATTCCTGAACAACACAAACATTTAGAACCCGAACATCCTTAAATATTAGATTAGCACATAATCCATGTAACCCCCTTGACTCGGTCTCGCCGTTCCACCGACTCGAACAAGTTACACGGGGGATATTAAAATAAATTGGTGAATATTTATCTCAATAAATGACCCTCTTTTTGTCTTTTTATCTTGTCTAAACGCTCTTATTAAATGCGTTTTAGGGACAAATTTGTAAAAATAGCAAAATGTAAGGACTTAAGTCAAATTAAGATTACCAATCCTTAATTAGTCTCATTTCATGCTTACATGTCAAAAATCAGCTTAAAACAACATCTCAAACTCAGCCAATTGCATGCTTAACATTTAGGGACTGGAATGTAACAAAAGTAAACTTGCAGATTCCAAAAACTGACAAAAACATATAGGCATATCGATACACCAAGGCTGGTAATGATACACGTTTGTCTAGTGAGCTTCCTATGTTTCAAAATCCACAAACCCATATTGATACGCCACTTCGTATCGAAACACATAGCCTGAACCAAGTAGACTGTACCGAAACGGCTTAGCTCGTATCAAAACGCCTGAGCTATTTTAGGCATACCGTACCAGTACGCTAGCCCGCATTTCGGTACGCCTGGGCCTGTAATGACATTTTCCTCAGCTTTTACACAATAGAAACCATCCAAAACCAATCTAACATGCTTCCAACCTAAGCACAAACATTTAAGGCATAATTCGAAAGGTTTATAACACCAAAGCATGGTTCCAACGGCAACTTAACATAGTTAATAAACTATAGGCATGCTTCCTATGCAAAACATTCATTCAAACCTCAAAATGCCAACAAAACCAAATAACAGCAACTAAAGTCCATTTACATGTCCAAATAGGCAACATAAACTTGCCACAAACCAGGGAGTGTCTAAACACAACCTCCAAAAATATATAGGTACCCTCCCATTGCCACTTATTACTATTTAGTAAATGTAAAACCATACTTGAGCTATGAAACACCATTGGAATCTGCTCTTGCATCCTCACTGCCACAACCAAGCTATTTTTTCTGCATTGTTGGGAAAAAGAGAGGGTAATCATAAAAGCCCAGTGAGGGACGCTAGAATAAAAACCAACAACAATGTATTTTAAAACCACTTCTCAAATACAATTTTCTTTTTGTCATGCTCAAGTACAAATCATGCTTTAAATCTCTTTCAAAGTAAAATCAATAATCATTTGTAAAAACATGTATCATCAATCTCATGCATTTACCACAATGCAAATCTCATTGCAAGCTTCTCATGCTTGTACATCATAAAACATATCTCAAAATAGAATCACATGTATAAATCTATTTATACAAATCCATTTTCAAACCATGATACATGTAAACATCATATATTGGCATTAAAAGTGACCCAAATGGAACTACCCCCATCCTTGGATAGCACTACCCCTATCCATTAATGTTCGGATATGCATATACCTTGATGGCACTACGCCCATCAGTTGGTGATAGAATATACCCATATCACTCGCAACACAATAACACTACCCCTATTTTGTAAGAGAAGAATTTGTCTCACGTATGAATTTTGTATATTATAGTGCACTTCTCATCCTATTGGTTGACCAATTATATATGATAATATTAAGTCTCATCACTTTGCCAATATACACCTTTAAACCATGTTACCCTACTGTTTTCAATGCATAAACATAAATCAAGTTCTCACCCATTTCAAAAGCATAAACAATGCATAGCATTATCTCAACAAGGTATAATCTCTTTAAAATCATAAATAAATCTCATGGGATCATATGCATGAAAATCCCAATGCTCAAAATATGCATAAATTGTAGGTAGCAAATCCCTATCTAAAACATGAGCATGATCAACAAAAACAATGTGAAAACCAAAATACCGAGAGCAGAATCGTCCATACTTATTTTTGAGCTTAGATTAGAATTTCAAGCTTAATCTAAACGCCAAAACCTTCCTTTCAAACCGTTGAAAAGCCTTTAAAATAATTTCCACTCATCGATAAGGCTCCGCTCCCCTTGCTGAAGCGATAATAAGCCTCCGGAGCAACCAAGACCTCTTCCAAAGACACCGGATCAATCTCCCCTGCTTCTAACCAAAGCAAAAGAGAGGATTAATGCACATTCCCGCATCAAAACATCCAGAAACTCAACTCCACAATTCTTTCTAACAAAAACCAAGCAAACGACATCCGAAATCAACCGAAAACATCAAAAAAAAAACACTATAAACAATCTCCAGTAAATACCCAGCGAGATTAACCATTAAACAACATCAATATGCATCTAAAAAACTACCTCAACATCCTTTTACCACCAGCAACCATTAAACCACATAAGCAAGCCATAAACTCAAATATTTCAACATAGAAATCTAGAAATCCACCTAGTTTCAGGATTCTATTATTAAAACCCACTTTACCACTTTATTAAACATCTAAAATATGATTAAAACCAATCTACAAACCATCAAAACAAATTCAATTCGAAAATCACAAGATTCCAGCAATTAACATTGAATAAGCAAAATTCTATAATTAATACATTAAACCCCATTAGAAAATATATTTAAAGAGCCAAAAACTTGGGAATTTCAATAAAGAACCCTACATTAGAGGAGTAAAATGCAGCTCACCTCTAATGGATGCTTTTCCCCTTAATCGGATTGATTTACATTAGAAAACAAGATTAAAAGTATAAGGTTTTGATAGGAAACCAATGAGAAACTATTTGAAGAAGAAAAGAGTGTTTGGCTGGTAAGAATTGGTGAGAAAACTTTTAGAGAGAAAGTAGTTACGTAAGTTTTGTTTTAAACCATTTATTTACAAAATAAATTCTCTCAACCTATTTATTATTTCCAAAACCATTTTAAAAATAGCCAATGAAGGGTTAAAGTCTAATATTAGACTTTGAGCAAATATCTCCTTAAGGGTTCAAAGTTTTGACTCTTTTTACAAAACAATCACTAAAAATAGTTTTGCCAAAATTACATTTTGGTCACTAATTGAAATGTCTTTCTTCCAAATCTCATTACCCAAAATTTATTTTACCAAATCATTTATATATTAAATAATGGTTTTTAACCATTTTCTCATGTTTTGTTTCGCTCAAAATCTTTTTAAAACAATTTATTCCTGAAACTAGTCTAAATTGCCGAGACCAGTTCGCCTGAACTGTCTAGCCAAACCCGGCTAACTCCTAAACTCAAAATCGGGGCATTACAACTCTCCCCCTCTTAAAAAATTTCATCCTCGAAATTCACCTGGTGGAAAAAGATAAGGGAACTGCTTCTTCATGTCATCCTTCCTTTCCCACGTGGCTTCTTCGACACCTCGATGTAGCAACAACACCATAACCAAATCAATGGTCTTACCTTGAAGAACCTTGTTGTCCATATCCATGATCTCAACCGATTCCTCATCATAGGTTAGATCCAGATTCAATTTAATCTCCTCAACTGGCATAACATGCGACGAATCCGATCTATACTTCCGAAGCATGGATACATGTAAAACATCATATATCTTTTCTAACTCAAGTGGCAACCTCAATCTATAAGCTACTCGATCAACTCGCTCCGACACCTCATATGGTCCAATAAATCTCGGACTCAATTTGCCCTTCCGGCCAAATCTCATCACCTTTTACCAAGGCGACACTTTCAAAAATACCTTATCACCAACTATATACTAAATTTCTGTACGCTTCAAATCCGTGTAAGCATTTTGTCGATCCGAAGCCGCTTTCAATCTTTCACTAATAAGATTTATCTTCTCGTTAGTCTCCTTTAGCATATGAAGCAAAGAAACATATTTCTCGCCTACCTCCGCCCAACATAGAGGCGTACAATGCCTCCTACCATACAAAGCTTCATAAGGAGCCATTTGAATGTTCACTTGATAATTGTTATTATAAGCAAACTCTTCAAAAGGCAAGTGCTTCTCCCAAGATCCTTGAAAATTAATGATGCAACATCTCAACATGTCTTCCAACACTTGAATAACACGCTAGGACTGACCATCCGTTTGAGGATGAAATTAAGTACTAAAGTTCAACCTTGTACCCAGAGCTCGATGCAAACATTTACAAAACCTCGCCCTAAAATGTGGATTCCTATCTAATACTATAGACTTAGGCACTCCATGCAAACGCACGATCTCTGAAATGTACAAATCCGCCAACTTATCCAATGTATACGTAGTATGCACAGGCAAGAAATGTGCACACTTCATAAAACGATCCACAATCGCCCAAATAGAATTTTTCTTTGACGGTGTCAAAGGCAACCCTTACACAAAATCCATGGTAATCCTCTCTCATTTCCACTCTGGTACCCTCAACGGTTGCAACAACCTGGAAGGAAACTGATGCTCAGCTTTAACCCGCTGACACACCATGCACTTACTAACATAATCAGCCATGTTTTTCTTTAAACCAACCCAATAGTACTCTTCCTTCAACCCACGATAAATCTTAGTACTACTTGGATGCATAGAAAAAGGGCTACTATGCGCTTACGTCAAAATAGTGCGCCTTAACTCATCATCTTCTGACACAACTACTTGAGCCTTAAAACATAAAACACCATCATCATTAAAACAAAAGTCCGTTGGATTACCCTCCGCAATATCCTAGACATGTGGTACCAACGAATCATCCAACAATTGCTTCTCTTTAATCAATTTCACCAAAGAAGGCTTCACTTGAAAATCAGAAACTAACATGCCATCTCACGATACACTCAATCGAGCAAACATTGCTCTCAGCTCTACAGCCACCTTTATACTCAAAACATCGGCCACAACATTGGCCTTCCCATGGTGTTACTCTATCGTCAAGTCGTAATCCTTAAGCAACTACAACAATCTATGTTGCCTGAGATTCAACTCCTTCTGCGACATCAAATACTTTAAACTCTTATAATCTGTATACACCACACATTTTTCACCATAAAGATAATGCCTCCAAATCTTTAGCGCAAACACTACCACGACCAATTCTATATCATGAGTAGGGTAGTTACGCTCGTGCACCTGTAACTACCTAGATGCGTAAGCCACAACTATCTTGTCTTGCATCAATACACACCCCAACCCAACGTAAGATGCATCACTAAAGATCACAAACTCTTTTCCTGACTCAAGTTGAATCAAGATGGGAGCTTGGGTCAAAGCTTCCTTCAACTTCTCGAAAGCTTGTTGCCTAGCTTTCGTCCACTAAAAACGAATATCTTTTTGCAACAACTTCGTCAAAGAAGTAGCAACCTTTGAAAAACCATCCACAAAACGATGATAATACCCTGCCAAGCCTAAGAAGCTGCGAACCTCCATCACCGACTTAGGTTGTTTCCAGCTAACAACCGCCTCAATCTTCTATGGAACCACACGAATTCCTTCGGCTGATACAACATGATCAAGGAAAACCACTTCCTTAATCCAAAACTCGCACTTGCTCAACTTAGCATAAAGCCAGTTATCCAACAAGACTTGAAACACTATCCGCAAATGTCTATCATGATCCTCCTCGGTACGGGAATACAAAAGGATATCATCAATAAGGACTACCACAAATAGATCCAAGAATTCATAGAATACCTGATTCATCATGTCCATAAAAGCTGCGGGCGCATTTGTCAACCCCAACGGCATCACCAAAAACTCATAATGCCCGTAACGTGTTTGAAAAGCAGTCTTCGACACATCTTCATCCTTCACCTCCAATTGATAGTATTTTGATCTCCAATCAATCTTAGAAAACACCGATGCACCTCAGAGATGATCGAATAAGTCGTCAATCTATGGAAAATGATACTTATTCTTAATTGTCAACTTCTTCATTTGTCGATAATCAATACACATTCTCATAGTGACATCATTCTTCACAAACAATACATGCACTCCCCAAGGCGAAACACTAGGACGAATGAAACCACGATTTAGCAACTCATGAATTTGTGTCTTCAATTCCTTCAACTCCTTAGGCACCGTGTGATACGGTGCAATAGACACCAAAGTCGTATCCGCATACGTCTCGATACAAAACTCTACCTCCCTATCCGGAGGTAAACCAGGAAACTCTTCCAGAAAATCACAAACAGTGCGAATATCTTCGGTTGTGCCTGCTTCATATTTAGATTCATAACATACGCCAAGTATGCTTGACACCCAACTTCCAACAACTTTTTCGCTTCTAAAGATGAAACAACATTGGATAAGAACTTGACATTCTCACCCACTACCACGACTTCATAATCATCGGTAAGTTTCAACGAAACTCGCTTAGATTCAAAATCAACCACAGCTTTTAGTTCAGTCAACCAATCCATACTCAATATAACATCAAAATAATAAAGAGGAAACTCCATCATATCCATGGCAAACACATGTCCTTGAACCATTAAAGGACATCTCCTATACAACCTTCTAACAACAATTGTCTCACCAAAAGAACTTGTCACTTGCATACCCACGTCTAAAAACTCAACAAGTATATCAAGCAACTGTGCATGTTCACTCATGATATATGAATGTGTATAACCAGAATCAATCAAAGAAAGTAACGACAAAGAATGTAAAGTAAAGGTACATGAAATCACATAGGTGTCATTCCTTCCCTCGCGGTGTGCATACACCCTCGCCTAACCACCTCTCTCAGGCTGAACAACTACCACATGTGCAACATTTCTCTAACCATCGTCCCTAAGCTCGAAATTACCACGACCACGACCTCGATGTGGCTCAACAGCACGCGCAGAAGCCTGCCTATCTCTGATAGACTGTGGAAAATCACGCTTCATATGACCTTTGTAAAGTCTCCATAAGTTCTATATTTTATGCACATTCCATCTCATATTATTGCTATTTTCAAGTACATTTTAGGCATAATTAGGTGCACGCATTGCATTTTTTAGTATTTTTTACTTTGCCATGCTTTTTATTGATTATCTTTTATTTGATAAGGAAAAGATGTTGTTTTAGTTTAGTTTTAGTTTCAGGTACTAGAAGCTGGCAGAAGGAGAGAGGAGCTGAGGACATGATGATGAGGTAGAAGACCAAGGAGTTGTACTGATGTAGTTCCAGACAGAGACAGCTGCTGCCGAGTAGTTGTCGCCGCTATACCTACCGCCCAGGGCAGCAAGCTGAGGAATTAGAGAACTAGAGTGAGATGTGTAGAGCAGAAAATCCTGATTCTAACGAGGCCATCCACTTTATTTTCTGATGCATGTAGCAGCGAACAAAGCCACCAAAGGAGGAGCTCGAGATAACTTACGAAGAAAGGCAACGTGAAGGATTCCATATTCAACTCAAAGAAGTCAGAATTAAAGGTTGCATTTAATGCAAAAGCTACTTTGAAGACTTCTACTCCAAGGAGGACTTAACCTAGCTAATGCCTATATATACTCGATGTATTTTGTACTTCAAGACAACTTAGGTTTTTCCTTAGGCATAGTTTAGGTTTTCTTGCCGCCATTATGTTCTAAATTCTTTCTTGGGTTTGGGTTTTGTTGTAAACTAGTGTGAGAACAGTTGTTTAGGAATTGAGTTTGTTTTTGCAATAAAACTTTCAAGGTTTGCTTACTCCATGCTCTTCATAGTTTTCAATTAAGTTCGAGAGATTAGTTGTTAACTATCCATTTGTTCGGTATCGAGAGAGTCGGACTCACGAAAGGAGTAAGTATGGTCCTCACTCTAATCAAGTGTTGCTCAATCTAGCCTAGACATAGGTTAGGGTTTAAGGCGGCTAAAGAAGAACAAACCAACGTTGTCGTCTTTGCAAGATTCACGCTGCGACTGGTATTATCTATAGTGGGAAACAACAACATTCTGACTTAGACATAAGCAGGATCACTTTCGAAAGCGTTTTGCAGAGCCTTGAAGGTCTGGCGAGTTTGTCACCGAGACACACGTCCGTTCCACTGCCGAGGCAGCGAAAGCGTCAAAGCCGCAAATCTGCCATCTCCCGCCGAAGCAACAAAGTCTGGCAGCGCAAAGCAACTAAACCTATTCAACGCAGTTTCACACTAGGGAGCATCATAATCTGACCATCCTATCACTCTGATCTTTTCCTTAATTACTTGTGTTTATTTACTTTTAATTCTTTTATAAACTAAATCTTATTTGTGCATGAATCACAATTCGAGTTAATCTGTCCAATCCTTGTGGGAGACAATATCTTTTATACTATAACTTGACAAGAGTGTGCACTTGCGCTCATATTTAGAGAACACCCAAACGCTCTACAACCTTGCGAACCATAATTCCAACAGACACCAGGATTTCCCCAACAGTCACCCATGTGTCGCCTCCCACAACGGTTACAATCAAGAGTGCGAACAAAAGCATTATGACCCTGCTGCCCAGGACCAGCTTTACCACCATCACCTCGCTTCTGATCTGGGTAGTACGTCCTATCATGCTGCCTCTTATTGTAATATCTACAAACATTAGACTTAGCAACTCTCTTACCATCGGAAGAACTCCCTAAACGAGGAACCAAACCCAAATTCAGCTCAATATCCTTGGCTCGAGTAACCAAAACATCAAAATTTGTATAATCTGAAGCCAACATGTAAGTCTTTACTTCTTTCACCAACCCATAAAGGAAATGATCACATCGCTTATGTTCGTTGGGAACCAGCTCTAGGGCATACTGGCTCAACCGTACGAACTGCACCTCAAACTCGGATACCAATATACTTCCTTGCACTAAAGCCATGAACTCCCGCTTTTTCTCATCTTAATAGCGAGTACCCATATATTTCTTCTTAAAAGCAGCATAAAATAATTCCCAGTTCGCATTTGTAGGTTCCATTCTCATGGTAATGGTCATCCACCATGTATAAGCATTGCCATGCAATAGGGACACGATGCAACCCAGCTTACGTTCATTCGTACACTCCATCTGACCAAGAATACTTTTTGTGCTCTCAAACCATTCCTTCGATGCTTCCGGACTCAAACCTCTGAACTCAGTACCACCCAAATTACGTAAACGCTCCAAAGGTAGTCCAGGGTTAATAGTTGTAGGTTGCGGTGTAGCCGCGTGCACACCTGCCATTAATGCCTGAAAAGCTCCAGTTATAGCATGAATTATTGGCGTTATATCTCCGACTATCAGCCCTTGCGGTGCCTAATATGCAGGACCTCCCATTCCAGCACCACCATCAGTAGGAGGTGGAGGGGGCGGCACATCCTCATTAAACTCTTCCTCAACAATACGAGTATTAATACTAAGCTCTCGTCTCAGTCCCATTCAAAAACAATGTGAATCTCTAACATAAAAATGCAACAAGTAAAACCAATCAAGCCAGCTCGAAACAAGAATCCAAGACGCTAAAGTTTTAAAACAAAAATCTCTTTTTACTAATAGTAATATGGCAATGGGTACCCCGAATCTCTCCCCCAAACATCACATAATATCTACAACAGCATGTTATCAAACACCGTACATAGCACACAATCAATCCACGATTAAAACATAACATAAGCAACCGTTGTGCATAGCAAACACCAAAAAATCACTCAAACAATATTATTACAACGAACTTACCTCCCATTTTTTCTTAAACATGTCTCTAATACCAACAAATGTAACCACCTTGAACTGGTCTAACCTTTCCACCGTCTTTTTTTGAGCAAGTTATACGGAGAATATTGAGATAAACCTGTAAAGATTTATCTCAATAAACAACCCTCTTTTTTATCTTGTCAAGATGCTCTTATGAAATCCTAAGGTGATCATGCTCACAGCGGATAAAGTTACGAGTCGGACGAGGTCAATTGGATATCCAATTCATTCCAAATGTGTTTTAGGGAACATTTTGTAAAAACAAAAAAATACAGGGACATAAGCCAAATTAAGATTACCAATCCTTAATTAGTCTCATTTCATGCTTACATGTGAAAAATCAGCTTAAAACATCATCTCAAACTCATCTGATTACATGTTTAACATTCATGGACTAAAATATAACAAAAGTAAACTTGCGTATTCCAAAAACTGACAAAAATATCTGGGTGTATCGATACACCAAGACCTGTATCGATACTTGTTTGTCCAATGAGCTTCCTCAATTTCTAAATCCACAAATATGTACTGATACACCCCTACGTATCGAAATACTTAGCCTGAACGAAGCAGGCCGTACCAAAATGGCTCAGCTCGCATGTAAAACCCCCTTCCCGGCCTGGTCGAGAACCGGGTCGGAGTGTGCTACCGATGGACAGTACGATGATCGATGCAATAAAATTTCAAATCATAAACAATATGTGAACAAAGTTTTACTATAAAATATTACCGAATATACATATTAGTCCCATTTATCCATTGTGAATCAATAATTAATCATTTAGGACCAACTCTTAACCATTACAAGTTTTAGGGACTAAACGTTAAATCTGATAAATTAGAGGTCCTTCTCTGCATTTGGTTTTACCATAATGAGATTCAATACAGTATTAAGAAGTCTGTAAATTTTAATACAGTGTGGAGTTCATTTACTTATCCAATTGACTCGTCCTAACTTCAGTGACCAAACTATGAACATTGTAGACCTTCAACTTCTGCCTTTTAACCAACTTAACTAACCATGTATCGAAACACATTTAGGCTATTTCGATACAGGTGCATGATGTTCAACCTTGGTTGACTTTGCCCATTACCCGTATCGATACAGGTAAGCCCTGTTTCGGTACGTGTTGACTTTCATTTACTTTGACCTTTGATCCGTTTCGATACAGGTTAGGCCCGTATCGCTACAAGGAATTCCAGTGGAAAAATGATTTGATACAGCTCCAAACTGTATAGATACGACCTGTTCCTTAGGTTCAATTATGCTTAACCATATCAATACGCCATTATCCCGTATCGATACAGCCTAACCTATAATGAAAGATTTTTGCTAGTTTTTAGTCGAATTGACCTACCAAACGATGTTCAAATGCATTAAAACTTTACACACAATATTTGAATGCTATAAACTACTGGCATGCCAAATTTCATGATCATTCGAATACGTTTACTAGGTTTTCACGTATGTGAGCCATATGTGCCGTTTTTGCCTAATTTTAACCATACCAAAAGTCATTTTAGGGCCTTTAAAAACATTACAACTTATACAAATTACAAGCATACCAAAATGGGCACAAAAGACTTGTTCAACTACTTTGCCACCTTCCTAGGAGTTCATAACGTCAAAATACATTACTTTTAGCTTATAGTGACTTGTGTTGCTGTGACTTATCCGATCTTCCGCAATAGTCGATTCCTTAACCTGAAATGCATGAGATGAGACACGTTAGGCATACTTTGCCTAGTGAGGTAGTCAAATACAATGCAAATATCAATGAGTGATACATATGCTTATTCTCATGCTTATCAATATCAATATCATGCTCCCATATACAATTTTTAACATATCAAATTAATAATTAACCCTTGGATTGAATCAAGATAGTGGATTCTATGGCATGCCAATTGTCTAGTCCCTCCCCCTCGCCAATATGACCAAAACCAAAACACATCCCTCTGCCTCGCCAAATCAATATAGGTCGTAGCCTTAGGACCGTAGTCCACCCGTACACTGAGCTCGTGAATTCTATGGCATGCCAATTGTATCCAATGTCCATTCAAATCCAAGGTATCAATGTCGATATCCATATTCAATATTCAATGATAATTCCGATGACTAATGACTTCAATATTATTATTAGTAACCATGTTTCAAAATTAATATTTCATGATTCCAATGTCAATGTCAATGTCTGATGGATCATTTACAATGTTTCAATAACAATAATTATATCGATAACAATGCATGATGGTGATGCCAATAACTATGTCTGATGATCATTACCAACTTACTAAGGCTTACCAATAGTTCCGATTAACAATTCGATGCAACTTCCTTAAAAGACATTTTAGCTATTTGATCAAAATTAACAATAATGAATTCAGGAAGGCTCCTTGCCTAATCCCGAGACTCTGACTACACTAACCTTGATAATCAGAAGCTTTCAAGGCTCTTGGATGATAACTCTCTTGTTCTTAGCCTTTGGTGAATTCGATGGATATTCCTTTTCATTATCTTGAGCTAGAAAATCAATAGGGAGGTTATTAGGATCGATAGTACGATATCAAAATTAATATAACGATATCACAATAGATATACGACTTCAATATAAACAACAATGGATTATCCATGGATGGTCAAAACCCTAGCTTGAGATTGAGCTTGATATATACATGGAATCCAATGATTGATTGAGGAATAGTGCTTACCCAAACGATAGCAACGATTCGATATCTATAAATCAAAGAAACCCAAGCTTAAGTTCTTCTCCAATGGAGGTGTGTGCTTAGTGGAAGATGATGAAGACAAGGGAGGTGTTTGCTTAGACAATTCTCGGTAAGCTTTTCCTATGCTCTTTTCCTTGTTTTATTTATCCTTTAGGCTATTTAGCTTTCTTTCACATGAAGGAATCTTGCCAAATTAACCCACGTATGGGTGAATATAATTGCGGAGGGGCTAATCTCAAGGTTAGTCCCTCAACTTTTAATTCTCTATAGATTTGCCCTCGAACTTTCTGATAACTATAATTTAGTCATGAATTAGGTTTTGCTATTATTCGATAGGATCCAACGAAAATAATTTAACTCATTAATGGTCCAATATCAAAAATTACCAAGCCGATACAATGCTTAGACTTCATCGATGTGAGATTTCTAATCATCGGAACCCAATTCCGACTAGGTCGGATTTTGGGATATTACAACTCTCCCCTCCTTAAGAAAAATTCATCCTTGATTTTTTCCTGAACCAAAAAGATGTGGGTATTGCTGTTTCATTGTCTCTTCAGGTTCCCGGGTAGCTTCTTCAACAACATGGCTTCTCCAGAGCACTTTAACCAACGATACAATTTTGTTGCGAAGCCTCTTGACTTCTCTTGCAAGAATCTGCACCGGTTCTTCCTCGTAGGACAAATTTGGTTGAATTTCTATAGACTCAGGTTCCACAATGTGTGACGGATCAGAGAGGTATTTCCGGAGCATTGATACATGAAAAACATCTTGGATTTTACTTAATTAAGAGGGTAACAATAACCGATATGCCACGTGGCCAACTCTTTCAATGACTTCAAAGCGTCCAATGAATCGGGGACTTAATTTTCCCCACTTGCAAAACCTTAGAACTTTCTTCCATGGTGATACCTTAAGAAAGGCTTTTTCACCAACTTCATATTCAATATTTCTTCTTTTGAGGTCGGCATAGGCCTCCTGCCTGTCAAATGCAGCTTTTAGGCGATCATGAATAACAGTAACCCGTTCTTTAGTTTCCCAAAGTAAATCAGGGCCCAACATCTTGCCTTCACCAAGTTCAGACCAACACAATGGAGTCCGACATTGTCTACCATATTGTAGAGCATTTGGGTATTCTCTAATTATTAGCGCAAGTGCACACTGTTGTGAAGTTATAGTATAAAAGATATTGTCTCCCACGAGGATTGGACAGCTAATTCAAATATAAATTCATGCACAAAGAATATTAAATGAACAAGTCAATTTCAGTTTGTAAGAGATTCTAAATTAAAGAAACACAAGTAATTAAGAGAAGAGATCATATTGATAGATTGAGTCAAGTTATGCAGCTTCGTAGTGTGAAACTGCATTGAATAAATCAAGTTGTATTGCACTGCCAAACATTGTTCCTCGGCGAAAGATGGCAGATTGGTGCTTCAACAACTTTCGCTACCTCGGCAGGTGGAACGAATGATTGGCTCGGTGGAAAACTAGGTAGACCTTCAAGGCTCGGCATAACGCTTCGAGAATGATCAGCTTATGTCTAAGTAAGAATATTGTTGATGCCCACTACGGATAATACCTGTCGGCGTAAATCTTGCAATGAACAACAACCTTTGGTTCGTCCTCTTTTAGCCGCTTTAAACCCTAACCTATGTCTAGACTTGATTGATCAACACCTGGTATGGATGAGATCGTGCTTACTTCTTTCGTGTGTTTTACTCTCTCGATGCCAAACAAATGGATTGCTCACAATCGATCTTTCGAACTCAATTGAAAACAATGAAGAACATGAAATAATGTTGGGTTTTTAGATGCTCAATTTCCTTCAACCGTTCTTGCTCACCAAGTGTGGAGAAGTTGGCTATTTGGGTGTTTTGTTGGAATTGAAAGATAGGCAATTGAAACAAGGATTTATAGTGGTTCGACCTTCTAACAAGCACCTACATCCACTACCATAGCTTCCCACTAAGGATTTTAACAAATTCACTCTTGAATTTCTTCCCCTTTTCTAAGCTAAAGAGTCAACCTTTACACACTCAAAGCTTTATAACACAAAGCTTGAGTAAACCCTCTTTACAAGAGAAATTCTTAAGAAAACTTGAAATCCCTCTAATAGGTATTTGTTTGCACTATAAAGCTCTCACCCAAAACCTAAACACTTGAGCAAATTTAACAATGTTTAACTTACAAGTGTTGTCTATATAAGAAAATGGCCAATTTAAGCTCTAAGACAATTTCTTGGTCATAGTGTTGTTGACAATTGAAGCATTAGTCTTCTCTTGATGCTTGGAGGTCCCTTTTATACTCCCAAATGTGTTTGTAGCCATTGAGGACCGTTGGGGAGGTTTTGGAGCAGTTGGAAAATTTATTTCCCACCATGAATGTTGTTCGGTAGGCGTTCATTTCGAAAGACTAGACCCCATTTTGAAACGCTCTTCTTCAGAACTAGTTGTTAAAGTCTGATGCAATAGGCCATATCTAAACGCCTATGGCCGTTTCGAAAACCTTCTAGCCGTATCAAAATGGTTACGACCCATTTCGGTACGATTGACAATTAGGCTGCAAATTAAATTGTCGTTGGGGATTTGACAGTTGGGGAAATAGCCGTATTGAAATGGTGAAGCCCGTATCGAAACGCTGTGTGAAACCCTCACCCAAATTAAAGCCCGTTGCAAAACAGACAAGGCTGTATCGAAACGTTTTGTCTTTGTGAATGGTCGTTTCGAAACGCCTAGGGTGTTTCGAAACAACTGGGTGGTTTTGTAAAGTTTGAATTTAGAAAGTTCATTAAAACCCCTTTAAAACTTCTTCAAACATATTTTCAAGTTGTTTGGACTTAAAAGCATTTTGAAATCTTTTCAATTTAATCCAAAACTATTTTTTCAATTATTGTATCAAAACATTAGTTCTTCAATCTCCCCCTCTTTGATATAATAAAACTAACTTGAATTTTTTTTTGGAATTCTCCCCTTTGTATTTAAAAATATGAATAAAAGATGAAAAATTTGAAAGGAGTAAAGCTCCCCTTGTTCATTTGAAAATGCAATTTTTAAAACCAAACTCTCCCCCTTTTCGTTATATCAAAAAGAATTTAGATAACTTTAAGTTCTAAATAACTTGGGAGGTTTTTTTAAATGACATAAAAAGAATTTTGGTTTTAAAATGGCTCCCCCTTACTCAAAGCATCATCAAAGAATGTTAGTCCAACACATGATAATCTAGTTGAATTAAAAAAATAAATCAAATTAAATAAATAAAAAACAACAAGATTTTACCACACTTGAACTCAAGGGAGGATGTGAAGCCTTCCTTCTTTAAGTGTTCTTCCTTGTGTGCATGGAGCTCCCCCTCAATATTTGACTTGTTGATCAATCTCCATCACACCTATAATAAGACAATCAAGTAATTTTTGGTATCAAAAGTGCTTTGGATTCATAGATATTAGTAGCACAAAATTTAGTTCCCTTAGGAATCCATTTTTCAATTCCATCCTTTTTAGTTGAAGTGGTTAGTCCTTTTGGGACCCAAACACTTCTAAAACATTTTCCATTTATAAATCTAGGGGCACTAGATTGTCTTACATAAAAATTTGATTTTCCAAAATTATTCTTCTTTTCAGGCTCTTTGGAAATCAAATCTTTTTCTTCTTGAACTTTATGAAGCAAATTTTGTAAATCAAAACATTTTTGTTCAAACTCATTTAGTTTTGCTTCAAGTTCAATTTTGGTTTTAGAAACAAAATCATTTTGAATTTTCAAATTTGAAATAATTTTCTTGTTTTTCAAAATGTGATTTTTAAATTCTAAAACCAAGTCATCATAGGCATCTTGTAATTCATCAAATGAATATGAACATGAAGTAGATGAATTAGAAGTTACCCTTGAATCTTCTTCGATGGCCATAAGGCAAAGGTTGGCTTGTTCATCGTCGGTGGAGTCTTCATCACTCCAAGTAGCCACATATGCCTTTTTTTATGGCTTGAAGTGCTTGCCCTCTTCTTTTTCATAGATTCTCGTTCTAATTCTTTCAATGCTTTCTTCATGAAAGGTGCACACTTCTTGAAGAGATGGACTATCTCTCCTTCTTCATCCTCCTCCTCACTTGTATCAACGTGGTTGCAGTTGGAGGACTTGAGAGCCATGTCATTTGCATGGATGCCTAGCTCCATGATCTTCTTCTTCCCCATTTTCTTATGTCTTCCTTCTTCTTCTCCTCTTCTTTATCATTCTTCATGATTTGGTGAGTGAGAAGTGAACCCATGAGTTCATCAAGCTTCAAAGTCTTTAAATTCTTAGCTTCGATGATAGTGGTCCTCTTTGAGTCCCATGACTCGGGAAGAGAATAGAGAACCTTTCAGACAAGCTTTTCTTCCAGAATGACTTCTCCATAACCCTTGAGTCCATTTGTGATGGTGGAGAATCGGTGGAACATCTTCTCAATATCCTCTTCCGGATCCATTTTGAAGTTTTCATACTCTAGGATGAGGAGGCCGATCTTGGTATCCTTTACTTCTTTAGTCCCCTCGTATGTAACTTCGAGCTTGTCCCAAACTTCCTTGGCACTCTCGCAAGAAGACATCTTCTCGTAGATGTTGAGGCTAAGTGCACAAAAGATGAAGTGCAAAGCCTTGCAATTTAGTTCTATCTTCTTGTGTTCGTCGGCACTCCACTCCGCTTTGCTTCCTTTTGGTACGAATGAGCCATCTTCTATAATATCCCAAAGCTTATAGTCTTTGGATTAGACAAAGAACATCATCCTTGTCTTCCAATAAGCGTAATTTGTCTCATCGAATAAGGGCAGCTTGTCGATGGATTGTGCCATTGAACTGGTTGTTTAAGATGTTGTATCGAGCTTCTAGATCGCCTCAATAGGATGTTAATCGTCTTCAATTGAGCCTCGCTCTGATACCAATTGTTGGATTTTTAGATGCTCAATTTCCTTCAACCGTTCTTGCTCGCCAAGTGTGGAGAAGTTGGATATTTGAGTGTTTTGTGGGAATTGAATGATAGGAAGTTGACACAAGGATTTATAGTGCTTCAGCGTTCTAACAAGCACCAATATCAACTACCTTAGCTTCCCACTAAGGATTTAAACAAATTCACTCTTGAATTTCTTCCCTTTTTCTAGGCTAAAGAGGCAACCTTTACACACTCAAAGCTTTCTAACCCAAAGCTTGAGTAAACCCTCTTTACAAGAGAAATTCTTAAGCAAACTTGAAGTCCCTCTAATAGGTATTTGTTTGCAATATAAAGCTCTCACCCAAAACCTAAACACTTGAGCAAATTTAACAATGTTTAGCTTACAAGTGTTGTCTATACAAGAAAAATGGACAATTTAAGCTCTAAGACAATTTCTTGGTCATAATGTTGTTGACAATTGAAGCATTAGTCTTCTCTTGATGCTTGGAGGTCCCTTTTATACTCTCAAATGAGTTTGCAGCCGTTGAGGACCGTTGGGGATATTTTGGAGCCGTTGGAGACTTTGTTTCCCACCATGAATGTTGTTCTGCAGACGTTAGTTTCGAAACCCTCGACCCCGTTTTGAAACGCTCTTCTTCAGAACTAGATGTTGAAGTCTGATGCAATATGCCATATCGAAATGCCTATGGCCGTTTCAAAACCCTTCTAGCCTTATCAAAACGGTTACAACCCATTTCGGTACGATTGACAGTTAGGCTGCAAATTAAATTATCATTGGGGATTTGACCGTTGGGGAAATAGCCGTATCAAAACGGTGAAGCCCGTATCGAAATGCTGTGTGAAACCCTCACCCAGATTAAATCCCATTGCGAAACAGATAAGGTTGTATCGAAACGTTTTGTCTTTGTGAATGGTCGTTTCGAAACGCCTAGGAGTGTTTCGAAACACCTGGGTGGTTGTGTAAAGTTTGAATTTAGAAAGTGCATTGAAACCCCTTTAAAACTTCTTCAAACATATTTTCAAGTTGCTTGGACTTAAAAGCATTTTGAAATCTTTTCAATTTAATCGAAAACTATTTTTTCAATTATTAACCTATGTGAATAGCAAATCACTTTAGTGAAAACGATACAGCGAACGGAACTCGTTTTAGGCTTCAATTGCATACAATTGTCTTTTAGGGACTAAATTGTAAATTTCCAGAATTTAGAGGACTAAACAAGTTTTAAAGCTATCAAGCCAAAATTAACCATATACCATCCCAGCATGTCAATTATTGACTTAAACGGATCAACCAAACTCATTTAATCAAGCACATAAGATTCAGGGACCAAAATGTGAGAAACAGAAACCTGAAACAATTCAAATTCAAACTCAACGGTCGGGTGTTTCAAAACACCTGAACCTGTATCAGAACGGTCGTTTCGAAACTAGGTTGACTGTTTTGATACTCGGGTGCATTCTGAAACCCGTACCGAAATACCCCTTTCTAGTAGCAAAATCGTTCCGGAACGTTCCTACCCGTTCCGAAACCTCATAGCCATATCAGGCCTCTGCTCCGATACGCCTTGCCCTGCAACAATAGAATTTGCTGTTTTTTCACATCATTCCACATTGGAAAACATTCCAATTCATGCCACAACGTACATACAACATGTTTAAGCATCAAAGATCATCATTATGAAGCATAAACTATAACATGGCATCAATCATGCAACCATTGGAACTATAGGCATGCTCCCTAGTCCACCAAATCCATACAAAGCTAAAATCAACATTCAAACAAAAATCAATCCTCAAAGGCCATTTACAACCCAAAGGTAAACAACCAAACATGCTCAAAGTAATTAGCAACATTCTCAATCATCCAAAAATATAAATCCCACCAATTGCCTCTTATTACACCCAAGTAAAGCCACATACTTTGCTAAACCGAAATTCTTGGATTCCCTTGCTTGCGTGCTGCCTCGAACGCCTAATTTTCTACATTGATGAAACATATGAGCGTAAGAACAAAGCTTAGTGAGGATCTGTAACGCCCCGGTTTTGGGCTTAGAAGTTTTGGGCGTTGACCGGTTTGGTCAAAGTGCTGTTCGAATCTAAAGAGGTGAAATTAGGAAAGCCTAGTTCGGGTTGCATTAAAAATATGGAAAAATGTTCTAAAATCATCTTTTAATATAATTAAGTGAACTGTGAAATCAATTTTGAAAAATGGGTTTTGGAAGAGTGACATTTTGGCTAGTGACCAAAATGTAATTTTTGAAAGTTTTGTGACTGTTTTATAAAGAGTTGAAACTTTGAATCTTTAAGGAGCTATTATTCCAAAAGTAGTTTCTCCAGATTTTTCTAAGATATTTTGAGATTTATTCTGATTTTAAAACATATCAAAAGTGGAGGGAAAGGCCATTTGGCTATTTTCTTAACTAACTTCTCTATTTTCTTTCTCTCATTTTCTCTCAATCCAAACACTTGTTTTTCCAGAGAGTTGTTTCTGATTTTCTCGCCTAAAATCCTCCTTTCAACATTCTTTTGATTCCTAATCTACATATCTTCAAAACCTCATCATTTGCTAGTTGATTCAACAAGGTTTTTGATTCCAAAAAGTGGAGAAACACAAGTTTGGAGGTAAGAACGTCCTTCTCCTCTAAACTATCAGTTCTTTACTGAAATTCCCAAGTTCTCAACTCTTAATTGAAGTTTTATTAAAGGATTTTAAGTGGTGAAATGGATCTTGGCTTATAATGCAAGATTTGGTGATTTTTGATGATTTTCGTTAGATATGATTAATCTGTGATTTGAGGTGTGTTTTTGATGTTAAATGAACTCTAAATTGATAAGGAAATGAGTTTTGATTAATGCAATCCCGGATAGGTTGTGTTTCCTAAGTTTAGCTTGTGATTCTTGGATGTTTTTGTGGTGATCTTGTGGATCTGATGTTGCTGGAGGTATAAGGATGTTTATAGGTTGTTTTTAGATGTTAGATGGTTTTAATGGATGTTAGGTTTTGCTGGTTTATGGCTGGGCTTTGTTGAGAAGTGGTTTTGATGCCATTTCGGTTGTGTTTGGTGGCCGAAATTGGAGTGTGAATGAGAGCAGCGAGTTTGAGTGCTTTCATTGAAGCTTTTGATGCATGATGATGCATTAAATCTCTGCTTTAATGTGTTTAATCAGGGGAGGCATCTTTGGATCCAAGTGGTGGTGATCCGGAGGCTTGATTTGGTGCTTCGGCAAGAGGCGAAGTGGAATCGGTGAGTGAAATTGGGTTTTCGGCTTTGAAACCAATATCTTGGGAGCTTAGTTTAAGTCTAAACAACTTTGCTAAGCTCTAGTGTAAGTTTTCGAAAATTCTCTCTAGTGGTGGCCATGATTTTGTTGTGATGCAATGTGGTTATTTGCATGTTTTGATTACTGTTTTGAAAGCATGATTTAGCATGGTATTTGCTGTTTTGATAAGCCATATGTTAAAGGAAGCTCAAGGTAAGAGTTCCTTGTTTTTGAACATTGATTAAATGTGGTTTGATGCTTTTAAGTGCATGATGAATATGGCTTGGTTTAATGCTTTAAAACAGTGGATTAATTGATGAAAATGGTGTATATTGGCAAGTGATGTTTTGAAAAGGTTGAGGTCACTAAGGTGGTTAAAAGTCCTTGAGTGAGCCTTGTTACTTAAGAACATCAAGGTGGTTAAAAGTCCTTGGATGATTCTTGCTACGGACACAAAGGTGTTTAAAAGTCCTTGTGTGGTCCTTTCTATGGTGTTTAAAAGTCCATAGGCCAAGGTGTTTAAAAGTCCTTGGGCTCAAGGTGTTTAAAAGTCCTTAAGGTGATTCAATTCATGGTGTTTAAAAGTCCATGGCCAAGGTGTTTAAAAGTCCTTGGGGTCAAGGTGTTTAAAAGTCCTTGAGGTGATCTAATTCATGATGTTTAAAAGTCCATGGCCAAGGTGTTTAAAAGTCCTTGGGGTCCAAGGTGTTTAAAAGTCCTTGGGGTGAAAGTTGATGAACTTGTTTTCCAAGAAATGAAATGTATCACTTGTGGCCAATATGACATGTAATGAAATGAAGCATGAGATGCTTGTTTTAAGTATGCTTTTGAGCATGTGTAAATGATGATTTGAAGCATGATTTATAAATGTTTTGTTAATGCATTATTGGATGGTTTTATTGAGCATTCCTCACTAAGCTTTTGCTTACGCTCTCTTCCGTTTTCTTAATTCAATAATGCAGAACATTAGGGTACTTGAGGGCAGCAAGGAGGGCAAGTATCCAAGTGGAAACAAAGCTCTAAGTATGGAAGGTTTTCTAAGTACATTTTAGCTTTTGGTAATTTGGCAATGGGGGACCTATGTGTATGTTTTGGGAGATGTTTTGAACTCCCTAAGTATGTTGAATGTTGTTGAGAATGCTGGTTTTTGTGGTTGGCCTTTATATGCTTGAATTGGAAGTTTATGCTTGAATGGCTTACTTGTGTAGGAAGCATGCCTATAGATTTGGGGCTTTTTGCTTATGATGTTATTTGGTTGAATTGAAGATGCTTATATGTCCCTTCTATGTTTAATTGCATGCTGGTAAGGTTTGGTGGCACTTGGAGCATGATTGGTTGGTCAATTGCATGATTAAGTAGGCATTTTTGGGCAATCTGTGCAGGGTGTTTCGGAACAGCACCTACCGTTTCGGAACGGGTGCCTTAAACAAGCCCAGGCGTCCGAAACGGGAGGGACCGTTCCGAAACGGAAAGGCTACTGCCAGACCCCCGTTTCGGTACGCGTTGCGGAACGGCCCCGAGTTTCGAAACAGGCTATGCCTGTTTCGGAACGGGTGACCGTTGGGGGCTGACATTGGCAGTTATATGTTTTGGAATGTTTGCGTTTTGGTCCTGAAACTTGTTTGTGCAATTGTATGAGTTTGGGAAGTCCTTTTGAGCTGAAATTTTACAGAGAAACATGAAACCTGATTAATTTCAAGTTGGTAACTTCAATTTGGATTAAGTCCTCGTATTTATCAGAATTTACATTTCGGTCCCTAAAGTTGTATTTTGTTCAATTGAGTCCCTGTTTGATCTCTGATGTTTGTGATCTTTTGGTATGATGTTTGGGTGATCACAATTAGGTCTAAAGTGCATCTAGACAAGGTTAAAAAAAGGTCGTTAATCAAGGTTGACTTTCGGGTTGACTTTGGTTTTCCCCGTGTGACTTTCTTAATTCAGGTCAACCGTCTAGGCCGGGTTAAGGGGGTTACAGGATCGCTAAACAACATTCATTAATGCATTTCACACAATTTGCAAAACCACCACTTTTCAACACATGCCTTTACACAAAACATGTCCTTTCAGGACATCAATGCACTTTCTAAAAACATGCTCATATGTATGATTCTAAAACAGCAAATAACCTTTGCTCATGCTTTACCAAGCATCTCATGCATTCTAGCATTACTTACAAGCATCTCATGCTTAACATTAATCATTACATTATATTGGCTCGCAAGTGATAATCCATAAACCATACCAACAGAGGACACAATCGGATACGCGGATTACAAGCGTTGTCCCACACGCTTCATACATACTACCAGACTACACAAGGTGGAGATCAATGGCACAATCACAACCCCTCAACACCCGTGATGGAGGTTAATGGCACAATCACAACCCCTCAACATCACTCATCGATAGTTGTATAATTACACTAACGAGAGTACGGGACACATACACAAGACTCACACACGGAATTAAACCATTCACCGTTGTGATCTTAGCCTCAATCGTTAGGGTACTTGGATGAAGATTATGGCATAATCACAACCCCTCGACATCCAAGGCGACTTTATTCACGGTGCACCCAATCCTATAGCTAGCTAACTATATCCGATTAATGCAACCAAAAACCATTTCCATCACTTGCCAATATAATCATTTAACCTCATTAATCCACTGTTTTAAAATCATAAACACAATGTCATTTCCACAAGCATAACATGCTTAACATCATATGCAATTAACACATGAAAACCAAGGATCACTTACCTAGTGCATCATTAACATAATGACATTAAAATCCAGCAACATTCATGCTTAAAACATGCTTTAAAACAGTAATCAAATCCACATTTAACTCAAGTGCATTTACATCAACACACAACACATTTCTGAGAGAGACTTTCCAACCACTTACTCTTGAGCTTAGCTAAGTGTTTCAAGCATACACTAAGCTCCCAAGACCACGCTCAAAGCGTTACAAAGCTGGAAAATCCATTTCCACTCACCGATACGCGAAGCCTCGCTCGCCGACAAGAAATTACTCTTCCGGAGCCTCCAACAACGCCTCGTTTGCTTCCTCATAAAGATCCCCTGTTTTCACATCATCAAAATAGAGATCTAAATGCATTAAAATACATTTCAACACCAGCAACAATTCACAAACTCGTTGCTCATCCAAACTACACAAATTTACCCAACTGAAACAACCGAAAATTCAATCAATTGCTTCCTAAACCAAGCCCAGCCAACATACATCACTTCCAATCCATTGTAAACATCAAAACACATCTAATAAAAGACCTAACCCATCCTTATACCTCCAACAAGCAAGATTCCACCATTTCACCTCAAAAACTCACTTAAAACTAACAAGAAACTCAAGGATCTCAAGTATTTAGGGATCTATGTTATCAAAACTTCATTTCAACATAATAATCAACATAGAACTCAATTAAAATCAATCCAAAATAGAGCTTAACACAACAAGTTCGAAAATTAAGATTTCAACCACATTTTTACAAGATTTTGATCTCCAACCAAAACTATAATGAAAACTCAACCAAAAACATTAATTAGAAGCCAAATATCTTGAGAATTTCAATAAAGAACTTTGATTAGAGGTTGAGAACGAGATTTGCCTCCAATCCTTGCTTTCCTCAATGGATGACAAGTTTTCCTTTGCAAAATCTAGAAGAATTAGATAGGTTTTCTTGAAAATGTCTAAGAAATATTGAGAGTGTTTGGGAGAAAAGAATTCTGGAAAAAGATGAATGAAAATAGTGTTTGGCTGAAAATGAGGAGAAATTGGTAGTTACGTAATTGAATCTCACATTAACCACCCTTTTAATTAATTAAAATAATAAAAAAAACCATTTTAAAGCTATTTAATTAAAAACCATTTGAAACACATATCATTTTAAGGAAAGGCTAAATTGGCATAAACCCCCTATAGATTCTAAGAATTTGGCTTCTTCTTTAAAAATCACATTTCCTACAATTTTGAAACTTTATAATTTGGTCACTACTCAAAATGTCCCACTACCGAAACTCTTTTTGTAAAATTGACTTGACCAATCCCTTAAACATATTTTTAGAGGATTTTAGCAATTTTTACCACATTTTTATCCTATCCCGATACTTGATTTCCTTAAATCACCTTACGCAATTCGAACCGTTCTCGACCGGTCTGGTCCGATGTCTAAAACATCTATGCCCAAAACAAGGGCGTTACACAAAGCATCATCAAAGAATGTTATTCCAACACATGATAATATAGTTGATTAAAAAATAAATCAAATTAAATAAATAAAAAACAACTAGATTTTACCACACTTGAACTCAAGGGAGGATGTGAAGCCTTCCTCCTTTAAGTGTTCTTCCTTGTGTGCATGGAGCTCCCCCTCAATATTTGACTTGTTGATCAATCTCCATCACACCTATCATAAGATAATCAAGTAATTTTTTGTATCCAAAGTGCTTTGGATTCATAAACATTAGTAGCACAAAATTTAGTCCCCTTAGGAATCCATTTTTCAATGTCATCCTTTTTAGTTGAAGTGGTTAGTCCTTTTGGGCCCCAAACACATCTAAAACATTTTTCATTTATAAATCTAGGAGCACTAGATTGTCTTACATAAAAATTTGATTTTCCAAAATGAATTTTCTTTTCAAGCTCTTTGCAAATCAAATCTTTTTTCTTCTTGGACTTTATGAAGCAAATTTTGTAAATCAAAACATTTTTGTTCAAACTCATTTAGTTTAGCTTGAAGTTCAATTTTGGTTTTAGAAACCAAATCATTTTGAATTTTCAAATTTGAAATCATTTTCTTGTTTTCAAAATGTGATTTTTAAATTCTAAAACCAACTCATCATAGACATCTTGTAATTCATCAAATGAATATGAACATGAAGTCGATGAATTAGAAGTTACCCTTGAATCTTCTTCGATGGCCATAAGGCAAAGGTTGGCTTGTTCATCGTCGGTGGAGTCTTCATCACTCCAAGTAGCCACATATGCTTTTTTTATGGCTTGAAGTGCTTGCCCTCTTCTTTTTCATAGATTCTCGTTCTAATTCTTTCAATGTTTTCTTCATGAAAGGGGCACACTTCTTGAAGAGTTGGACTATCTCTCATTCTTCATCCTCCTCCTCTCTTGTATCAACGTGGTTTCAGTTGGAGGACTTGAGAAGCATGACATTGGCATGGATGTCTAGCTCCATGATCTTCTTCTTCCCCATTTTCTTATCTCTTCTTTCTTCTTCTCCTCTTTTTTATCCTTCTTCATGATTTGGTGAGTGAGAAGTGAACCCATGAGTTCATCAAGCTTCAAAGTCTTCAAATTCTTAGCTTCGATGATGGAGGTCCTCTTTGAGTCCCATGACTCGGGAAGAGAATAGATAAGCTTTCGGACAAGCTTTTCTTCTAGAATGACTTCTCCATAACCCTTGAGTCCATTTGTGATGGTGGAGAATCGGTGGAAAATCTTCTCAATATCCTCTTCCAGATCCATTTTGAAGTTTTCATACTCTAGGTTGAGGAGGCTGATCTTTGTCTCCTTTACTTTGTTAGTCCACTCGTATGTAACTTCGAGCTTGTCCCAAACTTCCTTGGCACTCTCGCAAGAAGACATCTTCTCGTAGTTGTTGAGGCTAAGTGCACAAAAGATGAAGTGCAAAGCCTTGCAATTTAGTTCCATCTTCTTACGGTCGTCGGCACTCCACTCTGCTTTCCTTCCTTTTGGTACGAAAGGGTCATCTTCTATAATATCCCAAAGCTTATAGTCTTTGGATTTGACAAAGAACATCATCCCCGTCTTCCAATAAGTGTAATTTGTCCCGTCGAATAATGGTGGCTTGTCGATGGATTGTGCCATTGAACTGGTTGTTTAAGATGTTGTATCGAGCTTCCGGATCGCCTCAATAAGATGTTAATCCCCTTCAATTGAGCCTCGCTCTGATACCAATTGTTGGGTTTTTAGATGCTCGATTTCCTTCAACCGTTCTTGCTCGCCAAGTGTGGAGAAGTTGGATATTTTGGTGTTTTGTGGGAATTGAAGGATAGGAAATTGACACAAGGATTTATAATGGTTCATCCTTCTAACAAGCACCAACATCCACTACCTTAGCTTCCCACTAAGGATTTCAACAAATTCACTCTTGAATTTCTTCCCTTTTTATAGGCTAAGGAGGCAACCTTTACACACTCAAAGCTTTCTAACCCAAAGCTTGAGTAAACTCTTCTTATAAGAGAAATTCTTAAGCAAACTTGAAATCCCTCTAATAGGTATTTGTTTGCACTATAAAGCTCTCACCCAAAACCTAAACACTTGAGCAAATTTAACAATGTTTAGCTGACAAGTGTTATATATACAAGAAAATGGACAATTTAAGCTCTAAGACAATTTCTTGATCATAGTGTTGTTGACAATTGAAGCATTAGTCTTCTCTTGATATTTGGAGGTCCCTTTTATACTCCTAAATTAGTTTGTAGCCGTTGAGGACCGTTGGGGATGTTTTGGAGCCGTTTGAGACTTTATTTCACACCATAATTGTTGTTCTGCAGACGTTCATTTCGAAACAGTCAACCCCGTTTCAGAACGCTCTTCTTCAGAACTAGCCGTTGAAGTCTGATTCAGCAGGCCATATCAAAACCCCTATGGCCATTTTGAAACCCTTCTAGCCGTATCGAAACAGTTACAACTCATTTTGGTACGATTGACAGTTAGGCTGCAAATTAAATTACCGTTGGGAAAAAGCTGTTGGGGATTTGACCGTTGGGGAAATAGATGTATCGAAACGTGAAGCTCGTATCAAAATGCTGTGTAAAACCCTCACCCAAATTAAAGCCTGTTGCGAAACAGACATGGCTGTATCGAAACGTTTTGTCTCTATGAATGGTCATTTTGAAACGCCTAGGGGTGTTTCGTAACACCTAGGTGGTTTTGTAAAGTTTGACTTTAGAAAGTGCATTAAAACCCCTTTAAAACTTCTTCAAACATATTTTCAAGTTGTTTGGCCTTAAAAGCATTTTGAAATCTTTTCAATTTAATCCAAAACTATTTTTTCAATTATTATATCAAAACATTAGTTCTTCAAATAAGCTAACCTTGAATTTATTGCAATAACAAACTTGAACCTAATCAACCGTTCTCACAACTACTTTACAACACAACCCAAACCCTATAGAATTTAGAACATAATGACGACAAGAAAACACAAGAGAAACCTAAGCTATTCTAAGATGTCTAAAATACAAAATATGATCAAGTATATATAAGGCATGGCCTAGGTTAAGTCCTCATTAGAGTAGAAGTCTTCCTCATGATAAAGTAGCTTTTGCATTTAATGCATCCTTAAATTCTGACTTCTTTGACTTGAAGTTGGACTCCTTATGTTGCAAGTAAGCTTAGGCCGCCTTAGATATTTTCTTCTTTATCGGCTCTGTCCGCTGTTTCTAGCATCAGTAAATTGAGTGGATGGGCTCATTGGACTCAGCAAATTATGTTCTACCGATCGCACTCCAATTTTCCAATTCCCTAAGTTGCTACCATGGGCGGCAGATATGGCGGCAACAGCTACTCGGCAGCATCTCTCTCTGTGTTGAACTGCTTCAGTACAACTCCTTGGTGTGCTTCCTCAGCATCCGCTCCTCTGATTTCTCCTCCTTCTGACATCTTCTAGCATCTAAAACTAAAACTAAACTAAAACTATATCTTTTCTCACCAAATTAAAGATATTCAACAAAAACAAGGCAAGGCAAAAGAATACTGTAAATAACACATGCATGCACCTAAATATGCCTAAAATGCACTTAAGAATAGCAATAATATGAGATGGAATGCATACAAAATACATGACTTATTAGCAGTTTACACACCCCAAACTCGAACTATTGCTTGTTCTCAAGCAATGCAGTCCTAAACATACTTTCCCTTGCATTAACCAGAAAGAAGAACCTGTTTTAAACTTGATTCCGCACCTCAAGGCCGTGGCACATATGATTAGATTAGTGAAAGGGGAATGACATGAATTACCTTAGAATTAGACGATAATTGCCAGTGCAGTGTGTGCAGAAACTGTGTATAGGCTGAATCTGAAGAATATTCTAAGTAAACAAAGATATTGTCAAGGTAATATAAGGTTGTTGCTGACGCATCACAATTAAGCACAATTTGCAATCATGGCAGTAACGACTTCAAATTATCACAACTACTCTTTAGGTCTGAAATTAAGATAGGAGCAAACTACAAAACCCTGAACCCATTAAGAAGAGTCATCCGATGAAGACTTTCATTCACTCATGCTAATTTGTCCACCATTTCAAAAAATTTCAGACGCATGGACTTTGATAGCAGCGGAGTTTCCTTGGCACATGATTCTTCCTAGAGCCTGTTTTAGGCACCTCTAGAGTAGCACAACATATATTTTTTTTCTTCCTGCCGTGGCAGTGCTTTTCTTTTTCTATTTGTTGTCTGTCGCGGCAGCTTCCTGAAACCATGTTAGAATTTTACAAACAATTCAAGCAGGCGGTGTTTTTCAAAAATTCACTAAAATTCAGCAAGTAACAGCAGTGTTTATGATTGTTGGAAATTATAGAAAAATTCTATGTTTTCTTCATGCTTTCCCCAAAACTAAGTTCTTTTTTATGGTGCGAAAAATTTAAAATCGGCTATCTTATCATAGGTACAAGTTCTAACAAAATCTTCTTTTGATTAATTTTGAAGGCAAGTACATATGCAACTATATGATCTAAGGATGCCTAAACAATATATGAGTGCTAACCCCCCCAAACTCGAGATGGGAATTGCCCTCATTGCATCAAATATTAAAAACAAATTGGAAACTTAAAAATAAACATGAGACAGGGAAAGAAAACTTAGACTTAGTTGATGTTAGATAGTGCGGATGACTCGGAGGAGTTATCTACTATGCCGTCAATTGATTCTCATGCCTATCAATATCAATATCTTGCTCCAATATATAATGTTTAACATATCAAATTCATTATTAACCCTTGGATTGAATCAAGAGTGGATACGTGAATTCCTACGCCTCGCAAAATCAATAAATGGTCTAGTCCCTCCGCCTCGCCAATATGACCAATACCAAAACATATCCCTCCGCCTCGCCAAATCAAAATATGGCGTACCCTTAGGATCGTATTCCATTCGTACACTGAGCTCATGAATTCTATGGCATGTCAATTGTATCCAATGTCCATTCAAATCCAAGGCTTCAATGTCAATATTCATATTCTATATTAAATGATAATTTCGATGACCAATGACTTCAATATTATTATTAGTAACCATGTTTCAAAATCAATATTTCATGATTCCAATGTTAATGTCAATGTCAATGTCTGATGGTTCATTTACAAAGTTTCAATAACAATAACTATATTGATAACAATACACGATGGTGATGCCAATAACTATGTACGATGATCATTACCAACTTATCGAGGTTTACCAATAGTTCCGATTAACAATCCGATGCAACTTCCTTAAAAGACATGTTAGCTATTTGATCAAAATTAATGATAATGAATTCGGGAAGACTCCTCGCCTAATGCTGAGTCTCCGACTACACTCACCATGATAATCCAAAACTTTCAAGGCTCTCGGATGACAACTCCCTTGTTCCTAGCCTTCGGTGAATTCGATGGATACTTCATTTAATTATCTTGAGCTAGGAAATCAATAGGGAGATTATTAGGATCGATAATACGATATCAAAATCAATATAACGGTATCAAAATCGATATCTGACTTCAATATAAACAACAACGATGGATTATCCATAGGGGGTACCTATAAGTCGGCCCGTGACCCGGTCCATAAGAATCGGGTACCCGCAAAATTCGGGTACCCGTAAAATCGGGTACCGGGTACCCGGTTTACTTTTTTATATTTTTTAAATTTATTTTTTTTAAAAATACATAAGAAACACATAAAACTTCATGATATATATTTCATGACATATATGTATATATATTAAAGTTTATCGACAAAAGAAGGTATTAAAATATTATCTCGATCATGATTTTTTTTCGACTCTCATATTGACAAATTAATATAAATATTTTTTAAAAATTGTATACTTAAAATTATACAATACAAGTATAAAAAAGTTAGGGATTTAAAATTAATTTTAAGGAAAAATATTAAGAAACATAAAATGAAAATAGAATTTAAAATATAAAATATATAAATATTAAAATTAGCGGGTCGGGTCGGGTACCCGATTATAAAAAAAATTTGGCCCTGACCCGGCCCAACTACCCGTAAAAAATTGCGGGTCGGGTACCCGGCCTGAAAAATTTCGGTACTTTAATATAAATACCCGGTAAATTTAAATCGGGTAGACGGGTCGGCGGGCCGGGTAGTTCAGGCCGGGTATTTTTGAACACCCCTAATTATCCATGGATGGTCAAAACCCTAGCTTGAGATTAAGCTTGATACATCCATGGAATCAAATGATTGATTGTGGAATATTGCTTACTCGAAAGATAGCAACGATTCGATGTCTATAAATCAAAGAAAACCAAGCTTAAGTTCCTCTGCAATGGAGGTGTGTGCTTAGAGGAAGATGATGAAGACAAGGGACGTGTTTTCTTAGACAATTCTTGGTAACCTTTTCCTATGCACTTTCCCTTGTTTTATTTATCCTTTAGGCTATTTAGCTTTCCTTCACATGAAGGAAGCTTGCCAGATTAACCCACGTTTGGGTGAATATAATTGGGGAGGGGCTAATCGCAAGGTTATTCCCTCAACTTTTAATTCTCTATAGATTTGCCTTCAAACTTTCCAATAACTATAATTTAGTCACAGATTAGATTTCGATATTATTCGATAGGGTCCAACGACAATAATATAACTCATTTAGGGTTCAATATCAAATAATTAACAAGTCAATACAATGTTTAGACTTCATCGATGTGAGATTTTCGATCACCTGAACCCAATTCCGACTAGAACAGATTTTGGGGTGTTACATCGTATCGAAACGCCTAAGCTATTTTAGGTATACCGACCGGTACTCTAGCCCGTGTTTTGGTACGCCTGGGCCTGTAATGACATTTTTCTCAACTTTCACACACTAGAAACCATCCAAAACCAATCTAACATGCTTCCAACATAAGCACAAACATTTAAGGCATAATTCCAATGGTTTATAACACTAGAGCATGCTTCCAATGCCAACTTAGCATGATTAACAAACTATAGGCATGCTTCCTATGCAAAACATTCATTCAAACCTCAAAATGCCAACCAAACCAAATACCACCAACTAAAGGCCATTTATATGTCCAAATAGGCAACATAAACTTGCCATAAACCAGGGAGTTTCAAAACACAACCTCCCAAAACATATAGGTACCCTCCCATTGCCACTTATTACTATTTAGTAAATCTAAAACCATACTTGAGCTATGAAACACCCTTGGAATCTTCTCTTGCTTCCTCACTGCCACAACCAAGCTATTTTTCTACATTGTAGGGAAAAAAGAGCGTAAGCATAAAAGCCTAGTGAGGGACGCTCGAATAAAAACCAACAACAATACGTTTTAAAACCATTTCTCAAATACAATTCTCTTTTTGTCATGCTCAAATACAAATCATGCTTTAAATCTCTTTCAATGCAAGATCAATAATCATTTGTAAAAACATGTATCATCAATCTCATGCATTTACCACAATGCAAATCTCATTGCAAGCTTCTCATGCTTGCACATCATAAAACATATCTCAAAAATACAATCTCATGTATAAATCTCATTATACAAATCCATTTTCAAACCATGATACATGTAAATCT
The DNA here is from genome assembly GCA_030270665.1 of Hibiscus trionum. Lineage (NCBI taxonomy): Eukaryota > Viridiplantae > Streptophyta > Magnoliopsida > Malvales > Malvaceae > Hibiscus > Hibiscus trionum. The sequence goes on from BSYR01000053.1 coordinate 9,802,813, forward strand.
CATATATGATGGCAACATGGGTAATGCTCCTCATGTTATTACTTCATTTCCATTAGTTTTACAATCTAAGTTGTCACCACAATGCCTAATGTCAGTGCAATCAACAGATAATCCTTCTCCACCTTTTCCTCGGATATTTAAGAATGCTGAGGATGATCATCAATTTCAATTCTTTCAAGATAATTTGTAGCAACTCACAGTGCAAATCCCTTTGATTGATGCACTTACGCAGATTACTAATTATGCAAAGTTCATGAAAGATATCTTATCCAAGAAGAAAAAACCCAATTCTATAGAGACCATTGCACTCACAGAAGAGTGTAGTTCACTCATATAAACCCTTCTACCGAGAAAAATGAAAGATCCAGGCAGTTTCATCATTCCATGCTCTATTGGTAATCACTATTTTAGCAAAGCTCTTTGTGATTTTGGGGCTAGTATCAATTTAATGCCACTATTGACTTTTCAAAAGTTAGGCATTGGAGAAATAAATCCCACTGCAGTCACACTGCAACTAGTACATAGATCATTGACTCGTCCGAATGGAAAAATTAAGGATGTGCTTATTTGTGTGGACAAGTTCGTTTTTCCAGCAGAATTTATTATCATTGACTATAGGGCAGACACGGATATTCCTATTATTCTTGGCTGACCATTCTTAGCAACAGGAAAGGCTATTATTGATGTCTCCAAAGGAGAACTTATAATGTGAGTTGGCAATGATCCGGTTGCTTTTAGGATGTTCAATGCTGATGTTGGAAAGAATACATATGAATGCCATCATATTGATATCCTTGACAATATCATCCAAGAAGACTTGAACCAATGTAGTATACTCATTGCTGAGGATACTGCACTGACAATGGTTGAAGAAGATCTCCCAAATTGTGACCACATTGTTAAAGTGCCCACTGTTGCAGTTCGTCATAAATTGCAAGTTGAATCACTTGATCTTGCACACCGTACAATTCCTACTTCATACCATTTATTGAAGAGACTCCTACACTGGAACTAAAGCCATTACCAGCTAATCTCAAGTATGTATCCCTTGGAGATGTAGAAACACTCCCAGTCATTGCCTCTGCAACTCTGGAAGTAATGCAAGAAGCTAAGTTGATAAATATTCTAAAGCAGCACAAATGTACTATTGCTTGGACTATTACGGACATTAAGGGCATTATTTCATCTTTGTGCATTCACAAGATCAAGCTGTACGATGAGAACAAACAATCTATTGAGCCACAATGACGTCTGGATGAAAAAAAAATGAAGTGGTCAAGAAGGAAATTCTCAAATGGTTGGACACATGTATTATCTATGCATTTTTTATAGTTCATGGTTTAGTCTAGTCCACTATGTTCCTAAGAAAATTGTCATTACTATAGTCCGTAAGGATGCTGATGAATTGATTCCTACTCGCATTCCTACGGGTTGGCGTATTTGCATGGAATATAGGTGACTCAATGTAGCCACAAGGAACAATCTCTTCCCTCTTACTTTTATTGATCAATTGCTCGATCGACTTGAGGGCAAGGAGTATTACAGTTTTCTAGAAGGATATTCTAGATACAATTTAATTTCTATTGTACTCAAGGACTAGAAAAAGACTACGTTTACATGCCCATTCGAGATATTTGACTTTCGTCGCATGCCTTTTGGTCTTTGTAATGCACTAGCTACATTTCAAAGGTGCATGATGGCAATATTTTTATATATGATTGACAATTCCCTTGAAATCTTTATGAATGATTTTTCGGTGTATGGGAATAACTTCGACCATTGCGTTGACAATCTGGAGAAAGTATTGCAACGATGTGAAGACACTAATCCAGTTCTGAATTGGGAGAAATGTCATTTTATGGTTACATAAGGGATTGTGTTGGGCCATTGAATATCTAAAGCAAGAATTGAGGTCGATAAAGCCAAAGTGGATGTAATTGAAAAATTGCCTCCACCAAAAAATGTAAAGAGCATCCAAAGTTTTCTGGGTCATGCTGGGTTCTATAGAAGATTCATACGGGATTTTTCAAAGATCACAAAACCTCTAGAACAAAATAGGAAGCTTGTTTTTGATGATGCATGTCTGGATGCATTCAATAAAATTAAGAAGAAGCTTGTCAACACACCGATCATTGTTGCACCCAACTGGGACCAACCGTTTGAACTAATGTGTGATGCTAGTGATTTCGTTGTGGGAGCAGTTTTAGGTCAAAAAAGAGAAAACATATTTCACGTGATCTACTATGCTATTAAGACTCTAACTGAAGCTCAAATCAATTACATTGCTATTAAGAAGGAGTTATTAGCAGTAATTTTTCTTTTGATAAGTTTTGTTCTTATCTAGTGGGTGCAAAAATTACATTTTTAATGATCATTCTGCCTTGAGAAACATTTATACGAAAAAAGATAGAAAACCAAGATTGATCCGTTGGATTTTATTGCTGTAAAAGTTTGATATTGAGATAAAAGACCACAAAGGGTCAGAAAATCAAGTTGTCGATCTCCTTTTGAGGTTGGAAGTAGGTAGCAAAGATGGAAATAAGTTGCAAATTGTCGATGCATTTCCTGATGAAAAGCTTTTCGTTGTGGATGCAGCACTGTGGTACGCTAATTTTTTAAATTACTTGGTGTGTGAAAAAACTCCTTTGGGTGTAACTAGGCATAAGAAGGCAAGATTTCTTCGTGATGCAACGAAATATCATTGGAATGAACCGTATTTGTTCAAGGTTTGCAATGATAATATTATTCGTCGCTGTGTCCCAGGGGAAGAAATGACATGATATTACAACATTGACACAATGCTCCATATGGAGGGCATTTTGGTGGCATGAAAACGGCCGCAAAAGTCCTTCAATCCGAATTTTAATAGGTCGTCATTATTCAAAAATGCTCATGATTTTGCCCAATGATGTGACTATTGTCAACGCACATGGTCAATATCCAAGAGAAATGAGATGCCACTGTAGTCAATAATGGAAATCGAGCTATTCGATGTTTGGGGATTGGATTTCATGGGTCCTTTTCCTAATTCTTTTAGCAATCTATACATTTTAGTTGTTGTGATAACGTTTCAAAGTGGATAGAAGCTGTTGCAGTGCCTAAAGATGATGCAAAAATGATTTTAAAGTTCTTTCACAAGCATATACTCACTCGCTTCGAAACACCAAGAGCATTGATAAGCGATCAGGGAAAGCATTTTCACTACAGCCATGTGGTTGCTGAATTTAAACGATATGGAGGCCACAACATATCATCCCCAATCCAATGTACAAGCCGATATTTCTAATCGGGCCATCAAAAACATCTTGGAAAAAGTGGTCAATAGCAAGAGGAAAGATTGGTCCTCTCGCTTAGATGCATTGTGGGATATATGTACTATATACAAACTCCATTGGGAATGTCACCGTATCAAGTTGTCTTTAGAAAATCTTCCACTTGCCTGGCAGCTTGAACATAAAGCTATGTGGGCTTTGAAGCGGGTGAATTTAGATTATGAGGATGTTGGGAAGAAAAGATTGTTGGACATCGCCCAATTGGAAGAAAATCGCCGCAATGCTTATGAAAATGCTTATGTTTACAAGGCCAAAAGTAAACGTTGTCATGAAAAGATAATTTTGCAGCGAAAATTTGAAGTTGGACAATTGGTTTTGCTTTTCAATTCAAGACTAAAGTTGCACCCCATGTAAATTGCGGTCACGTTGGTTCGGACCATTTGAAGTTGTGGAAGTATTTCCACATGGTTCAGTCAGAATCAAAGATACTAAGGAGGGAATTCCATTCAAAGTCAATGGACAAAGACACAAACTCTATTTTGGTGAGTTTGATTCTAGGAATATTGAGAGCATTAAATTGGTCAAATTCTTTTGACATTTTATTTATTTGTTTTATTAGTTATACATTTAGTTTTCCTTGTTTATTATTATTTTCTTTTAATTCTCTTTATTTCCTTTTTGCAGAATAAAATTCTCCTTTGTTTGGTATGAAAGTTTCCTTTAACAACTTGTACAGCAAGAAATCTTCACAAGATATGCATGATATTTAGGGGCAATTCGGGTAATTCAATTACACCGATAAATCCCCCAATTCACATTCTTTCATAATTAAGTACGGGAAATACAGAGAACGAATGTGATAATTGGGCGACAATCAGACCTTCAATTGTCATCGCATTAGACGGTACAAATTGTGCCCTTTAATTTTCCTCTTTTCTTCTTCTTTATTTACAAATTCTGATCTTCATTGACATATTCACTTAGTCTCTTTGATTTCTTCACATCTGAAGCTTTAAACTTTGAATTTTTTGTACAAAAATCTTTCCTTTTTTTTCTCAATCTATCATGGCCAAGACCAGAGCAGCTTGAAATTTTTTGATGGAATCCTCTAAAAAAGACATTCAAAGCTCAGCCTCAAACCCTCCATCCGAGGAACCTTCTGATCAAGAAGAAAACACTAATATGAAGTGTTCTAGACAGAGATTGCGGGTGAGCATTACAAGGAGCATATCCTTAAGCGGAGTATCCACCCAGAACATGGGATTGAGCTTTCCTTGGAGAAGTAACATAGAAAATCTATTCATAAAATTATAGAGCTTCACAAATGGAGCACCTTTTGCACACATCTTGGTAACTACAACGCCGCCATGGTAGGAGAGTTTTATGCTAATCTTTATGAGCCTTCCTTAAAACTAGTTTTTGTGAGGGAGAGCTCTATTCCTTAGAGTGTCAGTGTTATTAACAACCTATTAAAAACAAATGTTAGTGTTGATGAGCATGCTTTGTTTGTGGCTGAGATTAATGTAGATAAATTGGATCTGTTAGTTAAACATTTATGCATTGAGGGTGTATGTTGGTCGAGGACCAATGTTGTGAATTTCACTATGTATAAGAAGTTTCTGACTCTGGTTGCAAAGATTTGGTTTTAGTTTATTAATTCCAGGCTACTACCTTCAACCCATAGCACGATCGTCTCGCTAGATAGAATATGCCTGATACATTCTATCGTTAAGGGAAGAAAGGTATATGTGGGTACGATTATCCACAAGGAAATAGCGGGTTTTTGTTGACTCGCGTGAGTGCTTAGCAAAAGGGTAAAAAATGTATTTAAAAAGTAATAACACAGTGCCAAAGGTTGAGTCTTTTGTGTGCAAATATACACGGTCCACAAGTAATATAGTAGTGAGTTGAGTATTGTCTCCATTGGGATTGGCCAAGAGTTTGAATGCTTTGATTGTTTACTTTTCAAGGAAAAAGTGTTGTTTGATTTGAGAGTTGTTGAAAATGATAAAATAAAAATAAAACAACGTTGTCAAGGATAGTGTCAAATGAGTGATGATCGTTGGAAAGGGATGCCTAGTTTTCACGCTACTCATGCCATGCTAGCCTTTAATATTGTAGTACCTTGACATCATTTAACGAGCAGATTTAAATTTGGCAAAGCCTCTTTCGATGGTCGATGCCCGAAATTAACCATGTAAAAACCCTTATATTTCTATAGTAAATGTTTTTTCATAAATCAATTTGATTAAGTTCCAATCTATACTCCTAAGGGGTAGATTTACTTCAGAAGTAAGCTCATCTACTTGAACATCTTCTTTCGAAGCATCTCGCCTTAGTATACTAAGTTTGTTAAGATAATAAGGTTCAAGAAGCCAACAATGCAGCTTTCGCTTGGCACAATTTTTGTAACACATTAAAGAACATGCCAGATAGGGAAACGATGCCGAAGCATTATCATTATTTAAAACTAAACATAAAAATAGCGTTCAATGCAAACATCCTACACCATCTATTAAATTAGTTCATGGCGAGGGTATCAAACCAAAAACCTTCATCGTTTTCCAATCAAATCATCATTTAAAAATAAAAACAACTTAATCAAAGAGAATGAGCGAGAAAGGGGTCTTTCGATGCTTCCCTTTAAGGTCCAAGCTCTCGGTAAAGCTGGTCGAACCACGTCTCCTTGGTGCAGACAGTCGTCGATGGATCACTCGATCTCTCCTCTCGATTCTCTCCAAATCTTCACACCATCAGCCTTTAAATAGACGTGCAAGGAAGACTAGGGTAAGCTCTTGTATTTTGAATTTTGAATGCTCAAGGGATAAGGGATGTGATCATCTTATCCATATATGAATGTGAGCTGATCAGGTTGGAGCTGGCATCATTCTTCTGTCGCTGCTCTGGAAATCAAGTTTGGCATGAATCTGCCAACCAAGGTTGACAGACTTTATCCGCTATTTTTCCAGAGATTGATCCAATTGCTACTTTCTCGCATCCTGACCTGATCCTATTTTTTCGGGTTCATATGCTTCTTGGCCAGGCATCAAATTCCTCTACTCTGCCAATTGGTGCTTTGGCAATGATTGGTACATCTGTACCAACAACGTCTCGGTATTCTCTATGGCATCCTCTCTTTGTTGCTTTGTTCTGCCAACCGCTATGCCAAACCTGCAAAAATTGCCAACAAAACAACCCTTCACACTAGCATAGGCAAAAAATTCCTAACTCCTTTGCAAATGCATGAAATTAACAACTAAATGCAACAATATGTACTCAAAAGCAAGCAAAAGCATTGTAAAATAGTCTAAGGGTATGAAAAGTGCATGATGTGTGGGCAATATGCATCAAGTATCCTTTCACTCCCTTAGTCAATTTTACTACCTAAACTCAATTTTTTTTCTTTTATTCCTCCAAGGGTTTCAGTTGGCATTAATTTAAGCTTCTTTTGTGACATTGTTTGGCGTGATAAATAAGAGGGAGCATACCACGAACCCCCACATTACTCTAAATATCACTATTCTTTCTCTTCAACTCATACCCTAAAGTTTTGGACTTGAGAACTAAGAGAGAGCAAACCACGAAGCCCAAAGTAACTAATTATCCCTAAGGTAGAGGAGAGTTCAATTTTTTTGCCTAGGCAAAATATTGTTGCCTTATTTGTTTCTTTTTACCCTGGCATCAATTTTTTTATTTTGAGCTTAGTTTCAAAAAATTTAAGTTTGCTTAGAACTAGATGCATACTACGTGTTAAGTGAAAGTTCAATTCCCTAAACTAGAGATCAATTGTCAAGCAAACCTGACATTACTATTATGCTGGCAAAGGCAACTAAAGATTTCAAAATTCTTCATCGGACAGATTATTCTAAAACTAATTAAACTTGTCTAACAAGTGTTAGCATTCTTCAAAATTTGGCCGAGACCAAATTTTCTTTTTTTAGTGGTTTGGTATGCAAAGCTAAACTATATGTCACATATGGCATGAAAAGAGAAATGTAAACATGAAATGCATGATATGGCATAAATGTGAGGAACTGCACACCCCAAACCCAAGATGCACATTGTCCTCAATGCATGCAAACAACAGACATATACAAATAAACATAAAAATAAAAATGCATGAGCATACAAATGCAATGAAATTAAATGCAAATGATATTAGGAAGAAGAGGACTCCCCCATGGAGACTTCTTCTCGTGTGACTCGGTCTTCCTCTTGACAAATCTTCCACGATCGGGTGATTTGCGCTTTACTCTTGTCATGGTTGGTTTTGCGATAGTGGAGGCTCCAACATGTCGAAGAACTTCCTCCACAATTTTGACAAGTTCCAACACGTCATGGGCGTCGGTGGCATCGGACTATACTGGTGCGATATGCATTGCGGTAGTGTAACACCCCTTACCCGGTCTAGGAGAAAACCGGTTTAAGAAGTGTTACTAAACAAAAATTTTGAACAAATAGAAACATTTTAACAAGTCTCAACTAAACAAGCAACCAGTTATTAGGGAGAATTAATTTTTTTACTTTCAAAGATTAGATCTATCATACATTTCATATTCAGCCATGTACGCATGCACATATAATATCAAGGCATTAACTAGCTCATAGCCTATTCTTTAATATATAAACTTACGATATATAAAGGACTTTCAAAAGAAAAAATATGATATATTAAAACTAATATTTAAGGTTCAAACGACCAGATTTAGCTATTCAAATCTTAGGTCTAAGCCAATTAATATTTACCAATCAAATCCAATCGCAATCACGTGGCATTATCATATACATACTTTCATAATTATGCTATTAATGATAATTGAAACCATTTAATCAACTATTTAGGTTATAATATTTTGACAAGGTTAAACATGTGACAAAAGATACATAGAAACCAACATACTTACATGTCAACATGAATTTTTTGTCATCATAGGCAATCAAAAAAATCTAGATCATTCTATAAACAACATAACTACAGTAACTTAAATAGCAAGAAGCCAAGAAACATATAAAGGCTTATTACAAAACATATTAGCACTTAATCTTACTTATTTACAACATAACCAAAGTGGTAATCAAATGCTTATGCAAACGACATATTTGGTTTGTGCCACCCTCTAGGAGTTTTAAGGATAAATTTTCAACATATAAATGGACCCTTGTGATCACGTCCCGACTCAAGAGGTAACCGGTAACGCGCTTACCCAGAAATGTAACGAAGAAATAAAGTAAACAATTGCTTAGTGAGGTAACTTAAATTGATTAATAGAATGAGACGTTAAACAATCCTTTCATACTAGACTTGGACAAGATATTAACCAATTAGAACATGATACATAAAGCAAGCATTTATATTCTTTATACATAGTATTTGGATCAAGTACGTACTTATACACACCTAGCTTTCACACAAGCAAACACACATATACTTAATTATCCACACAAAGCATATCGAAATAACAGTTTCCTATCACACAACTATTCATCATATCATATCATACCAGAGAAGGTGATACTGTTGGGACACGTCGGCACACCCCGTGGCACAGCGGAAAAATTAATCCGACGTAATCCAGCCAGGATCCATGTACAGGAACGAATTCGGGGTGAAAGGATGAAAAGTTAACTTTTAAAACTCTGGAAACTGGAAAATCGATGGTATGTCGGAATAACCACGTCAAGTACAACTGGAATCGTCACAGGTTTGCAACGACCTCTACGGAGTCCACCTGAACAAAACGAACAAAGTTTCCGCCTCCCTAACACTTAGGGATAAATTTCGACAGGTTTGAACACCTTCAAGGGAGAAGTCGAAATCCCTCCAGGGATTCCTGAGGGAGTCTGAAATCGACCAGGAGTTCAACCGGGACTTGCAATCGAGCAAGGGAACCTTCAGGGATTTTCCAAGGGGCAAGTAGAACACCAGAAAAATATCGAACAGCTTCTCAGAGAGCTTTCAGGGATATGTCGAATTCCAGTGGGGAATCCCTAGGGGTGTTGTCGAAATCTTCAAGAGGAGGAAGAGGAATGATTTGGTTGCTAGCCCTTGTCCCTTTAAATAGTATTCAGAGACTTAATTCTAGTTGAATTCCTTAAATCCAAGTTCAACCAAAATTCATAGAATCTAATTCTACTTGAAATTGGTTTATATTAAATATACATTATATTTAATAATATTAAATGAAATATATATATTTAATTATGTAGAATCTTATTCTACATAAAACATGGATTTAAATATACATTATATTTAATCCAAATATATATATTTTTATTATATAGAATCTCATTCTATCTTTACTTGGATTTAAATATATTTAAATATATATTTTTTAATTATGTTGAATCTAATTCTACATAAACTTGGAATTAAATATAAATTCCAAATATATATTTAAATTTCTAGAATCTTATTCTATAATATTTAAGTCTCTAAATATTTTCCATACTCTAAATAATATTTGATAAATACAATATTTATCCAATATTATTCTCATTTAAGGGAGTTGCCGATTTCCCTTATCCCATAGGGGATTTTCAGCAACCTCCCTAAAATAGGGAGTATGGTTTCCAATTTTTGTTTGTTTCATTTGAAGGGTGTGACCCTTGTAGGTTCATGAAACATTAGCAGCAAAATTAGAACTGTTCTAATTTTACAAACAATGAGTGGCATCTAGCAATACATCATTGCTACCTAAGTTGCATGAAGTCATGGTTTGACTTTCCTAATTCCTGAATAAACTTCCTTTATGTATTTCATCCTTTTGTCCTTTATATCTTAGATGAACACAAGTCATGGGTTAGTCACACTTGCGTTGTCCATCTAGTGTTTCTTGATGTCTTGAGTAGATTATGATAAACGAATCTCTATGATATCTCATATCATAATATTCGAGCATGGCCATGGATTTTCTAATCTCACTCAATCAAGTGGCCGAAGATATTTCTCCCATTATGTAGGAGGGACAAATCCTTTCTTGATCAACCATATTTCACTACATAGGTCATCACGTATCCAATCATCAGTCTTTATAATGTAGTCAGTTACGACACACGTTTGACTATGTCAGAATACGTAAATCTTTATGTTGAAATCATGTTGATCTCAAGTCTGAGGATTATACATATGTTTATCATGCGCAATGTTGTGACTGTCACATAATTACCCAAGAAACATGCTCATAGCGGGTCAATTCAGTATGTTGTTCTCTAACAAATACTTATGTGTTGATTTTGACATCTCTATGTCAATGACAATGCTTGTCATCTACCACATATTATTCTTTATATATTATCACTGTCCATACCCGTAATAATATTCGACTAAGGATCCTATTTAACAATAATCGTATTATTGTATGGACATTATTATCCAATGGTTAGTTTGATGCACAGAGACATACCAAATGATAATAACGACAATGCCATTACTTGATAAATCTAGTAAAATATTATGTCTATTCAATCATCATATAATTGGTCTTTGGGCATACTCCAACAATCTCCCACTAGCACTAAGACCAATCATTCTCGTATATAATACGACATGGCTTAGTGTAACTGACATACTTATGCTGTGTCAAAAGCTTTGTCAGGGAGTTCACAAAGTTATCAACTTTGTGCGTATGTTGCATACTTTCACATCTCCAAGATGTAATTACTTTAGAATATGTTTGGATTTATTGATGAGATTTGGGTTTTATTTGCTTACGCAAAGGTTCCATCATAACAGAGTTATGTAGCATCTAACATGCTGGGAACAACCCTTAGTTCAGAAGTGAACCCTTTAGATCCAAACATCCTTCTTTATTGCTATGTCGACTGTAATACATTCAGCCTATGTTGTAGAGTTAGATATTGTCTCATGTTGCTAACTCACAGTATCTTTTATTAATGCAAAACGGATTGCAATCTTTAGTTCCTTTTGATGAGTATGTTATCTACATACAATACTTAGGAAAGTAACAATGCTCCCACTAGATCTTTTGAAAACAAGACTCCCCTTTGTTTCTAGATAAACCAAACCTTTTGATTGTATCTTCTGAAACGAATATCCCAACTTCGAGATGCTTTCCTTAGTCTATGGATAGACCTTTGTAGCTTACATACCTTCCAAGTGTTTACTGGAGTGACAAAACCTTCTGGATGTGTCATGTACACATTTGTTTCAAGTTTTCCCTTAGGAAAGTGGTTTTGACATTCCTTTATTTGATTCCATAATCATCGTATGTAACTACTTGCAAGTGATATTAAGATGGATTAAACATAGCTACAAGGAAGATGCTTTATCATAGTCTATACTATGAAGTTTGTCGAAAACTTTTAGCGACGAATCATCCTTTGTATGTTTTATCATCCACGTCGGTTTTTCCTTTTTGAAAAACTCATCCATACCTCTTAGGTTTTACCCTTTTAGGTAACCAAAGTCTATACTTGGTTTTAGACATGGATTCCATCTCATATCTCATGGCTCTTAGCCATTTCTCGAATTTTGGGCTCACCATTGCTTTCTATTAAGACCTAGTCTTTATCTTGATCCGAAAAGAAGAGTGTTTCCATGTACGGATAGTGAGAAGTCCATATTTCTCAAGTATATGGTATTCTCTTAAGGATCAACACAATGGTTGTGTTTTGTTCCAATGTTCCTTGATCATTTGTGGAACATTCTCAATCTTTGGTTCATAAATTTTTTGTCTAAAATTTCTTCACATTCCAAATTCCATTTTTTTCTTTTGTGAGAGGTAATCTCTTTTGAGAGAAACTCTGGTTTGAGCAACAAACATTTTGTTCTCGTTGAAAAATGAAATCCCTTAGTGATAAGTATTCTCTTTCGAGATAAACTATTGTTTGAGCAACATATGTTTTGTTCTCGTTAAAGTTGAAGAAATAATATCCCTTTGTGAGAATTAATCTCTTTCAAGATAAACTCTCATTTGAGAAACAAACGCTTTGTTCTCGTTAGGATAAACAACAAATGGAGTTTTTAATGTTCGAACTTTGTAAACATTTTAAAATGTAAGTAACCTTAAAACTTCAAGGTATTCTAGAACAATTCTTATTCCATATCTTATATGACGTTTCGAAAAAAACACGATTAAGTATGAGAGTTGTTTTTCTAGTGTGTAAAGAAGTCGAAAATGACTTGTTCTGAATCAAAACATGTCTAACATATTTGATTCTCTTTCAAAGACTTTTCGTTCCACTTGTGGGATTTAATTATGGGATAATCCCATATTCTTTGAAAGTTCATCAAACTTTAAATATTCTTGAATTTGATCTCATCAAATTACATTAATACTTTTATGAGTTTGAGATTAGTCATTTGTTTTATTTATCTTATAAATATTATTGATTTGATTAGTTTAAAGATCATTGATTCGTTGTGCCATAAGAGATTAAAAGAATAACATTTATTTAAATAATCTCAAAATTAAAATATCTTGTCCTTACAAGATAACTAAAACTTAGGCACAAAATAATAATCTTAAAAACTAAAACAAATATATTTAAGCAAAAACACATGTCCTAATGGATGATGTAGCAACTCTTGCTTTATTTCCATTCACAGGTCCGTGTCTATTCTGATGCCTTCTCTTTAGAAGCCTCTTAGGTTGATGCCTCACTCGTTTTTGCTTTCTTGACTTCTTGTAGGTGTGTGGGGCAGTTTCTCTTCCAATGTCCGGTCTTGCCGCAATGGAAACATTTTCCATCCTTCTTGATTCTCGTCTTAGGTTTCAATGCCTCATTTCCATCGGTTTTGGTCTTACCATCAGAACATGTGGTTTTAAGGAAAGCCTAGTTCGGGATGCATTAAAAATATGGAAAAATATCTAAAAATCCTCTTTTAATTTATATAAGAGGGTGGTGAAATTGATTTTACAAAATGAGGTTTGGAAATATGACATTTTGAGTTAGTGACTAAAATGTAATTTTTGAAAAGTTCGTGACTGTTTTAAAAGGATTGAAACTTTGAATCTTTAAGGAGCTAATTTACCCAATGGAGGATTTCTCCAGATTTTTCTTGATTTTTAAGACTCATTTAATGTTTAATTAATAAAAAGAAAAGAGGGAAAAAGATATTTTTAGTTTCATAACTAACTTTTACCAAAATTTTCCCATTTCATTTTCTCTCAAAATTCCCTCAGCCAAATACATTTCCACAGCAACTTTTCCTTTGATTTTCACACCTAAAGTTGAGATTTCAATTCCTAAATGATTCCTAAACATTTCTACATCAAATCCTCACCATTTGCTTAATGAATTTCCAAGGATTTTGGCTCTAAACAAGGAGAAATCCACATTTAGAGGTATGAACGTCCTTCTCCTCTAAATACTCAGTTCTTTACTGAAATTCCCAAGTTCTCAATCCTTAAATTGAGTTTTATTAAAGGTTTTAATGTTGTGATCTTGATTTTGGCTTAAAATGCAAGATTTGGATTTAATTTTGAAGAAATTCGTAATAGATGATTGGGCTTTGTTTTGAGATGTCTTTTTGATGTATTTTGGATGTCTAAATTATGTGAAATGGAGGTTTAATCAATGCAATCCCGAATAGGTTGATTTTCCTAAGTTTTTACTTGTGAAAATGGTGGTTTTTGGGGTGATCTTGGTGTTTTGTTAATGCTGGAGGTATAAGGACGAGTTTGGGATCATTTTGGATGTTAATTGATGTTTAAAAATGGTTAGAAGTGATGGATCTTGGCTGGGTTAAGTTTTGGAAGAGTTTGGAGGTGTTTTCAGTTATGTTTGGTAGCCGAAATGTTGGATTTATGTAGGGTAGCGAGTTTTGTTGTGTTGCTGGTGTTTTTAATGCATGATGATGCATTAATCCTCTGTTGTTATGTGTTTAAAACAGGAGAGAATGATCCGGAAGCAATAGAGGTAGCGTTGGAGGGTTTCAGATGCTTGGAAGGCTTAACGGCTAGCGTAGTTTTGTGTATCGGTGAGTGATGTTGGGGTTTTCAGCTTTAAAACCAATGTTTGAAGGTTTTGGGAGCTTAGTTTAAGTGTAAGCAACTTAGCTAAGCTCAAGAGTAAGTAAATGGAATTTCTCTCTTGGTTTGTGTTATGAATTGGTTTTTAATGCACTTGAGATGGTTGGATGCAATGTATGTGATTTCCATGTTTAAATTCTGTTTTGAAAGCATGTTTTAGCATGGTTTAATGCTAGTTTTGAAATTCATGTGTTGAAGGATGCTCAAGGTAAGAGATCCTTGGTTTTGTACATTGGAATTGTGGAATTGATACATAGTGTTGCATGTTGTTTAATGGCTTTGTTTAATGCTTTAAAACAGTGAATTGATGATGGTAATTGATGGTATTGGCAAGTGATGTAAGTGGTTGTTGGTTACTTTAATCGGATATAGTTAGCCGGCTATAGGATTGGGTGCACCGTGAATTGAGTCGCCTTGGATGTCGAGGGGTTGCAATGGTACCGTAAACTCCATCCAAGAATCCTAGCGATTTAGATAGATGGTGTCACCACGATGGAGGATGGCTCTCGTGGGTGGGCTTTGTTAAGTGCCACCACGATGGAGGATGGCTCTCGTAGGTGGGCTTGGTTAAGTGCCACCACGATGGAGGATGGGTCTCGTGGGTGAACCTTGTTAAACGTCACCACGATGGAGGATGGCTCTCGTGGGTGGACTTTGTTAAGTGTCACAACGGTGGAGGGTTGCTCCCGTGTGTGAGCTTGGTTAAGGTGATTACAATGGTTGTGGTAACTTCCATGTGTAAGCCTTGTGATGTGTCCCGGCTCTCGCTAGTGTGTTATACAACTTCCGATGAGTGATGTTGAGGGGTTGTGATTGTACCGTTAAACTCCATAACGGGTGTTGAGGGGGTTGTGATTGTACCGGTAAACTCCACCTTGTGTTGTTCGGTTGTGTGTATGAAGCGTGTGGGACAACGCTTGTAATCTGCGTATTCGATTGTGTCTTGTGTTGTGATGGTTTGTGAATTATCACTTGGAAGCCAATATAGTGTTCTTGGATGTAATGAAGCATGAAATGCTTGAAATGATGCAAGGTTGCATGGGAAGTGTGTGATGTTCTAAGAATGCATGTATTACTTGTTAAGCTTGAACAAGTGTTTATCTTCTTTTATGAATGGTGTTTATGTGCAAGGAATCTCTTAAATGCATTGAAGTCTTGTGAAGAATTGTTTAGAAAGGCATGAAATGTAAATGTTGCTTTGGTAGATCATGTGTTGTGCATTTGTTGAATACATGAGATAGTTAGAGGGAACAAATGGTTTTCCAAAGATTTTGCTTGAATGGATCATTAAGCATGAGAAAAGCATGTTATGAAGAGGAAATGTTTTTCAAGGTATTTGAGTTTAACTTTGCATAAGGTGTTCATGCTTGGAAAGGTTTTAATTGATGGTTTTGCGAGAATGTGCTTTGAAGTGAGTTTTTAGCTTTTCTAAGCTAAGGGTTGGTTTTCATGATTGAGCAATGCATGATTTAAAGCATGTTGTTTAAAAAGGAATTTTCAAACAATGCTTTGGTTTATCGAATTGTATATACTTTTTAAGAAGATTTTGTGATTCGCTGCATTGATGGTGTTTTGGTTTTGAGCATTCTCACTAAGCATTATGTGCTTACGCTCCTTTTTGTCCATCAATGCAGATAATTGAAGTTGGGACAGCAAGAAGCAAGGGATTCAAGGAGAGCTCCACTTGAGAAGTATGTCTCGGTTAATAGCTATAGATAATAAAGGCAATGGGGGGAGAGTCTTTTATATTGATGTGTAATGAGATTGTGTATGTTGGGCAAGTTTGGTTTATGATTTGAACTATGTGGTTTAACGCTTGCAACGTTTGAATCTTCTTATTCATAAGTCGTTATGCTATGCTTCTTGTTTTAAAAAACATGATTAAGTGTTGGATGTGTTGAAAGAGTTGGTGCACCTAGGGGTTGTTTTGTATCTAGATTTTAATGCAATTTGGTAGTTATGATGCTTGGCATGTTGTTGATTTGTTGAGGATTGATTTTGAGTATGTTCGATGGTGTTTAGACGAGTTAAATCAGACTTTTCTGCTGTTTCTGGGCAGGGTGTTTCGAAACACCCTTGCCTGTTTCGAAACAGGTGCTGGATTTGGCCTGGGTGTTTCGAAACGGGTAGAGGTGTTTCGAAACACTTTGGCTACTGCCAAGCCCCGTTTCTGAACGGTCTATTCCCGTTTCGAAACACTTGACCGTTGGGCACTGATTTGAATGGTTTTGAAGTTTGCAAGCTTTACGTTTTAGTCATGATTTTTGTATGTGCAATTGCTTGAGTTCGAGATGTCCGTTTAAGGTGAAATTTGGTAGAGAGGCATGAAACATGACTAATTTCATAATGGTAACTTAAAAACAGGTAAAGTCCTCTTAATTTCCGGAATTTACAAATTGGTCCCAAAATTCGTATGTTGTGCAATTGAGTCCCTTATTGTTTTCCGATTGCTGTGATTTTTGAGTATGCTTACCTCAAGAGTATACCTAGGGTTAATGTGCATCTAGACAAGCTTAAAAAAAGGTCGTTAATCAAGGTTGACTTTCGGGTTGACTTTGGTTTTCCCCGTGTAATCTTTGTAGTTTGGGTCAACCGTCTAGGCCGGGCTAAGGGGGTTACATTTGGTGGTATCAGAGCTGAGTTGCGAATGCTTGGGGAAGTGGTAAATTGTTGTAATAAGTGTTTTATGTTTATTCTGATGTGTGGTTGAAAGTCGGTTGAAATGTGTGTCTTTGAGCGAATTGTTGATGTTTTTATCATGCTTTTTGGTTGTGAATCTTCATTGAGCTAATGTAGATTTGTGCTGATGATATGCTGGTGATGTGAGCTGATTTTATGAATGATTAAAGTGTGATGGGTATGATATGTTGATGTTATGCTGTTGCGGGTGAATGTTGTTTGATGAGAGCATGATCGAAGTATGTTGATTGATATGCTCGATGTTATGATAATCATGTTTTTATTGATTGTTATGTTGTGTAAAAGGGGAGAATTCGGGATACCCATTGCTTTATTATTATAGCTATTGTGTTATGTTGGAGTTGGAGTTTTGAATCCTTGCTTGAAGCTGGCCTGGTCGTTTTGTTTGTTTTGTTATGATTGTTTGTTGTTAATAGCATGTTGAAATCGATGAGAGAATGGCAGTTGGGTGAGATGGTTGCTGCTTTAGAGCAGGTTGTTAGGGCGTGGAATTCACCTTTTAGTGGAGGTGTTTCGTCTCAATCTTCAGTGCCTGGAGTTGAGGTAGCGAGGCAGGAGGAAGAAGCTGGTTTTGTGATGAAGGGTTCATCACTTACAGTTCAAGAGGTGTCAGGAACATCTCAGGCTGTGGCAAAAGTGAGGCATGTAGATGTGCTGACTGTGGGACGTACGAGTTTGTCGAAACAGCGTTTACATGATTTGGGAGCTGTGGAGTATCATGGTTCGACACCTGAGACGTTCGAGGCCTGGTTGGCCAGTGTAATTCTGATTTTGGATCAGGAAGGTTGTGACTACGCCTGTAAGCTAGGAAGTGTTGTCTCATTGATGTTGGAGGACGCTTGTGCTTGGTGGACATCTATGGCGGTGGCATCGCATATCCACGATATAGATTGGGACTTCTTTGTGTCTGCCTTTTATGAAAGGTACCTTGGAAAGAAATTCCCAAGGGTTAAGCAGCGTGGGGGTGTGGCTTCAGATTATGAAGGTGAGAAAAGTTTAAGCAAGAGAGTTGTGGGTACTGACCTTGGGAGCGGTCAGCGTAAGAGGATACGTGATAGAAGGTTTTGCTTGAATCGAAGTCTAGGTAGTGGTGCAGACGTGGGTCAAGTGCGGTAGGATCAAGGAGTGGTAGTTCGGTAGCCGAAGTGTGACCGTTGTGGAAGGTGTCATGTTGGAGGTTGCCGGGGCGCGAGAGTTTGTTGGAACTGTGGTTCTAAGGAGCATGTGAAGAGTAATTGTCCTCAAGTGGTGAGATCAGCTTCAGTGGTAGCAAAAGGGTCTCAGAAGGGTCGTGGGCACGGCCGAGACAAGATTCAAAGGTGGCAGGAAGGGCAGAAAGGTGTGAGGAGCTTGCGGAATGAATCCTGTTGGAATTGTGGGTCTGTTGGACATTTGAGACGTAACTGTTTGAAGTTGGCTCGGGGTAGTCAGGGTTCTTTACCGCAGGGAGATGGTGATGATCTTAAGGTGTTGGCTGATGCTGCGGTGGTGCGGCTAGAGAATGATGGTTCTGCGAAGAAGAGAGTTTGTCTGTTGAAGCCCCAAGGCAGTGATATGTTTACAGGTAACCTTGTTAAGTAACCTTTACCCTAGTTATCTTAGTTTGGTTTCGGTTTGGTTTTCCCTTGCGTAGTGGTATGGTCTTATAGCTAGCAAGTTTGGGGTAGTAGTTGGTGTTGTTTTGAAAACAACTTTAGTGTGAAGAGGGCATTAGTGGGTATTTTGTGGTTAGTGGGTTGTTAGAATGGTAGTGTTGGACAAGTTGGAAGTGAGATAGGAGGTTGTTCTTAGACGGATCCTGAGGATGTTATTGGTGGGTGTGAACTGACATACATGCACAATTAAAACCATTTGTTATATACTATATTATATATATGTGTTGGTACATGCATACATGTGACATGACATTAGAGGTTTTGCATACATGTACACAGGCATTGATAGGGCATATTGGTGACCATGCATACGAACGTTCACACTTGCTAATAGCTAGTTGGGTCCGTTAGTGTTGGGATAGGGTTAGGTTGGATTATGGGTTTTAAAAGTTGTTTTGGTGCTGGGAGAATGTTAGAAGTGATGGAGGGTATTAAGCGAGCTGTCAGTAATAGTGAGTGTGATATAGCATGTTGGCAGAAGGAAAGTGTTTTGGTGCTTAAAGAGTTTAGCGGTGTGGTGGTGAGGAGAATACCGGTTGAAGTTAGAATCGGTCAGAGTGGTTGTGAATAGCTGGTAGAAGTGGTAGTTTCTTGGTGTTAAGTGATGTAGTTAGTTAGTGGATGTGTTCCAGAGTGCCGAGGTAACTTGGCATTGATGTTGTAAAAGAAGGGTTGTTTTTGTAGGTGATGGTTCGTAGCAACCTTCGAAGAGTTGAGAAGAGGTTGTGTTGAGGGCTGTAGAAAAGGGTTGGCCTGGGGTGAATAGAAGTTTTGTAATCTTAACATGTATGTATAGAATGGGCGGTGTCCTGGTAAGGCTATTGTTGTAGTCAAAGCTTGAGGTGGAAAGGCAATGTAAGTTCAAGGGCCATTGTTGGTTGGACGGGTTCTTGTGAGAAGTGTTTGGCTAGTCGCGTATAAGTAAATCCCTTTTGTAGTCAGCTAGTGGTATGTGGAACGGCTGGCGAAGCCAAGGTTGGGGTTTTGTGACGTCAATTTCGGATGTTGGGTGAGTAGTCCTGGTGAGTCGTTTTGGTAATGATAGTGGCGGATGTGAAGGATGTCATCAATACGATGAGAAGTTTGAGTAAGCAGTTAATGCTTAAGAATTTTTGCTTGATGTGGTAACCTTTGGAAGAAGTTGAGCAGTTTTGCAAGGGGTTTTAGAAGCAGTGAAGGTTGTGGGTCACATGGTGGCTGAAAATGGATGGGTTAGTGTCACCGTGTGTACGAGTTTTGGGAGTTATGAGTTAAGGTGGTGTATGTTGTAAAAGTTTGGAGGTTCTTCAGGTTGTTGTTGGGGCTATGCGCAGTTCGGAAGTGTGAAAGGTTAAGCTGTGGTTAACATCTGAGTGTTCTGGAAATTGTGAACAGTATGCGGTGGTGTTGGGTTTGGTTATAGTGTAAGTTGATTTGTGGAGAAGTTGGTTTGGTGGAGTTTTGTGTGGAGAGTGTTCAGTGGTGGTTAAGTCTCCTGTGTTGCTTTGTGGGTTGCCTTGAGAAGTTTGGTTGTGCTCTTTTCGCCGGTTGAAATTTCGAGGACGAAATTTCCTAAGAGGGGAAACGTTGTAACACCCCAATTTTGGGCTTAGAAGTTTTGGGTTTGAACCAGACCGGTCGAATTTTCGGTTCGAATATAAAAGGTGGTTTTAAGGAAAGCCTAGTTCGGGATGCATTAAAAATATGGAAAAATATCTAAAAATCCTCTTTTAATATATATAAGAGGGTGGTGAAATCGATTTTACAAAATGAGGTTTGGAAATATGACATTTTGAGTTAGTGACTAAAATGTAATTTTTGAAAAGTTCGTGACTGTTTTAAAAGGATTGAAACTTTGAATCTTTAAGGAGCTAATTTATCCAAGGGGGGATTTCTCCAGATTTTTCTTGATTTTTAAGACTCGTTTTATGTTTAATTAATAAAAAGAAAAGAGGGAAAAAGATATTTTTAGTTTCATAACTAACTCTTACCAATATTTTCCCATTTCATTTTCTCTCAAAATTCCCTCAGCCAAACACATTTCCACAACAACTTTTCCTTTGATTTTCACACCTAAAGTTGAGATTTCAATTCCTAAATGATTCCTAATAATTTCTACATCAAATCCTCACCATTTGCTTAGTAAATTTTCAAGGATTTTGGCTCTAAAAAAGGAGAAGTCTACATTTAGAGGTATGAACGTCCTTCTCCTCTAAATACTCAGTTCTTTACTGAAATTCCCAAGTTCTCAATCCTTAAATTGAGTTTTATTAAAGGTTTTATTGTTGTGATCTTGATTTTGGCTTAAAATGCAAGATTTGGATTTAATTTTGAAGAAATTCGTAATAGATGATTGGGCTCTGTTTTGAGATGTCTTTTTGATGTATTTTGGATGTCTAAATGATGTGAAATGGAGGTTTAATCAATGCAATCCCGAATAGGTTGATTTTCCTAAGTTTTTACTTGTGAAAATGGTGGTTTTTGGGGTGATCTTGGTGTTTTGTTAATGCTAGAGGTATAAGGACGAGTTTGGGATCATTTTGGATGTTAATTGATGTTTAAAAATGGTTAGAAGTGATGGATCTTAGCTGGGTTAAGTTTTGGAAGAGTTTGGAGGTGTTTTCGGTTGTGTTTGGTAGCCGAAATGTTGGATTTATGTAGAGCAGCGAGTTGAGTTGTGTTGCTGGTGTTTTTAATGCATGATGATGCATTAATCCTCTGTTGTTATGTGTTTAAAACAGGGGAGAATGATCCGGAAGCAATAGAGGTAGCGTTGGAGGGTTTCGGATGCTTGGAAGGCTTAACGGCTAGCGTAGTTTTGTGTATCGGTGAGTGAAGTTGGGGTTTTCAGCTTTAAAACCAATGTTTGAAGGTTTTGGGAGCTTAGTTTAAGTCTAAGCAACTTAGCTAAGCTCAAGAGTAAGTAAATGGAATTTCTCTCTTGGTTTGTGTTATGAATTGGTTTTTAATGCACTTGAGATGGTTGGATGCAATGTATGTGATTTGCATGTTTAAATTCTGTTTTGAAAGCATGTTTTAGCATGGTTTAATGCTGGTTTTGAAAGTCATGTGTTGAAGGATGCTCAAGGTAAGAGATCCTTGGTTTTGTACATTGGAATTGTGGAATTGATGCATAGTGTTGCATGTTGTTTAATGGCTTTGTTTAATGCTTTAAAATAGTGAATTTATGATGGTAATTGATGGTATTGGCAAGTGATGTAAGTGGTTGTTGGTTACTTTAATCGGATATAGTTAGTCGGCTATAAGATTGGGTGCACCGTGAATTGAGTCGCCTTGGATGTCGAGGGGTTGTAATGGTACCGTAAACTCCATCCAAGAATCCTAGCGATTGAGATAGATGGTGTCACCACGATGGAGGATGGCTCTCGTGGGTGGGCTTTGTTAAGTGCCACCACGATGGAGGATGGCTCTCGTGGGTGGGCTTGGTTAAGTGCCACTACGATGGAGGATGGGTCTCGTGGGTGAACCTTGTTAAACGTCACCACGATGGAGGATGGCTCTCGTGGGTGGACTTTGTTAAGTGTCACAACGGTGGAGGGTTGCTCCCGTGTGTGAGCTTGGTTAAGGTGATTACAATGGTTGTGGTAGCTTCTATGTGTAAGCCTTGTGATGTGTCCCGGCTCTCGCTAGTGTGTTATACAACTTCCGATGAGTGATGTTGAGGGGTTGTGATTGTACCGTTAAACTCCATCACGGGTGTTGAGGGGGTTGTGATTGTACCGGTAAACTCCACCTTGTGTTGTTCGGTTGTGTGTATGAAGCGTGCGGGACAACGCTTGTAATCCGCGTATCCGATTGTGTCTTGTGTTGTGATGGTTTGTGAATTATCACTTGTAAGCCAATATAGTGTTCTTGGATGTAATGAAGCATGAGATGCTTGAAATGATGCAAGGTTGCATGGGAAGTGTGTGATGTTCTAAGAATGCAGGTATTACTTGTTAAGCTTGAACAAGTGTTTATCTTCTTTTATGAATGGTGTTTATGTGCAAGGAATCTCTTAAATGCATTGAAGTCTTGTGAAGACTTGTTTAGAAAGGCATGAAATGTAAATGTTGCTTTGGTAGATCATGTGTTGTGCATTTTTTGAATACATGAGATAGTTAGAGGGAACAAATGGTTTTCCAAAGATTTTGCTTGAATGGATCATTAAGCATGAGAAAAGCATGTTATAAAGAGGAAATGTTTTTCAAGGTATTTGAGTTTAACTTTGCATAAGGTGTTCATGCTTGGAAAGGTTTTAATTGATGGTTTTGCGAGAATGTGCTTTGAAGTGAGTTTTTAGCTTTTCTAAGCTAAGGGTTGGTTTTCATGATTGAGCAATGCATGATTTAAAGCATGTTGTTTAAAAAGGAATTTTCAAACAATGCTTTGGTTTATCGAATTGTATCTACTTTTTAAGAAGATTTTGTGATTCGCTGCATTGATGGTGTTTTGGTTTGGAGCATTCCTCACTAAGCATTATGTGCTTACGCTCCTTGTTGTCCATCAATGCAGATAATTGAAGTTGGGACAGCAAAAAGCAAGGGATTCAAGGAGAGCTCCACTTGAGAAGTATGTCTCGGTTAATAGCTATAGATAATAAAGGCAATGGGGGGAGAGTCTTTTATATTGATGTGTAATGAGATTGTGTATGTTGGGAAAGTTTGGTTTATGATTTGAACTATGTGGTTTAACGCTTGCAACGTTTGAATCTTCTTATTCATAAGTCGTTATGTTGTGCTTCTTGTTTTAAAAAGCATGATTAAGTGTTGGATGTGTTGAAAGAGTTGGTGCACCTAGGGGTTGTTTTGTATCTAGATTATAATGCAATTTGGTAGTTATGATACTTGGCATGTTGTTGATTTGTTGAGGATTCATTTAGAGTATGTTCGATGGTGTTTAAACGAGTTAAATCAGGCTTTTCTGTTGTTTCTGGGCAGGGTGTTTCGAAACACCCTTGCCTGTTTCGAAACAGGTGCTGGATTTGGCCTGGGTGTTTCGAAACGGGTAGAGGTGTTTCGAAACACTTTGGCTACTGCCAAGCCCCGTTTCTGAACGGTCTATTCCCGTTTCGAAACACTTGACCGTTGGGCACTGATTTGAATGGTTTTGAAGTTTGCAAGCTTTACGTTTTAGTCCTGATTTTTGTATGTGCAATTGTTTGAGTTCGAGATGTCCGTTTAAGGTGAAATTTGGTAGAGAGGCATGAAACATGACTAATTTCATAATGGTAACTTAAAAACTGGTAAAATCCTCTTAATTTCCGGAATTTACAAATTGGTCCCAAAATTCGTAATTTGTGCAATTGAGTCCCTTATTGTTTTCCGATTGCTGTGATTTTTTAGTATGCTTACCTCAAGAGTACACCTAGGGTTAATGTGCATATAGACAAGCTTAAAAAGAAAAAAAAGTCGTTAATCAAGGTTGACTTTCGGGTTGACTTTGGTTTTCCTCGTGTAATCTTCGTAGTTCGGGTCAACCGTCTAGTCCCGGCGAAGGGGGTTACACCGAGAAACTGTGGCAGTGTCTTGTTAATTTCATTCATATTAAAATTAAGGACGAACTGATTGAAACTATCCGGCAACGATTGCAGGATGACATCAGTAGTTAATTCGTCTTTCAGCGGAAAGCTGAGCTTCTCCAACGTTTGGATGTAGCCCATCATTTTGATGACGTGAGCTCCTACGGGAGATCCCTCACTCATCTTGC
Organism: Hibiscus trionum; assembly: GCA_030270665.1. Classification (NCBI taxonomy): domain Eukaryota; kingdom Viridiplantae; phylum Streptophyta; class Magnoliopsida; order Malvales; family Malvaceae; genus Hibiscus; species Hibiscus trionum. Next base: position 9,827,122 of record BSYR01000053.1, read on the forward strand.
ATTGAAATAGAGCTTTAGAGATCTCGTACCTCTCTTGACGAGCTTGCCCTTCATAAATCTCCTTGAGATTTTGAATCATATCATAAGCTACCATGTCCTCATGTTGCTTCTGAAGCTCAGGGGTCATGGAGGCAAGCATAAGACAACCGACATCCAACATGTCGTCCATGTGTTTCTTAAACTTGTCTTTGTTAGCTCTGGAAGCAGTGGCAACCGGTTCATCAGGAACAGGTTCTTCAATGACATATTCCTTCTTTTCCTGTTTGAGAACAAGAAAAGATTGCGGAACTAGTCAAGGAAGTTTATGCCATTGAGCTTATCCTTCTCAAGGATAGATCGCAGAGATAGAGTATTATTTGCCATTAATTCTACAACAAAGAAAATATGCTACATAAGTTTTACTAAATTTTAAAATTTATAGATAGGTCTTTACTATAAATTTACTCCCACTATTTTCTTCAAAATTAAAAACCCTCTAGTTTTAATTTCGGAAAAAACGTTTCGATAGTTTTTCTAGTGAGTGAGGATCCGTATTTCACCATTCCTAAATCAGCTTTGGCCAGTCTTTTAGGAAATGGTTATTTAGGTAAGTAACACCTTACTAATTACATCTCATGTAATTCCTCATCTTTTGGCGAACAACTCTTGTTCTTTAAATCATCTTATGATTATCCAAAACTTTTAACCACTAGGTTTTCTAATCCTATTAGAACAACCCAGCTAAGTCAATACCAATATCTCAACCGGCGAATATCACTAGCTTATTCTTCGCGTTTAACTAAGATAGATAAATGTGACATTGCTTTGGCAAAGCTCGCATTATATCGATCGAAGCTTTAACGAGGGTAAATATTGGATGGTTAAAACAGACTTAGAATTATAGTGAGGGATTTACTTAATTATCTCATCATTTTAACATTGATCCTATCAATAGAACTATGTTTAATCATGCTTATAAAACATCCATTGCATCACATACAAGGTAAATATAAGCGGTAAATAAATATGCAATGATTATAGCCCTTCTTAACCTAAGGCGACCCGTCCCAAGCCAATGGGAGGACCATTCTACTGAAGATAGAATTTGCTTCTGAAACGCCCGGTCTACCAGGGAAGGCCCACCACGCTGCTACCTTGGTTCTTGCTTTATCTCCATGAGTATTTACAATTTTCAGAAACTCGCGTTGCATGCGAGGGAGTGAGATGAGAAGAGAAGTACAATAGAAGATAGAGAAAGGCACGAAATGCAGACCGTATTTATAAAAAAACAAAACTATAAAGGCTATGGGCTATAACCATGTAAAACAAGCACCGTGCAATCTAACATGCATTTCAAACATCGCGCGAACAAAGTAACGACGTGTTTATGGAGTTTTAAACTGATTATCCATATGTTGTGGTTAATGGGCCAAAGAAGGATCACGAGGTTTCATAAACCATTTGCGTTAACGAACAAATACACTAGGTAGGTCAACATGAAAGAGAGGTGGCGCACTAGGCACACTTAAGTACCAGGTCTTTGATGATGCCAATCCTAGACATGCATTTTTCATAACGTCTAACCATAACTCTTATGGAGTCACCGTGAAAGATAGTTTGATAACTTTTATCAAATTAGAAGCCCTTTCAGAGATTTCATAAATCTATGAAACTACGAACAACTACTTGTTCTCTAGACTAACTATTAGTCTCAACATGTTAACATTTAACATTGAAGCAACCTAACATAGTTATGATTAACTCTTAATCATTCAGTGATAATCGAAATAAGTCTTTATTAGGTGTGATACGATAAACGATAAATATCTAAATCGAATCAAACAACATGCATCTCATACATAAACATCACCCAAGAATTTAAGTCTGAATTCGTATTATACAACTTGGCTTTGATACCACTGTTGGGACACGACGGCACGCCCCGTGGCGCAGCGGAAAAATTAAACCGACGTAATCTAGCCAGGATCCATGTACAGGAACGAATCCGGGGTGAAAGGATGAAGAGTTACCTTTTAAAACTTTGGAAACCGAAAAACCGATGGTATGTCGGAATAACCGCGTCAAGTAAAATCGGAATCGTCACAGGTTCGCAACGACCTCTACAGAGTCCACCCGAACAAAAGGAACAAAGTTTCCGCCTCCCTAACACTTAGGGATAAATTTTGACAGTTTTGAACACCTTCCAGGGAGAAGTCGAAATCCCTCTAGGGATTCCCGAGGGAGTCTGAAATCGACCAGGAGTTCAACCGGGACTTACAATCTAGCAAGGGAACCTTCAGGGATTTGCCAGGGGGCAAGTAGAACACCAGAAAAATATCGAACACCTTCTCAGAGAGCTTTCTAGGATATGTCGAATTCCAGTGGGGAATCCCTAGGGGTGTTGTCGAAATCTTCAAGAGGAGGAAGACGAATGATTTGGTTGCCAGCCCTTGTCCCTTTAAATAGTATTCAGAGACTTAATTCTAGTTGAATTCCTTAAATCCAAGTTCAACCAAAATTCATAAAATCTAATTCTACTTGAAATTGGTTTATATTAAATATACATTATATTTAATAATATTAAATGAAATATATATTTAATTATGTAGAATCTTATTCTACATAAAACATGGATTTAAATATACATTATATTTAATCCAAATATATATATTTTTATTATATAGAATCTCATTCTATCTTTACTTGGATTTAAATATATTTAAATATATATATTTTTTAATTATGTGGAATCTAATTCCACATAAACTTGGAATTAAATATAAATTCCAAATATATATTTAAATTTCTAGAATCTTATTCTATAATATTTAAGTCTATAAATATTTTTCATACTCTAAATAATATTTGATAAATACAATATTTATCCAATATTATTCCCATTTAAGGGAGTTGCTGATTTCCCTTATCCCATAGGGGATTTTTGGCAACATCCCTAAAATAGGGAGTATGGTTTCCAATTTTTGTTCGTTTCATTCGAAGGGTGTGACCCTTGTAGGTTCATGCAACGTTAGCAGCAAAATTAGAACTGTTCTAATTTTACAAACAATGAGTGGCATCTAGCAATACATCATTGCTACCTAAGTTGCATGAAGTCATGGTTTGACTTTCCTAATTCCTGAATAAACTTCATTTATGTATTTCATCCTTTTGTCCTTTTATATCTTAGATGAACACAAGTCATGGGTTAGTCACACTTGCGTTGTCCATCTAGTGTTTCTTGATGTCTTGAGTAGATTATGATAAACGAATCTCTATGATATCTCATATCGTAATATTCGAGCATGGCCATGCATTTTCTTATCTCACTCAATCAAGTGGCCGAAGATATTTCTCCCATTTAGGAGGGACAAATCCTTTCTTGATCAACCATATTTCACTACATAGGCCATCACATATCCAATCATCAGTCTTTATAATGTAGTCAGTTACGATACACATTTGACTATGTCAAAATACGTAAATCTTTATGTTGAAATCATGTTGATCTCAAGTCTGAGGATTATACATATGTTTATCATGAGCAATGTTGTAACTGTCACATAATTACCCAAGAAACATGCTCATAGCGGGTCAATCCAGTATGTTGTTCTCGAACAAATACTTATGAGTTGATTTTGACATATCTATGTCAATGACAACGCTTGTCATCAACCACATATTTGTCTTTATAGATTATCACTGTCCATACCCGTAATAATATTCGACTAAGGATCCTATTTAACAATAATCGTATTATTGTATGGACATTATTATCCAATGGTTAGTTTGATGTACAGAGACATACCAAATGATAATAACGGCAATGCCATTACTTGATAAATTTATTAAAATAGTATGTCTATTCAATCATCATATGATTGGTCTTTGGACATACTCCAACAGATACATATCACACAAGTTACCCAATCAAGTATTTTGCTAACAATGTTACTTAACTTATAGGCTACCATTCTATCATATGAACAATCAAGATACTCGGCACATAAGACTTTAGGCATATTAAGTCATTTTCACGAAGTACTTAATAATTTCAACCACTCCAACTCACGTTCGTTTTTATCGAAATTGTCCACTTAACTTGTATACACAATCATATGATGCAAGAAGATGCATAACATGATTTATTCTTTTCAAATCTTTCCATCTAGCATGTATACACAGTCTTACAATGCAAATAGTCCATAGCATGATTTATTCTAGTCAAATCTATTCATTTAGTAGGTATACACAATCTTACAATGCAAACAGTCCATAGCATGAATTATTCTAGTCAAATCTGTCCATTTAGCATGTATACACAAATCTTACAATGCAAAACAGTCCATAGCATGATTTATTCTAGTCAAATCTGTCCATTTAGCATGTATACACAATCTTACAATGCAAACATGTTGAGTTTATAGCACGCTCGAATCGATCATCGAAACCGTCAATGAGAGTTGTAAATGTTTGGTAGTTGAATTGGCTAAAATCAAAATAAAGGTAGACAAGTGACACAATGATTTTAGAGTGGTTTGGCCTTCTAACAAACACCTACATCCACTACCTTAGCACACCACTAAGGATTTCCCAATTCACTCAACAATGAATTCGTCCCCTTTCCCAGTTTAGGAGGAAACCGTTACAACCCTATCTTTTGGACTTGGCTAAGATAGAACGAACTCTAGTTTTTCTCTCAAGGCTAAACTAGAACCTTTCCTTTTACAAGGGATTTGTTTGGTAAACTTAATACCTCACAAGGTGGGTGTTTACACAAATTTAAGCTCACAAGAGTACAAGAATTTACAATAAAGCTCACTCTCTAAAGACCATGTACAAGAGAATAGTAAAATAAGGATTTAGACTCTAGTTCTCTTGACCATGTTGCTTGGATGTTGTCTCTAACATTCTTCAAGTGTTCCAGCCTTCAATTTATAGTCCCAATTAAGTTTGTGGCCGTTACTAGCCGTTAGGGATGTTTTGGAGCCGTTGGAGACCTTTTTCCCCGCAATAAATGCAGTTCTGCAGCTACCCGTATCGAAACATGTGTCCCTGTTTCGAAACAATCTCAAAATAGAAAGAGTCGTTATATGAAATAAGGAGACCGTATAGAAACGTGTAGGGCCGTATAGGAACGGGTGAGGCCGTATAGGAAACGGCCGTGTAGAAACAGGTGAGGTCGTATAGGAACGGGTGAGGCCGTATAGGAACGGCCGTATAGAAACAGGTGAGCCTGTATAGGAACGGGTGAGGCCGTATAGGAACGGCTTTAAAGAAATAGGTGAGCCCATATAGGAACGGGTGAGGCCGTATAGAAACGGGTTTTGACAGTTTCAAAACGTTTCGAAATAGATTATGCCTGTATCAAAACGGGTACATTAAAAATACTAGTTTGGCTACTTAAAAACGTTTCAAACATTGTCAAAACCATTTAAAATATCTACAAACTTATTTTCAAGTTGTTTGGACTTAAAAGCATTTTTGAAATCTTTTCAATTTAGTCCAAAAGTATTTTTCAATTATTATATCAAAACATTAGTTCTACAATCTCCCCTTTTTTGATATAATAAAACCAACTTGAAAAATTGTTTGGGATTCTCCCCCCCTTTGTATTTTAAAAATTTAAATAAGAGATTTCAAAAAATAAAAGAAGTTAAAGCTCCCCCTTATTCTCTTGAAAAAATCAAATTTTCAAACCATTTCTCCCCCTTTTTGTTATATCAAAAAGAATTTAAATAACTTTAAGTTCAAAATAACTTAGGAGGTTAAAAAATTGACACAAATAAGAATTTTAGTTTTAAAATGGCTCCCTCTTACTCAAGCATCATTGTTAGACTTAAGAAATAATCCAAGACTTTTAAAACGAAAATTAGATAACCAAAGATAAAAGAAAATAAAAGCTATAATCTTAGAGGTTACCCAAATTCTTCACTTGTGTGACTAGAGCATTTTCATGTCTTTGCATTTCTTCCCATTTCTCCAACACACCTACAAAAGACAATCACTTGATTTTTGGTATCCAAATTGCTTTGGATCCATTGACGTTAGTCACAATGTCTTTTGTTCCCTTAGGAACCCATACTTGTCTAATCCTATAAGATTTTCTCTTCTTAATAGGACAAGTATGTAAGGAATGACCATGATAATGGCAATGTGAGCATTTTACCATTATGTGACAAGATGAATTATTAAAAATGATATCTTTTTCTTTTGTTAAGCTTTCAAGCTTAACTTTCAAATCAAGATTTTCTTTTTCTAAAACATTTTTACTTGTTTTTGAAAACTCTAAATCATTTTTAAAAATTTCATTTTGGTTTTCAAAATCCAAATTTTTTTAAAAGAAAATCATTTTCAAACTCAAGTTTTGAAATCGTTTTCTTAAATTTGGAATTCATGGTCTCAAATTCCAAAAATAATTCATCGAAAGCATCTTGCAACTCATCGAAAGAGTAACAATTAAGCTTACTTGAGTTAGAAGATACCTTAGGCTCATCTAGAGCCAAAACATCATCCACCTTTGGATTGGAGAGAAGGTTTGCACATGATTGATCATCATCTTTCTTTTCTCCCTTCTTGTTTCCATAAAGCTTCTCAAGTTTCTCCCATAATTCTTTTGCACTTTTTCATGTGGAGATCCTTTTGGAAACTTCTTCGTTAAGGCCACAATAGAGAATGTGCATCGCTTTGGTGTTTAGCTTTGCCTTCGTCTCGTTGACACTCCTTTGCTTTTTCTTCTTTTTCGGAGCTTCCAAGTACCCATCTTCAATGATGTCCCAAACCTCATAGTCTTGAGACTTGATGAAGAATTTCATGATAATTGCCCATTGGAAGTATACTTCTCCTTCGAAGAGCGGAGGGCACGAGATAGAGCGGTCTTCTTCAAATCTTGCCATTTTCTTGAACGGTGGACTACGAGTGTTGGATCTTTACTCCCAGATGTTAGTCCTTCGATGGAGACGAGACTCTAATACCAATTGTTGAGTTTATAGCACGCTCGAATCGATCACCGAAACCGTCAATGAGGGTTGTAAATGTTTGGTGGTTGAATTGGCTAAAATCAAAATAAAGGTAGACAAGTGACACAATGATTTTAGAGTGGTTCGGCCTTCTAACAAACACCTACATCCACTACCTTAGCACACCACTAAGGATTTCCCAATTCACTCAACAATGAATTCGTCCCCTTTCCCAGTTTAGGAGGAAACCGTTACAACCCTATCTTTTGGACTTGGCTAAGATAGAACGAACTCTAGTTTTTCTCTCAAGGCTAAACTAGAACCTTTCCTTTTACAAGGGATTTGTTTGGTAAACTTAATACCTCACAAGGTGGGTGTTTACACAAATTTAAGCTCACAAGAGTACAAGAATTTACAATAAAGCTCACTCTCTAAAGACCATGTACAAGAGAATAGTAAAATAAGGATTTAGACTCTAATTCTCTTGACCATGTTGCTTGGATTTTGTCTCTAACATTCTTCAAGTGTTCCAGCCTTCAATTTATAGTCTCAATTAAGTTTGTGGCCGTTACTAGCTGTTAGGGATGTTTTGGAGCCGTTGGAGACCTTTTTCCCGCAATAAATGCAGTTCTGCAGCTACCCGTATCGAAACATGTGTCCATGTTTTGAAATAGTCTCAAAATAGAAAGAGCTGTTATGTGAAATAAGGAGACCATATAGAAACGGGTAGGGCCATAGAGGAACTGGTGAGGCCGTATAGAAACGGGCGAGGTCGTATAAGAACGACCGTGTAGAAACAAGTGAGGCCGTATAGGAACGGCTGTATAGAAACAGGTGAGCCCGTATAGGAACGGGTGAGCCCGTATAGGAACAGGTTTTGACAGTTTCAAAACGTTTCGAAACAGATTATTCCTGTATCGAAACGAGTACATTAAAAACACTAGTTTGGCTACTTAAAAAGGTTTCAAAAATTGCCAAAACCATTTAAAACATCTACAAACTTATTTTCAAGTTGTTTGGGCTTAAAAGCATTTTTGAAATCTTTTTAGTTTAGTCCAAAAGTATTTTTCAATTATAATATCAAAACATTAGTTCTACAAAACAGTCTGTAGAACGTGGCAATTGATCGAATAAAACCAAGAGGGGGGTGAATTGGATTTTTGAAAATAACGGCGGTAGCTAATTGCAAAGATAAAAATTGCAAGGCGATTTAGAGTGGTTCGACTTTCTAACCAAAGTCTACATCCACTACCTTAGCGTCCACACTAAGGATTTCCCACAAATTCACTAATTTGTCTTTCCTTTAAGGACAAGGAGTAACCTTACACACTTCAATAGACTTATACCCCAAAGTCTATTGAATCATATCCCAAAGTTGGATACAAATGAGCAAACTAGAAAATCCTCACTAGGAATGTGTTTGCAAAGTTTAAGCTCCCTCACACACCCGAATAAACACTAGAACAAGAATTACAACGAAGAACACTCTAGTGTTTTTCAAGAAAGATCGAAAAATAAGCTCGAAATAAACTCTTGGAAGCTTGAATGCTTGTATATGCTTTCTTGATGTTTCTTACTCTTTCTTGATGCTTCAATATTGATCCAAAGCTGTATTTATAATGTTGTTTGAGTATCTAGCCGTTAGGAGCCGTTGGGGGGTCTTTGGAGCCGTTGGGAGTGTTTATATTTGACCTTTAAAAGCTCCCATGTACATAAGTTTCGAAACCTTTACCAAGGGTTTCGAAACTTTAAGAATAGATTTGAAAAACTTGACCGTTACAGGCCAAAGGTTTCGAAACCTTTATAAGGTTTCGAAACTTTCAAGCCAAGGTTTCGAAACCTTATGTATTGAATCGAACTTTTTCAAAACAGAGTGCTACTGCCCAGTATAGTTTCGAAACTTTGCTATAGTTTCGAAACTTTCCTTCCAAAATGAGCATTTTGGGCATTTGTCGACTTTTAAAAATGTAGTTCGATATATGTATTGAATCGAACTTTTTCAAAGCATTTTGTCAAGTTAAAATCGAGTTTTTGACAAATTTATTTCTTTAAAATTACTTTACAAATTTTTACAATTTAGTCCTTTAAAATTTCTTTTTAAGTTATATCAAAATCAAAATAAGTTCAACAATCTCCCCCTTTTTGATATAACAAAACATTTTGTAAAAATTTGTTTTTGAAATAATTTGTTTAATATTTCAAATCTTTTTTTCATAAGCTCCCCCTTAATAAATGTCTTTATGAAATTTTTGAAAATTGTAATTTTAAAGACATATGAAATATTTGGATAAAAACTTTGATAAAAACAAATTTGCTCTCTTAATCTTCTCCCCCTTTTTGTTATAGCAAAAAGGATAAATGGCTACACAAGCAACAAAAACGTTAATAGATCAATATAATTCAATAGCATATCATCCATAAAGCATAGCATATCATCCAAGATTTATAATCCAACAAAATAAAATTCATAGAAATATTCAATCAAAGAGCATAATATGTCTTAAAAACAAAGACTAAGACGTAAATCAAAATAAGTCTAAAAATGTACCAATAACATCATAAAGTCATATAGAATGCATATAAGACTAAACATCATCATGAGGCAAATGGGGTGGAAAAAAGTGAGTATGAACATCGTGCATGTCATGCTCCAAAGATGCTACGCGATCATCTAAGCCACGAAGATGAGCATCGATGCTATCGAAGCGCGTGACCATGGTCGCATACATAGCCTCTAAAGTAATCGGAGCCGGTGTCGGTGCCGGAGCTAGTGGATCCTCTCCTATAGGATCCTCTCGATCATCAATCTCCTCTATATCTCCTCTATGAACCCATCCATGTATATCATGGTACCATTGGGACTTATGGCATGATTTGAGGTCAATGAAGCTTTTGTTCTTAACTTGAGGATCTAAGGAAGTGTCTATGTTTAGCTTCCTAAAGATGTGGCTAAGAACATTCCCAAAAGAGAGAGAGAATGAGGTAGGATTGTTGATGATTTTAATGAGGTTTAGGAATATGATGGTAGCAATATCGGGACGAGTTCTATCACGATATTGGCGTAGCCACCAATAATCACAAGCTCGCATACTAGTGGCTTTTCCGCCGGAGAGACGGAAGAACCAAGTAGTAAGGAGTAGAAAGAGGCGTTCCTCTAGAGGAAGGTGAGTAGGACTACCATCCGGGAAGGCGGGAATGTTGTGAGCTTCATTTTCATTTGAACTACCATCTAATGGAACACCTAAATGATCGGCTATGATTTGAGGTGTTAGATCGAATTCGGTACCCATGAGGTAAGAACGGATACCTATGATGGTGTTTCGCTCACGAGGTGATCGGATGAAAGAGGCATTGGCGAAAAAAACACGAACTAATTTGCGATGGGTGTAAGGAGGGATGTTTAAATAATCAAGCCATTCCCAATTCGCAAATAATTCAAAGAGGTCAAAGTTATAATCCGGAGATGTAAGAAAATCAAAATCAATTGTTCATTCTTCTCTAACTTTCTTATTCTCATAGATACTTTGATATCTATCTAGGTTTTCGGGATTCCTAAAGCAAAGATCCTCAAATTGAGGATTAGGATTAGAACCGGAATTTTGTCCGATTTCATTACGTTGACGCTTAGCTCTAGGAGGATTGGTTCTAGGAAGAATTACTCTAGGAGGCATGATTTTTGGCTAGAAAAATTGGTTTGGGAATTTTATCAAACACTTTGTGGGCAAGAAACTAAAGATGTTTAAACAAGAGATTAATCAAGATTAGGTGATACCTCCTGCAAAACACAACATATATTGCAATATAATCAACCCACATTGTTCTAAAATTCTCTAAAAATTGATTCCCTAAAAATTTTATAACCCTAAAATTCTCAAAATCTTGAAGAAATTGAAGTTTTAAACAAGAAATTACCTCAAATAATTGTTGAAGATAAAGAAGTAAGCCCAAAGGATTGATGAAAATCTTGAAGTTGAGAGAGAAAGATTTGAGGATTTGAGAGAGTTTTAGGGAGAGTGGCCGTTTGGTGTAGATGAAGAATGAGTTAGGGTTGATAAAAATATGTTTTTATGCTCAAAAACCCGTCGAACTAGGCCTACCTTTAATGAAGGTTTCGAAACTTTGGGAAAGTTTCGAAACTTTCAGCCTAAGGTTTCGAAACTTTTAAAGAAAGTTTCGAAACTTTTGCCTCCAGTAGCAAAATAAATTCTGGGCACCCTAAAGGTTTCGAAACTTTGCTAAAGTTTCGAAACTTTCTGGCCAAGGTTTCGAAACTTTGATGAAAAGTTTCGAAACTTTTGATTCCAGTAGCAAGTTTGATTCTGGAAAACCTATAAGGTTTCGAAACTTTTAAGAAGTTTCGAAACTTTGTCCTGTATTGACTTAAAAATTTTCAGATTTTGCCTCAATTTTGTTCCTAAAAGCATTCTAATATTAATATGATAATTATCAACATTAAAGACCATTTTTGAACTTAAAATCAAAGAATTTTACTCTAAAAGTTGGATTCAAAAGTGACTATCTTAATTAGGGTCACAAAAAAAAATTAAACAATTAAGCACATAATATTACTAATATTTAAGGCCTAAAGACAAACAATTAACACATAAGGCCAAACATTAAGCAAACATGCAAAACATAACTCCCCCTCACTAAAAGCATTCATACAACATATGGGGAACCTCAAACATGTTTCAACACAAAATATTCATACAAATCAACATATAAGAGTAAATTTTGCATAAAAATGTTACCACTTGAACCAAGATATGTCGATTGAGCTTCTTCAAGTGTCCTTCCATTTTGTGTGTCTAGAGCTTTTGAGTTTCTTCAAATTTGCATATCATGGCTCCAACACACCTACAAAAAGGAACTATGTATGTTTTGGTACCCAAACTCTTTTGGGTCCATAGGAGTTAATTCCTAGTATTTTAGTCCCTTTGGGTATCCATTTAGACAAAAGATCAAAATCTTTATTAGCAATGAGTCCTTTTGGAACCCAAATGCTCCTAATCTTCTTTCGATTAGGTGATCTTTGTCTATACCCATGATAGTTCTTTCTAACATAGTTGAGTCTTGGATTTTCACATTTTTCAACTATTTGTGTCCCAACTTTGTTGAAAGAAGCTTTAAGATCATCAAGTTCCTTTTGATGATCTTTATGGACCTTTGAAAGTAAGTTTTGCAAGTCTTGATTTTTTTTTTCAAAATCGTTTATTTGGACTTGCATTTCTTCGAATTTACTTTCAAATTCCTTATTAGTCTTAGAGAGAGAGTCATTTTCATTTTTCAATTTTGAAGTAATTTTTCTATTTTTCAAAATTAACTTCTCATACTCTAAGGCTAATTCATTATAAACCTCTTGCAATTCATCAAAAGTATAATCAAATGAATAAGATGAATTAGAGGTTACCATTGAGTCATCCTCTATAGCCATAAGACACAAGTTGGCTACTTCATCCTCGTCCTCGTCGGAAGAGTCATCACTCCAAGTAGCTACATGAGCCTTGTGCTTCTTCCTCTCATAGCTATTTTTCTTTAGTAGAGGACAATCGAACTTGATATGTCCCGGTTTGTTGCACTCATAGCAAATTAGAGGATCTCTCCCTTTGTTGCTTTTGAAGCCCTCTTCCCTTTGGAATCTTCTTCCTTTATTTGTCAATATGAAGTTTTTGAATCTTTTGGCAAACATAGCCATCTCTTTTTCTTCATCTTCTCCACTAGAATCATCATCCTTTTTGGATGCTTTAAGAGCAATGCCGACTTTCTTCTCTTCCTTCTTCTTTTCTTCCTTGCTCTTTGACATCATCTCATGAGTAAGCAAGGAACCAATAAGCTCATCCAATTTGAGAACTTTAAGGTCCTTTGCTTCTATTATGGCCGTTTTCTTCAAATCCCATGAATCGGGAAGAGAGTAGATCATCTTCTTCACAAGTTTGTCTTCGGGGATCACTTCGCCATAACCTTTCAAACCATTTACGATCACGAAGAATCGATCGGACATGGTTTTGATGTCTTCCTCGGGGTCCATCTTGAAGTTCTCATAATTTAGATTGAGGAGCCCGATTTTGGTCTCCTTCACTTGATTTGTACCTTCATGTGTAACTTCAAGTTTGTCCCAAATTTCTTTTGCATTTGAACAAGATGACACCCTTCCATACTCGTCCGGGCCAAGGGCACAAAAGATGAGATGCATAGCCTTTGCATTTGTTGAGAATCCCTTGTCTTTTTCAACGCTCCATGTTTCAATATTACTCGTTGGTGCTATGTATCCTCTCATGATGATTTTCCAAGCTTCAAGATCATAAGCTTGGATGAAGAGCTTCATGTGATTTTTCCAATACGCATAATTTACTCCATTGAAGAAAGGAGGCTTGTTGGTGGGTTGAGAATCGCCCCAAGCTACAATATTGGAGGTGGATGCCATGGATGACTTTGTAGATGATTGCACACTTCTTGGATCTTTTTCAAGAGGTTGTAAGACCTTCTAATGAACCAAGCTCTGATGCCAATTGTAGAACGTGGCAATTGATCGAATAAAACCAAGAGGGGGGTGAATTGGATTTTTGAAAATAACGGCGGAAGCTAATTGCAAAGATAAAAATTGCAAGGCGATTTAGAGTGGTTCGACTTTCTAACCAAAGTCTACATCCACTACCTTAGCGTCCACACTAAGGATTTCCCACAAATTCACTAATTTGTCTTTCCTTTAAGGACAAGGAGTAACCTTACACACTTCAATAGACTTATACCCCAAAGTCTATTGAATCATATCCCAAAGTTGGATACAAATGAGCAAACTAGAAAATCCTCACTAGGAATGTGTTTGCAAAGTTTAAGCTCTCTCACACACCCGAATAAACACTAGAACAAGAATTACAACGAAGAACACTCTAGTGTTTTTCAAGAAAGATCGAAAAATAAGCTCGAAATAAACTCTTGGAAGCTTGAATGCTTGTATATGCTTTCTTGATGTTTCTTACTCTTTCTTGATGCTTCAATATTGATCCAAAGCTGTATTTATAGTGTTGTTTGAGTATCTAGCCGTTAGGAGCCGTTGGGGGGTCTTTGGAGCCGTTGGGAGTGTTTATATTTGACCTTTAAAAGCTCCCCTGTACATAAGTTTCGAAACCTTTACCAAGGGTTTCGAAACTTTAAGAATAGATTTGAAAAACTTGACCGTTACAGGCCAAAGGTTTCGAAACCTTTATAAGGTTTCGAAACTTTCAAGCCAAGGTTTCGAAACCTTATGAAGGTTTCGAAACCTTTGCCCAGGTTTCAAAAACAGAGTGCTACTGCCCAGTATAGTTTCGAAACTTTGCTATAGTTTCGAAACTTTCCTTCCAAAATGAGCATTTTGGGCATTTGTCGACTTTTAAAAATGTAGTTCGATATATGTATTGAATCGAACTTTTTCAAAGCATTTTGTCAAGTTAAAATCGAGTTTTTGACAAATTTATTTCTTTAAAATTACTTTACAAATTTTTACAATTTAGTCCTTTAAAATTTCTTTTTAAGTTATATCAAAATCAAAATAAGTTCAACACAGTCCATAGCATGATTTATTCTAGTCAAATCTATCCATTTAGCATGTACACACAATCTTACAATGCAAAATAGTCCATATCATTCCATCATATTCGTATACAAGCTAAACAAAGCAGCATTACATGTATGTACATTTAACATACTCAAAATAGTCCAACATGATCATATACAAGCTAATCAGGGCAACATTACTTGTATGTACATTTAACATACTCAAAACAATCCAACATGATCATATACAAGCTAATCGGGGCAACATTACATGTATGTACATTTAACCTACTCAAAACAGTCCAACATGATCATATACAAGCTAATCTGGGCAGCAGTACATGTATGTACATTTAACATACTCAAAACAGTCCAACATGATCATATACAAGCTAATCAGGGCAGCATTACATGTATCTTACAAGTAACTTACTTATCACATAAGTTATCAAAACAATTCCCAAGTTTTATTTACTGTTTCATGTTTGTTATTTAACATAGCCTAGGTACACGAATCTTATGACGTCTGTCGTCAAACAATGGTACCCGAAGTACCAAACAAGGGACCGTGGTCCAAACAAGTTTCATTACGAGCAAGAGGGAGGATGATCACCTTGTCCCAATCCAATCCCCAACAAGGACATACAATATATATTGCCAATCTATATTTTACATAATCAAATGATTCGAATATGTGAATAGGCAAGAAGTACTAAATGTGCATCTTACGTACAAAGCAAGCCATTTAGGACATGAGACTTATCAAGAAAGCAATCCAATCAAGTTTTACGAGTTACCAATTTAATCGAATTAATGGTAAATTTCAAGACGTATGAGTTAGTCTAGTATTATAGCCTTGATCAACAATCAGTCTAGATACTCGAATCCAAAACAAGTAATAACAACAAGGGTACACAAGTACCGAAACAAGGGTACACAAAGTACCGAAACAAGGGAACCATTGGCACCAATAGATCATTTGATCTTAAATGACAAGGGACCGTACTCCAACTTATACGAGCTTGACGGATTCTATAGCATGCCAATTGTACCTAAGACCGACTCTAAACCAAGGCTTTTCTTTTTAATCTTCTCGTCTCAAATTACAAGTTGTGTTTGATTAATACAAAAGTACTCAATCGAAAATTTATGCTTTATTCAAATAAGTTTGAACAAGGATCCAAGGTAGTAGGATCATATAACAATGCTGAATTTTCTCATCACAAGTCATTAGAATGCAAGCATGCATATGTCATTCACAATATATCATCTTCCAAGTCAAGCAAACGAATCTAGTCTAGAGTACTTACCTTGAAGCACTTACTTCTAGCTCAAATTAGCATTTACAGTGTATCACAACCAATACTAGAAATAAAGCATGTAAATTAGACTTGAACATTGCTCGGGAAAACCATGAGCTAACCCGAGGCTTTAAAACTACACTCACCTCTTATCCTGACGTTACAGGATACCTGACTCCGCAACCATATTTTGCTACTTATCCAAATTCCCCCTAGCTTTTACTTGGTCTAACAATTTACAAGAGAAGTAATTAATATATTAGAACTCATTGTTAACAATTTATTTTGCAAGATCACACAAATTGAGGCGCTCAAACATTCAAACACAAAACAATTCATAACCAAATCAGATGCCAAGACCATTCCTACTTACACATACTCACAAATATGTGTACAAAATCAGTCATAAGATTCATATTCACATAACAGAACAAGGCAACATACACAAACTTATTTCTACTCACTCAAGATTGTCCACTAATCAGATATGAGTATGCATCAAATTCAATACATTCCATGTGCTTTGATTTACCACATTAATTATGTCTCATACTTAAGATTCATACAATATCAAGCTGATCTTGCTTTTAAACTAGGCAATTATTTCTAGAATTTTGGCAGTATGCACTACCTTAAAAGATTAGCTACTACAAAACAGAATACTCATTCTATTTTAAATTTCTTTACACCGTTAAAAACTAGATTCGACTACGGTTCTAACGGTATAAGCCACATAATTTAATAAAATCTGAAAAATTTCTGAAAAATCCTAAAAGTCCCGAAACAGAGACTGTCCATAGCAGAAAACTGCTTCCAGTTTTTCAGTCCTACATTCAATTAAAAATTCATATCATTTAATCTAAGACTCAAAATCAATCACCGTTTGTTTTAAAAGAAACTAGACTCACACATTATTATAATAATGGAGTCTCACTCTCTAATTTAACTCATATAATTTTCCATGAATTATTGAACTTACTGCCAGTACAGAATTTTCTGGGCAGATTCTCAAACTTTCAATTCAAACCCTTCAAACAAGTTCCTTAACTTATAAAGCAATTCTCATAAACATTCTCAAGATATTTTTCCTTGATTTAGTTACCTAATTCAGTTTATCATTTATTCAATGTGACAAAATCAGTCCAATTTATCATATATATATACACGTGTTTCTACTTGTTATCATTCGAGCCGTCCCCATTTAATCGAAAACAGCCCTGTTTTTCTTACTCATATATTCTCATTTTTTTCCAGCAGCCACATTCTGAAATTTAACATGCTTGTGTTCCAATTTCTATGTCAATTAACAACAATCCATTCATGCTAATTTCTAAACCGAATCAGTCCACTATACAAACAGACTTTTAACTTCATGAACCCGAATAAGCATGCATCAAACCATTCTAAACAGTTCAATTTATAGGCTCATTCGAAATGAATTCAAACAATTTCCTAATGCAAATCATAGCAGTTAAGGATTCCGACAACCCGAATGGAACATTCACATTACAACAAGCATACAATGTTGTCTAACTATTTTTCTCGATTTAAGCTCTAAGCAAGAAGAAAACATAATTACTTATATTCACCCTAAGAAGATCGAACCACACCCATGAGCTTGAACTCAAAGCTCCCAAAATTCCATGGCAATTCTAAATTTTCTATTAAGCTCCCTTCTTTTCCTTTGAATCGGTTCAAAGAAGACGAAGGAGATGATTTTGAGCAAATTTTCTAGATAGCCGAACCTCTCCCCCATTTCCATGACAAATGCATTTTTCTTTACAAGACATGTGTTAAAACCACTAGGAAAAATTCCTTATTCATGCAATTCCTCTCTTTTCCATCTATTTCAATTTAGTCCTTTTCATAAACAGTCACCTACATTTTATTTGTTTCAATAATGGCCCTAGATTGTTAATGTAGTCCATCGTACCTTATTAAAGAAATTAATCTAGTAACCAATTATTGGTGCACATCTAGACCATATTTTGGGATGTTACAAATAGACTTGGCTTTTGTAATACCCCAAAGATCGGCTTAGAAGAGTATTTTGGAATCAATGCAACTTAAGTGCCTTGAAGGGATTTTAAGATTTTAATTAGTTAAGTAAAGGACTAAATTGTAAGAAAAGTAAGATAGGATAGTAAATGTTCAATGAATGAACCATAATTAATATAAAGTTGTGATTTGCATGCTTAGTAGAAATTTGTTGAAGGACTAGGACACATGTTACTTGTATTTGAAACCATGTGTGGGATGTTTGGAGGGGTCCGTCCATGTGGATGCTAAAGGACCATTTCTCTTTTGTGTTTCTTCTACATGGGAGGCCGAATGCCTTAGTATAGAGTGAGAGAGAGAGAATTACCTAAGGAATGCTAGAAATTTATGCTTAACTTTGGGTTTAATCAAGCATCGATTACATATCAAACTACAGCAAATTGAAGTTCCCTTGATAACAAGAATTAAAACTTTCTATTAAATTAGTTAATGTCATTCGGAATTCGGAAACATAATAGCCTAGTATAATTTCCTAAAACAACTATAAAAGAACAACTTAAAACTTCACAACCAAAAACATGAGCAGTGCGAGATTGTCAACGGATTTTGGTCATCGGAAGGTGTGGATGGTATTTGTGGGAAATCTCTCGACAACCATTCACTGGAAAGGGGTATGGCAGGTGTTTGGTCGACACGGGGTGGTAGTGGATGTCTTCATCCTTCGTAAACTGGCTAGGAACGGATCTCGATTTGGGTTTGTGAGAATGAGCAGTCGTGAGGATGCTAAGCGGGTGGTAGAACGCCTGCATGGTAAATGGATCTACAGTTCCCATATCTCTGTGTTTCCAGCAAAATATGGAGACCGCGATTCGTTTTGGAGACGGAAACAGGCTAACACAAGCACAGAGCAATCGGCACAGGCAAGGAATTTGCGATCTAAAGTTCCGTTGTAGCAGCGATCGGAGGAAGAGGTCAATTACTGCAACACATTTGATTACTCAGTGCAGGGGTTTGTGGCAGTCGATAAGTTGGAAATTTTGCACAGTTGTGCAGTGGGATGGTACAAGTAGCCATGGAGTATCAAGAAACTTGCAGCGAGAATGCACTTGACGGCGGTTGAGGGTTTGTCGATTATGCGTATCGTTGGCTCAATGATCTTGCTAATGTTCAAGGACCCATCAACAGGTGATAACGTGCTGCTTTTAGAATCAATACGAGGGTGTTTCTCAAGCCTAGAACAATGGTCACCGGAGATAGGCATAGAGACGAGGATGGTTGGCTATCGATCAAGGGCGTACCGATTCATGCGTGGTCACAACAATCATTCGAAAGCATTGCGCATATTTGGGGGGAATTTTGTTCGTTTAATGGATGCTACTGACTCCCCTCGGTCGTTTGAATGTGGATGGATGCTGATCGAAACATCATTCATGTCGTACATCGATGTTAAGGTGAAATTGGAGGTGGACGGTGTGTGTTTTCCTATACTCGTTAAAGAACTTAACACATTTGGCCCTTGGATGGAGTGTGAGTGTACAGTGGCGCTGTCTAATGATGATGGTACTAATTCTTCGACATCGGGATCGGATGGGGGAAGACGCGTTCGGGTGATGACCACCATTTGAAGGCAGTAGGGAATTTAGAACCTGTCGGGGTCCAAGTTTCTTCGTAGTGGATGAAGCAGTGGCACTGCAATAACCTTTGGGAAGTACATCACCGGTTGGACCACGCTGATGACACCCAGGATTATCTTGGTTCGAAGGGGATGCCGGAGCTGAAAGAGATGCAGGAAGGTAGTTTAGCGGGTTCGATGGATGAGCAGGATTCTGATAGGGCGGTGGGCGAGGCTGGGAAGAGTCCTACATTAGTCAACCTGCTTGAGGTGATTTGTTCGCATTCGACTAGGAGTCTCCCATTGGATTTGGATGCAAACATTGTGGAGATGGTTGAGCCGGTTGCAACTACCGTGGCTTTGGTGGATAAAGCTTTTTCAAATGTTGCTGCGACAACAGATAAGGTTTGCCCAGGAGAAAAATCATCTTATTCAGACATTGCCAACCAAAGTTCCCTTCGTTGGATTAACAGTCGAAAAAAAAGTCCATCAACCTCCTTTCGGGAGTGCCTCTGATGCGAAATGCTGGTAGGGGCAGACTGACAAGTCGTCGTTTAACCGGTCAAAAATAAATGAATAAATTACCATCTTTCAATAAATAATAGAATAAAGAAATTAAATAGATATAGGGAAAGAGGGTCGATCCGCAGGGAGATTAGCTGGAATGGTTGACTGAAGACTGCTTCGATTATTATTTCCAGGAATATCTGCAAAATAAGTAAATAAAATTGGGGGAAGTGATCCGATATTTGATGAAAATGAAATAGCAAGATTTAAATGCAGAGGTAAAAAGATTAAGAAAAACCAAGTATGTGAAATAGCCTCGAACCAGCTTCTTCAATTCTTTTGATCACTGAAAAGATTTTTATTTCGGGGATCATGTCGGTTACAGTCTACGAGGCTCAACCCGTCGTAACTTTTTTCTCTCTCGAGTAACCAATCTTCCCAAGTCTATCTTCGAAAGATGGTTCTTAAATAATTCAACCACGTCTATCGTCGTTAAAATATTTAGAATGAAAGCACGAAAAACCTGACTCAGAAATTGTCTAAAAAGAATCGCTTCTGATTTTATCTTTCCTTAGCGGACCGCCACTAAGAGTGTTCATAGGAAGTCAAAATTGCCACAGGCCGATCCTTCCTCCCAACTGTGTTTTTAAGCGATTTCAGACCAACGAGCCCTTTTTTATTTGAAAAACGGTTAAAAACTTTTAGTGAGGCCGATTGCAAAAACTATCTAAGCAGAAAGATAAAAATGATTTCCCAAAAGAATTTAAGCAAAGTTCAATTCTCACGAATCGAATTGACTTGGCTGGTTCTTGGCTTAAAAGATTTAGCTAAGCATGATATTAATTATCATACTTGTTTTTAGAAAAGTAATTAAGTAGCATAAAATAAATGGAACAATGAAATAAAAAAACTTGAATTAAAACTGAAAAATGTTTACACAGATAAAAAAAAACTCAAATCTAGAAGATGATCTTAAGCCTTCACCAAAGGTTGGTATTTATATGCTTAGATTCCAAAGGTAAGGGATCAAAATAACAATTCAAATTCAAATGTTTTTAAAATTCAAAATGAAACCAAATGGATAGAACTGATAATCTGATCGGATCTTCTCTCGGAACATTCCAGGATCTTCTAGAGGTTGCCACGTCACCGCCACGTTAGACGCGTCATGCCTAGTGTCGTGCCCACGATGCCAGTCATGACAAAATTATAAAAAAACTGCAGAAATGCCCCCCTTTACTTCTATTTCCAGAATTGGATCCCTGCACAAAATATAACAAAAACAACATGTATTAAGCAGCAAGAAGTTCGAATAACTAGAAAAATAGCAAATGAAGTATGTCACATTTGAGAACTCATCAAATTCCCCCTCACTTGTCTCATACTTGTCCTCAAGTATGTCCGGAAAAACATTAACCAAAGAATGAAATCCTCAAACCATCACAAGCATCGGAAATATTTGAAAAAGGAACAACATGCAAGCAATGACAATCATTACAGCCCTTCACCCTCCTAATTACCTAACAAGCATTAGTCTAACTCATCCTAGTCTTAATCCTCACCAAGATACACTCAAGAGCACTCAAAGTGTTTAAGGGAAAGATGAAGCAGAAACACTCAAAGTCAATCATGAATAAAGGTTTTTATAGGGTTGTAACAAGTTCAATTATCCACTACTTTAATAGAATCGAGGTGCAAAAATCATTAGGTCTTTCGTTCAAGGTGTAATGTGGGTTTTAAAAAAAGGATAGAAAGACGAGAAGAAAAAACAAAAGAGGATGATCAATGCAAGATATCTCAAACATTAAGCACTGAAGACATTAAAAAGGAGCTAAAAATGGGCAAGCAAACACACATTTTTTCTTTTTTTTTCTCCTTTTCGAAATTGTTTTTCTCTTCTTTTTTTTCTTTTCGAAGCAATTGCTTCCTTTTATTCTTTTTTCTGTTTTTTTTTCATTCATTTTTTCTGGGAAAACTTCTGCCCTTATTTAAAAAGTATCTCCTTCATATCTAATAAAGATTCTAGCATTTGATCAATTGAAATGGTTAAGTTAAAGGAATGGGATATAAGGCTAACAGAGGCTCACTAGGCGATGAGAAAGGGTAAATTAAAATAAAAGGGATGGAAGAGGTTAAGCATAATGCATAAATCATTTTAAAGCACCTCGTTCTTAGTGTAGTCTCGAATCGTAAGCAAGCCACCAGTTCTAGATTCCTAAACTTCAAGATTACACTCTCAAGCAAAAGAAACGAGCATAATATGAAGAATGCATGCTCAAGGCTCAAATCTTACCAAAATTGGGCTAAATTGATTAAGATAGGTGAGAATTCTAACACAAGTAAGACAATTAGGGAGAGATGTCAAACTGCAAATGATTATCAAAATCCATTTTCAAAAAAAATTAAACATGTTGGAGAGCAAGCAAGTGATGGCAATTGGAAACATACTCAAGGTTAAGTCTAAACTGATCATTCATCAAACAAGCATAAGACAAGTGGTTCGCACCCTCCCCCTCACTTAAATGAATTGTCCCAATTCAGATAAAAGAATGTAAGAATGTAAGGCAAAGAGGGGTAAAGGGAACTCCCCGTGATCAACGATGATTGCGGCCACGTTCGCGGCCTCGCCCAGGACGTAGGTAAGAGAGGATTTCGGAAATGTTGTCTTCTAGTGCGTGGAGGCACGCAGCGAAATCCGGAACATCGTTCGAAGGCTGGTCCTGGGGAGGAGGGGATTGAGGGGCGCGTGGTGCATTTCTGCGAGTGAAAACTCTCCTCGTTCTTGGAGTTAATACTCCCAGTGGGTTGAAGAAAGGCGCATCCGGTGGTCCATCGAGGAGTCCCATGGAATCCAAGCAACGCTCATCTAAGGCATCCATAGAAAAAGAGTAAGTAAAATTCTCAATATCAAAGCGAGCTATTCTAGATGCAAGATGAGTAATTAAAGGACCAAGGATTAAGGGGCGATTATACCGGATTGCAACTTTGAATTGACGGGCTAACCAAAATCCTAAGTTTACCTTTCTTCCCGAATGCATACACCAAAGGAAAAACAGTTCATTCTTACTGAGAGTAGCAGAGGCATCGTTACGTCCAGAAAAATTGTAGGCAAGGAAGCGATGAACGTAACGTAGCTCTGGATCCTGAAGCGTAATAGCTTTGGTGGAACGAGGGTCAAAGGCTATGTCTGTTTGTCCTGATAGCTCAAAGTAAGCTGCATTTTCATCAAAATCTGCAGGAATCTCAAATAATGCTGTCAGATAATCAAGGTCTGTGACGTTAGTCACATAACCCATAGCCAAATTAAATTCATTCACAGACATAGCAAAGTTTTCACCACACAGCCGAAATTTAATAACAGCAGGGGAATCAGGCGTAATATAACGAGTTCCGGAAAAAGAGAAAGTAGAATAGAACTCAAAAACTAATTCATAAAATGTTCCACATTTTATTTCAGAATAAGCAGTCCAACCGATAGCATGAAAATAATTTGTGATAGACTCAGAGATATTAAGATTAACAAGAGTAGGTTGAGGAATGAATTTGCAAACCCGAAAGGTCGATATATGATATTCTGAAATTGGTCAATCTAATCAGAAGGGAAAATGAGGAAGCCCTTGAGTTCTTCTTCGGCCGGAACTGCGTATTTACGCCCACGCCTATTCCGTTCTGGGTTTTCCGTGTCGCCCCTGGGAGGAGAAGGAAAGGATGACGCGCTTTGCTACTGGCCAGAGTGTTCGTTGTGGTGAGAGTTCGCAGAGGACTGGTGATCGTCGGGGAAACTGGGAAACCATAATCGGCCGAGAAATCCTCTGTATAACCAAAAGAGGGGTGATACATTAGTAATGGGCGGGTTAAAATCGGAGTTGAATTTACCTCGGGGTGTTACTCCGATTCGGCAGAGTGCATGGAGAATGAGGGGATGGTGGAGTCCCTCTGTTGGGTTTGAGATTGACGCTGCCGAGAGTGTGTGGAGGAGTCCACAGTGGGAATTGAGTGAAACGACGGTGACGAAGAATATGGGGATGGTGGACGGCGGCTGGTGCTTGGTCTGACGACGCTGTTGGAGAGGCGCAAACGGCGGCTAACGTTCGGGGAAGGAGGCAGAGAAGCGGTGGGAGTCGAAGGGGTGGGATTTTCGGTCGGCGGAGTGGTGGCTTGCCGTTGACGACCACCACGGTGAGGAGGGGGTGTAGTGGTTGGTTCGGAATCGCTGCTAATCGCCATGAATTGGGTCAGTGTAAAACGACGCCGTCCACCGATAACCAACGGTGGTTCTTGGGGGAGCCGGGGGGCTTGTTGTCTTGTACGAGGCATGGGGGCTGAGTAATCCGGTTGGCTGAAGGTTTTGCGGCTAGGGTTTGGTTTTGCGGGAAAGAAAGAAAAGGAATGAAGAAAAGAGAAAGATGGACGAGTGCTTAAGGGGGAAGGCTTGGGCTAAAGTGCACTGCCCATTAAGTGTGCTAAATTGCACCGATTTAATGAAACGGTGCACTTTGGCTGGGTGAATTTAGGCTTGTCCTGCTGCATTCGAAAGAAGACCTGCAGGGGAGAAAAAAGAAAAATTATTAAGGCAAAAAAATGAAAAATGAAATATAAATTAAATTATGAAAAAGGGAGTAAAAATTAACGAAAAAAATAAACCAATGAGTTGCCTCCCATTTAGCGCTTTGTTTATTGTCGTTAAGCTCGACCAATTCATTGCTCAGATTTTAGGTTCTTCGAGGATAATTTCTTCAATTTGTTCGATCGGTGTGCTTTCGAAGAACAGTTTAAGTTGTTGTCCATTCACTTTAAATTGTGCATCCGAGCTATCTTCAATCTCCACGGCTCCATGAGGGAAGGTATTGACTACGGTAAATGGTCCGCTCCACTTAGACTTAAGTTTTCCTGCAAAAATTTTCAACTTCGAATTAAATAGGAGAACTTTTTGTCCAATTGAAAAAGATTTAAATGAATTGTGCTTGTCATGAAATGCTTTAGTTTGTTCTTTATAACGTTGCGCGCTATCGTAAGATTTTTGGCGAATTTCCTCGAGCTCTTGGATGTGGAGTTTTTGTGTCTCGCCAACGGCATTCATCTCCATATTACATTCTTTCACTGCCCAAAACGCTCTATGATCCAGTTTGACTGGAAGATGACAAGGTTTACCGAAGACAAGGCGGTAAGGTGACGTGCCGATAGGTCCTTTGTAGGCGGTTCTGTATGCCCACAACGCATCGACTAATTTCAAGGTCCAATCATTTCGATTAGGTTTGACGATTTTCTCTAGGATTGATTTGATTTCCCCATTTGAAACCTCCGCTTGTCCGTTTGTTTGCGGATGGTAAGCTGTTGATATGCGTTGCGTCATGCCATACTTCTTCATCAAAGCTTCGACAATCTGATTAACTAAGTGTGTTCCTCTATCGCAAATGATTGCCCTCGAAGTTCCAAACCTGGAAAAAATATAGTCACCCAAAAAATTAGTCGTGGTTCTTGCATCATTTTCACGGGTGGCTTTCGCCTCAACCCATTTCGAAACGTAATCAACTGCCAAAATGATATAGAGATTTCCATAAGATCAAATAAAAGGTCCCATATAGTCAAGACCCCACACATCGAAGACTTCACATATATGTATTGGATTTAATGGCATTTCGCTTTGACGGCTTAAATTCCCAACCTGCTGGCATCTGTCACATGTTTTGCAGAAATTGTAAGTATCTTTAAATAAAGTAGGCCAAAAGAAACCGCACTCAAGGATTTTGTCCACAGTTCGTTTAGGGCCAAAATGTCCGCCACAAGCGTAAGAATGACAAAATTTAAGTATAGATGTTACCTCGCTTTTACTTACGCAACGACGAATTATTTGATCAGAACACAATTTCCACAAATATGGATCATCCCATATATAATATCTAGCATCTCTTTTAATACGTTTAACCGCGGATTGCGACAAATTGTTAGGAACCTTACCAGTGGCTAAGAAATTCGCCATATCGGCGAACCAAGGGAATGTTACCTTAACTTCCATTAGCGATTCATCCGGGAATTCATCTCACAAAGGGGGTTCGATCGGCGATATCGCCAAGCGGCTTAGGTGATCCGCCACCAAATTCCCGCTGCCCTTTTTGTCTTTGATCTGTATGTCAAACTCTTGTAGCAAGAGTATCCATCTAATCAAACGAGGTTTCGCGTCCTTTTTGTTGATCAAGTATTTCAATGCTGCATGAACAGAAAAAATAAGAATTTTAGTTCCTAACAAATAAGGGCGAAACTTATCTAATGCAAAAATGACAGCAAAAAGCTCTTTTTCTGTTGTCGAATAATTTTGCTGTGCCGAATCAAGAGTTCTAGAGGCATAAGCAATAACTTGTGGTCCGTCTTTAGTTCTTTGCCCAAGCACTGCGCCTACACTTAGATCGGAGGCATCGCACATAATCTCGAAAGGTAACGACCAATCCGGGGGCTGCACAATTGGAGCGGAGATAAGTCGTAATTTCAGCTCATCGAACGACTCTCTACAAGCTTTGTCTACATCGAACGACACATCTTTTTGTAGTAGGCAACAAAGCGGTTGCGCTAGCTTGGAGAAGTCTTTTATGAACCGTCGATAGAATCCTGCATGGCCAAGAAAACTACGAATTTCCCTCACCGATGTGGGGTATGGAAGTGAGCGAATAACGTCTACTTTAGCCTTATCAACGGCTATACCTTGGGCAGAAACCACATGACCGAGAACTAAACCTTTACTTACCATAAAATGACACTTCTCGTAATTTAACACTAAATTATACTCAATGCATCGGTTAAGCACATATGAAAGATTAGAGAGACATTTAGAAAATGAATCACCGTAAACGGTAAAATCATCCATAAATACCTGTATACCTCGCTCGATGTGGTCGGAGAAAATGCTTAGCATGCAACGCTAGAAAGTGGCCGGAGCGTTGCATAGCCCGAAGGCATTCGCCTGTATGCAAAGGTACCAAATGGACAAGTAAATGTAGTCTTTTCTTGATCTTCGGGTGCTACAGGAACCTGAAAAAATCCAGAGAATCCGTCAAGACAACAATAATGTGTTTTTCCAGCAAGTCTTTCGATCATTTGATCGATGAACGATAAAGGGAAATGGTCTTTTCAAGTTTGAGAATTAAGTTTCCTGTAATTGATACACATCCGCCATCCGTTTTGAACTCTCTTTGGGATCTTTTCCCCTTCATCATTTTCGACAACAGTTATTCTCGTTTTCTTAGGCACAACATGAATTGGACTAACCCACTTACTGTCAGAAATTGCGTAGATGATATCGGTATCTAGCAATTTTTGTATTTCTAGTCTTACCACATCCATCATCGGTGGGTTCAATCGCCGTTGTCCCTCTCGGATAGGTTTCACGCCATCCTCCACTTTTATTTTGTGCATGCACGTGGAAGGACTTAAGCCTTTGATATCGGCTAATGTCCATCCGATCGCCTCTTTATGGATGCTCAATGTAGCTATCAACTCCTCTTCATGTTGCGGCGACAATTCGCTTGATATGATGACGGGTAGAGTTTCCTTGTCGCCCAAATATGCATATTTCAAGTGTGGTGGGAGTTGTTTCAACTCTAATTGAGGTGCATGTAAAATTGAGGGAAGAGGTTTAGATTGTGATGGAGTTAACTGAAGTTCAGAAATTAAGGAAAGAGTGGAGATTGTTTCGCCTAAGTCTTCATCGTTCAGATCTTCCAATTCCCTACAAAAATCATGAAACAAATTAGTTCCGATAAAGTCATTAGCCAAAGGATCTATAATATCAATAAAATTAAGGCTTGCGACAGAATCAGGATATTTCATAGCTTTATACACATCAAACTTCACTACCTCTCCGTCGAATTCCATGGTTAAAATGCCATTACGGACATCGATTTTTGTGTGTGCGGTTGATAGAAAGGGAAGTCCAAGCAAAATTTCAGATCCATTGTTGCTATGGTCGTTCTCCATATCAATAATGTAAAAATCGGCGGGAAAAATGAGATTGTTTACCTTAACCAAAATATTTTCCAATACCCCTTCGGGATAAATAATCGATCTATCAGCCAGTTGTACTGTTACCTTAGTTTCCTTCAGTGGATCATTTGAGATTTTTCTATAAACACTTAGAGGCATGACATTGATGGAGGCACCCAAATCGCACATAGCTCTTTTGATCCCAACATTCCCAATTTTACAGGGAATCGCAAACATACCTTGGTCCTTATACTTTGGTGGCAACGGATTTTGAAAAATGGCTGAAATATTCTCGCTAAGGTTGACTCTCTCGTTTCCTGACAACCTTCTTTGATTTGTACACAGGTCTTTCAAAAATTTCGCGTATTTAGGAACCTTCCTGATAACATCTAGGAGTGGAATGTTAATTTCCACTTTTTTGAACACCTCAATTATTTCCTTCTCTTCCTCCTTTTTGTCTCATTTTGCTAGTCTTCCCGAAAAAGGTGGAACAGGTTCGTAAGTAGAAATAGGAATTTTAGATTTGATATTACCTGAAGTGGAAGGAGATTTTTCGTTTTGGTGTTCCGAAGAGCCGTCAGATTTTTGCTCGTCCTTCTATGGCGGTTCAGGTGTTATCACGGTCCCGCTACACAGAGTGATTTCGCTCACATTTTCCCTTGGATTGATTTCTGTTTGTGATGGCAATTTTCCTTGGGATTCTAGACGCCCTATTGTTTGAGCTAATTGGCTAACTTGTTTGTCTAGTTCCTGAAGGTGAGATTGTGTTTGGGTTTGGAACTTTTCTTGTGAAACTGCTAACCTCTCAACAATAGATTCAAGGGAAGATTTCTGAGGGGCTTGATTTTGGTAGGGAGGTTGTTGTCTAGTTTGGAAATTTGGATTCCTATTACCATAGCTAAAGTTAGGATGATCTCTCCAACCAGGGTTGAACGTGTTGCTTTGTGGATTATAAGGCCTTTGGGGAGGTCCGGAAAAATTGTGTATGGTGTTGACTTGGGCACTAGACGTATCCCGCAGCAGTGGGCATAAATTGGTTGCGTGATCTTGCATAGTACAAATCCCGCACGCCTTAGCAGCTCCTATTTCCCCTGAAACAAGTGAATGCACAATATTAGTCAAATTATCAATCTTATTTTCTAATGTAATTGTGCTTACTGTTTGAACCCGTCGAATGGGTTCACTTGCAGAACCAAATTGCTGCGAATTTGCAGCCATTGTGGAGATTAATGTTCTCGCTGCAGTAGGAGTCATGTTAACGAGTGCGCCACCGCTTGCTGCATCTACCATCTTTTTTTCCATTGGTAACATTCCTTCGTATAAGTATTGAAGAAGTGTTTGCTTGGATAAGCCATGTTGCGGACAGCTTCTTGAACCTTTCCCAATATTCTTATAGGGATTCATCGTGCATTTGTTGGATACCCAATATGTTTCGCCTAATTTCTGTCACTTTTTCCGCAGGGAAGTATCTGTCAAGAAATACACGAGAGAGATCAGACCATGTATTAATTGAATTTGGAGGTAAGTAAAATAACCACACTTTAGCCGTTCCGGCTAAGGAAAAAGGAAAAGCCCTTAGTTTTATTTGGTCCTCTGAGACCCCTTGTGGTTTCATGCTGCTGCACACCATATGAAATTCAGCAAGGTGTTTGTGTGGGCTTTCAGAAGGGAGGCCATTAAAAGTAGGGAGTAAGTGGATTAATCCCGTTTTGAGCTGGAAGGAGTATCGCCTTGAGGAAAGGCGATGCAGAGTGGTTGTTGCACGGTAGGGGCTGCGTTCAGCTCTCAAATTGTTTGATCTGCCCTCGGTTCTGGTTCTAGTGAAGGTTCTTCAATTGTTGTGGTTTCGGAAGTGGATTCCTGTTCGGATCGTCGTGTGCTTTGTTGTTTCTTTCGTTGAAGTGTTTCGCCGTGAGTTCTTCGAGCGCTTGCTTCGATTTCCGGGTTATATGGAGCTAAAGTACCCGGGTTCTTCCTGGTCATAAAAATAAAACAAAATCAGTCAAGAAAAATGCCGAAAGTAAATCTCCCCGGCAACGGCGCCAATTTTGACAAGTCGTCGTTTAACCGGTCAAAAATAAATGAATAAATTAACCTCTTGCAATAAATAATAGAATAAAGAAATTAAATAGATATAGGGAAAGAGGGTCGATCCATAGGGAGATTAGCTGGAATGGTTGACTGAAGGCTGCTTCGATTATTACTTCCAGGAATATCTGCAAAATAAGTAAATAAAATGGGGGGAAGTGATCCGATATTTGATGAAAATGAAATAGCAAGATTTAAATGCAGAGGTAAAAATATTAAGAAAAACCAAGTATGTGAAATAGCCTCGAACCAGCTCCTTCAATTCTTTCGATCACTGAAAAAGATTTTTATTTCTGGGATCATGTCGGTTACAGTCTACGAGGCCCAACCCATCGTAACTTGTTTCTCTCTCGAGTAACCAATTCTCCCAAGTCTATCTTCGAAAGATGGTTCTTAAATAATTCAACCACGTCTATCGCCGTTAAAATATTTAGAATGAAAGCAGGAAAAACCCGACTCAGAAATTGTCTAAAAAGAATCGCTTCTGATTTTATCTTTCCTTAGCGGACCGCCGCTAAGAGTGTTCATAGGAAGTCGAAATTGCCACAGGCCGATCCTTCCTCCCAACTTTGTTTTTAAGCGATTTCAGACCAACGAGCCCTTTTTAATTTGAAAAACGGTTAAAAACTTTTAGTAAGGCCGATTGCCTAACTATCTAAGTAGAAAGATAAAAATGATTTCCCAAAAGAATTTAAGCAAATTTTAATTCTCAAGAATTGAATTAACGTAGCTGGTTCTTGGCTTAAAAGATTTAGCTAAGCATGATATTAATTATCATACTTAACTTGTTTTTAGAAAAGTAATTAAGTAGCATAAAATAAATGGAACAATGAAATAAAAAAAAACTTGAATTAAAACTGAAAAATGTTTACAAAGATAAAAAAAACTCAAAGCTAGAAGATGATTTAAGCCTTCACCAAAGGTTGGTATTTATAGGCTTAGATTACAAAGATAAGGGATCAAAATAACAATTCAAATTCAAATGTTTTTAAAATTCAAAATGAAACAAAATGGATAGAACTGATAATCTGATCGGATCTTCTCTCGGAACATTCCAGGATCTTCTAGAGGTTACCACGTCATTGCCACGTCACTGCCACATCACTGCCACGTCAGATGCGTCGTGCCTAGTGTCGTAACCACGATGCCACTCATGACAGAATTATAAAAAAACTGCAGAAATGCCCCCTTTTACTGCTATTTCCAGAATTGGATCTCTGCACAAAATATAACAAAAACAGCATGTATTAAGCAGCAAAAAGTCCGAATAACTAGAAAAATAGCAAATGAAGTATGTCACATTTGAGAACTCATCACAGACCACAAAAACAGGTTCCGCAACAACAAGTTTCGACGCAGTTTGTGAACGCCTCACTCTCCGACTCGGACTTTCAAATCGACATCAATTGTTATCTAGGGAAATCGCGGCGATAGTGGCACTGGGTAGTATTGTCGGGGTAAGGACCATGGGGTATGAAGCAGACATTATAAAGGATCTCACACGAGTTTTTTCCAGGGAGAAGCGAGGTCAGCGAGGATGCGTGTAGTGTCGTGGAACGTCAGGGGGTTAGGTTCATCTTTGAAGCGCATGGCGGTGAGTGAAGTAGTTAAAAAACAACGTGCAAACATGGTGATGCTTCAAGAATCAAAGTTAGAGGAAGTGTCATCGTTATTGGTTGCAAGTCTATGGGTGTCCGATGGATATGAGTTTATTTTTTCACCTTCGGTAGGTGCCTCGGGGGGCCTGATTACGATATGGGAAGGATCCCGTTTCAGTTTAGCTTCGGCGGAGGTGGATCGTTATTTTATTCTCTTATAGGGGAGATGGTGCGAGAAGGATTTGCATTGCTGCATTTAGAATATCTACGCTCCATGCAATGTGTCGGCACAAAATCTGTTGTGGCAGCATCTTGGAGATTTAATTCTGAACATCGCAGGCCCTTGGTGTCTCGCGGGCGATTTTAATTCAGGGAGATGGTTATCGGAACGTGCTGGGTGCAGCTCGGTTGCGTCAGGTATGGAAGCTTTTTCTAAATTTATTGATAATGTCGGGCTTGTGGATTTGTCGTTGAAAGGGAAGCAATATACTTGGTTCGGAAGGGGTTTTCGTCGGAGTCGTATAGATAGATTTTTGATATTTTCAGTTTGGGTAGATGTTTTTTTCAATATTGTTCAGCTTTCTCGGCCTAGAGGGGTCTCGGATCACATGCCGTTATTGTTATTATGCGATGATCAGGATTGGGGACCGCGACCATTTCGTTTTATTAATTGTTGGTTGGATGATAAGAAACATGTTCAGGAAATGGCTGAAGAGTGGTGTCGGTTG
This sequence comes from Hibiscus trionum, assembly GCA_030270665.1. Taxonomy (NCBI): domain Eukaryota; kingdom Viridiplantae; phylum Streptophyta; class Magnoliopsida; order Malvales; family Malvaceae; genus Hibiscus; species Hibiscus trionum. The sequence continues at coordinate 9,859,399 of BSYR01000053.1, forward strand.
TCAGAACTGGGAGTTGGAACCGAAAATATAATGGTCAAACTTAGGCTTCTGAAGAAGTTTTTGCATAGTTGGAACCGAACTGTTTTTGGAGATGTTGAGCTGGAAATTCATTCGATACAGGCTAAGTTGGAGGGTCTAGATGCTGAGGGAGTTGAGGGGGATCCCTGTGAGTCCGAATCGGAGCTGATAGAACGGAGAAGAGATTGGATGCAACGGTTATGGTAGGCTATAAGGCGCAAGGAGTCCCTTTGGAGACAAAAATCAAGGGCTAATTGGTTGCAATTAGGGGATCATAATACAACGTTTTTTCACCGCGCGACAAAGCTTAGAGCTGTGCGGAACTCAATTACTGGGCTGCTGATCAATGGCCGTTGGGAAACGAATGTACGTCGGTTACGTAACTACACTGTGGAGGCTTTCTCTACACACTTTGAGGTTGTAGAATGGCTATGTGTTTGGAGCATTGTGGGTGAGTTTTATCAGGTTGATAGAACGGTAAATGAAGCTTTGGTGGCTCCGCTCGGTATAGAGGAAGTTTGGGAGGTAATTCGCGGGTGTGATGGTTTGAAGTCGCCGGGACCGGGTGGCTATAGTATGGCTTTCTTTAAGTAGTGTTGGAATGTAGTTCAAGGAGACGTGTTACATTTTTTGGGAGAGTCCCACGTTGTGGGCAAGTTGGCTCCGGGAGTGAACTGCACTTTTCTAGTTTTAATTCCGAAGATTGATTCACCTAAGGCTCTCAGTGACTATCGGCCGATCAGTCTTGTGAACTCCGTATACAAAATTCTAGCGAAGCTGCTAGCTAAGAGATTGCAAATGGTGTTGGTTCGTTGATAAGTAAGCATCAGTCGGCATTTGTTCGTGGGTGACAAATTGTTGATGGCATTTTATTGGCCAACGAGGTAATACACTCCTTGCACAAGAGTACGACGGGCGGTTTTGTACTTAAATTGGATTTTGCTAAAGCCTATGACTGCGTACGGTGGGATTTCTTGGATATGCTCGCTTGTATGGGTTTCTGTGAGGTTTGGCGTCGTTGGATAATGGAGTGTGTGTCCACTGTTCGTATGTCAGTGTTGCTAAATGGTTGCACTACGAGAGAATTTTCGTTAGGTCGTGGTTTAAGGCAGGAATGTCCGTTGTCTCCTCCGTTATTTGTTATCGTGGTTGAGGCTTTGCATAGCCTTTTGGTTCAGGCCGAGGCGGCGGGCCTTGTTCACGGGGTGCGCGTTGTTCCGGGTTTGTCAATCTCACATTTGCAGTTTGCGGACGACACGATTTTATTTTTTCAAGCTTCGCCTGGATGTTCCGATACTATCCGACAGTTGGTCTGTTTTTTCCAAGTTTGTTCTGGATTAATTATAAATTTTGGTAAATCCTCGTTGTTCGCTGTTGGTGTTGAGGATGGTCTCTTTGAATCGTGCGCCAAGGCTTTGGGTTGTCGACGTGGCACATTTCCTTTTAATTATCTGGGGATGCCGTTAGGAACTAATCCTCGAAGCGTGGCGGTATGGGAGCTTGTTCTTGCCAACGTTCGATGGAAACTTGCTGGGTGGAAGCGTACTTCGATGTCTTTCGCGACGCGGGTAACTTTTGTTAACTCTGTTCTCTATTCACTTCCAGTTTATTACATGGGTTTGTTTAGGATCCCGAAAGGCATTATTGCGGCAATTGATAAGGTGAGACGTGCCTTTCTTTGGGGTGGTGTAAATTTGCATCATAAGATGAGTCGAGTGAGCTGGAAAATGGTGTGTCGACCGCGTCACTTGGGCGGTTTGGTGGTGGCGGATCTACATGTTCGTAATAAAGCTCTGTTAGCTAAATGGTCGTGGCGATATGCCACTGACCCATCTTCTTTATGGAGGGCTATTATCGTGGCAAAGTATGGTGAGGCTGCCCAATGGTGGCGTTTCAATTCCTCTCGTCTTCGAGTAATGTCTGTTGTATGGAAGAAAATAGTGCAAACGGCTTGTTCAATAGTTGTGCAGAGGCATTTGCATGATAAATTGTTATGGCAAGTTGGGGATGGGAGTCGCGTACTTTTTTGGTTTGATGCATGGTGTGCGGAAAAGCCTTTGAAAGATATTTTTTCGCGTCTATTCTCTTGTGTCCGAAATCGTCTTGCATTGGTTATGGATTACTCGATGCAAGGGGCTCTTCGACATTCCCTGTGGGCTGATTTTTTTCGACGTCCCCTCCGTTCTTTTGAGTTGGGGCAGCTCCGAGAATTGTGGTCTGTGGTGGGCGACTTTCGACTACATGTTGGCTATCTCAAGGATTATTTTCGGTTAAGTCTACCTCTAATATGTTGATGCTTGATCGAGCGGGAGAAAGCGATTTTGGAGCTTGCTCTACGTGGAAAATTCTTGTTCCGCCTAAGGTACAAGCTTTTTTATGGTTTGTTTGGTTGCGTAGATTGCCCACGTTTGATTTTTTGCGGCAACGGGGTATAGTGTTTGATGGCCAAAGAACGTTGTGCATATGGTGTAAGGAGTGTGAGGAGGATGTTGATCATTTTCTATACTCATGTCCGTTTGTTCAGAGCATTTGGGACTGGTTTCGGAGTTGGTGGGGTGTTTGCTTGCTGATGCCGAAGAATTTGTCGGCTTTTTTCTTGCCGGATTTCCACTGCTCCTTTTTGGGCATTCTTCGCTGCTTGTGGGTCACATGCATGGCAGCTTTGTTTTGGTCAGTTTGGCTCACGCGCAACGAGATGGTCTTTAATAAGAAGTCGATGCCGGTATCGGAGATTTGCTTCTTAATTAAATTGCGATCGTACTATTGGATGCGGACTTTGCGGGATGACCTCCTCATTGGTGAGGTGTTGTGGTGGGATTGTCCAAGTCTATATTCTGAACCTTCTGTTTTGCGGCTGATACGCAACGGCATTTATTGGGAACCACCGGTTGAAGGGACGTTGAAGTTTTCAGTCGACGGTTCTGCACTTGGTAAGCCGGGTCCAGCAAGTTTCGGGGGTGTGTTGCGTGATGATCAAGGCAGGATTGTGGCTTTGTTTTCTAGACCGCTTGATTGTCTTAAGTCTAATGAGGCTGAGTTGCAGGCAATTGCCTTTGCTTTAACGTTCTTTCGGCAGTTGGCTTGGTCATCGTTTCCATTGGTTGTGGAGTCGGATTCCATGGTCGTAGTTAGTTGGGTTCTACATGTGGACAAGCGGCCGTGTCGCTTTTGAGAGGTTTTTCATGAGATAGACAGTGCTTGTATTAGTTTGCATTCGGTGTGCTTTTCGCATATTTTCCAGGAGGCGAATGGTCTAGCCGATGCGTTGGCTAAAGAGGGAGTATCGCACGTTTCTCTATTTTACGCATGCTAATGCTTTCGGGTGGGTGGTGGTCTTTTGTTCGTAAGATTCCTTGTTGTCTTTTGTTGTCATAAACGGGCCGTACTCTTTTCCTCCGTTAGGATTAGGGAGGTTTTTAACGAGGCGACCGTTGTGACGTATCGTTGTATATTTCCTTATTAATATACGACATTTTGATGAGCAAAAAAACTTTGGGTTTAATCGAAGGATTTGAGGAGAAAGGTAAGAAAAAAAATATCTATTGTTCTTTAAATTAAAGGTTTGGATTGTGAAAGTGCGCTCTTCTATGACTCTTGCAATCTAGTTTTGAAGTTTGAATGATCTCTTATGAACACCTTAGATTGTTGGAAAAGAAACAATACCATGTTATGAATTTTCCTAGACCAACCGAATGATATGCATGTTGATTTCAATGTTTCTTGTGAAATTGTAACCTAGTTCAAGATGTTAGGATCACTTAATTTTGAGTCCTCAAGTTGTTAAGATAAGTTGATTGCTAGAATAGAATTTTGGTGGTTGAGTAGTTGAGCTTGGAACTTGAATTTCGGTCTCCTTGAATGCTAGTAACAATTTGAGATTGCTATGTTTAAAATGAATTGATTAAATGACTATTTTGACATAAAACAAGGGACTGTTTTGATTAAATATCAGGGATGTTTTATAAGTCTAATTAGGAGATTGTTTTATTAACATTAATCTGGGCACTTTATGATTTTAAAAGGAAAGATTGTTTTGAATTTACATACATATAGACTGATTTGCACATCAATGTTATTTAAAGGCTGTGTTGGTGACATAAGAGACTGTTTTGTAAACTAGAAAGTATAGGGACTGCTTTGTTGAACTGTGGAATGTTTTGATGATTATGAACATGTATAAAAGTATTGGTGATCAAGACACATGCTTGTAGGAAAGTATATATATTTTAGGGGTGTTTTGAGCATATAGAAAACGTAAATGGACTGTTTTGATTGAATAATTATATAAGTATGAAAACTGCCCAGTTTTGGTATCTTTAGATTCGAAAATGGACTAATTTGAGTCAATAAACTTGCACATAAATGAACTGCTTTGTTTTGCAAATATATGTATGTGATTGGACTATTGTGAACATGAATAAAAGTTTAATAGTTGAATGTGAAAACATGAATGTTTATACAAGTATTTTAAGGATTGTCATGCCTGTATGCATGCCTTTAAGGGGCTGTTTTGAGATGTTGGTGCCATATGATTATTTAGTGGATTGTTCTATTTAGTTGAGAACATAAACGAATCAAATCGTATATATACATGTATATGTGTGCATTAGGATTTTGGTGAATGAGTTGAATTAGTATTGATAATTTGATTTTTTTTAATTAGAGGTGCATACCAAGATAAGGAAGATAATGCTAAGCACAAGCTAGGGAAGGACTTGGTAAGTAGCAAATTGAAATGTGGTTCAGGTATCCCGTAACTTCGAGATAAGAGGTGAGTGTAGTTTAATGTCTTGGGATAGATTGAAACTATTCCAAGCATGCTATTGTATTTAGCTTATAATATTATCCACCAAATTAAAATGGTGCTTGTGATTTTATGCTTGGATTACGAGGTATGTGCCATGTTACACGTGCCTTATGATTGAAAGATGCATGAAATGTATGCTAAATGGAGACTACAAGTTTGTTAGAAACTTTTAATTGGCTTGGCTATCATTCAATAATGGATGGAATGAATTATAAGACATATGCAAAAATATACCCGTAGTAATACATGGACTAACTTGAAATGCTATAGGACTTACCTATGTAAGAATTTGAGAGATCGAATCTAAGCTCATCTTTAATGAAAAATAAGTTATGTTCTTTGGATTGTATGATCTTGAAATTGAAGTATAAGAATGTTTGACATAATATGCTACGTAGAACTTGATCTTTGGATACGTTCTCAAGGTGAACTTTGAGATACATTCATTCAAATAGAAGAATGAATGTTTGAGAAATGTAGGAATTGAATACATGTTTGATATGAGATATCATTGGCTTAGATATATGATAATCAATCATGGATTTATACTTATCCTTGCGATATTGAATCTTGATATTCGAATACCTTGTTCTCGATGAGAATCATGAAAGATTTAAATTGAAAATATGAATATAATGAAAGATTTAAATTAGTTCATATGTGAATGTGATTTTGGTCATGATGCCATTCAATCAATTGAAAAGAGAATCATGATTCACATGAGGCGAATGTTTTTACCCAGTTTAAGGGGTAATGAGATTGTAAAAATGATACAATGATATGGAGCTATGCGCACGGTAAATCTGATAAAAGATTATATATGATAAAGCCTTGGTCTCGAGTCAGTCTTAGGTATAGTTGGCATGTCATAGAGTTTATAGAGCTCAGTGTTGGGGTGGACTACGGTCTGGTACAGAGGTCCCTATTTGGCGACAGTAGGAAAGAAGTTTGTGTGTGGTCATTTGGCGATAGTAGGAGGGATTGACCGGTACTGCGAGTACCATTTTATGGGCGACAGTTGGTTAGGGATTCGTATACCTAGGCTGAAGTTTGATTCTCAAGGATATGCTAAAAGTAATTAATAAGATTTACAAGCTATGTAAAAAGTTATCTTAAAAGTCTTATGTAGCAAGTAACTTGTGATGCTATACGTTAAGTTCAAGACACGTTTTGTTCATGATATGCTATGATTAAGTTGTATGTAATATTTTGAGTGATAAGTAAGTTAATTATGCGATACTTTATATTTAAGGCTATGTTATAAGGAACTGTGGAAATTTATAAGTTACATCATTGACTTAATATAATGGCTTGCACATCAAATAGTGTAAAATCTAATTGATCCATGAGTGTGATTCGGATGAATAGACATATTTGTGGAACGCATAATTGAAAATGAGATATGATCGAGTTCTGTGACATATGTATATGTATTCTACCTTTGATAGGTTTGAATTATTAAAAATGTGCATATATGTATACATTTGGTTTATACGCCTTAAGACTTCTGGATAGTTTCTTATACAATTCTATGATCAATCCTAATTATGGGATGCTATGTTCAAGGTTAGTAATAAAAGACTTCAAGTTAAAATAAAGAAATCCTCTTAACGTTAACCTTATGTGTTGAGTAATGCATAAAAACAATCGATATGACTGGTACATTATATGCTTTATAACTAGCATAATCGTTTGCTAAGCTTAATATCTTATTTATATCCAGAAGAAATTGTGTTAATGACATGTTTGTTAATTTGTTTTTTTTTTTATCGGCAACCGTATGTTTTATTAAATTAGAATAAACATACAGCTTGACGAATCGCACGCCTCGTTAAAAACCTCCCTAAACCTATTGGAGGAAAAGAGTACGATACGATCCGTCGATTACAACAGAGAAAAAAGAAAAAAAAAACACAATAAGTCCAAGTCACAAACATGCCTCAAACATCGAAAGCCTATCTACTCCCTCTTTCGCCAAAGCATCCGCAAATCCATTCGCTTCCCTCGGCACATAGCAGAATTGAACATCGTAAATGACTTGACAAGCCTGATCAATTGCCAAAAATACCTCCCAAAGCCGCCAAGGTCTTTTTGCAGATTGAGTAATCCAACTCAACGCAACTTGAGAATCGGACTCCAAAATCACGCAACCCTGTCGCCATTCCCTTTCCTGTACTATACCCAAGGCAAAAGCTATCGCTCGTACCTCTGCTTCATTCGACTCCATCACCCCTAAAGGTCCTGAAAAAAGACCCAAAATCCGACTGTCTGCATCTCGTAGCACACCACCACAACCTGCCGGACCCGGTTTTCCCCGCGCCGATCCATCCGTGTTAAATTTTAACACATTTCGTAACGGGGGCTGCCAGCACCTTCTCCCCTTCATCCTTTTCGGAAGAACTGTAACCTCAATTTTGGAAGGACAAGTCCACCAACCTGCCTCGGGTACCAATTCCCCCCGCCTATCCGCTTTGATCCAATAATACGATCTCAATTTAATCAAGAAGCATAATTCAGCCAAATTCCATCGTTTCCCACGAAAAATAAATTCATTCCTTGCAATCCATAATGACCACAACACAGCAGCAACACATGCTATCCACCACAACTTCATGCATCCCGTGAAAATACTATGGAAATCAAGAACAAAGAATGTATCGAAACTAACCGGTAAGCTAGATTCGATTCCCCACCATTGACGCATCCATAGCCGTACTGCTTGCACAAAAGGACATTCGTAAAGAATGTGAGCAATGCTTTCCTCGACACTCGCACACCAAGGGCATCGGCCTTGGTCCTCCGGCAATGGGATCCCACGTGCTCGCAAGAAATCGGCAGTGGGTAGTCGACGTAACCATGTAAACCATAAGAAAGCTTGAACTTTCGGCGGCACCAGCACCTTCCAAGTGAAACAATCACCAAACTCCATCTCCCCCGCCCTGTCGAACATGAGCAATTTCGATAAAGTCCCAACCGAAAAAATCCCACGCTCGTCCGCCCTCCAAATTAACAAGTCTAGCTTGCCTTCCCATGCGCGAAAATTTGACACCATCTTAATTAAATCGCGTAGCATTTCTAACTCAAAAACACGCAATGGGCGTCTAAAAAACTCTGCCCATATGTGATGTGATAACGTGCCCTCCACCATATAATCACACACCCTTGCTAATTTGTCACAAGCCAACGAGAATAAGCGCGGAAATACATCTTTTATGGCTGCTTGATCGACCCACGGATCAAACCAAAAAAGTATCGATCTGCCATCACCAAGCTTCCATAGAAAACCAGTCATTCCCATATGTTTTTCAACCTGTGCATCACTTGAGAGTGCGACAATTTGTCGCCATACAAGCGACATCGACGACAACTTTTCCGTGTTGAAACGCCACCATTGCGGATGTTCTCCATATTTTGCCACTATCAAATGCCGCCATAGTGAATCTATGTCTCTCGCATATCTCCACACCCATTTTGAAAGCATTGCCATGTTCTTGACTCGCAAATCCGCAACCCCCAAACCCCCTAATTGCTTCAGACGACAGACCATCTCCCACCCAACTCTGCTCATCCTTTGTTCCAAACCGACTCCCCCCACAGGAAAGCTCTTCGAATTTTGTCTATCCTCTCGATTACCCCTTTTGGGGCGACGAATAAACCCATATAAAATATCGGCAGCGAGGACAGTACCGAATTAACCAAAACCACCCGAGCCGCGAAGGACAAAGAGGACCGTTTCCATCCCGCTAATTTTCGCCGAAAATTTGCAATTACCGGTTCCCAAGTAGCTATCATACGCGGGCTGGAGCCAATTGGAAATCCCAAATAAATGAACGGAAATTCAGCTTTCCGACATCCCATTACTTCGGCCACGTTAATGCTCAACGTTTCCTCTATGCCAATTGAATACAAGGAACTTTTGCCGAAATTAATCTTCAACCCCGAGCAAACTTGAAAACAATGCAATATCCGTTTCACATTTTGCGCGACCTCTAATGAACCCTCAAAAAACAGTAGTGTATCGTCGGCAAATTGCAAATGTGTCACAAATATCCCAGCCGCTACTTCCACTCCGCGAATTAAACCCCCTGATTCAGCCTTTCGCAACATCAAATGCATTGCTTCCGCGACTATCACAAAAAGCAACGGTGATAACGGACATCCCTGTCTCAAGCCTCTACCCATTCTGAATTCTTTGGTGGCATTACCATTGAGAAGCACCGATAATCTGACTGAACTAACACATTCCTGAATCCATTGTCGCCATATGTCGCAGAAGCCCATTCTTGCTAACACCTCATCCAAAAAATTCCAACTAACGCAATCATACGCCTTGGCGAAATCGAGCTTCGTTTTTTAAATTTTAAAAAAGAAATATGCTCTCCACGGGAATTTGGAAACGCCTAGCCGCCGAACAGGAAAACATCACCGGCCGGAACAGCGAATCACACACAGGCAGTAGACCGGCGCAAAGAGACCAGAAAAATCAGCAAGTTTGGACTCTATTCATCAGTGGCCTCTCTCGGACAATCCACTGGAAAGGATTGTGGCAAGTGTGTGACAGACATGGGATTGTAAAAGATGCATTCATACCGAACAAAAGGGCTAGAGATGGACAGCGGTTTGGTTTCGTTAGAATGGCGTCGAAGGAAGATGCAAACAGGGTGATAGAGAGATTAAACGGTAAATGGATCTACGGCGGCAGATTGAGAGTATCTATGGCGTGGAAGGGCAAAACGGAGTGGTATCGTAAAAGAGTGGGCAACACAGAACAACAGGGGAAAAAAGAGAAGGAGAAATCAAGAAAATCAGAAACGTCGATAGAGAGAGACGAAGTGAAACAAAACAGACCGAGAGTATCAGGGATAGTGGATGAAGACAAATGGGCAATACTACAATGGTGTGCGGTGGGTTGGTGCCTGAATCCATGCAGCATAAAGGCTCTAGCGGAGAGGTTGGAGGTAGACAAACACGATGGTTTTTCGATCTTGCGATTATCCGGATCAATGATCTTGCTAATGTGTACATCGGCATCAATCCGCGATAAAATTATGCAGCTAGACCGGGTGAAAGAATGCTTTGCGAAGGTAGAAAAATGGTCTCCAACGATCAAAGTGGAATTGCGAAGGATATGGATGTCGATAATCGGCCTTCCAATACACCTATGGCACAAAAGGACGTTCATGAACATAGCAAGCATATGGGGGTTTTGATTCGAATGGATGATGAAACGGAAACACCATCCTCATTTGATTGCGGTAGAATTATGGTCGAAACATCTACGTTCAATAGGATTGAGGAACAAATTGAAGTTGAATTTGAGGGGGAAGCATATACAGTTCGAGTATTAGAAATGGATGGAAATTCCCCCGTGGTGGAATGCGATTGTGGGGAAATAGATTCATCGGACGACGAAGGAAGTAGTGATAACAATTCACCACCGACTAAGAGAGTTGAAAACGTAGTAGATGCAGCAACAATACAGGAACCTACAAAACCGGTTATATGGCTTGCGAATGAAGCATATCAACAGGGAGATTCATCCGAAAAAGAAATACAGTATGATCGGAATTACATTGACGAACAAGGGGCATCAAACAATTCTACTCGATCGCCGGACAGGCCATCGGAGAACATGCCGGCAAAGACAATGGAGGCGGCGGAAAGAAGCCTGAGCGGGGAGAAGTTTGGTGGTGAAAGGAGTCCTACAGAGATAGGAGACATTCAAAATTGCAAGAGTTTTGATATAGCGGGAATTGCTAATTCTAAAAATAGTGATTCAAATGATTTGGAGTCTCATGCTGTGGATAATTTAGAATTTAATTCTAAATTAAATTCGAATTTAAAAGAATTTTTTCCTCCTATCTTTTCGACATGTGCACAATCAGATTTGAGCAAACCCGAAATTGTTCAGGTGGGTCAGGCGTATTGCAAAATCAGACGATTTTTAGGGGGCAATTTGGAAGTTTGTCGGTCTTATAGAAAAAAGAAGAGTAACCGAGTGACTAAAGTCAGCCACGAAATATTGTATACGGGAAGATTGGATGACGGGCAAGCAACAAAAAATATTGAAATAGAAGCAATTGAAACGGTGAAGCTGGGTTCATTGATTGGGGTTAATTCCAACGGCAGGGAAGAAGCGATTATTCGAGACATTTCAAGGGTGATTAGCGGCGATCGTCGGGGTTTGTGACTCATGAAAATGCTATCGTGGAATGTTAGGGGCTTGGGAGGGAGTACTAAAGGACGGTTTGTTCGAGACGTGATAAGGAAACATAACGCGGACATGGCACTGTTACAAGAAACAAAGCTGGAGGAGTGTCCGAATTTGTGGTTATCAAGTCTTTGGGGAACCGACACGTTCGAATCAGTGATCGCGCCATCAATAGGTGCGTCGGGTGGCATTCTAGTGATATGGGAGGTCAGTAAATTTAAATTAGAAATGGTTGAGATTGAACGTAATTTCATAGTGATGAGCGGTAGATGGCTGCATGATGATTTCTGTTGTGGTATAGTAGTGGTTTATGCACCATCCGATTTGGAAGGGCAGCAAGCTGTATGGGCAGCGATCTTGAGTAAGATTAGCAATCAAGAGGGCCCGTGGTGCATCGCGGGAGATTTTAACGCCATATTACTTGAGTCGGATAGAATTGGTACATCGGACAGGATTATGGAAATGGAGGCTTTTGGTGACTTTGTGTTACAAGCAGGGTTGATGGATTTACCACTTTTTGGGAAGCGATTTACATGGTTTGGACCAATGAAACGGTGTAGCCGAATTGATCGATTCTTGATATCGACAAGTTGGATGGATGCTTTCAGCCAAATTCAACAAGAGGCGCTACCACGAGGTGTATCCGATCACACGCCGCTATTGTTGAAGTGTGATGAGAACGATTGGGGCCCGCGCCCATTCCGGTTTTTTAATTGTTGGATGGAGGGTAGGTACCATATGAGGCAAATTTTTGAAGAATGGATTCGTCTAACAAAGCTGGATATTGGCACAGTAAATATCATGGTGAAACTGCGACATTTGAAGCTATTTTTGAAACAGTGGAATCGGGACAACTTTAGGGATGTGAATGAGAAAATATCTGAGATGCAAGACAAAATTGACCGTGCGGATATAACGGCAGCTACATCCAATGTGGAAGAGGAATTGGAGGACGAAAGACGACAATGGTTGCAAGCTTTATGGAAAGCTATGAGGCACAAGGAGGCGATGTGGAGACAAAAATCACGTGCAACATGGTTACGATTGGGAGATCGAAATACAACATATTTCCACCGTTCCGCTAAGTTGAGAGCGGCAAAAAATTTTATTCCAGGCTTCATGGTTAACAAAAATTGGATCAATTCGCTACCACTCATGCGAAGTCATGTAGTCCAATTTTTTATGAAACATTTCTCTCGCGACAAGAGGGAATGTGTGTGGAACTTCGAGGGGAATTTCAGGCAGTTATCGCAGGCAGCTAGGGGAAATTTGGTGGCGGCATTTACTTTGGATGAGGTACATGGTATAGTGAGGGGTTGTGATGGTTCGAAGGCACCGGGACCGGATGGTTTCACGTTGGATTTCTATAAAAAGGGGTGGGAGGTGCTCAACGGCGATATCCTACGCTTCTTTGACAATTTCCATGCTTGTGGGCAATTACCAAAGGATGTGAATTGCACGTTCATTGTTTTAATTCCTAAGGTAACATCCCCCACGACTCTTGGCGAATATAGGCCCATATGCTTAGTCAACTCAGTGTATAAAATCTTAGCAAAATGTCTTGCGACTCGACTTTAGGCGGTTTTGGGGGATTTGATAAGCGATACACAATCAGCATTTATAAAAGGTCGTCAATTAGTAGATGGAGTTCTTTTAGCACTTGAGGTGGTACATTCTTTACGGCAACGGGGTGCAAGTAACTGGGAACATATATAAATGGTAGACAATGTTGAAAGAAACTAAGATAGTTTATATTTTAAATAAACGAATCTTGGTGATAGTTGCAAGCAAGTAATATAAACTTCTAGCTACCCATTTGGAAGATGATGTATACCTTGTTCTTGTAATTACAAAATATATATATATATATATATATATATATAATCCATGTTCAAGAGATGCCTTATTTGAAAAGTATAGATAGACCATAGATTAATCTAATGAATCATTATGAAAACTTGTGTTATAACTATCTAAGGATTAAGAAATATTTGAGGGAAATTGTATTAAAGAAATGAAGATAAACTTGAATTCTTGTAACTCTGCCGAATTTGATTAACCTTGAGGTTATGTATGAGTCTAACGGACCTTGAATTTATATTTGTTGGAACCCTATTATTTATGCAATAAATAAGCTTTCACCCCTCTAGTAGTGCAATGTCCCTTATAAAGTAAAGCCATAAGGGACATTGCACTACTAGAGGGGAAAAGAGTAACCAGTTCATAGAGTTCGAAGCTCTACAGAGATAAGGGTGATGCATTGAATCTTTTGTGGGTGAGAATCCTTATCCAGAATCAAAATGGTGAGAAGGTCAGTTTCGTTCCAAATGTTTGTTACGATTTATTTATATATATTGTCACGGGGTCAGAGTCTTGGCTCAGGGACATAGCCCCCGTGCGGCAACCCAGGGCTCTTACCAGCCCGGGGCTCAGCCTTCACCACTCGATGCTTACTGGTTTCGCCCTCCCATGGGCTCATCAGGGAAGCGGGGACAGCTCCCGACCAGTGTGGTGCCTAACCAGCACGCCCTGCCCCCAGGACTGAACGGCTGTACGGCACGTACTACACCCTTATTGCTATCCCGTATCCCGCATTATGTACAACCAGCAAGCATCCTGTCACGGTCTCGAGCATCACGCGAATAGGACCGTGACAAACTCCCCCACTTAAGTCATGCACGCCCTCGTGCATGGGGAGTAAGCTCTTCACCCTCTACTTTTTAATTAGCCCGGATCTAGTGTGCAATTCCCTGACTGCTCGCCCTCTTTACCGAGGTTCTGCGAGTGCTTGGCGAACTTTCGCTGTAGCTTCCTGCCTACCCGACCTCATTTCTAGAAGCCCCACTCGCGAACACCCCTTTACCGGGTGCGAGACAAACGCTCGTCCACTTTGACTCGCTACGCAGAACATAGAGCGCTTGGTAAGCTCACAGCTAGCACACAGACTGGCTCTGATACCATCTCACGAGCACCTAGGGTCGCACGTCTCGGTTACATAGTCCAGGGGCGTGACAAGTGGTATCAAGCGCAAAGGAAATTACTCGTTATGGCTAAGAAAGACGAGATCAGTTCAGCGCCAAAGGGCGTGGAGGCCCAGACCACCGACAAGGTTCCCGAGAAGGTTCCCGACAAAGCTGCAGACAAAGCCCACGATAAGAAAAGAGCTGCTTCGAAGGATCATTTTACATCGCTCGAGGATAAAATAGAACGGTTCGAGATCAAAGCAAAAGGGACGGTTGAGTCGCTCGACTCTGTTAATGATCGCTTGGAAGAGCTGGAAAAAAGTTCGTTCCCCTCAAAGGCGAACTCAAGGAAGGGGTTCAAAGTCTCCTCGACTCTTCATACGAGAAGCTAAACCAACAGGATGTCTCCCTTCAAGTTGCAATGGAGGCAATGAGGGGGGAATTGTTGGGGAGATCGAAAAGCTCAATGTCGAGCTGACCCTCTACAAGAATGTCGTATTGTCCGGCATGGTGGGCAAGACAATGGATGTCAAACCCAAGATCGATGTGCCAAAACCGAAGGAGTTCAAAGGGGCAAGGGACGCCCAAGAAGTGAACAACTTCATATGGGGGTTGGAGCAATACTTCCGACTCACGGGCATCGATGATTAGAACACAAAGGTAAACACCGCTTCTGTCTACTTGGTTGATGCTGCACTACTATGGTGGCGACATAGTTGTTCTCAATCGAGGGATAGGACGATTCCCATCAAAACGTGGAAGGAGTTCCAGTTTCAATTCAAGGAGCACTTCTATCCAAAGAATGCTCAAGAGGAAGCTCGCGAGAAGCTTTACCAACTAAAGCATGATGGCAGGATCCGAGAATATGTCAACAAGTTCACTGAACTTAGGCTTCAAAACCGAGGTATGAGTGAAGCCGATGCCCTCTTTGCCTTCAAAAACGAACTACAACGTTGGGCAAAGATGGAACTACGCCGAGCAGGAGTCCAAGATCTTGCCAAAGCATTAGAGATGGCCGACTCCCTTGTAGAATTTGAATATCGGAAGTCAGACACTCCGAAACAAAAACCGAATTACAAGAGCAACGACGGGAAGGGTAAAGATGTGCTTACCAAGGACGGAAATAGGAAGGCAGCAAATGGAGACTTCAAATTCCGAAAGCCCTGGGAAAAGAACACCAACTTTAGTTGCTACAATTGTGGGGGTAATCACATGAAAAGGGACTGTCCCCAACTCGAAAAAGCGGCAGCCATTTAAGAAGAAGACTCCGAAGATGTCGACGATGAGAAGGAGGCCCCCAAACTAAATTCCATCATTAGTTCCTTGGAAATTAAGAAGGGCTCCAAGAAAAAGGGGCTGATGTTCGTGGACATCACCGTGGCAGGCCAAAAACTGAGCGCGTTAGTAGACACCGGCGCCTCCGACTTGTTTATGTCAGAACAAACTGCCAAGAGACTTGGCCTTACCGTTGAAAAGGCAGGAGGATTCATTAAAACCGTAAATTCCAAGGAGACTCCAATTGCCGGGGTAGCAAAAGGAATCAAGCTTGCCATAGGTGAATGGACCGGTAAAGAAGCAATCAAGGTAATTCCCCTTGACGACTTCGATTTAGTAATGGGCATTAGTTTTCTTGATCGGGTTAAGGCCTTCCCCATTCCTTTTGCAAACTGCTTGTGCATACTAGACCCAGCACACCCCTTTATGGTCCCGATGAACCGACAAACAAGAGTTAATGCCAAAGTGGTGTCAGCCATACAATTCAATAAGGGGATGCGCAAGGAAGAACCCGCATACTTAGCATCGTTGGTGCACAAGGAGCCACCCCTAGCCCAGAGGGTCCCCGACGAGGTAAAAACAATGCTAGCCGAGTTTAGGAATGTTATGCCCCCAGAGCTGCCCAAAACTCTCCCACCAAAGCGGGAAGTGGACCACAAAATCGAGCTTGTTCTGAATGCAAAGCCACCAGCCCGGGCCCCTTACCGGATGGCTCCACCCGAGCTTGAGGAGTTACGTAGACAACTAAAGGAACTCCTCGATTCAGGATACATCCGACCCTCTAAAGCACCCTACGGTGCGCTAGTACTCTTTCAAACGAAACAAGACGGGACCCTACGAATGTGCATCGACTATCGGGCATTGAACAAGCTCACCGTCAAGAACAAATACTTGATTCCCTTAATAGCCGATTTGTTCGATCAACTTGGTGGTGCGAGGTGGTTCACCAAGCTAGACTTGCGGTCCGGATATTATCAAGTAAGGATCGCCGAAAGAGACGAACCAAAGACAGCTTGTGTGACACGCTACGGTTCATATGAATTCCTAGTGATGCCTTTCGGCCTCACAAACGCTCTCACCACGTTCTGCACACTTATGAATAAGGTACTACAACCCTTTCTTGGTCGATTCGTTGTAGTTTACCTTAATGATATCGTGATCTATAGCAAGACCATCGAGGAGCACGTTGAACACTTGCGGAAGGTGTTCGAAGTCCTACGGCAAAACGAGCTATATGTCAAGGAAGAAAAGTGCTCGTTTGCCCAAGAAGAAGTTCCATTCCTCGGCCACATTGTCGGAGGAGGAAAAATCCGAATGGATGTAGCCAAAATTCAAGTCATCGTGGACTGGGAACCGCCAACCAAAGTAATGGAGTTAAGGTCCTTTTTGGGGCTAGCCAATTATTATCGGAAGTTCGTCAAAGACTATTCTAAAATCGCCACACCCTTGACCGATTTGCTGAAAAAGGACAAGGCATGGATTGGAACCAAGACTGCAAGCGAGCCTTTGAGAACTTGAAACAAGCCATGGCAAGTGAACCAGTGCTGGCGTTACCAAATCATAACAAACCCTTCGAGGTTCACACCGATGCATCAGACGTAGCCATCGGAGGGGTCCTTATGCAAGAAGGACATCCAGTCGCGTATGAAAGCCGAAAGCTAAATGACACCGAGAAGAGATACTCGGTTCATGAGAAGGAGATGACCGCAGTAGTACATTGTTTACGCACTTGGTGACACTACATACTTGGGTCTCGGTTCGTTGTTTATACAGACAACGTCGCTAACAGCTACTTCCAGACCCAGAAAAAGCTGTCCTCAAAGCAAGCTCGTTGGCAAGAGTTTCTTGCCGAGTTTGATTTTACCATGGAATACAAACCGGAAAAAATCAAATTAGTTGTTGATGCCCTAAGTCGAAGGTATGCCATAGAGTTTGTAAGCTCGCCAAACGGACAATTACTAGATCGCATCAAGGAAGGGCTGCCCCACGACCCAACTGCCAAGATGCTCATCAACTATGCAAAAGAGGGCAAAACCCGGAGATTCTGGCTCGAGGAAGACTTACTTTATGCCCGAAGTCGCCGCCTCTACATTCTTCAATTCGGCGAGCTACGTAAAGAAATCATAAAGGAATGTCACGATTCAAAGTGGGCTGGACACCCCGGGATGGACCGAACCTTGACCTTGATTAGCGAACAATACTATTGGCCACACATGAGCGAGGATGTGGGGACTTATGTAAAGACTTGCCTTGTATGCCAACAAGACAAGATCGAGATGAAAAGACCCGCAGGATTACTACAACCGCTGCCCATTCCCGAGAGACCATGGGAAAGCATATCCATGGACTTCATAGTCGGCTTGCCCAACACCGACGGCATGTCTAGCATCATGGTAGTTGTGGACAGGTTTTCCAAGTACGGCACATTTATCCCATGATCGAAAGTATGCCCAGCCGAAGAAGTAGCCCGCCTCTTCTTCAAATACGTGGTAAAGTATTGGGGATTGCCCAAGACAATCATTAGTGACCGAGACACACGGTTCACAGGAAGATTCTGGTCGGAACTGTTCAAACTCATGGGGTCAAGTTTGAAATTTTCAACAAGTGTCCACCCCTAAACCGACGGACAAACCGAACGGGTGAACGCCTTGTTGGAGATCTATCTCAGACACTACGTGAACATCAACCAGCGTAACTGGCCGAAATTACTAGACGTGGCCCAATTCTCCTACAATCTTCAACGAAGTGAAGCAACCAACCAAAGCCCATTCGAAATTGTGACGGGACAACAACCGCTCACACCTCACACGGTTGCAACCAAATACGACGGGCCAAATCCATCAGCACACAAGTTCACCACGGAGTGGCATGAACATCATGAACTAGCCCGAGCTTGTTTACACAAGGCGGGAAAACGAACCAAGAAGTGGGCAGATACAAAGCGTCGAGACGTAAACTTTCAAGAAGGGGACTTAGTCCTTGCCAAGTTAACCGAGATTTTGCGCAATCCCACAGTACACAAGGGACTTGTGCGAAGGTATGAAGGGCCATTCAAAGTTGTCAAGCGAATAGGCACTATAGCCTATCGACTAGAATTACCAGCGACCATCCGAGCCCATCCGGTGTTCCATGTAAGTTTACTCAAACCCTTCCATCAAGACGAGTTAGACCCGAATCGAGCCCAATCACATCGAGCACCCGTTGGAGTAAAAGTCTCCTACGACAATGAAGTTCGGGACATCCAAGCGGAAAGATCCATTCGACGATTGGGCCATCCACCGAGACACGAGTACTTTGTCCTTTGGAAAGGGCTTCCCGACAGTGAAGGGAGTTGGGAACCAGCCTTGGATCTATGGAAATTCAAGGACCAAATAAATCGATATCACCTTAGCCGAGCGACGAGGGCGTCGCCAGAACCAGTGGGGGAGAATGTCACGGACCGCACCCTACGACCCGATCTCACCGTACACCAGGGGGCTAGAAGCAGTGCACGCCCAAGAAACGAGCAGACCGAGGGGCCCGACAGCAGCCCACACACAAGCACCGTGCAGGCCGATCACGCTGCACACCACGGGCCCGAGCCAACTGACCACGCCGCACCCTAGGGTGCGACAGCAACGCGCACGGAGGAACCGAACAAGGCCGCCCAGCCGCACCCCACAGGCCCAAGCACGGTCCGCACACGAGCTTGGGCCTGCCTTCCGCGCACACAAGGCCTCCCTTGGGGTTTTAGGGACTTCGAATCCATTTAGGACTAGGATAACTTCTCCTTGAAGGAGAAGTATACTAGCTATCCCAATTCGAGTAGGATTAGGATTAGAGGGGCTATTTAAGGAGGCTTACCCCCACCTCATTATTTGCTTTTGTCTTAGTTTTCAGATTGCTTTAAGCTTTGTTAGGTTTCAGCCTTTATTTCCATTCAATCAATAAAACTTTAGGGCCTTCGCCCAACTATCTCGTGTTCCCCTTTCTTGTCGTCAACATCCCGTTTCCACACCGATCTAAGCATTCTAGCTTAGATCCGTCAGGCTATCCTAGGCACCGCACCATCTCACGAGCACCTAGGGCCGCACGTCTCGGTTAAAAAGTCCAGGGGCGTGACAATATATACATATACATATATATATGGCGTGGCTTAGACCTTGGGTTGAGTAGGACGCGGACAGTTTTGGTTGTTGATCTAAAATTCTCTAGTGGCGTTGAGTAGGGCAGTTTTCTGTATCGATCCGGGAAGATTGGTGGGAGTAGTAATTGACCTCTATGCAAGTCTTTTTGGAGATTACGATGGCTAATTTTTGCAGGGTATGCTGGTAGCATATTTGGTAACAAGAGTTGAATTTTGTCTAGATCTTCGTTGGCAGGCCGCCATCATCAAACTGAGGTTAGAAGAGTGTTTCCTGCCCAAATTACTTTTATTCATGACAAGTTGGGCTATCCTCTGCAAAAATTTATCATCCTCGATGGCTAGTCCATACTTGGATGTTACAGATTTCGGTAGTACTTGGAAAAGTAAGTTCGACCGAAGGTAAAGACCTTTTGTGGAGCTTTAGGCGAAAGGTAACATTATGAGTCTGGTGTGGACTGAATCAAGTGGATTCTTTTTTTTTTTTGTGGACTGGTTCCTTGTGGTCTCTTGTTTTTTTGTCTTGTGAATGGTGAGAAGTTTCGATGAGGCAGTTCCATCAAGCTTAGGGGTTGCGTATATTCTGTTTTGAGGCCTCGATAATGGGCGGACCTAATAGCTTTTGGAGGGCAATGTTTTCAATGTTCAAGACAAGCAGATGCACTTGCATTTTGTCTAGCATAGGAAGTTTTGGCTCGATGATCCATCTTCAAGGCGTGGGAGTAGAAGTGGCCAGTTGTGTTTCTTTTATGGAACCATGATGATATTGGTATAGTGGGGTGAAAGCTTCTTGTCTTTTCTCGATCGTCTCCTGGAAATGGGAAGAGAATGTATGGAGGGTATGTACTGTTTGGGGGTTAGCATGAACCTGGAAGTGTAGTTGGTTTGCATGTTGGGGTGGAAATGATAGATAGATATATCGGTTTAGTATGGGTGTACGCTTTGTGTCTGTGTAGTCTCAATTCTGTTTTAGTTTTTGATCTCTTGTATCCCTGAATGTGTAGTACTCTTTTCCCTCATTTAGGTTTAGGGAGGGTTTTTAACGAGGCTCACATTTCAGGTTTTTAATTCAATAAATTTTATTGTCGAGTAAAAAAAAATTATACATTTTAGGGCAAGGTACCTTCGCTCTCCCTCTCGAGCTTGGACTTGATCACAAGATCTATGTATGATTCGATCTAACACTTTTAAAACTCCTAGATGGTGGCACATATCTTCTAGGATGCATAATGTATCTAATTTCCAATATTGGCTTATACGTGTATAAGCTTGTTATGTATTCAAAGTTCTGTATCAGGTTGTTGCTTGCTTATTATAATTTATTAATTGACGAGTTGGATGGTTGTTTAACAGCGTACTAGAGGCTTAAATTGAAAAGAAATCACTTTGATATCTGACGTAAGTCTCTAAATAAAAGTGGAGAAGTTCAGATAACTATATAAATTGTTATAATACGTTAAAGTTTGAATGTCATGTGTTTGTGTCAGAGTGCTTCAATACTAAAGATATATGTGACTGGTTAGGTTGGCTTAAGTTTCGAAATAATACGTTTTTAGTAATCGGTTATGGCTTTCACCTTATTGTGAACATTCTAAAAATGCTTCTTGATACTATAATGTTAATGTATTGCTTAGTTGGCAATCTTGAATGAAACATTTGGTTATCAAGTAGTAAAACTTGGAAGTAAACATTTTTAAACTATGACTGGTTGTTAACTTGAATATTTTCAATACTAGGTCAACATGCTTTAAAATATTTTGAAGTAGACAAGCCAACAATTGAGTGAAGATTTACTATATGAATGTTTAAAAAGAAATCTCATATGTTAGTAATATGTAGTCATAATTCGGTGAGTTGAAGCTTGGGAGCTAAAGGCAATTGCTAAGAACTAGAGGATTCATGTGCTTTGCTTGTGATATGTCTATACATGTTTGTCCTTGCATGGAATTTAAATTAGATCATTTTTAAAGCATGCAGAAAAGTTTTAATTTCCATTGTCTTTTGAAGGTATGAATAAGTGTCGATTAATAAATTTGTCAAGAATATATGTTTGTAAGTAATAAAATTGTTTGGAAACACGTCCTAAACTGATTTATCTTCTAATTTGGGTAGGGGGTATTACAACTTTGGTTTCCTTTGATTCAACTTGAGAGTCAGTATTGGCAGATTCAACATGAACTGGAGACAACGGAACTATGGCAGCAAATGGGTAACGAACTGATTAGAGACTGGCTAGCATGACATCGTCATTGGCAAAGATCTCTAGAGGGAAAGCTGGGAAAGCTGGCAGGAAATTTGGGGACATCTTCTCAAGGGTCTCCTTAATGGCAATGTCCCTGGCATGACTATAATGCCAAAGCTTAACATTCCGTTCCTCGGCTTTCTCTAATTTAAGGAGAATAATCTCCTGGCGATGGTGGATTTCAAAAAGTAATGCCACTACACTAGCTGAAATGGGAGTGTTAGATTCCGCCTTTGTTACCTTGAGCTTTGGCGTGGTTGGCTTTCTTTTTCCTTTGTCCTTGGTCTCACTGGAAGTGAGGTTTCTCCATATAGCAGGCGAGATTGTGGTTCCCTTGATTTGCAGCTCTATCTACCATCGAAGTCGAGTACATATCCTTAGTGAGTTGTTGTGCTCAAGTCTTTTGGATGAAGAAACAACTCTTAGATTATGGTATTAAAGTTGAAACCATACCCCTTAAATGTGACAACACTAGTGCCATATACTTAACCAAAAATCCCATCCAACACTCTAGAACCAAACATATAGAATTAAGCCATCATTTCATTAGAGATCATGTCCTTAAGAAAGATGTTGCTATAGAGTTCGTTGACACCTTAAACCATCTAGCGGACATTTTTACCAAGCCTTTAGATAAGGAGCGTTTTTGGTCCCTTAGGAGAGATCTAGGTCTAACTAGCCTATCTTGACCTTTTAGGACTTTTTTGAGCTTAAATTTCTTGATTTCTTGCATAATGTCATGCTTATGTGTTTTTAATCCTAATCTCATCAATGCTTACAGTTAGGAGGAGTATGCTTATGTTTATACATGTCTTTCCTGCTCATTCATATCATTTATGCATCTAGGACTTCATGAAATTCATTTTTTCTGCAATATTAGAGCCTCATCTACACCTCCAGGCTTGTGCATATCGAAACGGTCAATCTGTTTCGCTTCGGGTTCCTTAACAGAGTGATCTTTGACTAGGGTGTTTCGAAACGTTTTGCCTTTGCCAAGAAGTGTATCGAAACGAGTTTCAGTATGGGTCAACACGTGGGATTCGATACGGTCAAAGCCGTATCGGAACGGTCAACTAGACTCGAAATGTCAGTCAACGTTTCGGTACCCACGTTTCGGAACGATCGTACCTGTTCCGGAACGGGTATGCGGACAGCTTTTTAAAGAGCTTTCAATGCTAAAGTTCACTTTTAATTAAAACTCTTAAAAACCCTAACCTGATTTTTCCCTATAAAAACCCTCCAAATCTCATTGTTTTTCGTCAAATCTTGAGGGCTTTTACTCACAAACTCAAGTCTAAGCAAGCTTCAATAATTTTGTGCAAGTTCTTCCATTCATTCATCCAAAATCCCTATTTGAGGTATATTTTCATCTTTTTTTTCTTTTTCACTTGATTTTATTCAAATCTTAGGTTAGAAAATATTAATTTTGTATAGATTATATGTTTTGCAACTTGGGTTTTTCAAAATTTGTAAAAAAAATTCAAAATCTCAAAATTTTTGTTTCGAATATATTTGGTTTTACTCGTATTTTTTTTACTGTTTTTCAAATGTATTTTTTGTTTCTTCAAAAAAAATTATATGTACATATGTTTTAAAAAAAATTTAACCTAAATGGGATTTGTCATTGGATTGAATTAAGGATGTTCATGCATACACTTATATTTTTCAAATTGCTTGCTTTATGTTTTTAGGATTTTTCCATGGAAAACGTTAACAAGAAACGCAAGACGGCTCAATCGAGTGAAGCTTTAAGTCAAGCCAATATCCGTCCTAATCTCACCCAACTTTTTCTCAAAAGTCTTCGGACTCAAGAAATGAAGGATCGTTTCACCTACGTCAAGGATATAGACGTTCGTCGAGAGCGTGTTGTTGATATCTCATTCCTTGATTTCGAGCGTTTCGCTTTCCGCTATCTAGAGCGTTTGCAAGAATGGAACTTCATGGCTTTCTTGAACATACCGGATATTACCTACAAGCACATGGTTCTCCTTTTCTACTCAATTGTCGTGCTCATTGATAATGAAGATCACATCGAGGTGATTGGCATTGAGTCGTATCTCTTGGGGAAGAAGTTCATTATCAACATATCCTTTTTAAAGAATGCTCTTGGGCTCAAGAACGAAGGCATTGAGGATGAGAACCACTTTGGTGCTCACACCGAATCTGTTCTTTCTTTGGATGCCCATGACCGGTTCCTACACTTGATGATTTCATGGTTCATTCGCCCCTCCGGAGGTAAATTCTCCCATGTTCGTCAAGTTGATTATTTTTTGTTAGAGTGCTTTCGCCGAGGAGAACGGCCAAATCTTGTCAAAATTATGTTCGCCGAGATGGTCAATAATGTGAAGCTTCGTGAAATTGATGCTCTTAAATCTTTCACTTATGAGACTGTTTTGAGTTATATCTTTGGCATCCTCAACTTTGATTGTTCCTATGATTCTTCGGAACCCCGTAAGAACAAGATTGGTGAATCTTCACTCCATAAGTCCGGGTTCCACTACACTCTTGGCCAATGGGAACGTGTTGATAGGCATTCCCCTCCTCCTCAAGTTGATCCCCCACCTCAAGCTCAGGGTCCTAACAATGAAGCTCTTATGGCTTTCCTCACCGAGCGGCTCAACACGATGGATACAAACATAGCTTCGGGTTTTGGTACTCTCAATACCCGTTTCAATTTGTGGAGGATCGTCTCACCGCTCTTGAGAATCAACATCAATCGATGGACTTGTCATTCTCTACCTTATATGGTCAATGGATGACCTTTCGTCGTGCTCAAGCTAAAAGCGATGATGATTCTTCGGATGTTGATGGTGACGATGATGACGAGGCTTAGGGTCTTCATTACATACCATATTAGTTTATCATCTTAGGACTAAGTTTGCACCTTTTTCTATTTTATTTATGCTTTATGAACCTATGCTTTGATTGCTTTGTTTGGGATTGAGCTTTAAACTTTATTGCTTTAAGTTTTATGTTTTGGTTATTTGAACTTCATGAATCTATATTATGTTGTTTGGTTTATTGCTTTTAACCTTGTTTCTTCTCTTGATGAGCCTTGTTTTCTATTCTTTTTGATCTAACAAAATGGGGGGAGAAGTAATATAAGAGCCAAAAAAAATTCTTAAGTTGGTTTTGAGTTTTAAAATTTGAATTTTAAATCTTTTCAAAACTTTTAAAACCCATCTTAAATTGAGGGGGGGTTAGAACGTATTCAAAATTTCAAAACTCTTAAAAATTCTAACTTGGTTTTGTTATATCAAAAAGGGGGAGATTGTGAAACCAATAAATTGATTTTGATATAACAAAAGATTTAAGGACTAAATTGAAAAATGGAAAAATGAATTTTTAAGTCCTCAAAACCTCTCTACGTATTTAAAGAAAAATGGTTAAGTCAAAACCTCAACTTGTCAAATATTTTCTAAGTGTTTATCAAGCTAAAATAGTGATTTTCGAGTCACCATTTCGGAACGGCCTTTGGGCGTTTCGGAATAGTTTGAAATTGTTAACCTCTGTTTCGGAACGTGTTTCGAAACGGATGAAGAACATCGGAACGGTTTAAACCATTTCAATACGGCAGTATCGAAATGACCTCAAATGTTTCGATACGGGATTCAAACTTGGTTTTAAAATATGATCGTTGAAGTTTTATAACTGATTTTAAAATATCGTTAAGGCGTATCGAAACGCTCCTAAGTCGTTTCGATACAGGCTTTGACAAGAGTAAAATGTTTCGAAACGAGTTTCGAAACGGGCTCTTAGCGTATCGAAACGGTCGTGCCCGTTTCGGTACGGTCTATTTATTACACCCCAACGACTCTTTCTATTTTGGTCTGTTTCGAAATAGGGTCGGGCGTTTCAGAACGGGTAGTTGCAGACTGCATTTATGGAGGGAAGATAACATCCCAACGGTTATATTGATGAATGCAACAACCCCAACGGCTAGAATTCAATGAGAAGGTATAAAAGGGACCTCTAAAAGCTCCAGAAACAACTATTGATCTCCAAAGAATTATCCAAACATCAAATCCAAGCAATTGTGCAAAAATCCCATTATTTCTTGTAAACCCCAATTGTGAAATTTGTAATTTCCATTCTTATCTGTTCAATTGGGTTGAGTGCTTGTAAAATGGCTATATTTTGTATTGAGAGATACTAGTTTTAGCCTTTATCTTCTTTGTATCACTTGAGTGAGGATTGGGTCAAATTTTGGGTAGAAAATTTGACCGATATTGTAAAGGTTACCTCCTTAGCCTAGAAAAGGGGAAGAACAATTCGTGGATTGTTGGAAAATCCTTAGTGAAGCTAAGGTAGTGGATATAGAGTTCGATTGGAAATTGAACCACTCTAAATCCTCTTGTCTAGCATTTTTAATTTTCCACTCCAACACCAAAAGTTCTAAATATCCAATTCACCCCCCTCTTGGCTTATATCGTTTCATTGATCCACTCAACAATTATGCTTACCTGTATCGGAACGCCATCACCCATTTCGATACGGCATGACCTGTAATGACAGATTTTTGCTGGTATTTATTCAATTTGACCTACTGAACGATGTCCAAATGCAACGTAATTTCACACAGAACATTTCAATGATATAAACTACTAGCATGCCAAGTTTCATGATCATACGAATACATTTACTATGTTTTGACCTTTATGAGCCAAGTATGCACTTTTAAGCAATTTTAAGCCAACCAAAAAGGCCATTTAAGGCCATCAACCATATAACAACATATGCATATCACCAATGTAACCCCCTTAGCCCGGCCTAGACGGTTGACCCGAACTACAAAGATTACACGGGGAAAACCAAAGTCAACCCGAAAGTCAACCTTGATTAACGACCTTTTTTCATTTTAAACTTGTCTTGATGCATATTAACCCTAAGCGTAGCCTCGAGGAAAACATACATGAAAAGCACAGCGATCGGAAGGCAATAAGGGACTCAATTGCACAACTTACAATATTTAGGGACCAAAATGTAAATTCCGGAAAATAAGAGGACTTAACCGATTTTTATGTTACCATTATGAAATTAGTCACATTACATGCTTCTCTGTTAAATTTCACCTCAAACGGACATCTCAAACTCAAGCAATTGCATATACAAAATTCAGGACTAAAACGTAAAGCTTGCAAACCTTAAACCATTCAAATCAGTGCCCAACGGTCAAGTGTTTCGGAACAGGGGTTGACCGTTCCGAAACACGGATTCGTTTCGAGACCTGTTTCGAAATAGGGCTTGACAGTGGCAAATCCGTTTCGGAATGCCCTCTACCCGTTTCGATACACGAAGGCCATTACAGGCCCCCGTTTCGATACGGACTACCCAGAAAGTGCAGGTTTTGCTGGTTTATCATACAATTAACCACTCAAACATATCCCTATGACCCCCTAATCATGCCAACAAATCATCATGCATACAAGGAACATATATGCATCAACAAAACACATTCATGGCATCAATTAGGAAAAACCACAATCTATAGGCATGCATCCTACTATTGAAAACCATCCAAGTATCAAATAACCAAAGCAAACACCAAATGGCCAATTACAAGTTCAAAACATCATAGGCATCATGCCAAAATTAGGGAGTCCAAAACATCTCCCAAAAATGCAACCTAGGTCCCCATTGCCAAATACCAAAAGTTAATAGTGTTGTAAAAAATAGTCACCATACATGAGCTTAGCCCTCCCTTGGATTCTTAGCCTCCTTGCTGCCCTTAAAGCACTTCAATTCCCTACATTATTGGTTCAAGAAAGAGAGCGTAAGCACAAATGCTTAGTGAGGCATGCTCTAAAGAACAACACAATAATGCACTTTATAAAACACCTTTCAAAAGGCCTTTTCATTCACAAATATCATTTCTCATGCAACAATGCATACACAACAAGCATCTCATGCTTCATTAACATCAACATGTCATATTGGCTTCCAAGTGATAATCCATAACCATTTTCAACATAAAACACAATCGGATACGCGGATTACAAGCGTTGTCCCATACGCTTCATACACACTACCAAACACACAAGGTGGAGTTTACCGGTATAATCACAACCCCTCAACACCCGTGATGGAGTTTAACGGTACAATCACAACCCCTCCACATTGGTAGTGGTATAACATCACTAACGAGAACACGAGACACACAACACAAGATCCACACATGGACTTTTAACCACCATTGTGATCTTAAACATCACGTTAGTGTACTTGGATGGAGTTTACGGTACAATTACAACCCCTCAACATCCAAGGCGACTTAATTCACGGTGCACCCAATCCTATAGTCGGCTAACTATATCCGATTCAAGTACTTTTTAAACCAATACATCACTTGCCAATATACATCAATTATCATCAACAATCCACTGTTTTAAAGCATTAATCAAAGTCATTAACAATCATGCATCACTATGCATCAAAACCACATTTATCAATGTCAAACCAAGGATCTCTTACCTTGAGCATCCTTCAACACATGGCTTTCAAAACCAGCATTAATCATGCTAAAACATGCTTTCAAAACAGAATTTAAACATGCAAATTAAACACATTGCATCCAACCATCTCATGGTTCATCAAAGAGAGAGTTTCTCCGAAAACTTACTCTTGAGCTTAGTTAAGTTGCTTAGACTTAAACTAAGCTCCCAAAACCTTTAAACATTGGTTTCAAAGCTGAAAACCAAACTTCACTCACCGATTCCGTTTCGCAAGCTTGCCGAAACGTCGATCAAGCCTCCGGATCAACACCACAAGGATCCGAAGATGTCTCACATGTTTTAAACACATCAAAGTAGAGGATTAATGCATCATCATGCATTAAAATCTTCAGCCACAACACCTAAACTCGATGCTCTCACCAAATCTAACATTTCGGCTACCAAACACAACCGAAATCACATCCAAACTCATCCACAACATAACCCAGCCAAGATCCATCACTTCTAAACATTCGTAAACATCAATTAACATCCAAAAAGGATCTAAACTCGTCCTTATACCTCCAGCAACAACAGAACACCAAGATCACCCCAAAAACCACCATTTTCACAAGTAAAAACTTAGGAAAATCAACCTATTCGGGATTGCATTGATTAGACCTCAATTACACATCATTAAACATCCAAAATACTTTAAAAAGACATCTCAAACCAGAGCCCAAACATTCATTACGAATTTCTTCAAGATTTAATCCAAATCTTGAGTTTTAAGCCAAAATCAAGATCACAACATCAAAACCTTTTATAAAACTTAATTTAAGGATTGCGAACTTGGGAATTTCAATAAAGAACTAAATATTTAGAGGAGAAGAACATCCTTACCTCTAAATGTAGATTTCTCCTTGTTTAGAGCAAAAATCCTTGAAAATTCAATAAGCAAATGAAGATGATTTGATGTAGAAAAGCTTAGGAATCAATTGATGATTGAAACCTCATCATTTAGAGTGAAAATCAAAAGAAAAGCTGTTGTGAAATTGTGTTTGGCAGAGGGAATTTTGAGAGAAAATGAAATGGGAAAATTTTAACAAAAGTTAGTTATGAAAACTAAAATATGGTTTTCCCTCTTTTCTTTTAATTAATTAAACATTAAATGAGTCATTAAAATCTGGAGAAATCCTTCCTTGGGTAAATTAGCTCCTTAAAGATTCAAAGTTTCAATCCTTACAAAACAGTCACCACTGAACTTTTCAAAAATTACATTTTAGTCACTATTTCGAAATGTCACACTTCCAAACCTTATTTTGTAAAATTGATTTCACCACTCTCTTATATATATTAAAAGAGGATTTTTAGACATTTTTCCATATTTTTAATGCATCCCGAACTAGGCTTTCCCTAAAATCACCTTTTATATTTGAACCAAAAATCAGACCGGTCCGGTTCAGACCCTAAACTTCCAAGCCCAAAACTGGGGTGTTACAACCAACACAACAAAATGGGCATAAATGATTAGTTCAACTACTTTTCCACCTTCCTAGGAGTTCTTAAGATCAAAACACATTACTTTAGGGCTTGTAGTGACTTGTCTTGTTTTGCCCATCCGTTCCTCCGACACACAATCCCTTCAACCTGAAATTGCATGAGATGAGACACGTTATGCATATGATGCCTAGTGAGGTAGTCATAAGTAATATGAACAACAATATGCCAAGTATCAATATGTATGATCTCTTGCTTATCAATGTCAATGCTATGCAACAATATACAATGTTTAACATATTCTTTTCATCATTAATCCTTGGATTGAATCCAGATAGTGGATACACGAATTCCTACGCCTTGCCAAATCAATGAATGGTCTAGTCCCTCCGCCTCGCCAATATGACCAATATCAATACACATCCCTCCGCCTCGCCAAATCAATATAGGCCGTAGCCTTAGGACCATAGTCCACCCGTACACTGAGCTCATGAATTCTATGGCATGCCAATTGTATCCAATGTCTATTCAAATCCAAGGTCTCAATGTTCATTTCAGTGTTCAATGTTCAATGAGGATTTCAATGGCCAATGATTCAATATTATCAATGTTTCATGGTTCAATATCAATAACAATAGACGATGATTTCTTTACAATGTTTCGATGACAATAACCATATCAATGACTATGCACAATAACAAAACCAATAACTATGTCCAATATTCAATATCAAACTTTCTGACACTTACCAAGGTGTCCATTTAACCATCCAATGTAATTTCTTCAATGATAATAGTAGTGATATAATCGAAAACATCAAATAAAGATTCGAGAAAGCTTTTTGGCTAATCCCGAGACTCCGACTACACTCACCTCAAAATCCGATGCTCTTACGGCTCTCGGATGACAATACCCTTACTTCTAGCTTTCGACTGAGATGATGAAACCTATCTCTCCACTTCTTAAGCTAGAAAATCAATAGGGAGATGATTATGGTCGATATTTCGATATCAAAATCGATATCTAATTTCAATATAATCAACAACGATAAAATATCCATGGATGGTCAAAACCCTAGCTTGAGATTAAACTTAATTTATCCATGGAATCCAACAATCAATTGAGGAAATTAGCTTACCCGATCGATAGCAATGATTTGATAACAATAAATCGAAGAAAAACAAAGCTTGAAGTTCCTAAAATGGTGGTGTTTGCTTGATGATGGGAGGAAGAAGTTGAAGATAACTAGAGATGCTTATTTTTTTTTTTACAATCGGGTAAGCTTATCCTTTTGCATTTTTATGTCTTTTAATTTAGTATAGGTTTCCTTCCTTTGAAGGAAACTCTCCAGATATTATCACGTATGGGAAATTTTAATGAAAAAGGGGCTAATCGCAAAATTAGTCACTCGTTTCTCGATGCTATAAGGTTTTTGCTCCAATTTCCCAATTTTCACAATATAGCCACTAAAATGTTTTCAATACTATTCAATAGAGTCCAATAATAGTGATTTGACTCAATTAGAGTCCGATATCAATAATTAACTAGCCGATACAATGTTTGGATTTTATCAATATGAGTTTTCCGATTGTCAGAACCTAATTCCAACTAGACCCGATTTTGGGGTGTTACAACTCTTCCCCCCTTAAGAAAAATTTGTCCTCGAATTTTTACCTGAACCGAAGAGATGAGGATATTTTTGTGTCATGGTCTCTTCAGGTTCCTATGTGGCTTTCTCAACGGTGTGGCTCCTCCAAAGTACTTTAACTAATGGTACAGTTTTGTTGCGAAGCCTCTTGACTTCTCTTGCTAGAATTTGAACTGGTTCCTCCTCGTATGATAAATTTGGTCGAAGTTCTATAAACTCAGGTTCCACAATGTGTGAATGATCAGAACAATACTTATGAAGCATCGATACGTGGAAGACATCGTGGATTTTACTCAATTCAGCGGGCAATAATAGTCGATATGCCACAGGGCCAACTCTTTCAATGACTTCAAAGGGTCTAATGAATCGGGGACTCAATTTTCCCTTTTTGCCAAACCTTAAAACCTTATTCCACGGTGATACTTTGAGGAAGGCTTTTTCTCCAACTTCATACTCGGTATCTCTTCTCTTAAGATTAGCATAATCTTTTTGTCGATCAAAGCCAGCCTTTAAATGATCATGGATAATGGTGACCCGCTCTTCAGTCTCTCGAAGCAAGTCAGGGCTTAAAATCTTGCCCTCTCCAAGCTCCGACCTACAAAATGGATTTCTACATCGCCTACCATACAATGCTTCATACGGAGCCATTTGGATTGATGCTTGGTAACTATTATTCTAGGCAAATTCAACAAGGGGTAGAGATTTCTCCCAAGTTCCACCAAATTAATAATGCATGCTCAAAGCATGTCTTCCAAGATCTGTATAGAAAGGTTCAGTAACAATGAAAGTTTCTAAGATTTCAATGGATAGATTTTTCGATGATTTACCTGGATTACCCTTTCTTACTGGTCGTCAGATTGAGGGTGAAAGGTTGTGCTAAGATTAAGTATGGTGCCCAGAGCTCCTTGTAAGGTTCTCCAAAACCGAGATGCAAATCGAGGATCCTGATCGGAGAAAATAGACTTAGGTACTCCGTGGAGTCAGATTACTTCCTTGATATACAAGTCAGCTAGTTTCGGGAGACCGTAGTCCATTCTGACCGGTATGAAATAGGCTGACTTCATGAAACGGTCTACAATGACCCATATAGCATCATGCTTCGCGGGAGTTAACAGTAGACCACTAACAAAATCCATAGTGATCTTTTACCACTTCCATTTCGGTGGATCAATAGGTTGTAATAATCCAGTAGGAGCACAATGTTCTACCTTAACACGTTGGCACGTAAGACATTTGGAAACTAAATCAACTATGGCCTGCTTCATGCCCGACCACCAATAAAGTTCACGTAGGTCCTTATACATCTTCACATACCCGGGGTGAACAGAAAAAGAACTCGATTGAGCTTCGGAAAGATTATCAGCGCGAAGAGATTCATCATTAGGCACACAGACTCGGTCATGGAAACACAAGAGTCCTTCAGAGTTGATTCTGAAGTCAGGGTTGTCTGATAGCTTAGAGATAATGGATTGAAGCTCAGGATCTTTCTCTTGCAAATCCTTGATTCGTGAAACGATGGTAGACTAAACTTGAAGTTCAGCTACAAGGCAATGGTGCTTCTGAAGTCGGAAGTGACCGTTAATTGCTCGAGGGGCTACAATATAGCAATGTTACAATAATTTAACATACTATACAATACGTATGACTCCAAATTTATTGTCAATGCTTACCATGCAGAGGTTTGCGTCTGAGTGCATCAGCTACAATGTTGGCCTTGCCCGTGCAGTAATCAATAACAAGGTTGTAATCTTTAAAGAGTTTCATCCACCTCCGTTGCTGAAGGTTCAACTCCTTTTGAGTCAATAGATACTTAAGGCTTTTATGGTCATTGAAAAGATAGCATTTTTCTCCGTAAAGGTAATGTCTCCAGATTTTCAATGCAAAGACAACAACAACCAATTCAAGGTCGTGCGTGGGGTAATTCATTTCGTGTGGCTTAAGTTGTCTCAAAGCATAAGCGATAACTTTACCCTCTTGCATCAATACACATCCTAACCCAAGATGTGATGCATCACTATAAACTGTGTAGTCCTTTCGAGACTCAGGTTGGGTTAGGATAGGTGTTGCGCAATCTTGCAATACTATAAATGATACGCAAATGGTGCAAGTATACACGTCGAACGAGTAATAAAGTGATGAGTGAGTATCGTCTCCACAGGGATTGGAGGTATTCACAGTTGCTGTAACAATAAAGATTGAACTTTTTGCAGATGACAATGCTAAAGTAAAAGAGATGGTGTAAAATAATGCTGAAGCAAAACAGTGCAGAGAAAGATGAGATAACAATATGATAGACAGGTCCCCTTTCGTATGCGAAACTCACTACGGAATGATTGGCTGGGAATGATGGACAACCTAACTCAAGCTTCTTAACAACAGTAAGGCTCTTCAGCTATCTTCTATGCTAGGCGGGATTTGCTAAGAATGCTCCTAAACTATCTCTAGCCAGGAAACTAGGATTCGGAAATGCTACAGTCATACTTCTAGGTGTAAACTCTTAACACTCCCCTACCCTTCACGAACTATCCTTTTTAGCCCTTGAAACATATCACTTATCTCTAAGGTAGGCTAGAGTCTGCCTCTCAACAGTCACTCCATTGCTTATGAGGGTTCTAAGGCTATCTCTCTTGATTACTAACCCCAACATACACTTAAAGAACGGCCAACTCTCGAAGGCGCTTAAGGTAGGGCCTATCTCTCAAAGCACTTACAACCCTAAGCTCTTACAACTTTAAGGAAATGAGAAATGCATAAGCAAAGCATAGAATCATGATAAACACTGAAAAAGTCATAGCATGCATTAAAAAGTACTCAAAATAAAATCATCCATCAAACCCAAGCCACCTAAAACAGTTCGTGGCTGGGCAATATCATCCAACGTATCATTGCGATAACATCACCAAATATAAAGATATGACAAGAAATTGCTATAGCGACAGAAAGAAAGGTGAACTCCCTCTCCTCCATAGACTGCCCGACTGTCTTAGGCCCACCGCCTCTCTCGGGGCCGGTGAGGCCACTCCTTGGAGCTTCAACGATGGAGGACACCAAGCTGGAGAAGATGAAGGTGGAAACTTCCCACTCCTTTTCTCT
Source organism: Hibiscus trionum (assembly GCA_030270665.1). Classification (NCBI taxonomy): domain Eukaryota; kingdom Viridiplantae; phylum Streptophyta; class Magnoliopsida; order Malvales; family Malvaceae; genus Hibiscus; species Hibiscus trionum. The sequence continues at coordinate 9,893,710 of BSYR01000053.1, forward strand.
CTCTTCCGCCTCTATTTTTGCAACACAGAAAATACCACACTTTGCTCCAAGCTTCTCTCCCCTTTATATAGTGGAGGCTTCTAGGGTTTGGTGCCCTAAAGATGCCTTGATAATCCCAAGGAATATCCACCGACAAGGTCTGCCACGAGGAGACAAGGAGGACAGTCTGCAGGTGGGCACTGGCTACTGCACATGTCAGATCGTCCTTTTCTACATGTTCACATGTTTCTGCAGCTCACGTGTATTTCACATGCTGGCCAATATCCACTTCCATCATGCTATAGCAATTCCCGGCACCGGTTCTCTCTCTCTTGACTCCTTTCCTACGCACCAACAAAACCAAAACCAACCTTCCGAGCAGTACCCCTCGATATGGACCAATAACCAGCAAAGATAAAGGTCCACCCAGAAGAAGAAAATACAACCTAAATGCAGTCTAAATGCTATGATATGAACGCAAGAACAGGCAAATGCTATAGCAAAAAGGTATGAAAACAAGAATATTAATGCAGTTATCACACCCCCAAACTTAAGCTATTGCTTGTCCTCAAGCAATGAATAGAACAGAACAAAAGACCTACTATGGCAAAGATTTAACCTAGAGGGTTGCTATGGCAATATTTCAGTCCTCAGAAATAACTTAGGCAAATAAGTATATACAACCATACATGAGATCCTTAAGAACATTCCTTAGGACTAAGCTGTGTGCGTGTGTGCGTGGCTGCCTTCCTCCTATACTTAAGCTAGTGAGACAAATTTTCAAAGAAGCTCTCTAGTTATACCCTAACTATGTTCTCTAGTTCTTTTTCCAATTTTTAGACTCCCAGAGATATAGGTTTTCTGCTACGAAGGGTGTCAGCTCATCACACCTGTCGTCCTTAACTATAGATGAGCAGGGAGCAAACCTCTCACCCCCAGCTAGTAGGCAGAGTCATCATGTGACAACTTTCATTCACTCATATGCTATAGCAAAGCTTTATTTTTCTCCTTGTTTTGTTTTCTTTTTGGTTCAACACTGAAAAAGCTATAGCAAAGCGGAGTGTCCTTCTACAGATATGCCATAGCATTTATTCGTTTGTTTTAGCACAGGGTCGTCTAGTTTTTCTTTTAAGCTCTCTAGAGTTTACATATCAGAGTTTACTAGGGTTCTTCCTGAAAAAATTCTTCTAACAAACTTACTTATAGAAAGAGAGCAGATGTGTAACAATTTTTTTAACAACTAGATCCTAAAGTCAGTTCTATAGATCTCAACTAGTTGTGTTTTTCTAACTTAATTTAGGCCTTAGAGATTTCATTTTCAGACATCATAAATACATTCATAAGCTGTCTCTAGACTAAACAGAATGCCATAGTAAAAAAATTGTTCTATCCTATAATGCAAATGCTAAAGCAAAATATTGACTATGAACATTAACACCGCCAAACTTGAGAAATGCAGTGTCCGCAATGCATAAACTAATCTACACTATATGTCATGAAAAATGAAAAATTGAAAAGAAAAAGGTTAGTTACCTCCTGGGTGCAGAGGCTAGGTGGTGCTGCTGGTGTTGTCCATCGACGTCTCAGAGGAGTAGTGGTGTGGGTTTGCCACATCATCCACACTTTCTGATGAGACTGATTGAGCACTCGATGAGGTCCTGACACGTCCAACAATATGTTTGATGCGAGTTTTTGGTCTGGATTCTTTAGCATCCTCAGATTGTGCTGGTGTCGGCTCAGTTGTTGGTGCTGTAGCAGTTTCCTTCTGAGGGGTTTCCTCATGATCATTTGGTATGTGCTTTGGCTTTGGAAGTGGGTTTTCTGGTCTTGAAGGTTTAGGATTGATTGCCTTTCTGGCACATTTCTTTTTCTTGGCTGGAGAGGCTGTTGGGTCGGTTTCTTCGATAGTAGGCTGAACAGAGGGAGTTTCTTGTTCTGACTGGGCAGCTGGAGTTGCTGGTGCTTTCTTTCTTGGAGTCTTTCTCTTGGCAGTAGGTGGGACGGAGCTAGTTCACTGGGAGACATTGTGCTTGCTGTAGCAGTGGTGGGGGGTTGCAGTAACTCCATAGGAAATAATGGAAAAGAGGCGTTCTGGTCTAGTAGGAGTTTGCTTAAGCAGGATTCTATGGCACTGTCGCGGTGTTGGGCGTATTTGAAGTACGCCCGCTGGTGTGCCTTCATCATGCTAAGCTCAGAGCTCAGTTCTTTTGTTGTTGCCACCAATGCTGCCACTCTTGCTGCGGCAAAACTTTTAGCTCCTCCCTCCACTACTTGTTGAGGCAAGTCTTCGTTAAATCCCCGGAGTTCCGTAACAAGGGCTGGAGTTAAACATGTCTTTCCTGAAAGAGATGTATCTACAAGATCGTCTATGAAGACATCTTTCCTTTTGCACAAGGCATTGATTAGGTTAGGAGAAACAAGGAGACTACGGGGCCGTTTCAAACAAGCATATACCTCATCCACTATTATCTTTCCTATGTCAATTTGTCTACCATGTATTATTGAGTGAATGAGAAAAAGTCGAGAGATGTGGACGGTGCAGTGTGTAGTGTGGGCACAAGCTTATGTCTCACAAAGTGATTCCATAGCTTTTCCTTAGGTTTGAGGCGTCCTCTCTCAACTGACTTGTTATTGTCCAGCACCGTTCCTTGAAAACAGATGTCCTCTAGCACCTCGTGTTGCGTCTACGCGTCCATTGTCATCACAAAAGAAGTGTGACGCTCCACAGTATGTTTTAGCATGTAGAACTTGTTGATTGCTGCAGCAGTAAACTTTATCTGCTCTCCTCGCACATGAACTGTGGACTAGGTTGGACTTGTGAGGTGAGCATAGAACTCCTTTACAAGTTATGTGCAAATCTCCTCATGGTGAGCAGCGAAGTTTTTCCACCCATGTGTGCCAATGACGTCCATTACAGACTGGTCGAACTTATCTTCTTCCTCTTGTGGGTATTTGAACTCTAGTTCTGGAAGAACATTTCTGTCCTTGAGCTTTGCCCATCTCTCCTTTGCTGCCTCGTCAAGAAATTTTGGAATTTCTAGGACTAGTTGTTGTCTGGGACGGTCAGAAGTCTCAGGGGCATTTTTGCAACGAGCCATGGAGTTTTTGCTGAAAAATGGGGAGGAGTAAATATGTGAAGAAAAGAAAATTGGTGAAGGGTGTTCTGTGTGTTTGGGAGAAAATCGAAAAAATGGGGGGGAAGTCTTTGAGTGTTTGAAGAAGATGAAGAAGGTGAGGGGACGGATAATAAAGAAAATATTGGAAGTTGAAAAAGGTGGGGAAAACTGATGAATTAATGAGAGAGGGGAGGTGATGGGGACGTGTGTCAGCTTTAAGGGAGAGAGAAATTTTTTTGGAGTTAATGTGATGGCGAACGGCTGGAGAGAGAATATGGGTTTATGTGGCTAGGGTTTCTCCTCATTAAATAGTTGAATATTATCTCTCTTGCTTTTTGTTTTTTTCTCTCTTTTTTAATTCAACTCCCCCACTATTCGGATAAAACCTCCTTATCTTTTTCTTTCCCCTTTTCTTTCGTCCCTCTAAAAATGAAAAAAAAAAACTCCTTGTCATTATGCCTTTTGCTACCAACCCTGTAGACGGCACGCTCTCCTGCCTTTGTACCTGACATTGTACTAGGAAAGAGAAAGCCTTGTACGAGGGTCACGTGAAAAGATATGAAAATTAAAGGCAAAGATAACATACAACTAGACTAAAAAGAAAAGCATTATTTATGGACATGCTATAGCATAAAAGATAGGGTTGGGGATGCAAACTTTCAAGGATCGTGAAGATCCAGGTATGACTTGTCTCTGAGGATAGGGGCTCCACTGTACACCTTCAGGCGTTGGCCATTGACTTTGAAGACTTCATCGCCGTACAACTTCTTGATATCCATTGCGCCATGAGGGTACACCTTGTGTATGATGAATGGCCTTGACCACCTCAATTTCAGCTTTCCAGGAAAAAGCTTTAGGTTGGAGTTGTATAGAAGCACTTGTTGACCTTCTGAGAAATGCCTTGGCAAAATGTGTTTGTCATGCCACTTCTTGGTTTTCTCCTTGTAGATGCGAGCATTCTCATATGCTTGGGCTCTGAATTCCTCCAGCTCATTAAGCTCTAGCAACCTCCTTTCACCAGCAAGTTGGGCATCCATGTTGAGTTTCTTGATTGCCCAATAAGCTTTGTGTTCAAGCTCCACGGGTAAATGGCACTCCTTGCCAAATACAAGCTTGAAGGGTGACATGCCTAAATGTGATTTGAAGGCTGTTCTACATGCCCAAAGTGCTTCATCCAACTTGGGGGACCAGTCTTTTCTCTTAGGATTAACCACCTTCTCCAAGATTTTCTTGATTTCTCGGTTGAAAACTTCAACTTGTCCGTTTGTCTGCGGATGATATGCTATAGCAATCTTGTGCCTGACTCCATAGCGATGTAATGCTTTAGCGATAAGCTTGTTGTCAAAGTGAGTTCCTTCATCATTGATGATGGCTCGGGGTGCTCCGAACCTAGTGAAGATGTTCTTGTGAAGAAATTTCATGATTGTCTTGGAGTCGTTCCTTGGGGTGGCAACAACCTCTACCCATTTTGACATGTAGTCGACTGCTAGCAAAATATATCGATCTCCATATGATGCAGGAAACGGACCCATGAAGTCAATTCCCCATACGTCGAAAATTTCAAGCTCCAGAATATTTTGCAATGGCATTTCATTCCGCCTGGAGATGTTCCCCGTTCTTTGGCATCTATCACAAGTTTTGTAGAACTCGTGTGCGTCCTTAAAAAGTGTAGGCCAATAGAATCTTGCTTGAAGAACTTTTGCAGCAGTTCTAGCACCACCAAAATGCCCTCCACATTGTGAGGAATGACAATGGTACAGAATGCTACGGTATTCTTCCTCTGGAATACATCTCCTTATAATCTGATCAGGACATTGCTTGAACAAGTAGGATTCATCCCAATAGTAGAATCTTGCATCATGTGTGAATTTCTTGAGTCCCTACCTAGGTAAATCTGGAGGCAAAATATCACTAACAAGATAATTAACAGTATCAGCATACCACGGAATTGCTGTAGCAACTAACAGTTTCTCATCACGGAATTCCTCCTTAATTTTAGTTTCACTACCTTGTGTGATAGCATTTTTTAGCCTAGATAAATGGTCAGCTACCTGGTTGTCACATCCTTTCCTATCTCTAACCTCTAAGTAAAATTACTGAAGCAAGAGTATCCACCTAATAAGTCTAGGTTTAGCATCCTTTTTAGTCACCAAGTACTTAATGGCTGAATGATCGGTATGAACTATGACCTTAGTGCCTATCAAGTATGACCTAAACTTATCAAAGGCAAATACTACAGCAAGCAATTCTTTCTCAGTAGTGGTGTAATTTATTTGTGCATCATTCAAAGTGCGACTAGCATAATAAATAACATGAAAGAGTTTACATCGGCATTGTCCAAGTGCTGCATCGACGGCGTAGTCACTTGCATCACACATCAACTCAAATGGCTCGTTCCAATCAGGTGGGATGACAACTGGTGCTGAGATAAGGTTCTCCTTCGGTTCTTGAAATGCGTTATGGCAATCCTTGTCAAACACAAATGGTTGATTTTGTTGTAGCAAACTGCATAGCGGCTTTGAGATCTTCGAAAAATCCTTGATCAATCTCCGATAGAAGCCAGCATGTCCTAAGAAGCTTCTTACTCCCTTGACAGTAGTGGGGGAGGTAGTTTTTCAATGACCTTGACCTTTGCTTTGTCAACTTCTATCCCTTGCTTCGAAATCTTGTGGCCTAAGATCGTTCCTTCTGTTACCATGAAATGAGATTTTCCCCAATTGAGCACCAAGTCAGCTTCCTCACACCTCTTTAGGACCTTGGCGAGATTGCCCAAATATGTGTCGAAGTTATCTCTGGAGACCGAGAAGTCATCCATGAAAATTTCAAAAAAATCCTCGACCATGTCTAAAAAGATAGCCATCATACATCTTTGAAAAGTTGCTAGAGCATTGCAGAGACCAAAGGGTATTCTTCAAAAAGCATAAGTTCCATAAGAGCATGTGAAAGTCATCTTCTCTTGGTCTTTGGGTGCTATAGCAATCTGATTGTACCCAAAATACCCATCGAGGAAGTAGTAGAATGCCTTGCCCGCTAGTCAATCCAACATCTAATCAATGAATGGGAGGGGAAATGGTCCTTCTTTGTCGCCTTGTTGAGCTTCCTATAGTCCATGCAAATCCTCCACCCCGTGACGGTTCTAGTGGGTAATAGCTTATTCTCTTTGTTGCTTACCTCGGTCACACCTCCCTTCTTCGATACACATTGCACCGGGCTGACCCATGAGCTATCGGATATCAGGTAGATTACTCCAGCATCCAGCAACTTGATTATCTCTTTCATCACTACTTTCTTCATAATTGGGTTTAGTCTCCTTTGGGGCTCAACTGAAGTGTTGTGACAATCATCAAGCAAGGCTTATACCCTTCAAATCAGCCATAGTCCACCCTATTGCTTTTTTATGTTGTAACAACATATTTACTAAACTAGTTTCCTGCTTAGGTGTGAGACTAGATGCAATTATCACATACAAAGTTTCATTGCTCCCTAGGTAAACATATTTAAGATGTGATGGCAAAGGTTTCTGTTCTAAAGAAGATGCATGCTCAAGGGAAGGTTTAGGGGGTACAAATTCTGAAAAATTAAGAGGTTCAAAGTGCGTACCTGGTCTAGTCTCGAGTCGACTAGATTGCTCCAGTTCCTTTGATAGCTCTTCCTGGTCTGAATCATCATCTTTGCAGAGTGCTTCAAACTCTTCCATTTGCTTCTCATTACTATAGCAAAACTCATCAATCATATTTTGTGATGTAGCATCTACATATTGGCATACTCTTGGGTTGTCTGCATACTTGAGGGTGTCATGAATATTGATTGTGACCGTCTGATTAGCCACTCGTATCGCGAATTCACCCTTCTCACAATCAATCAAAGCTCGCCCGGTGGCTAAAATGGCCTTCCCAAGATAATGGGTGTGTTGCTATCAGCTTCACAGTCGAGAATTAAGAAGTCGACTGGAAAGATAAATATGTTCACTTTTACCACAACATCTTCAACTCTCCCTTCTGGGCGAACATGAGAATGATCTGCTAGCTGTAGCACAACTTTGGTGGGATGTGCCTCTCGAATTCCTAGTTTCAGAAAAATCGACTTAGGCATCAAGTTAACACTTGATCCCAAATCACAAAGTGCTCTTCCAACAAACTTGTCGCCAATAGAACATGGGATAGAAAAACTACCTGGGTCCTTCCTCTTAGGTGGCAGCTTGCTCCACATAGAATAACATTCTTCTGCTATAGCAACAGTCTCTTGCATCTCGACCTTCCTTTTTTTCGTGACTATAACCTTGAGGAACTTGGCATATGTTGGCATCTGATCAATGGCCTCCAGAAATGGGACATTGATATGTAGTTTGTCTGGGATATCCACAAATTTCTAGAACTGAAGGTCTTCTTTCTGCTTCTTGAATCATTGAGGAAAAGGAGGTGGGGGTCTAACTTCATTTGTCTGAACTGGTGGGGTTACATCTTTTGTTGTAGCAAAAGTAGGCTCCTCTTCTGGCTTTTCTTTTGCTACGACATCCTCACCCTTCTCTTCAACTGGAGGATCTTGTAAGTTATCTTCTTCCTGAGGCAAGTTGGGCTGAGAGTCCTCCTTCTATGTTCCCCCAAACTTGTCTTCTTTGCTAATTTCCTTGCCACTCCTTAATGTAAGTGCACTGCATTGTTCCTTGCTATGGTGCTTAGTGGCTTCAATGTCAATAGGCAGACTTCCTTGTGATCGCACATGCAAGGTTTGAGCTATCTGACCAACTTGTGTTTCTAAGGCTCAGAGAGAGGAACTATGGCTTTGCAATAAGGCTCCTTGATTTTTTATGATTGTTGCATAATCCTGTAGCAAAACTTTTGTGGTTCCCATGAAATATTTTGTCATAGCCATAAATTCTTTGAATGTAGTCTCCAGCGAACTGTTCGATGAAGATGCTACTCCTTTGTGACCTTGCCATGACATCATCTGGTTAGAAGATGGTGCTTCGATCAGATTTTGTTGTGGCGCTGGCTGAGCAGAATTATTGTGCCCGTGATTACCCCAACTGAAATTTGGATGCTGACGCCATCCTGGGTTGTAGGTATTGGAGTATGGATTGTTGTTGCGGTTATAATTCCCCACATAGTTGGCTGACTCTTGATTGTCATGGCATTCACTTAAATGGTGATTGCCATCGCATCTGAGACATGAGGTTGTGGACTTCACTTCCTTGACTTCGTTGGGACGTTGGAGGTTCTTTAGCATATTTTTGATAGTAGCTAACTGGGTGGCTACCAACTCGTCAGCTTCACTGTCTCGAGTTACTTGGGTTCTCCTCCCCGTTCCAAGCCTTGTGGTCGGAAACTGGTAATCATCGTTGGCTACCCTATCCATAATGTCAAATGCTTCCTCCGGTGATTTGTCTAACAAGGTCCCATTTGCTGAAGCATCTAGCATCATCCTTGTGGGAGAATTTACCCCATTATAGAACATAATCACTTGGGTCCAATCATGAAAACCATGATTTGTGCACTTCCTCAATAATCCCTTGAATGGATCCCAACACTCATACATGGATTCGTCATTAGCTTGACAAAAAGAAGTTATATCATTTCTCAACTGAGTGTTTCTATTTGGTGGATTATACCATAGCAGAAAACTTTTGCATAGATCTGTCCAAGTCTCCATTGATCTAGCTGGCACTCCGCTTAGCCATGCTCTAGCACGATCACGTAAAGAATATGGAAACAGTTTAAGCTTTAGCACATCCTCGTGCACTCCTTGTTGTTTGAATGAGTCACAAACTTCCAAGAAAGCATGGATATGTTGTCTTGCATCTTCGTGAGGCATACCTCCAAACGGGCCAATAATGTTCGACATGTTTAACATAACAGGTTTAAGCTCGAACTGGGCTGCTTGAATTTCTAGAGCTACTATTCCGGGATAGAGATCATCCAAGATAGGTGTCAAATGATCCCTAATAGCTCGTGGTCGAGCTGCTTCTCCCTGGCCATTTGCCATAGCATCTCCGTTACCTTGAGGTGGTGGTATTTTTCGTTCATGTTTCTAGTCTCTTCTCGTCGAACACGTCTCATATGTCTCAAGAAATGCTCGATCTCAGAAATAGGTGATTGCAAGGGTCCTCTAGGTCACCTTCTGGTCATACACTAGCAAGACACCTGAAAAGAAAAATAAAAACCTAAAATAAATTTGTACAAAAACAAAAAGAACAAACAATAAAAACAAAAACCGTAAACAACCAATTCCCAATCCCCAGCAACGGCGCCAAAAACTTGTTGCGCTTGCAATACTATAAATGATACGCAAATGGTGCAAGTATACACGTCGAATGAGTAATAAAGTGATGAGTGAGTATCGTCTCCACAGGGATTGGAGGTATTCACGGTTGCTGTAACAATAAAGATTGAACTTTTTGCAGATGACAATGCTAAAGTAAAAGAGATGGTGTAAAATAATGCTGAAGCAAAATAGTGCAGAGAAAGATGAGATAACAATATGATAGACATGTCCCCTTTCGTATGCAAAACTCACTACGGAATGACTGGCTGGGAATGATGGACAACCTAACTTAAGCTTCTTAACGACACTAAGGATATTCAGCTATCTTCTATGCTAGGCGGGATTTGCTAAGAATGCTCCTAAACTATCTCTAGCCAGGAAACTAGGAGTCAGAAATGCTATAGCCATACCTCTCGGCGTAAACTCTTAACACTCCCCTACCCTTCATGAACTATCCTTTTTAGCCCTTGAAACCTATCACTTATCTCTAAGGTAGGTTAGAGTCTGCCTCTCAACAGTCACTCCATTGCTTATGCGGGTTCTAAGGCTAGCTCTCTCGATTACTAACCCCAACAAACACTTAAAGAACGACCAACTCTCGAAGGCGCTTAAGGTAGGGCCTATCTCTCAAAGCACTTACAACCCTAAGCTCTTACAACTTTAAGGAAATGAGAAATGCATAAGCAAAGCATAGAATCATGATAAACACTGAAAAAGTCATAGCATGCATTAAAAAGTACTCAAAATAAAATCATCCATCAAACCCAAGCCACCTAAAACAGTTCGTGGCTGGGCAATATCATCCAACGTATCATTGCGATAACATCACCAAATATAAAGATATGACAAGAAATTGCTATAGCGATAGAAAGAAAGGTGAACTCCCTCTCCGCCATGGACTGCCCGACTGTCTTAGGCCCACCGCCTCTCTCGAGGCCAGTGAGGCCACTCCTTGGAGCTTCAACGATGGAGGATACGAAGCTGGAGAATATGAAGGTGGAAACTTCCCACTCCTTTTCTCTCTCTTCCGCCTCTATTTTTGCAACACAGAAAATACCACACTTTGCTCCAAGCTTCTCTCCCCTTTGTATAGTGGAGGCTTCTGGGGTTTGGTGCCCTAAAGATGCGTTGATAATCCCAAGGAATATCCACCAACAAGGTCTGCCACGAGGAGACAAGGAGGACAGTCTGCAGGTGGGCACCGGCTGCTGCACATGTCAGATCGTCCTTTTCTGCATGTTCACATGTTTCTGCAGCTCATGTGTATTTCACGTGCTGGCCAATATCCACTTCCATCATGCTATAGCAATTCCCGGCACCGGCTCTCTCTTGACTCCTTTCCGGCGCACCAACAAAACCAAAATCAACCTTCCGAGCAGTACCCCTCGATATGGACCAATAACCAGCAAAGATAAAGATGCACCCAGAAGAAGAAAATGCAACCTAAATACAGTCTAAACGCTATGGTATGAACTCAAGAACATGCAAATGCTATAGCAAAAAGGTATGAAAACAATAATATTTATGCAGTTATCAATAGGTGCATGGGTCAATACTTGTTTCAACTGATCGAAACTGCGTTGTTGAGCCTCATTCCAAACAAAAGGAGTTTCTTTCCTCAACAACTTAGTTAAAGGAGCATCTATCATAGAAAACCCTTTCACAAATCTTAGATAGTAGCTAGCCAGCCCAAGAATGTTTCTAACTTCTCCAATATTCTTCGGTGGATGCCAATCTACAATAGCTTGGATTTTCTTCGGGTCCACTTGAATACCCGAAGCCGACATGATATGTCCTAGAAAGGCAACTTCGGTGAGCCAAAACTTAGACTTACAGAACTTCGTGAACAAATGATTTTCTCTCAAGATCTGAAGCACTATACGAAGATGATCTCGGTGCTCTGCTTCATTCTTAGAATAAATCAATATGTCGTCTATAAACACCACTACGAACTTGTCAAGATAAGGTCGAAAGACCCGATTCATCAAATCCATAAAATTTGTCGGTGCGTTGGTTAATCCAAATGGCATCACCAAGAATTCGTAGTGCCCATATCTTGTACGGAAGACAATCTTTGGTACACCACACTCTTTGACTCTCATTTGATAGTAGCCTGACCTTATATCGATCTTGGAAAACACAAAGGCATCCTTAAGCTGATCGAACATGTCGTCTATTTATTCTTGATGGTTACTTTATTCAATTGTCGGTATTCAATACACAATCGCATAGAACCATCTTTCTTCTTAACAAATAGAACCAGAGCTCCCCAGGGTGATGAGCTCGGTTGAATAAAACCTTTGTTCAATAAGACTTGAATTTGAGTCTTTAATTCTTTTAATTCCATAGTTGTCATAGGGTATGGTGCAATGGAAACTGGAACAGTCCCAGGTTGCACTTAGATGCCAAACTCCACTTCACGAGTTAGGGGTAATCCTGGAAGTTCATCAGGGAAGACATCAGAGAATTCACACACGGTGTCAATGTCTCGCAATTGTGACTCGTCTTTAGACTCTAACGCTAAAGCGTACAATGATGGATTTCTCGCGTTCATCAATACAACACTCTCCTTACCTAGACCCCGGAGATACAATTTCCTCTTACAACAATCTACCCAGGCTTGATACTCACTAAGCCAATCTAAGCCTAGGATGACATCGAATTCATGGATCGGTAAAGCCAACAAATTGGCCAAAAAAGGAATTCCTTGGATCATTAAGGGGCAGTTCTTACACACTACCCTCACGGTTACAGAATCTCCTAGAGGATTAGTTACAGAAATTCTCGATGCTATTGGTTCGGGAGACATATTATACTTCTTAATTACAATGGTACTTATAAAAGAATGAGTAGAACCAAGGTCAATCAATGCGTAAAAGGAACATGAATATAGCTCGATGGTACCTGCAATGACATCAGGTTCATCCTCTTCTTCTCTGCTCCTCACATGATACATTTGGGCAGGAGCTTTTGAATCTTGCTTATTAAAGGGTTTCTCTGGACCACTCAATCGCCCAAAAGTTCCCAATGATACTTGCTTCGATCCTCTACCTTGAAAGGATTGAGCAGGAGATGCAACAGTAGTCGGTGTGATAATAGATTTGGTTGCATTCAAAGGGCAATCACGAATAAAGTGGCCCTGTTCACCACAGTAGTAACAAGCTCCAGTCTGCTTACGACATTAACCCGCTGGTGCTTGTTCTGACAATAATTGCGAAGTGGATGCTGGTTGCCTCGGTTTGAACCTCAAGTGCTATCAACGGACGCTGCTTTAGCAAAAGGCTGCGTCACAGACTGAGGTCTCTCAATATTTCCAGAATGGGAGGGTCGTGGATATATATTTTGTTTGGGGCCTTGATATCTCCCTTTCTTGTTCCATCTTGGAGGTCGAGAATCATCCCTGAACCTCTTCTCTGACTTTCTAGACCCACCAGCTCGTTGAGCTCTCTGTGCAGCTTTAGTGGCTTTAACTCGATTCACAAGGTCTTGGAAATTAGAAATGCCCAACGCAGTGAACATAGGGCATAGTTCATCATTAAACCCTACAATGAACATCCGGCACTTTTCTTCCTCTTTCTTAATGTACTCAGCACCGCATCTACAGTACTTGCAGAAATCATGTATGTATTGTTCGATCGGTTGTCCACCTTGTTTTAGATGAAGGAAGACGCTTCGTCTTTCAGCAAGGTAAAATTCACTGACATATTTCTTGTGAAATTCTTTAAAGAAGAACTCCCAAGTCACCGTGTCTTTTGAAATTGTCAAAATGGTAGTTTCCCACTAATGGAGTACCTCATCGGCCAGCAATGCGATGGTGCACTCAAGCTTGTGCTCATCCGAGCACTGAAGTTGCTTATTCACAATCTGCAAGGTGTTATCCAACCAATATTTGGCAACTTCAGGGTTGTCATCATCTTGCCCGGTAAAAGTATAAGCTCAGTACTGTGAGAGCTTATCAATAGGTGCTCGAGTGTATTGAACAACAGGGGCAATAGGTTACACAACTTGTCCGGCCCTCATAGCAACCATAAACTGCCTGAACATGTTGGCCATGTTCTTATAACACTCGGCCTTAGCAGTAGGTGCTGCAGGCTCAGTACCCTGAACAGGAGGGTCCTGTGGTTGCGATGGGTTCTGAGGATTTCCTCCTCTAATCTCCTCGCCATGCGTCGAGGAGCCGGTAGCAAGCTCGTCTATGTGATCTTTGTTAGTCTCAAACATATCTATATGAAAGATCGGATTAGTCGACAAGTCACAATATACACAACATATAACTCATAGGTGGCAAAGTAACACAATAACAATGCAACAAGTTTCAGTTTAGTCCTAGAATCAACTAAACTCTAGCTCTGATACCACAAATGTAACACCCCTTACTGGTCAAGTCGAGAACCAGGTCGGAAGGTGATATTGATGTTCCATACAATAAACAATGAGGAAAATTTCTTTTTAATATTAACCTTTAAGCCAATAGCATACAATAATACAATGCCTTAATACATTTTAGTCCATTTAATCCATACGAAACAATAATTAATAAATTAGGGCTAAATTTATATTATTATAAGTTTTAAGGACTAAAATGTAAATTCAAAAAATTAGAGGTTATTCAATGAAATAGACTTTACCAGGTTGAAATTCACAACATTATTAACATACTTGTAAAATTTCATACCATTTGGAGACTACTAGCTCATTCAATTTAATCTTTCAATATTCAGTGACTAAACTGTGAACCTTGTAAACTGTTTAATATGCCTTTAACTAACTTAACTAACCCCGTATCGAAACACCCTAGGGCAATTTCGAAACGGGTGAACGATGGTCAACCCTTGTTGACTTTACCTTTTAGACCGTATCGATACGGGCATGCCCTATATCGAAACGGGTTGACTTCATTTGACTTTGACCTGTTTCGATACATTATAAACCCGTATTGAAACAAAAGATTCTAGTGGCAAAATGTTTCGGAACAACCTTGAACCGTTCCGATACACCCTATTCCTCAGGCTCAATTATGCTTACCCGTATCGAAACGCCATCACCTGTTTCGATACGGCCTGACCTGTAATGACAGATTTTTGCTGGTATTTATTCAATTTGACCTACTAAACGATGTCCAAATGCAACGAAATTTCACACACAACATTTCAATGGTATAAACTACTAGCATGTCAAGTTTTATGATCATACGAATATGTTTAATATGTATTGACCTTTATGGGCCAAGTATGCACTTTTAAGCCATTTTAAGCCAACCAAAAAGGCCATTTAGGGCCATTAATCGTATCACAACATATGCATATCAACAACATAACAAAATGGGCATAAATGACTAGTTCAACTACTTTGCCACCTTCCTAGGAGTTCTTAAGATCAAAACACATTACTTTAGGGCTTGTAGTGACTTGTCTTGTTTTGCCAATCTGATCCTCCGACACACGATCCCTTCAACCTGAAAATGCATGAGATGAGACACGTTAGGTATACGATGCCTAGTGAGGTAGTCATAAGCAATATGAACAACAATATGTCAAGTATCAATATGTATGATCTCTTGCTTATCAATGTTAATGCTATGCAACAATATACAATGTTTAACATATTCTTTTCATCATTAATCCTTGGATTGAATCAAGATAGTGGATACACGAATTCCTACGCCTCGCCAAATCAATGAATGGTCTAGTCCCTCCGCCTCGCCAATATGACCAATATCAATACACATCCCTCCGCCTCGCCAAATCAATATAGGTCGTAGCCTTAGGACCATAGTCCACCCGTACACTAAGCTCATGAATTCTATGGCATGCCAATTGTATCCAATGTCTATTCAAACTGAAGGTCTCAATGTTCATTTCAGTGTTCAATGTTCAATGAGGATTTCAATGGCCAATGATTCAATATTATCAATGTTTCATGGTTCAATATCAATATCAATATACGATGATTTATTTATAATGTTTCGATGATAATAACCATATCAATGACTATGCACAATGACAAAACCAATGACTATGTCCGATATTCAATATCAAACTTACCGACACTTACCAAGGTACACGTTTAACCATCCAATACAATTTCTTCAATGATAATATTAGCGATATAATCGAAAACATCAAATAAAGATTCGGGAAGGTTTTTCGCCCAATCCCGAGACTCCGACTACACTCACCTCGAAATTCGATGCTCTTACGGCTCTCGGATGACAATACCTTTACTTCTAGCTTTTAACAGACATGGTGAAACCTCTCTCTCCACTTCTTGAGCTAGAAAATAAATAGGGAGATGATTAGGGTCGATATTTCGATATCAAAATCAATACAACGATATCAAAAACGATATCTGATTTCAATATAATCAACAACGATAAAATATCCATGGATGGTCAAAACCCTAGCTTGAGATTAAACTTAATTTATCCATGGAATCCAACAATCAATTGAGGAAATTAGCTTACCCGATCGATAGCAACGATTTGATAACAATAAATCGAAGAAAAGAAAAGCTTGAAGTTCCTACAATGGTGGTGCTTGCTTGATGGTGGGAGGAAGAAGATGAAGATAACTAGAGATGCTTATTTGTTTTACAATCGGGTAAGCTTATCCTTTTTCATTTTTATATCTTTTAATTTAGTATAGGTTTCCTTCCTTTGAAGGAAACTCTCCAGATATTCCCACGTATGAGAAATTTTAATGAAAAAGGGGCTAATCGCAAGATTAGTCCCTCATTTCTCGATGCTTTGAGGTTTTAGCTCCAATTTCCCAATTTTCACAATATAGTCACTAAAATGTTTTCAATACTATTCAATAGGGTCCAATAACAGACTTCAAAAATGGACTCAAGACGTCGAAAAACATAAAATAGGGGTTTTTAGAAAAATTTAACTTTTTGGTGAAAGCCAACGACCAAAGTCAATTGGGTTGAGTCGGATGACTTGACTTGGACGGGTTGACTCAGTTCGGGTCGGGTCAAACAAAAATGGTCCAGGTCGAACGGGTCGGGTCGGGCCGAACTTGGGTCGAGTCGGATATGGGTTCAGACCGAAAGGGTTTAATACCAAAGGCCATAGGGCCTTGAGAAACAGGTCGACATATTCAAATATTTAAGCCTAATTCTTGAGTTAAGCCTCAGGCCTGGTCCGGTATGGTCTGTTCAGCCTGAGGGTTGCCATCCTAGTGGCCAAAAATCGCCCATGACGGCGCGTTGTCGTTACGCGCGACCCAAACAACCAAAAACACCACCTAAAAATGTAAAAAACGGCAACAACACTACCATTTCATCCATAAACCGATATTAAGTCAGAAATCTTATCGAACTTACCAAAACGCGAAAGATGGTCGGACTTAACATAGCACCGATGAGGCTTTAAACGGAGATCGCTTGACGATCGGAGATAACGGTTTTGCTCGCCTCAACCACCTGAGTACGGTTAGATGAACATTAATGGTGGTATGTGAGGTCGGTTGGCCTTATTTAAAATTTTTTCAGACTTTACAAGCACAGATTAAAATAAATTTGGGGTGAGCTACAACTAACAAGAGACTTAGCTCAAATGGCCAAGGCTTAAGCACACTAAGCTAAGGTCATGGGTTAAAAACCTGTTGGTCACGCTTTTTTTTACTAACTTTATTTTAAATAAAATCATAGTGTTACATATCTTTATCTAATTAATGTCGACGTGTGAAATTATTTTTAGTATTTTTCTAGTTTATGACCTGAGGAAGACCTGAAGATCAACTTTATACATTCGAACCTAAGATGGATCGTTTATTTCATAGGCGACAAAGAGAGCAAAGAATCATGCAAGGTGGTATCAATCAACCTGGTAACAACGTAGCATATCGAAATACTACCTCATTGCAGAACAATGAGCTTCTATTGGCACAACCTGTTAGAGTTCGTGCTAGACCTATCCAAGATCATTTGGATCTTAATCTTGAGGATGTATATCCTGGCATTGTAGTACCTGAGATCCAAGTTGTCCATTTTGAGTTGAAACTTGTGATGTTTAACATGCTAAATTCTATAGGGCAAATTGAAGGTACACCGTATGAAGATGCTAGACAACATATAAAATGCCTTAAAATTTGTGATACTTTCAGACATCAAGATGTTCATAAGAATGTGCTAAGGTTGAAATTATTCCCTTATTCAGTAAGGGACAGGGCAAGAACATGGTTTAATAGAATACCAACAGGGTCATTGGAATTATGGACTGTTTGTGCAAGAGCTCTTTTAAAAAAACATAAAAAAAATTAAGGTGGGACGGAGTCGGGTCAGAACGCTAAAAGTCCGACTCATTCCACCTTGTTGTCATCCCTAAAGATGCCGAAGGATTTGAGGGGTGGAATCCAAGTCGTGAACCAGTGGGTGATTTTCATGAATTTATTCCACCTTTTTAAAAGACTATAAAGTCATGAATCATATGTTCAAAAAAAAAAAAGTCATGAATCATGAATATTCAGCTGAGTTTAGTGCGCAGTAGTTGTAGTACCTGTTGTTATGATTGGCAAGCCCAGCTTAAATTACATGCATGCCATTTTCCTACGTTACGAAATACGTGAAGATAACGTTAAAAAAAACAATAGCACTACTAAATGAAAAAAATCATAAATAAAGTAGAAATTTGCTATAATGTGGAATATTATAAAAAAAATTGCGAATAATTGACTTAATCTAAACAACTGAACATTATTCTATTTCTAAAGCCTATGACTAGATTGAAAAAAAAAACTATAACAAAAAAATATATATACATCAACAAGATTTCTTATTTTAAATTAATATCTATCCTTTCAAGTATAGACCTATATATAACTTAGATACGGATAAGTGGTATTCGACCCAAGAACATTCACATCCAACATAGATCTCCATTTCCTCCAATTTTGTTCATTCGCCAAACATCATCATTTTTACTGATAAAAATAATGTACTTTTTCAGTGTCATTTTCTATACTCCAATACTAAACAAATTAAAATTTAAACTCCCCATAAATTCAAAATTTTAAACTTTACAACCTACCTCAAATTTTTTAAACTCTAATCTTAAACTCTAAATTCTAAATTTTAATGTGGGGCATTAATATGTACACCGAAAAAGGTAGATGATTTCTATTCATAATCATTCAAAATTCAAATCATTTTTTCCATCTATAATTTCTTTCTTTTACCCAATTTAAAATTAATATAAGATAGTTTTACGATTTTTTTTTAATTTGAATGGTATTCGAAACTAGAGGTGGCAAATGGGTCAATCGGTTCGGGTTCAGTTCGGGTCATTTCGGTTTCGGTTATTTCGAGTCTGATATCATTCGGTTCAGATTCCGTTCGGATTCGGTTCGGTTCCAGTTCGGTTCAGATTCCGTTTGGGTTCGGTTCAGTTCGGCTCCAGTTCGGTTATATTGTTTGGTTGATTTTCAGTTCTGTTTGGATCTGTTCGGGTCAATTTCAGGTTGATGGGAGATCGGTCGGTTTTAATCAAGTTTTTAGGTTGGTCAGTTTTTTTCACCCTTTGTATGGCTTTATAAAGCCAATATATTTGACTTTTTGATGAGTTGTGCGATTGTTCATATCTCATCTTTTTTTATTTCTATTAATATATTTTATTTATTTCGGGTTGTCTTCGGTTTGGGTCCATTTTGGTTCAACTAAAAATTAGTTCATTTTCGATCTGATTTCGGGTCAAATTTCGGGTAAGCATATTCGATTCGGTTTTAGGTTCAGTTCAAATAAATCGATTCAATTTTCGGGTCTCGGGTCAAGTTTACCAGGTCTATTAGACACTCAAGTGGGGATAATGATGATATTTTACTTTCCGACGTTTAGTTCAGCTAAGGTGATAATGTAACTTGCTTTGCCACAAAGCGTCTCCCTATTGATTCACGTATCACTAATATCTTGTCTGTTTCCTTTTTCCCTATAATCCCTCACTGCAGAAATATATCATCGAGGCTCGGTAAGACGCGAGTTCGAATTTATTATCTGAATATTATATAAAGAGAATAATTAAGATATATACTTCAAGTTTTTCATACATTCAAAGATCAACTTAGAAGGAAATGGTAAGCTTATTTTTGCATATATAGTGATGGGTTGAATTCAATAGCTGACAAGAGCATGATGTAAAAATATTTTTAAGATTCAACTCTCAAAATTTTCAAATCGCTGTGAAATCATTGTGTAGAAGATCCTCAGCAAGGTTCAGAATTTAAAAATCAAACGAAACCATACATTGGAACATAAACTTATAGGCCATTTATTTTGCAATTTCGACTATTTTCACGGTTTATATTTAAATGCCTTAAGTGACAGGCTAGAGCATGAGATGATTACAGTGATATGCAGCAAGATGAGATATGAAAACAGCCAGATATTGAGGAGTTTTCCTAGGAGACGAGATATGAATAAATAAATGGATTCTAACTAGCCAGTTAAATAGGATGTCCCATATTCAAAGCAGGAGATTGATTGATTGATTGGAAGGGAGGAACATCTTGCTCTCTTCTTCACCCATCTTCCACAGTGAAGGAGAAGCCATTGGAGGACAAAAAATATCGCAGACTTCTTCACTACAGTTATCACTCAGTGGTGTTATCATATTCTCTTCAGACATGTCAATATCCTTCCATATGTCATCCATGGAATACCCCTTTTCGTCTTCGAATCCCCCACTTTTTCCCATGTCTTGCCCTCCGGTGTCGTAAAAACTTACCTTTCCGGTGCTCGGTGACGGCGATGAATGACTGTTGGAAGAAGACGACGATGATGGCGACATGGCCTTTTTCTTTTCTTGGGCCTGTTTTCTCATATGAGTTCTCCAATAGTTCTTGATCTGGTTGTCGGTACGCCCCGGTAATTTCCGAGCAATTCTCGACCACCTGCATGATTATATACCTAGTGAATTCAAGTTCATCAAACCAAGGGAACATAATACAAATATTATCGAACCTGTTTCCCCATTTGGCATGAAGTTGAAGAACAAGGCGCTCTTCTTGGGGTGTCATCTTGCCTCTTTTGAGACCAGGGTGAAGGTAATTAACCCAACGCAACCTGCAACTCTTCCCGGTTCGGTTTAAACCTACAACAAAACCATGTGGTTAAACCAGGGTTCCTTCCAAAACCTTCCAATCTTCGAGATAATCCTACCTATCGGTTGTCTCCCGCCAAACCTTCAAACCTGAAACTTTGGCTATAAAATCCCATCGCCGATCTCCGAATAGGTGCACGAAGTTGTTCAGAATCAAGTCCTCTTGCTCCGTCCACGGACCCTTTCGGATTTCGTCTTGCTCCATCTTTTTCTCCGATTCTTCCTGGAAATGTTGCTGGTTCATGGTGACCTTGAACGTCTCATATTTATACTAAAAACAATACTTTAGCATTGTCAAGATTCTCTTGATTGTCTTTTTCTTTGCATTATTATATGATGAGGTTGCAATAGTTGCTTGCTGTAATGCGCGCATGCTCATTTGTGATAGCAACCTTATGCATCTGATGTCACCCACTATATGGATCTAAAATAATCAAAGTGATAGGTTGATGTGATTTTCAAATCTTGTTACTTCTTTAGTCAAAA
This sequence comes from Hibiscus trionum, assembly GCA_030270665.1. NCBI lineage: Eukaryota > Viridiplantae > Streptophyta > Magnoliopsida > Malvales > Malvaceae > Hibiscus > Hibiscus trionum. Next base: position 9,914,647 of record BSYR01000053.1, read on the forward strand.
AAAAAGGAAAAAGAAAATCTTGTTGCTTCAATGTGAACTACTATATCGTTAGCCTAGCAAGCTAAGTGTAAATAAAAGCTCCGTTTGATGGAAAAAAAAAAACTACTAATTCTTTGCACCAAATTTGACAGTGAGATATAGTCACATGATTATGTTCACTTCTAGTGAATTTAACAGATGCTATTTATTTTATATTTAATTTTTTTTCTATATTCATGTCAGACACAAACTCATAATTAAAAAAAATGAAAAGTCGAGTAACATACCCAAATACTTTGGGTGTGGGGGTATAGCAATGGAAGTGGATCCACTTCCCCATCCATTCAACGTGAGGAAATAAGGTTAGTGTCCCTTGACTTCGGTAAAGGCCATAGATGAAGAGAAGCCCTTGAATTCAGTAAAGGCCATAGATGTTGTGAAGCTAAGTAAATAATAGGATTGAAATCAGGGATTACGGAGAAAGTGTTGTTGTGTATGTCAGAAAAGTGGCCCCTTAATTATTTTAGAAGATGGAGTTAATATTTTCCTAATAACCTATTGTTAAATGCTCACGGGTCAACATTTGACTTGATTTCGTCTGACATATAAAAAAAGAAAGTGTCGTTTTCTTAAAATAGTATATGTTCTAAATATACTCTCAACAATTTGATAATGCATGCTCAATCACTCTGTTACAGTTGCTAGTGCTCGAACCCGTGACCTTTAGGAACAACAACCGTTCCCTTAACCACTGAGGCAAGTTGGTTCGTGCAAAATTGTAGTTTTTTTAACAAACCAGTATTAAAGTCTTTACAAGAATACTGTACTATACCGGTATTCAATTCCTTACAAAAATACTATGCTATATACTAGCACTAGGTAACCGATTAGTGGTTCGTAGGGTTCAGTTCGTGGCATTTGCACGTTCGTGTTGGCAGTTTGATCAACTGCCGTAGACTGTAGACATGTTTTGTTAACTTCCACATGATCTCAAGTTATATATGGCATAAAAATTAGTAGTTCTTGATCGGAGAACCATATTATAAATATGAGCTAGCTAACAGGTTACTAAAGCACAGAAAACACAAATAATTTTATTTTTAGTGAAGTTTTTTTAGTGCTAAGAAGATTTTGGCTTGTTATTTTGTCTCGTCTGAATTGTCTATGCTTCACTTAATGGATGAAAATCATCTGCCCCCAAAGTATGCCCCCATTTGTGCCCCACTTTAAAATAGTGGGTTTAGGGTTTAGGGTTTGGGGTTTAAGGTTGGGGCTTAGGGTTAGGGTGTAGGAAATTAGGGGTAGTGTGTATTTTTTTAGGATTTAGAGTTTAGGGTTTAGGATATGAAAATTAGGGTTATGAGGTAAGATTTAATTTTTAAGTATTTTTAGGCAGGGGGCATAGAAAGAGTCATGGTTAGGGACAGAAGATTTTTACTCTCACTTAATGTCATTTTAGCAACTTGTTCTGCACGTCAAGGGTTGAAAGTTGAAACCGTATTCTACAAAGAACCAGGGTAGGGCCCTCCTTTTGTTGATTTAAGTCTTCGAAATTACTACAATAAAATCTCTGTATTAACGTCAAATGTGAGCAAAGCTGTTGGCATGATACTGATTTTAGAGATAATCAAGTGGTTAAAAAATAAATCTTGAGGTGCTTAAAGTATTGTAGGGACTTTATACAAGATAATATATGATATTATATAAGCTGCAATTGATTAGAGTTTATGCGAATATATACAGAAAATGATGAGTGTCAAGTTATGGTTTTGCTTTTCATTTCTAGCTGATAACCTCTTGAAATTGGTTGATAGGAGCCTTGAAATGGCTAGAGTTGTCCACCAAAAGCCTCGAATGAATGCAGAATTTTGAGTATATTTTCCTTTTTCATTCTGATCGACACATTAAGTGTCAAATCATTATGAACAGAGATAAAAATATTTGAAGTGGGATTTGGCGTCATCTTTAATTCTACTAATGCATGTGTTTGTGGTTTTGATGTTACGACTGTTCCCAGAATTGCAAAAAGATATAATAAAAATGAGGAAAATTCCAAAGGAATTGAATGGCCCCGGTGCCACAAGGGCCCTTGTAATTAGTGGAGCGAGACTTCAAACCCTATTTATGATGTGGAAACCACCCAATTTATGGCCACCCCACTCAGTTTTCTCTTCTTTTGCACCACACGACACCAGCCATATCCAATCATAAAAACCAATTCCCTGTTCCTGGATTTGTCTGAAATTTCAGCACACATGTTTGCCTTAAGCAGCTAGTTATACTTATAGGCATGCTCAGTCCCTCTCCAATATATCCATTAACTCATTCTCAGTTGGTATCTGATTAATTCAATTTTTTAAAACTTTCGATTCATCTTAGTTGAATCGATTTCAAGTTCAAATTATTTTAATTTCGGATCATTTATGAGTTTAGTTCATTATAAATTTGGATTATTTTCTGTTCAGATTATTGGATTTGGTGGCTCGAGTTTTTTTTTTTTTTTTGAAAGAGGAATTTATTGAGACTTATGTTTCAGCAACTACATTTGCCTCATTAAAAAACATCCCTAATTCTATTTGGAGGAATTTATCATGGGTTTAAATTTTTTCCGGTTTTAGACAGTTATTTATTCGGATCATTTGAGATTCAACTTATTAAATCGTTGAAGAATTAATTTTCTCGCGTTCAAGTCAATTTGGATTTATTAATATTCTATGATCAAATGAAACTGAATTAGATTTTAATTTCAAGTTGATCATATCAGTTCAAAATTACCAATTCTATTATCTGGCAAAAAATGTACTGGACTAATAGTTATTAGGGATGTAAAAACAGGTAATCGGACAGGTTTCAGGTCGGGTTCTGTCAGGTCGGGTAAAATCGGATACAGGTCATTTCAGGTTAAAAATTTTTTTTTGACTCGACTCGGGTCGGGTGCGGGTCCATTGCAGTCGGGTAATTTGCAGGTCGGGTCCATTTCAGGTCGGGTCAATTTTCAGGTCGGGTCCATTTCAGGTCAAACTCGTTGCAGATCGGGTAAAAACAGGTCGGGTAAAATCAGTTAATTGGCAGGTAAATTGCAGGTCGGGTAAATTTCAGGTCGGGTTCATTTCAGTTCGGGTTCATTTCAGGTCGGTTTCATTTCAGGTCGGGTTCATTTCAGGTCGGGTAATTTCAGGTCGTCGGGTTCATTTCAGTTCGAGTTAATTCAGGTTCACCAGAAATGAACAATTTTGAATAAAAACAAAGTTTTATGGACTATAGTGAAAAAATAATAATAAATAAGAGCTAATTTGGACTAAAATAAAGTTTTATGGACTATAATAAACTCAATTTTGAATAAAAACAAAGTTTTATGGACTATAGTGAAAAAAATAATAAATAAGAGTTAATTTGAAGTAAAAATAAAGTTTTAAGAACTCAATTGAATTGAATTAAAACTTAAAGGACTTGAATAAAAAACTTATATAATATAAAGGGCTTTATTTATAAATTACCCCAAATTGAAATTCAATTTGGGAACTGGGCGGTTTCAAAATAAATTTTCCCGCCCACATATATTATAATTTAATATTATTTAATAATTATTATAATATAATATAACTTATTAATTATTATAATAACTTTATAAGTATAGATATATGTGATTATGTGTATATATATGTATTTTTATGTATTCACATGTATATACATTACAATATATAATTATATATTATACAAACATGTATGTATTTATGTATATGTAATGTATTATACATAAATACATGTATATGTATATACATAATACATACTATGATACTAACAACATACATGTATATATATTACAAACATATGTATATATTAAATTATTAATACATTATACATATAACATGTCATACATAATAATTAATACATATTATACAAATATATGTATGTTAATATATAAAATATAATGTACATATATATATGTATATATGTGTGTATATATGTATATAAATACATAAATATACATATAAAATATATGTATATATATATAAATATATATATTTATAAAATTATAAAATATATGTATTTATATATGTATTTAAATACATAAATTGAATTGAACTCAATTGAATTGAACAAAACTTAAAGGACTTAAAAGAAAAACATTTAAAATTTAAAGGGCCACAAAATATTTAGCCCATCTAAAATTTAAAGGGCTACAAAATATTTAGCCCATCTAAAATTTTTAGCCCAAAGCCCAACAATTAATAATTATTATTAATTATTATATTTAGCCCATCTAAAATATTTAGTCCAAAGCCCAACAATTAATAATTATGATTTATTATTGATATTATTAATTATTATAAATGGGTGGTGGGATATGAGCCCAAAGACCCAAGGCCCAAACTATTACTAATTATTATTTATTATTAATTATTATATTATAAATACATTATATAACTTATAAGTTTATATATATATATATATATATATATATATTATTTACACATTATAGGTTTTAGGGGCCCATCTCAAATAAATGGGTGGTGGGATATGAGCCCAAAGGCCCAAGGCCCAAACTATTACTATTTATTATTTATTATTAATTATTATATTATAAATACATTATATAACTTATAAGTTATAAGTTTATATATATATATATATATATATTATAGGTTTTAGGGGCCCATCTCAAATAAATGGGTGGTGGGATATGAGCCCAAAGGCCCAAGGCCCAAACTATTACTAATTATTATTTATTATATTATAAATACATTATATAAATTATAAGTTATATATATATATATATATATATATATATATATATATATATATATATATATATATTATATTTATACATTATAGGTTTTAGGGGCCCATCTAAAATAAATGGGTGGTGGGATAAGAGCCCAAAGGCCCAAACTATTACTAATTATTATTTATTATATTATAAATACATTATATAAATTATAAGTTATAAGTTTATATATATATATATATATATATATATATATATATATATATATATATATATATATATTATATTTATACATTATAGGTTTTAGGGGCCCATCTAAAATAAATGGGTGGTGGGATAAGAGCCCAAAGGCCCAAACTATTACTAATTATTATTTATTATTAATTATTATATAAATTATAAGTTATAAGTTTATATATATATATATATATATATATATATATATATATATTATATTTATACATTATAGGTTTTAGGGGCCCATCTAAAATAAATGGGTGGTGGGATATGAGCCTAAAGGCCCAAGGCCCAAACTATTACTAATTATTATTTATTATATTATAAATACATTATATAAATTATAAGTTATAAGTTTATATATATATATATATATATATATTATATTTATACATTATAGGTTTTAGGGGCCCATCTAAAATAAATGGGTGGTGGGATAAGAGCCCAAAGGCCCAAAGCCCAAACTATTACTAATTATTATTTAGTATTAATTATTATATTATAAATACATTATATAACTTATAAATTATAAGTTTATATATATGTATATTATAGGTTTTAGGGGCCCATCTAAAATAAATGGGTGGTGGGATAAGAGCCCAAAGGCCCAAGGCCCAAACTATTACTAATTATTATTTATTATTAATTATTATATAAATTATAAGTTATAAGTTTATATATATATATATATATATATATATATATATATATATATATATATTATTTATACATTATAGGTTTTAGGGGCCTATCTAAAATAAATGGGTTATGGGATATGAGCCTAAAGACCCAAGGCCCAAACTATTACTAATTATTATTTATTATATTATAAATACATTATATAAATTATAAGTTATAAGTTTATATATATATATATATATATTATATTTATACATTATAGGTTTTAGGGGCCCATCTAAAATAAATGGGTGGTGGGATAAGAGCCCAAAGGCCCAAAGCCCAAACTATTACTAATTATTATTTAGTATTAATTATTATATTATAAATACATTATATAACTTATAAATTATAAGTTTATATATATGTATATTATAGGTTTTAGGGGCCCATCTAAAATAAATGGGTGGTGGGATAAGAGCCCAAAGGCCCAAGCCCCAAACTATTACTAATTATTATTAATTATTATATTATAAATACATTATATAACTTATAAGTTATAAGTTTATATATATATATATATATATATATATATATATATATATATATATATATATTATTTATACATTATAGGTTTTAGGGGCCCATCTAAAATAAATGGGTGGTGGGATAAGAGCCCAAAGGCCCAAGGCCCAAACTATTACTAATTATTATTAATTATTATATTATAAATACATTATATAACTTATAAGTTATAAGTTTATATATATATATATATATATATATATATATATATATATATTTATACATTATATGTTTTATGGCCCATCTCAAATAAATGGGTGGTGGGATAAGAGCCCAAAGGCCCAAAGCCCAAACTATTACTAATTATTATTTATTATATAAATTATAAGTTATAAGTTATATATATATATATATATATACACACACACACACATTATAGGTTTTAGGTGCCCATCTAAAATAAATGGGTGGTGGGATAAGAGCCCAAAGGCCCAATGCCCAAACTATTACTAATTATTATTTATTATTAATTATTAAATTATAAATACATTATATAAGTTATAAGTTATAAGTTTATATATATATATATATATATATATATATTATAGGTTTTAGGGGAACATCTCAAATAAATGGGTGGTGGGATATGAGCCCAAAGGCCCAAGGCCCAAACTATTACTAATTATTATTTATTATATTATTATCACATTATATAAATTATAAGTTATAAGTTTATATAATATATATATATATATATATATATATTTATACATTATAGGTTTTAGGGGCCCATCTAAAATAAATTGGTGGTGGGATAAGAGCCCAAAGGCCCAAGGCCCAAACTATTACTAATTATTATTTATTATTAATTATTATATTATAAATACATTATATAACTTATAAGTTATAAGTTTTATATATATATATATATATATATATATATATATATATATATATTATAGGTTTTAGGGGCCCATCTCAAATAATTGGGTGGTGGGATATGAGCCCAAAGGCCCAAGGCCCAAACTATTACTAATTATTATTTATTATTAATTATTATATTATAAATACATTATATAACTTATACGTTATATATATATATATATATATATATATATATATATATATATATATATATATATATATATATATATATACATTATAGGTTTTAGGGGCCCATCTCAAATAAATGGGTGGTGGGATATGAGCCCAAAGGCCCAAGGCCCAAACTATTACTAATTATTATTTATTATTATTTATTATATTATAAATACATTATATAAATTATAAGTTATATGTTTATATATATATATATATATAGATATATATTATATTTATACATTATAGGTTTTAGGGGCCCATCTAAAATAAATGGGTGATGGGATAAGAGCCCAAAGGCCCAAGGCCCAAACTATTACTAATTATTATTTATTATTAATTATTATATTATAAATACATTATATAACTTATAAGTTATAAGTTTATATATATGTATATTATAGGTTTTAGGGGCCCATCTCAAATAAATGGGTGGTGGGATATGAGCCCAAAGGCCCAAGGCATTACTATTTATTATATTATAATTACATTATATAAATTATAAGTTATAAGTTATATATATATATATATATATATATATATATATATATATATATATATATATATTATATTTATTCATTATAGGTTTTAGGGGCCCATCTAAAATAAATGGGTGGTGGGATAAGAGCCCAAAGGCCCAAACTATTACTAATTATTATTTATTATTAATTATTATATAAATTATAAGTTATAAGTTTATATATATATATATATTATATTTATACATTATAGGTTTTAGGGGCCCATCTAAAATAAATGAGTGGTGGGATATGAGCCCAAAGGCCCAAGGCACAAACTATTACTAATTATTATGATAGTTATCCAGCTTAAGTTAACAAATTTAAGAAGTTAACCCGATTAAGTTAACAAAATAGAGTAGTTAACCAGTTTGAGTAACAAACTATATCTAGATTAATCATTTGAAATACAATTGATATAATACTAACTTATATTTTGTAGTTATGTTAATTTTCTTATACTTGTTAAAGCATAATAAGTTTATGAACATAATAAAGTTAACATAATATATTTTATGTAATAAAGCATAATAAGTGTATAATTTTATTATACATAATATATATTTTTATACTTAAACAAATTTTTAAGTATATAAGTTTAATATATTATATTAACTATATATTACTAATATATTATATATTTAGTAAAAATTAAGACAAATCTTTTAAGTATATAATTTTATTATACATCATATATATTTTTATACTTAAATAAATTTTTAAGTATATACTTTTATTATACATAATGTAGTTATAAATTAAGACAAATTTTTCTAAGTATAATGGAAGATAAAATTTTTCTAAATAATGAAATTAACATTATCTATTAAAAAATTATTAAGTTTATAATAAACAGTTTACACTTTAAATTATTTAACATTTTTAGCCAGGTCTACATTAGTTCAGGTCAACAACAGTTCAGGTTCAAAACAGGTCGGGTCCATTAACAGGTCGGGTTCAAAACAGGTCGGGTAAAATCGGATCTCGGGTCATTTCAGTCGGATAATATCAGGTAATTTGCCAGGTCGGTCTCGGGTTCGGGTTCGTTTCAGTCGGATGCAGGTCGGGTTTCAGGTCAAAATTACCAGGTCAGATTCGGGTTCGGGTCGTTTTCAGTCGGACACAGATCGGGTTCGGTTGCTACAGTAACAGGTTCAACTCGGGTTCGGGTCAGCAACAGTCAGTTACAGTTCGGGTTCAGATCATCGAATTCTCGGGTCAAATCAAGTTATGACTCGAGCAGGTTTCAGGCAGGTTTTCAGGTCCTGACTTGTTTTTACAACCCTAATAGTTATACGTGGTGTGCCGTGTGCTTTGACATTAATTCCGATGATCATGTAATCTGATAAAATGATAATATTGATAAGGCTAAACGATAGGGTTTTTTTATGCTTTCTTAAGGAAGAGGAGGGGCTTTTCAGTTTTGTCATATTCCGAAAGCAAAGGTCCAAATATTTTTTGGGATGGTGGATTAAGCATTATAAAACAAGTAATTGAGCATGCGAGGACGGCCTGGTGGTCAGAGCACGCTCACCTGCTCCACTCCCTTCCCCTTAGGTCCCGGATTCAAGACCTCTCAGGAGCATTGCCTTCACCTAAATTTTAATTAGACATTGATCAACCGTTACTAGTTAAAAGAAAAAGAAGCTCTCATTTATTGATGATGGGTTCTACATAAATATACAACACTGGTGATTGCAGGGACACACTTGATACATGCATAGGTGGAGTGAAACTAATCATCTTAGACAAGAAGTTGAAACTGATTTTTAAGTCTGAAAATTCAGTCGACATACAACAATTTTTCGAATGAAATATAAGTATTTTGGGCTAAAAATATATTGTGAATCGATATAAAGAAATGTAAAAGAGTGAGTTTTTATTAACCAGCGAGAAGAAGAGAGAATTACAAAAAAAAAAAAGAGAGAAAAAGAAACACCTAATTGTACTAGAACTTGCATAAGCAACTATTACATCTCATCCCTCGCTAAATACTCACTGCTTTGGTAATTTGTTGCCCTCAAAGCTGGCGTGGCAGTAGCCCAAAATCAGTATACTTGGTAGGAAGTTTCATCACTTGAGAATTGCTTCGTATAGCTAGTTTGTAGCCCAAGGTAACCGCCAGTCTAATGGAACGTGGATCTAATCAAGGTATAATCAGTTACTTTCCTAATGTATCTTAAAATGCATTAATCGAACATCGAGAACTCAAGATATATACATTTTATCGAAGATTGCGCAAGCAGAAAATTGGATACAATATTATTACGAGATTTTGTAATTTTATCTTTTTTCTTTAACTTTTGTATGCTCTTTTAGAAAATTCAATAAACATCCAACTCAATATTCTTAAAATTCAAGAACAATCTTCAACCATTCTTGATTGAATCTAGCGCATAAGAGTGCTTCCAAGCAAGGTGATTGTTGTTTCCACATTCACGACAAACATTTCTATCAACACTGGTAATTTAGTCAATGACTAAGGGTGGGATTAATGATTAAGTAAAATACATGGTGCTGTTTGAGATCCAATAATTGGTCTTGTGGCCAAAAATGCTTATATTGACATATTTTACATAAGTTTGAATCTCGGCATGCAAAGAAGATAAAACATATTCATTTAATAAAAAAAAGTATTGGGTGCTGTCTTGAACCACTTTCCACTTTTACTAAGATTATCAAAGTTGGGGTAGCAATGCATTTTCTAAGTTCATCGTAGATATAATATTCTATTTGAAAAACAATTCATATGAATGAATAGACTTTATAATTAGGTGGGTCAGATTGAGTTAATTCGAATTTAAAAATTCAAATTATTTTTATGTTAAGTTAAATTTGGGTTTTGGCTAATTTTAAATTCGTGTTACTTTGGACTCGGATTTTAGATTTGGGTTTTTCAAGTAAGGTTATTACGAGTAAAATCATTCCGCATTCTGACCACTTCAAGTTTAGGTCATTTCGAGTTCATATTAATTTTGTGGTCATGTATGTTTAGAGTCGAGTTCGAGATTGAATTGTTGACTTTTTATAATTAAATTAAGATTAATTCGAAATGAGGTTCATCAAGTCAAATTGTTAAATTTATATCAAAACCAACATGTATATATATGAAAATAATTTATATTTTGTTGAGTGCATGGATATATATACTAGAATAGAAGAAATTACAAATGTAAAAATTTAAACATCAAACTTATTAAACATTAGAGTATGAACTACTAGTTAACTAAGGCTGTGTTTAACGTTATTTTTCATATAAGCTTTTCAACTCAAACCAGTTCCTTTATTGATAAATAATGTTAAGCAAATAGCTTTTCAAACCAGATCTATTTCTGGTTTTTCAACCCAAACAAAAAATTTAGAAATTCTCGCTTTTCAAATTATAAATTTACTCTTCATTTATATAAACTATAAACATGATTGATATATTACATTAATTTTTTTTAAAAAAATAATTAATTGTTCAAAAAGTATCGTGAGAAGTAATATTAAACTAAGCCTATGTCAGAATTATGTTTTATCAGCATATTAATCTTAAATCTAACGTAGTTGTTCCACCTAGCTAATTCCTTTTTTATGGATCACACCTGCACCACTATGAATGAAAAGTAATGTATTTAGATTGAGATAAGGGTGTTGCATCAGCTAATTGTTCAAAAAGTAATGTATTTAAGAAGGAATCGAAATGCAAAGAAATGAAGGACCACCTAGGCATAGTAAGTTATCCGAATTTGACGAGATTTGATCTAATTTGATTTTATAGAGTTAATTTTTTTTTTTAATTTGAGTTTGTGTCTTGTTCGAATCTAAGGTGAAAAATTCTAGATCCAGATTCAGGTTAATAATATGGATAATTATTATAATACTATCTCTAGGGATGAAGCCAGAATTAGGGGTTAGGGGATAAAATATGAATGTCTGAAAGCGGGAAGGGCAAATTCATAATTAATATATATATATAAGTTAAAATAATTTTATGCTGGGGGGGGGGGGGGGGGAAGATACCCTTTCAGTAAGAAAATGTGGTTAAAGAGTGAATAAGAACAATATAAAATTCGGTGAAATTCTCGCTCTAAATTTTTTTTCCTTTTCTCTAAAATCAGTTGTAGAGCTTTTATTTTTCTCTTTCGGGTGGCGTCGTCGGTGAAGGCTTGTATGACCGCCACCCAGACCCTCTCTATCATCTTTTTCTTCTTTCCTTCAATGACTTGTTTTCTTCTCCCATTCTCGTTTTTGGATTAATTTTTTAGAAAAAATTTTCAGTCGCTTGATGAGACCCCTTCCCTCCGACGTCGGGCGCAACCTACTCGGGGGCCAGCAGACTATTGATGAGATGATCTTTTTTTGATGGCAAGAAGGCAAAAGGACGATATCCCCGATGTTTTTTTATTTCATCTTCTCCTCCCCTTTTGTGTTTTTCTTTTCATTGGGTTTGACCATTTTTCTTCTCTAGTGCTTTCTTTAATGGACACTGACTCTATCGGTGGTTGCTCTGGTAAGATGGGGGGTCTTCAGTTTCCTCGCGAGTTATTTATGCTACCTGATGCATTATACCCTTGCTTCCTTTCCACCAACTTGAGTTCTAAATTCGTGCATGCCTTCCAAAAGGTTCTCGAGGTCATTTCTAAAGCTCTTTGGCTTTGTTGTCGAGCTCCTACGTCGGCCTTAGCCTGGCAATCCTGCACGGTATCCATGTGCCCATCCGTAAGCCTAAGTACTCAGAATTTGGGGGGTGTCTTCGGTATCCATGTGCCCAATCCGTACGTCGTCATTATGCCTGACGTTGTCTAGTCATCTATAGTCCCTAAGACTATAAATACTCAGGCTAGTGAATAGAGTCAGATCCCCAAGGGCAATACCCATTTTCCCCATTATCTCCCCTCGTTTACTTAATGGTTCAAATCGTCATGTTATATGCGGCTCTCTGCCCCAAATCTATAGTGGATGAACTGCCTGAATCAACCACAATCACCTTGGTCCGCCGTCTCCACCTCCCTTGTTTAGTGTCTCCTCATTTTGGCATCAACAATTGGTGCGGTGAGTGCGGAGATCCTCCCTACCAAAACAATCAGTCGCGGTGGTTCTCTTGGGGGCACTCTCAACACACCAGAGTCTTACGACTAACAACGATGATGGTCGAATCAATGGATGTAGTAGATGTAGCACCACCAATCAGTTTAGAAGCTAAACCAAAGTAAGGAGTATTACAGATAAACAAACAAACAACCAGGCGAACATTTGAGGTATCTTAGAGATGACAGAAACCATTTATAATCATTACAAGCAAACAAGAACAAACCATCCAACATTCACAAATAAAGACACAAACAAAACAAAGGGTTTATAGACTTTCTTCACCAGAGACAAAGAACAATTTTTCCATTCGAATTCAATTGTTGACCCAAACTTGGATCATAGCCCTCTTCTTTAAAAAAAACAATGTCATGAAATCATGTGATTAAAGCACAAACTATTTCAGAAATCCATTCCATAAATCCTTAACTTGATTGCATACAAGCTTTCCTGTTATTAATCTAAGTCTTAAGCTTTAAATAGAACGAGGAAAGGATTTTATTTCTTTATGAAGAGCAATTCAATCATATGATTAAACACAAGATAATATAAAGACACATTACATGCTTAGGATACTTATAATATTTTACATCCACAAGACAAAACATTGCCTACATGCACTTGTACAATCAAAGCGATGTGCCACCTAACTAGGAGTTCTTAAGACCAAGGCCACAAAAACATACTCTTATAGCTTGTGATTTGTATCGAGCTCAATGGATGTCCACAAACGAAACTTCTCCCTGAAAATATGGTGAAATGATAGGATAAGTATACATAGTGAGGTAGTTTATGGTAACTAACAATATAAACCAATTATTTGTCATTTCACTTAATTTTTGTAGAACTAAGGGTGTTGATATAATAATTGAAAAATGGTTTGGACCAATTTGAAAAGAATTTAAAATATGTTCTTGAGTCCAAACAACTTGAAAATAAGTTTGAGGATTTTTTAAAAAGTTTTTGGCAAACGTTTTAATGCTTTCAAGGTGCCAAACTTGACTTTTTTGCAAGCCTGTACCGATACGGTATACCTCGTATCGATACCCTTTTGCCCAAGTTTTGAATCTGTGAAAACCCATTCCGATACGGGCTTACATGTATCGATATAGATAGGGATTGTTTCGAAGCACATCTTAGGCGTATCGATCCCTGTTTTAACAACCCCAATGGCTATTTCCCAACGGTCTTTTAAACTACAGACCGTACCGATACGCTCTCAAGCGTATCGATACACTTAGGTTGGTAAGAGCCCAAAGGCTAGTTTGTAAAGAAGGGCGTACTGATACGGGTCCTCATGTATCGATATGAAAGGCTCCATAACTGCATTTAATATGGGAAATAAAGTCTCCAACGGCTCCAAAAAAATCCCCAACAGCTAGTAACAGCTACAAACTCAAAGAGGAGTATAAAAGGGACCTCCAAGCATCAAGTAATGTTTAATGCTTCAATTGTAACCAACACAATGATAAGGAATTTGTCTTAGGGTTTCATTGTTTAATTTCATGTAATAGACAAACACTTGTGAGCCAAAATTATTATATTTGCTCAAGTGTTTTTAGGATTGGGTGAGAGCTTAATTGTGCAAACAAATACCTATTAGAGGGATTTGAGTTGACTTATTTTTATCTATTTGTAAAGAGGGTTTGATCAAGGCTTTGGGTAGAAAGCTTGATCGGTTTGTAAGGGTTTCCTCCTAAGCCTAGAAAAGGGGACGAATCAATAGTGGATTGATTAGAAATCCTTAGTGGGAAGCTAAGGTAGTGGATGTAGACCTTGGTTAGAAGGTTGAACCACTATAAATCATCTTGTCTTTATTTTTTTAGCTTCCACACCTCTATCACCCAAAATTCCACTTCTCCACACTTAGCAAGCAAGAACGGTTGAAGGAATCGAGCACCTAAAATCTCAACAATTGGTATTAGAGCTTGGCTCAATTGAAGAGGATTAACATCCTATTGAGAAGATTCGGCAAGCTCGATCAACATTTCAAACAACCGGCTTTATGGCGCAATCCATCGACAAACTGCCCTTCTTCGACGGAACATACTATACCCATTGGAAGACTAGGATGAAGTTTTTCATAAAGTCAAAGGACTACAAGCTTTGGGACATAGTAGAAGACGTTCCGTTCGTGCCTCAACGAAGCAAGGCAGAATGGAGTGCCGAAGATCGCAAGAAGATGGAGCTTAATTACAAAGCCTTGCACATCTTTTTTTGTGCATTTGGCCCCAACATCGATGAAAAGATATCTTCTTGTGAGAGTGCCAAGAAAGTTTGGGACAAGCTCGAAGTTACATACGAGGGAACAAACGAAGTAAAGGAGACCAAGATCGGGCTCATCAACCTAGCGTATGAAAACTTCAAGATGGATCTGGAAGAGAACATTGAGAAGATGTTCGACAGGTTCTCCACCATCACAAATGGACTCAAAGGTTATGGAGAAGCCATCCCGGAAGAGAAGCTTGTCCAAAAGCTCATCTACTCCCTTCCCGAGTCATGAGACTCAAAGAGGACCGCCATCATCGAAGCCAAGAATCTCAAAAATTTGAAGCTTGATGAGCTCATGGGGTCACTTCTCACTCACCAAATTATGAAGAAAAACAAAGAAGAGAAGAAGAAGAAGAAGGAAGAGATTAGAGCTATGGGGGAGAAGAAGCTCAAAGGGCTTGGCATCAACACAAATGCCATTGCTCTCAAATCCTCCACATGCCATCATGTAGATTCAAGTGAAGAGGAGGATGAAGAAGAAGAGATAGTTCATCTCTTCAAGAAGTGTGCCCCTTTCATGAAGAAAGCCTTGAAGGAACTTGAACGAGAATCCATGAAAAAGAAGAGGGCAAGCACTTCAAGCCATAAGAAGAAGGCATATGTGGCTACTTGGAGTGATAAAGACTCCACTGACGATGAACAAGCCAATCGTTGCCTTATGGCCATCAAAGAAGATTCAAGGGTAACTTCTAATTCATCTACTTCATGTTCATATTCTTTTGATGAATTACAAGATGCCTATGACGATTTGGATTTAGAATTTAAAAATCACATTTTGAAAAACAAGAAAGTGATTTCAAATTTAAAAATTCTAAATGACTTGATTTCTAAAACCAAAATTGAACTTGAAGCAAAACTCCAAGAGTTTGAACAAAAATGTTTTGAATTACAAAATTTGCTTCATAAAGTTCAAGAAGAAAAAGATTTGATTTCCAAGGAGCTTGAAAAGAAAAATAATGTTGGAAAATCGAATTTTTATGTAAGATAATCCAGTGCCCCTATATTTGTAAATGGTAAAGTTTTTAGAAGTATTTGGGTCTCAAAAGGACTAAGTACTGCAACTAAAAAGGATGAAATTGAAAATTGGATTCCTAAGGGGACTAAATTTTGTGCTACTAACGTCTATGGATCCAAAGCAATTTGGATACCAAAAATTACTTGATTGTCTTATGATAGGTGTGATGGAGAGTGCTCAATAAAGTCCAAAATTGAGGGGGAGCTCCATACACACAAGGAACAAACACTTGAAGAAGGAAGGCTTCACATCCTCCCTTGGGTTCAAGTGTGGTAAAATCTAGTTGTTCTTGCTTTTATTTGATTTATTTTTTATTTGCTCAACTAGATTATCATATGTTGTGACTAACATTTTTTGATGATGCTTTGAGTAAGGGGGAGTCATTTTTAAAATCAAACATTTTTAATGTTTCTAAATTTAAACCTTCGTTGTTATTTTGAGCCTAAAAGTGTTTTTAAATTCTTTTTGATATAACAAAAAGGGGGAGAAATGGTTTGAAAATTTTAATTTTCAAATGAATAAGGGGGAGCTTTAATTGATTTTGAATCTTAATTCTCTTATTCAAAATTTATTTCACAAAGGGGGAGAAATCCTAAACAATTTTTCAAGTTGGTTTTATTATATCAAAAAGGGGGAGGTTGTAGAACTAAGTGTTTTGATATAATAATTGAAAAATGGTTTGGACCAATTTGAAAAGAATTTAAAATATGTTCTTGAGTCCAAAAAAACTTGAAAATAAGTTTGAGGATTTTTTAAAGGTTTTTGGCAAAGGTTTTAATGCTTTCAAGGTGCCAAACTTGACTTTTCAGCAAGCCCGTACCGATACGGTATACCCCTATCGATGCCCTTTTGCCCAAGTTTTGAATCTGCCAAAACTCGTACCGATACGGGTAGATAGGGATCGTTTCGATACGCATCTTAGGCGTACCGATCCCTGTTTTATCAACCCCAACGACTATTTCCAAATGGTCTTTTAAACTGCAGACCGTACCGATACACTCTCAAGCGTATCGATACGCATTGGCTGGCAAGAGCCCAACAGCTAGTTTCTGAAGAAGGGTGTACCAATACGGGTGTAACCCCCTTAGCCCAGCCTAGACAGTTGACCCGGACTACGAAGATTACACGGGGAAAACCAAAGTTAACCCGAAAGTCAACCTTGATTAACGACCTTTTTTTTCTTTTTAAACTTGTCTAGATGCACACCAAACCTAGGCATACTCTTGAGATAAGCATACTCAAAAATCACAGCAATCGGAAAACAATAAGGGACCCAATTGCACAAAATACGAATTTAGAGACCAATTTGTAAATTCTGAAAATTAAGAGGACTTTACCAATTTTTAAGTTACCATTATGAAATTAGTCATGTTTCATGCCTCTCTTCCAAATTTCATCTCAAACGGACATCTCAAACTCAAGCAATTGCACATACAAGAATCGGGACTAAAACGTAAAGCTTGCAAACTTCAAAACCATTCAAATTTTATGCCCAACGGTCAGGTGTTCCGAAACGGGTCTAGGCCGTTCAGGAACACCCCTTGGCAGTAGCCAAAGTGTTCAGAAACGGGTCTAGGCCGTTCAGGAACACCCTGGCCAAAACAAGGGCCTGTTTCGAAACAGGCAAGGGTGTTTCGAAACACCCTGCCCAGAAACAGCAGATAGGCCTGTTTTAACACCTTTAAACCCCATCAAACATGCTCCAAACCATTCCACAATAAATCAACAACATGCCAAGCATCATACCTACCAATTTGCATCAAAATCTAGATACAAAACCACCCCTAGGTGCACCAACTCATTCAACACATCCAACACTCAGTCATGCTTTTAAAACAAGAAGCATAGCATAACGACTTAAGAATAAGAAGATTCAAACGTTGCAAGCGTTAAACCACATAGTTCAAAATCTTAAACCAAACTTTTCCAACATACACAATCTCATTAAACATCAACATAAGAGATTCTCCCCCATTGCCTTTATTATATATAGCTATTAACTGAGACATACATCTCAAGTGGAGCTCTCCTTGAATCCCTTGCTTCTCGCTGTCCCAACTTCAAATATCGGCATTGATGGACAAAAAGGAGCGTAAGCACATAATGCTTAGTGAGGAATGCTCAAAACCAAAACACCATCAATGCAGCGAGTCATAAAACAACATGCAAGGCTAACTATATCCGATTCAAGTAACCAAGAACCACTTACATCACTTGCCAATATAACCAATTTACCACATTAATCCATTGTTTTACAAGCATAACTAAAATGCCAAAACCACCAATTACCATCATCAATCCACTGTTTTTGAAGCATTACACAAAGCCATTAAACAACATGCAACACTATGCAACAATTCCACAATTTCAATGTACAAAACCAAGGATCTCTTACCTTGAGCAACCTTCACACATGGCTTTCAAAACCAGCATTAAACCATGCTAAAATATGCTTTCAAAACAGAATTTAAAACATGCAAATCACATACATTGCATCCAACAATCCCAAGTGCTTTTAAAAACCAATTCATAACACAACCAAGAGAGAAATTCTATTTACTTACTCTTGAGCTTAGCTAAGTTGTTTAGACTTAAACTAAGCTCCCAAAACCTTCAAACCTTTGTTTTAAAGCTGAAAACCCAACTTCACTCACCGACACACAAAACAAGGCTAGACAACAAGCCTTCCAAGCATCTGAAACCTTCAACGCCACCTCTATTGCTCACGGATCATTCTCCCCTGTTTCAAGCACATAACAACAGAGGATTAATGCATCATAATGCATTAAAAACACCAGCAACACACCTAAACTCGCTGCTCTTTGCAAAACCAACATTTCGGCTACCAAACACAACCGAAATCACCTCCAAACACTTCCAAGACTTAACCCAGCCAAGATCCATCACTTCTAACCATTTTTAAACATCAATTAACATCCAAAATGATCCCAAACACGTCCTTATACCTCCAGCATTAACAAAACACCAAGATCACCCCAAAAACCACCATTTTCACAAGTAGAAACTTAGGAAAATCAACCTATTCGGGATTGCATTGATTAAACCTCAATTTCTCATCAAATATACATCCATTTTACATTAAAACACATCTCAAAACAGTACCCAACCATTTCATACGAATTTCATCACAAATTAACCAAATCTTGCATTTTAAAGCCAAGATCAAGAACACAATTGTAAAACCTTTAGTAAAACACAAATCAAGGATTGAGAACTTGGGAATTTTAGTAAAGAACTGAGAATTTAGAGGAGAAGGACGTTCATACCTCTAAACTTGAGTTTCTCCCTTTTTGGAACCACAATTCTTGAAAATCCAATAAGCAAATGCTAAGGTTTTGTTGTAGAATTGATTAGAGATCAAATGAGGATTGAAATGAAATCTTTAGTTGTCAAAATCAGAGAGAATTTTGCTGGAGAAATGTGTTTGGGTTGAGAGAAAAGTTGAGAGAAAAGAAAATGGAAATTTAGAGAAAAGTTAGTTATAATGCCAAAATATCTTTTCCCTCCTTTTGTACTTAATTAAAAACCATTAATTAAATTGATTAATATTCAGAAAAATCTGGAGAAACTCTTTTGGGTAAATAGCTCCTTAAAGATTCAAAGTTTCAATCCTTTTTAAAACAGTCACCCAGTTTTCAAAAATTACATTTTGGTCACTAACCCAAAATGTCACTCTTCCAAACCTCATTTTGTAAAATTGATTTCACCTTTCTCTTATATATAATAAAAGAGGATTTTAAGATATTTTTCCATATTTTTACTGCAACCCGAACTAGGCTTTCCTAAAAAACCACCTTTTATATTCGAACCGAAAATCCGACCGGTCCAGTTCAAACCCAAAACTTCTAAGCCCAAAATTGGGGTGTTACAACGGGTCCTCGTGTATCGATACGAAAGGCTCCAAAACTGCATTTAATGTGGGAAATAAAGTCTCCAACGGCTCCAAAAACATCCCCAACAGCTAGTAACGGATACAAACTCAAAGATGAGTATAAAAGAGACCTCCAAGCATCAAGTAATGGTTAATGTTTCAATTTTCAACAACACAATGATCAAGAATTTGTCTTAGGGCTTTATTGTTTAATTTCTTGTAATAGACAAACACTTGTGAGCCAAAATAGTTATATTTGCTCAAGTGTTTTTAGGATTGGATGAGAGCTTAATTGTGCAAACAAATACCTATTAGAGGGATTTGCATTTGCTTATTTTTATCTCTTTGTAAAAATGGTTTTATCAAGGCTTTTGGTAGAAAGCTTGATCGGTTTGTAAGGGTTTCCTCCTAAGTATAGAAAAGGGGACGAATCAATAGTGGATTGTTTGGAAATCCTTAGTGAGAAGCTAAGGTAGTGGATGTAGACATTGGTTAGAAGGTTGAACCACTATAAATCATCTTGTCTTTATTATTTTTAGCTTCCACACCTCTTTCACCCAAAATTCTACTTCTCCACCACTTGGCAAGCAAGAACGGTTGAAGGAATCGAGCACCTAAAATTCAAACAATTTTGTTAATCAAGTGTTCATGTAAACTATAACAAGGTAATAGCTAATTGGGATGAAGAATTCAAACTAAACTTATATCATAACATTCATGGATTATCGAGTAAGACTTATACACATGAATTTATGTATAGTATTTGATCATCTCACAAATTTTAGAGTGCTTTAGCCACGTGCTATGATATCTAACAAACCTTATATTTTATACAAGAAAAAGATCACATGCATATACAAAGATTTCAACCAAAAGATTTTTATCTCCAAATATGATTAAATCACCAATTAGATACATTATGCTTACAATACAATTTATTGAATTAATCAACCAATTAACTTATAACTTTCACGATTTCTTTTAACATAGTCAAAATGTATTCATCAAATTCTTGTGACTTAACTATTCGATTATAAATATATATCTTTGATTATAAGACCTGTGATACAACAATACTATGTCTAGACTGAAACACAATAACTTTCTTTATTCAATGAATCGAAACATATCATAACTTCATTTATCATCGAAACAATCTTTTATATTAACAAGTTGAAAGAGGATTCATTCTATCTTCCCCCTAATTCTATAAAGGTACACATGATTCGATCTTTAATAAGAAATTAATCAATTTGGATTATAACATACATTCACTCATGTAACTTTATCCAAAAGTATGCTCAATAATCATATAGATGCATATTACTTATCGTGAAAGTATTTAAAGTAATCCTTATTCATAGCCTTCTATTGTCACTGAATATAGAATAAGTAACAAGCTAAGCTAGCATTGTTTGCCACTCAAGTAACAGTTTATTTTGTTAATTATGATACAAGTTTCATTCCTCTAATATTACCTTAACTAAAATATTCGAACAACGCATATACTACGTCCCAAATGAGCATAAAAGATTCCATTACAACATTATTACGATCAAGCCAGTTATTAAATTGATTTATTATTATAACTTGTAGTTTTTCTTTTATTGCTTTACATTAGCACAACCTTTAGAATCAAGTAACAACCTAGGTACACGAATCCCCAACCAACTGTCGCTAAATAATAATGGTAATCATATTACCGATCAATCCCTCCTACTGTCACCAAGTGACCACAACACTTTCCCTACTGTCGCCAAATAAGGACCGTAGTCGACAAAAACATGAGCGAGCTCTATGGCATGCCAACTATACCTATGACTGACTCGAAACCAAGGCTTTACAATCAAATCTTATCTTATCAAAATCAACTTTGAGCTTAGCTCCTTATTCACATAGACAAGTAACATGTTTTTATATAGATAATTAAGCAAAGTTTATATCTTATCGTATCATATCATAATCAAGAATTGAGCAAGGCTCCATAATTAGGTTATCAACAGATCATAGCTTATTGATGTTCCTTTCCAACATATAAAATTCATATATGATTCTTACTTCAAGCATATATTTGTGTCAAACAATAGTTTAGTATGGTTTTCTTATCAAGCATGATAAAGTATAAATTGATCCACCCAGAGCATAGCATCAAGTTGAACACTACATAACATATCATGCTTAACAATTAGACACAAATTTAGTTCATTCATGATACTCCATTCATACTTAGAATTTAACCAAAGTTTAGCTAATCAAAGATTTCCTATCAAACAAGATATAATATATGAAAGGGTTCACTAAAAGCATAGCACCCATGATATATGTCATTCCAAAGAATACATTTCATTCGGTACTTACCTCGAAATCCAAGCTCACATGATTGCATAGCTTAATTTAATAATACCAATATACTTGAAATAATTAAGCGTGCTCGGGAAGGTTGTAAGCCTATCCCGAGACATTTAACTACACTAATAGTACTCTGAGCTAAGGTTGGTCGCGAATCATTACTCCAGGTTTCCCTCCTAGAGCCTTACTAGCTTGAAGTCTTGTTTCATTAATTACCACTTGATTTAACATAACAATGAACATAAGATGCATTAAAACTCATTCTTTTTAGAACAACCATGTGATGCACATACAATATATGAACACGTTTTTACACTCTTCAAGTTTTCATACTAGATTTCTCTTTGGATAGTCTCTAACTCATGCAAAACAACCTTTATGTAACGAGTAGTCCAAAACAATTTGATGGCTTTATAAAATAGTCCTTCAGTTTTTGTAAAAACATTTTCAAATTCCCCATTTTCCACAAAATAGTCCCTAAAGATGCAAAAACAACCCCTTAATGTTGTAAAACCAACCCCAATTAAATTTGCAAAACCACCCTTTGATTTAAAGTACAAAACAATTTCCTTTTTGCAAAACTGTCTCTGAATTTCCAGTTTACAAAACAGCCCCAAAAATTATAGAAAACAGTCCAATTATGTAAGCAAAAAAGTCCCGAAATGTCTACAAATAGCTCGTTAACAGTCTCCAAACCTTTCAAATAACCCTTCCCCTGATTTCATAAATTCAAAATAGTCTTAAAATATTTCTTTTACGATCAAATCAGTACTTGAATAACTTATTTTAGTCCAATATCAATCTAAATTCATTCTTAACACATCATGGCAGCCAAGATCAAAATTCAATCACAAATTCATACCAACTTGCCAATTACATCATTCGGTTTGCCTGATTTCGATTCTAATAATTCTTAATCAAATATCCTATTCAACCAAGGTTAACATACTCAATCTATCAACAATTTAATCATAGAATCACGTTACCATTCTAATTAAACCAAGTAATGCATATCATCAATTAACTTTCTAACATTTCAGCATATATAATCTACTCTACAAGTTTATTAATGCATGGAAATCTATCTTGCATGTTATTCGGATATGCTAAGATATATTTTCTCATCATGTATTCATCTTCCTAGATATGAAAAGGAGTCCATAAACATAAAATTCTCATATCAAACTCCAGGTAAATGGAAAGGATGAAAGTTCTTACTCTCTTCCTTAGAAGACTCGAACAAGGACCCAAAATTGCCTTGAATAAGCTCAACACTCCCTATTTCCATGGCCACAAGCTCTATTTATTTTCCAAGCAAATTTTTATTCAAAAGATAGAAGAAAGAGACAATAAGGGGGTTTTCTCTCAAGTGGCCGAACCCCTTGGCACTTGCCTTCTTCCAAAGAGGCCATGTGTACATACCCCTTGGATCTTTTATTTCCCCATGCAATCTTTGGGTTTTGCTTAATGTTCACTTTAGTACTTAATGATTTAGCCATGAACTTCCTCTCAATTTTTAAATTGAGTCACTTTCCTATTGGACCAATCTAATAAGTGACTAGTACTTAGTATCTTCTTGTAATCAAAATGGTACATACGTCCAAGCCTATGTTTGGGATATTACAATTCCCCCCTCCTAAAAGAAATTCGTCCTCAAATTTTACCTGAGGTGTACATAGCAGCCTTAGATTCTCATACTGCTTCTTTGGTCTTGTGACTTTTCCATAAAGCTTTTACAAGAGGAAAAGATTTGTTACAAAGTCTTCTAACTACACAATTTGGAATTTGGACTAGTTCTTCTTCCTAAGACAATTTTGGATCAAGTTCTACACCTTCCGGTTCAATCACATGAAAAAGGGATAGATCAGTATTTGTGAAGCTTTGGGACATGAAAAATATTATGTCTCTTGTCGAATTCATTAGGGAGAACTAAACGATGTGCAACAGAACTAATCTTTTTGATAACCTTGAAAGGTCCATTAAAACGAGGACTAAGTTCCCCTTTCCTTCCCAAACTGAATTTTTTTTTTCGATGGAGAGACCATTGAAAACACCAGACTTCCTACTGTAAATTAAATATCTCTTATTTCCAAGTCAACATAAGATTTTTTGTCTTTCGAAGGCTTCTTTTAGTCTACCGTAATAAATGGCATTTTTCTTAAGAGATAGTGCTCCAAAACTTAAGGCATAAACAACAACAACAGGTTCAAAATTATAAGTGTAACGCTCAAAATCCGGTTTAGTCGGAATTGGGTTTCGGTGATCGAAAATTTCACATCGATAAAGTCTAAAAATAGTATCGGCTAGTTAATTATTGATATTGGACTCTAATCAAGTTAAATCATTGTTATTGGACCCTATCGAATCATATCAGAACCTATATAGTGGCTAAATTTTGAAAATTGAAAGTTTGGGGTCAAAACTATGAACTTTCGAGAGTTGAGGGACTAATCTTGCAATTAGCCCCTCTTCATTTAAGTCACTGTATCATAAACAAATAGGAATGGATTCCTTCATTTGAAGAAAAGGCCATTCGACCAAATTAATTAAAAAGAAAATATGAAAGAAAGAAAGCTTACCGAGTACAAACTTTAAGCAAGCACATCCCATTCTCCTATCAAGCATACACCTCCATTGGAGGATAATTCAAGCTTTGATTTTTCATAGTTCTCTTATCCTAAGTTTTAGCTATCGATCGGGTAAGTATTAACCCCTTATTGGTTTTTGATTTCATAGTTAAAATCATGACTAATCTCATGTTTAAGAATTTCGAATCCTACAAGATTATCTATAGGATTTCCTAGTTATGTCTTGTTGTTTCTATAGCTAATTAGTGCTATGGAATTGAATATTGACATAAAAATTTATTGTAATCCTATTTTCTCCATGATTGTTAGCCCAAGAGCAACAAGAGAAGGAATCGACAAATCCACTAGAACCGACCAAACGAAAGAATATAAGATTTGTCATCCGAGGGCCGTAAGAGCATCGGATATCAAGGTGAGTGTAGTCGGAGTCTCGGGATTAGGCGAGGAGCCTTCTCGAATCCTTTATTATTGCTTTCGACCTTATAGCTAATATTATCATTGAGAAAGTTGCATCGGATTGTTAAACGGATCTATTGGTAAGCGTCGGTAAGTTTGTTAATTAACATCGAACATAGTTATTGTTATTGAAACATTGTAATTAAATCATCGGATATTGATATTGACATTGACATTGAAACCATGGAATATTGATAATGAGACATGTTTGCTATTGATAAAATTGAAGTTATTGATCATTGGAATTCTCATTGAATATTGAATATGGATATGGACATTGAAACCTTGGATTTGAATGGACATTGGATACAATTGGCATGACATAGAATACATGAGCTCAGTGTACGAGTGGACTACGATCCTAGGGCTACGGCCTATATTGATTTGGCGAGGCGGAGGGATGTGTTTTGATCATGGTCATATTGGCGAGGCGTAGGGATTAGACCATTCATTGATTTTGCGAGGCGTAGGAATTCACGTATCCACTATCTTGATTCAATCCAAGGGTTAATAATGAATTTGATGTGTAAACATTGCATATTGAAACATAGAATTGATATTGATAAGTATGAGATTATGTATATGCTTCGTAAATTGTTATTTACATTGTTTGTGACTACCTCACTAGGCAAGGTATGCCTAATGTGTATCATCTCATGCATTTCAATTTAAGGAATTGACCATCGCGGAGGATCGGATAAGTCGCCGTAAGACAAGTTACTACCAGCCAAAGTATATTGACCTTATGAACTCCTAGGAAGGTGGCAAAGTAGTTGAACTAGTTGCTTGTGCCTATTTTGTTATGCATGTTGTGTGTATTAGTTGAAAAGATGTTAAAGGCCCTAATATGCTTTTTGGAATGGCTAAAGGTGGGTAAAAATGAAATATTTGGCTCACATAGGTCAAAACCTAGTAAACGTATTCGAATGATGATGAAGTTTGACATGCCAGTAGTTTATAGTATTGAAATATTGTGTGTAAAATTTCATTGCATTTGAACATCGTTTGGTAGGATAATTCGATTAAAAACCAGCAAAAATCTGTCATTACACGTCAGGCCGTATCGATACGGGGTAATGGCGTATCGATACGGTTAAGCATTATTGAACCTAAGGAACAGGGCGTATCGATACGGTTTGGAGCTAAATCGGAACATTTTGCTACTAGAATCCTATGTTCCGATACGGTTCTAACCTGTATCAAAATGGGTCAAAGTCAAGGTCAAAGAGAGTTAACCCGTACCGATACAGGGCTTGCCCGTATCAATACGGTATAAAGGGAAAAGTCAACTCAGATTGACCATCGTACACCCGTATCATAACAGCCTTAAGGTTTTTCGATACATGGTTAGTTAAGTTGGTTAAAGGCATAATTTGACAGTTTACAATGTTCACAGATTGGTCACTAAATTTTTAGAACGATTCAATTGGATGAGTAAACGAACTCCAAATTGTATGAAATTTTACAGACTTGTTATTATTGTATTGAATTTCATTAAGGTATAATCAATTTCATCGAATGACCTCAAATTTATCATATTTATAGTTTAGTCTCTAAAACTTGTAATAGTTCAGAATTGATCCTAAATGATTAATTATTGTTTCATAAGTATTAATTGGACTAAGATGCATTGTGGTAATGTATTATTACACAACATTGTTCAAAGTTTTGATTATAAGTTGAAATTTTCATTACACCAATCATTGTACTGTCTATCGGTATCACCTTCCGACCCGGTTCTCGACCAGGCCGGGAAGGGGGTGTTATAATAAGTCGTCTGTTCAATTTATATGGCTTCAATTAACATGAAGTAAAAGCTACCACTTTTCTTATTACATGAGTACACTTCCTAATCAAAAGTGGGAGGCATCACTGGAAACTGCGAAATCTCTTTTTTTCGATTCAAGTTGTGTCGAATCCAAAGCGTTAATAAGCATTTGCTTCATCTGTTCAAAATCCTGTTGTTGGCTTTCCGATAAATCAAAAGCTACATCTTTTCGAATAGGTTTGATAAAAGGTGCGACCGCGGTAGAGAACCTTTTAACAAACCTCTGATAACATTCTAATCGAAGATCGATATTGGAAATTACTATAGCATCCTTTAGGTGATCCCACAAACCTTTGATTCTCGGTAACATGTACTTGTCTTGATGGTAAGCTTGTTCAATTATCGATAATCGATGCAGAACCACATCGATCCATCTTTCTTCTTTATGGACAGACTGAAGTATCCCAAGGAGACGGATTAGGATTGATAACTCCTTTATCCTGGGGTCCTTACAGTTGAATCTTTTAACTCCTTAAGCTCGACTGAGGCCACACAATAATGAATGATGGAGACCAGAGCATGCCCTTGTTGAACTTTGATTTTTATACTCCACTTCATGTATTGGAGATGATCCCGGTGTTTTCTCGGGAAAACATCAAGATATTAAAAAATGTTTAAGGTAGATTCAAGAGCAGGTTTAGTCTCATCGTCTTCGGGTATAGAAGCAAACACATGATTTATTTCATAGGGTTTCTTCTTTACCAGGAATATGGATTCTTTCCCAAATTCGTGAAGGAAGATCTTTTCTAAATAAATTTCTTGGCTAAACAAGGAACAATTCCAACCTATTCTATTTACCACAATATTATCTTTCAACAATTCTTGGTATCTAGATTTCTATTGGTAGGTTCGGAACTCAAACCGGGCTTCTCAACGAGGATAGATTATAAGAAGAAACAGATTGATTCAGAATCAAACATGGAATATAGGATTTGAGTACAATTCAATTGTACCTAAGAAGGTGTAAGCTTCAATATTGAGCTAACTTGTCTATCATAGCCCCTCGGTGGCACATCCAATGGAAAAACGAGAAGAGTTGTTTTCTGCTTTTTGGGCAGCGTTCCGAGGAATTTATCATTCTTAATTCATCTATACACAACCTCCTTCATTGGAGGGGATAACTGGGATCTTATTATCCAGGCCCAAAGGTGTTTTATACATTTCTACTAATTATTAACAGACAAGAGAGCTTTCATCAATTGCAGATCACATACACTTATCAAATTTAACTCCTAGGTGGCACATGTAACAAATAATGATGCGACGAGACTCAATTTAGTCCTAGAATCGACTAAACTATAGCTCTGATACTAATAAATATAACACCCCCAACCGGTTTAGTAGCTAAACCGAGTTAAGGAGTATTCCAGACAAACAAACAAACAACCAAACAAACATTTGAGGTATCCTAGAGATGACAAAAACCATTTATAATCATTACAAGCAAACAAGAACAAACCATCCAACATTCACAAATAGAGACACGAACAAAAAAAGGGCTTATAGTCTTTCTATACCATAGACAAAAAAATTTTTTCCATTCGATTTCAATTGTTGACCCAAACTTGGATCATAGCTCTCTTCTTTTAAAAAAAACAATGTCATGAAATCATGTGATTAAAGCACAAACTATTTCAGGAATCCATCCCATTACTCCTTAACTTTATTGTAGACAAGCTTTCCTGTTATTAATCTAAGTTCGTGAACAAAGGGCTTGTTCGTTCATTTATGTTCGCGAACATTCGGTAATCCATTCGTTTATGTTCATTTATGTTGTGCGTTTATGTTTGTTCATTTATGTTCGTTTATGTTCATTAAAATTTATTCACATATGTCTATGGGTGTTCATTATTCGGTTAAATCAAACTAACTGACCGAACCAAAACAAAATTGGTTAATCTATAAGATAATTTTAGGTTTCGGCTAATGATTAAGAGTTTTTTCAAATTTCAATTAATTCGATTTAAAATCGGTTAATTAATTGAATTAATCGAACTAATCAAAGATATTAAATATTTAACAAATTATATATGTTCGATTGTGTTCGTTTATGTTTGTTTATGTTCATTTATGTTCGTTTATATTCATTTATGTTCGTTTATGTTCGTTTACCATTTAAACGAATGAACATGAACGAACACAAACAAGCTACATTCCTTAATGAACAAACAATAAATTTTGTGTTTGTTAATGTTCGTGTTTGTTCATTTGTTCGGTTAAAGTTAAACGAAAGAACATGAACACACCCTCGTTTGTGTTCGTTCGGTTCGTTTACAGGCCTACACTAAACTATCTATACCATTGATTACTATTTGCAAGCTCACAGATAATGTTTCGACTAATAGGCTAAGTCATATCTTAGACATTACCAACTTAAAGTTAATTCAACATAATTAGCATAGGGACCCGAATGGAGAAGAACAAAGGGGAGTCCTATACTCAACTGATCTAACGCAGATGACAGAGCCTAACCATTCGAATTAGACATATCATTGACATCTAACTTACTCAGGCTTTCAAGTAACCTATTCTAGATCATAATATACACTTTCAAACACATTCATATTATAAAATATTTACACATCACATAACATTCAATCACTAACCTCCTAGCTTTCTACCAAAGCATTTAAAACCATCCGTCAATTATATGACTAAACACAAGATAATATAAAGGCCCATTACATGCTCAGGATATTTATAATTTTTTACATCCACAAGACAAAAGATTGCCTACATGCACTTGTACAATCAAAGCGATGTGCCACCTAGCTAGGTGTTCTTAAGACGAAGGCCACAAAAACATACTCTTATAGCTTGTGATCTGGATCGAGCTCAACGGATGTCCACAAACGAAACTTCTCCCTGATAATATGGTGAAAGGATAGGATAAGTATACTTAGTGAGGTAGTTTATGGTAACTAATAATATAAACCAATTATTTTTCCTTTCACTTAATTTTGTTAATCAAGTGTTCATGTAAACTATAACAAGGGAATAGCTAATTGGGATGAAGAATTCGAACTAAACTTATATCATAACGTTCATGGATTATCGAGTAAGACTTATACACATGAATTTATGTATAGTATTCGATCATCTCACAAATTTAAAGTGCTTTAGTCACGTGCTATGATATCTAACAAACCTTATATGTTATACAAGCAAATGATCACATGCATATAGAAACATTTCAACCAAAAGTCTATTATTGCTATGATATCTAACAAACCTTATATGTTATACAAGCAAAAGATCACATGCATATACAAGCATTTCAACCAAAAGTCTGTTATCTCCGAATATGATTAAATCACCAATTAGATACATTATGCTTACAATACAAGTTATTGATTTAATCAACCAATTAACTTATAACTTTCACGATTTCTTTTAACATAGTCAAAATGTATTCATCATAGTCTTGTGATTTAACTATTCGATTCGGCCTATTCGTCATATGTATATACATACATACATATATATATATATATATATATATATATATATCTTTGATTATAAGACCTATGATACAACAATACTATGTCCAGAGTGAAACACAATAACTTTCTTTATTCCATAAATCGAAACATAGCATAACTTTATTTATCATGGAAACAATCTTTTATCTTAACAAGTTGAAAGAGGATTCATTCTATCTTTCCCCTAATTCTATAAAGGTACACATGATTCATTCTTTAATAAGAAATTGATCAATTTGGATTATAACATACATTCACTCATGTAACTTTATCCAAAATTATGCTCAATAATCATATAGATGCATATTACTTATCACGAAAGTATTTAAAGTAATCCTTATTCATAGCCTTCTATTGTCACCGAATATAGAGCAAGTAACAAGCTAGCATTGCTTGCCAATCAAGTAACAATTTATTTTGTTAATTATGATACAAGTTTCATTCCTCTAATTTTAACATAACTAAAATATTTGAACAATGCATATACTATGACCCAAATGAGCATACAAGATTCCTTTAAAAGATTATTACAATCAAGCCAATTATTAAATTGATTTATTATTATAACTTGTAGTTTTTTCTTTTTATTGCTTAACTTTAGCACAACCTTGAGAATCAAGTAACAACCTAGGTACACGAATCCCCAACCAATTGTCGCCAAATAATAATGGTAGTCATAGTACCGATCAATCCTTCCTACTCTCACCAAGTGACCACAATACTTCCCTCATATTGTCACCAAATAAGGATCGTAGTCCACCACAAACATGAGCTCTATGGACTCTATAGCATGCCAATTATACATGTGACTGACTCGAAACCAAGGTTTTACAATCAAATCTTATCTTATCAAAATCAACTTTGAGATTAGCTCCTTATTCAAATAGCCAAGTAACATGTCTTCATATAGATAATTAAGCAAAGCTTAAATCTTATCATATCATATCAGAATTAAGAATTGTGCAAGGCTCCATAATTAGGTTATCAACATATCATAACTTATTGATGTTCCTTTCCAACATATAAAATTCATATATGATTCTTATTTCAAGCATATATTTGTATCGAACGATAATTTAGTATGGTTTTCTTATCGATCATAATAAAGTATAATTTGATCTCACCCAGAGCATAGCATCATGTTGAACACTACATAACATATCATGCTTAATAATTAGACACAAATTTAACCAAAGTTTAGCTAATCAAAGATTTCCTATCAAGCAAGATATAACATATATTATAAAAAAAACATATAAAAGGGTTCACTAAAAGCATAACACCCATGAATTATGGCATTCCAAAGAATACCTTTCATTTGGTACTTACCTCGAAATTCAAGCTTACATGATCACATAGCTTAATTTAATAACAACAATATACTTGAAATAATTAAGCGTGCTAGGGAAGGTTGTAAGCCTGTCCCGAGACTTTAAACTACACTCACAGTACTCTGAGCTAAGGTTTGTCCTGAATCATTACTCTCGATTGCCCTTCTACAACCATACTAACTTGAAATCTTGTTTCATTAATTACCACTTTATCTAACATAACAATGAACATAAGATGCATTAAAACTCATTCTTATTAGAACAACCATGTTATGCACATACACTATATGAACAAGTTTTTATACTATTCAAGTTTGCATACTAAATTTCTCTTTGGACAGCCCCTAACTCATGCAAAACAACCTTTATGTAACATGTAGTTCAAATCAATTTGATGGCTTTATAAAATAGTCCTTTAGTTTTTTTAAAAGCAGTTTCAAATTTCCCATTTTCGACAAAACAGTCCCTAAAGATGCAAAAACAGTCCCTTAACGTTGTAAAATCAGCCCCAATTAAATTTGCAAAACCACCATTTGATTTAATGTACAAAACAGTCTCCTTTTTGCAAAACAATCCCTGATTTTCCAGTTTACAAAACAACCCCAAAATTATTGAAAACAGTCCAATTATGTAAGCAAAACAGTCCCTTAGTAACCTTGTTATTGTAAGACAGGCCATCCCCTGTTTCATTAGTTCAAAACAGCCCATTTATTATTACAAAATCAATCCTTAAGCTTTGTATAACAACCCCTTTCATTTCAATTATAAAACAGTCCCGAAATGTATACAAATAGCTCATTAACAGTCCCTAAACCTATCAAATAACCCCTCCCCTGATTTCATAAATTCAAAACAATCTTAAAATATTTCTCTTACGATCAAATCAGTACTTGAATAACTCATTTTAGTCGAATATCAATCTAAATTCATTCTTAACACATCATGGCAGCCAAGATCAAAATTCAATCACAAATCCATACCAACTTGCCAATTACATCATTCGGTTTGCCTAATTTCGATTCTAGTAATTCTTAATCAAATATCCGATTCAACCAAGGTTAACATACTCAATCTATCAACAATTTATCATAGAATCATGTTACAATTCTAATTAAACCAAGAAATGCATATCATCAATTAACTTTCTAACATTTCAGCATACATAACCTACTCTACAAGTTTATCAAAGCATGAAAATTAAAAATATATCTTGCATGTTATTCAAATATGCTAAGAGAAATTTTCTTATCATGTATTCATCTTCCTAGATATGAAAAGGAGTCCATAAACATAAAATTCTCATATCAATCTTCAAGTAAATGGAAAGGATGAAAGTTCTTACTCTCTTCCTTAGAAGACTCGAACAAGGACCCAAAATTGCCTTGAATAAGCTCAATGCTCCCTATTTCCATGGCCACAAGCACCTTTTCTTTCCCAAACAAAATTTCGGTCAAAAGATGGATGAAGGAGACAACAAGGGGAGCTTTCTCTCAAGTGGCTGAACCCCTTTGGCACTTACCTTCATCCAAAAAGGCCATGTGTACATACCCCTTGGATCTTTTATTTCCCCAAGCAATCTTTGGGTTTTGCTTAATGTTCACTTTAGTCCTGAATGATTTAGCCATGAAGTTTCTCTCAATTTTTAAATTGAGTCACTTTCCTATTTGACCAATCTAGTAAGTGACTAGTACATAATATCTTCTCGTGATCAAAATGGTACATACTTCCAAGCCTCTGTTTGGGATATTACAGTGTACCCTATACAAGTTTCTCTTTTTTGCTCTCAACTAGAAGGAAATAAAGAAGATGATACAACTTCTCGGTGTTTGCCTCCAAGGGGGTTGATAAAGAGGCGGTTAGATGGTAACACCTCATCATATCCATCGGTGAAGATTGGTCGTCTTGTGAAAGCTCATAACCATAGCGCATCAGCTAGATGCTCAACAATAGGGCATTGGCCTTGCTTACACCTATTGATAGTTTTCATTACCCCAAAAAGGTTTCGACTTCCTCAGAACTTCAACGACGGAAGCCTTCATTATCCCTTGCACGAACAACATTGGAGCAGCATCATAAGCTATAGAGATTGTAACACTTCTTCTGTAATGATCAAGCGGAGGCGCTACATGGACTCTTCGTAACACTTCTTCTGTAATTACTTTCTCCAAAAAGCCTTCAAGCACAAAAAAGCCCTATTAGCTAAAAATCATAGGACATTGTCATTCTCCATAGGAAGCTTTTCTAATAGCTCAAAATATTTGGAGAGAATAACATAGACTTTAGAAAGATATACCCGTTGCTACAAACTCCTTAGGAAACTCAAATGTATCGTAAGGAGACTCGCTTGAATTGTCATAGCTAAGTGTATGTATATCTTTAAATGATATAATTTTATAAATGTGTGGATGCATTATTTGGATAATAGAATGTTTGAATGCCTTATCAATTGTTGGTTATTTTTATCTCTCCGCATTTTTAATTTTCTGATTCCTTTTGCCTCGCCCAATTCGATGCTATGACATTGGATTTATCTAGAGGGTGTAAAGATTCTCATACTTCTGTGTCTTGAACGAGACATGATTTGAAAAAGTGTGGATGTCTGCCTACACAAATGTAGCCTCCACTGCCCCCAACCATGAGTACTTTGTTGCTCAAATCACTGAAGATGTCCCAACGTGGTCACATGCAATGTTGTGATAAACAAAATTGATAATCTCCGCCTAACCAATGCATGGTGTTGTGTTGTACACCAAAAGGCATTGAGGCATCTTTGTGTCTCGAAACAGTACCTGATCTGCAAAACTGCGGAAAATTATGCAACATTTATATCGAAGCAACACTGACTTTGCAAACCACAAATGAATCCAATACCTTCGCCCAACCAATGCACAACATTGTGTTATACTCCCAAGGGCATTAAGATGCCCAAACATCTATGTCTTTAACGACACCTAGTCTGTAAAAATGGGGATGTCTGCTTCGACAAATGTTGCCTCCTCTGGTCCGATGCTAAATGTCTCATTGATCAAACAAGCGGAGATGGCCATCTAAAATTACAAATTCCAAAAGGCGTAGAGATGCTCACACTCCTGTGTCTCGAAACGACACTTGATCTATAAGAAGTGTGAAAGATCATATAATATTTATGTCCTGAAGTGACATCATATTTGCAAAACTACAAGTAAACCAAACACCTTCCCCCATCCAATGCATGGCATTATATGCTCATCTGAGGGCGTTGAGATGCTTACACTTCGGTGTCTCGAACGACACCTGATTTATGGGAGTATAGATGCCTACTCCGGCATATGATACCTTCGTTAATCCAATAATAAATACATTACCGATCAGAACAAGGTAGAGATGCCTATGCAAAGGCACAAATGATGTTGCCATGCACATCTTCATGAACTGATAACAAGTGTATCATTGTTCATAGAAAAACAGAGATGATAAAATATATTAATGTTTTGATAGTACCAAAAGAAAAAAAGCAAAGAGCATTCCTCAAGAGAACCTATCCATAAAGTTAAAAGCCTTCGAACATCCGATGCTAGAAGCATAATTGATTAAAACAAAATACAAGCATCCACGTCTATTCACACTTTGGCAACGCAAGCAATATCATGCAAAAATATCTCTAAGTCATTCAATTTTGGATGTATTGCCATAGCAAATTGGAGATGACTCCGCTTATGGCTCTCAAACAATGTCAACATATAATACCTCTCGTACATAAGCTACTATGTCACTAAATAAAGTAACAAATTTTTATCCTCCTATGCAATCATTTCTGAAAGGCAAAATTCATCCCCATTTTTCATAACCAAGGATTGTCAAATTACCCTAACATGGTGATCAGAGTCAAAGAAAAGACATCATGTCCAAGTAAGCGTTGGACTAAAAAGGGGAAAAAAACTCAAAAATACTGATCATTCCGCTTAAGGGTAGACCATCCCAAAAATATCATAGCAAGTACCGCTTTTTGGTACTCCTACTATTGGAGGGACAATTGTTACACCCAAATTTGTCGTCTCTGCACAATTATGAAAATACCCTCCGACTCATCTGCATCTAGGGATTATCATTAGATGATCCATGATAGTTGTCTCTATAAAGAAAGACCCCTCTAGAGGTTAATAACCCTATAGGCCTCAACCTAGCAATCCTGCACGGTATCCACGTGCCCAACATGCAAGGCCTAAGTACTCATAATTTGCACCTATCTCTGTCAACCTATCCATAGGCCGTCACTAGGCTAGAAGTTGTTCAATCATCTACAGCTCTTGAGACCATAAATATCCGGGCTAGCGAATAAAAAAGGCAAGCCGGATCCCCAAGTATAATACCCCTTTTCTCCATTATGTCTCCTCGTATACTTCATGGCTCAAATCCCCATGTGCAATACCCTTTTTTAATTATAATAATCATTATAAATGAAATTATATAGTTGAATGAATTCTCACAATAGTAAAAAAATCAACATCATCACTTTTTTTATCAAACCGCATGATATCATTAAGTAAAAATCATACAGAAGAAATATTTTTATGTGTCTAATTAAAACTCTCGTAAAACTTAGTTGGAGGATAAAAGTATACATGAAATTATACCTAAAATAAACTATAGAGAGAACAAACATAAATAACAAAAAAATAACCAAACCATCTAAAACAAAAGACATCCCCCAGGCTTAATTGCCCAGAGAACTACCTAGGGCCATTGACACCACTATCCTCCATTAACACCGATTTAAGAAAATCTGTGGGCTGAGAAAAAAATTGAGAGTTGAGCGAATGATCTCTTGTAATCTTCGTCAAACGATCTGCTACTTGATTCGTCTCCCGAAAGACATGAACAAATATCACTTCCCATGCTTGCCTAGTAAGCTCGAGTACATGTTGTAAAAATGTATTTGGTTCACCATGTTGCCCTCTTTGTAAACCTTACGGCAGATGCATTGTCGAATTCCACTCCAATTTGACGGATCCCCAAACACCAAGCGTGAGTTAAACCTTCACATACACCCCACAAATTTGCATCAAAAATCGAACATATACCAACTGAATTTGAGAAACCAACTATCCAATGTCCGTCAAAATTTCGAATAACCCCTCCACAAGAAGCAAGTCTACTCGTTACACAACATGCATCATCCGGTGTTTAATGTATGTCATCCTTGATCTCATGGTTTCCAACGAATCAAACTCCAACTTTGTTGTGCACTTCCTTGTGGCATCCGAGGCAGCAACTTGATAGCAAGAGTAGCTTCCTTAGTCAACAACAATTATCCCTAACTAGTAAAAAAGTCTATTTGTGCCTCTCTTTCCTCACTTGAGAGACTTAACATGTCATTTACGCTTTCATTCAAATCAGATGAGTTTGACTGTCCAAAGAGGCGTTGACACAACATGATCTTATTGGTCGGAAGTTTTTTTAAACAGATTTTAACAGTAGGGCAACTTGAGTAACATATGTAAATGTTAGGGGCACTAATGACAAATAAATATGAAGTACCAAGTTGAAAAAAACAAGTAAACATTAGGGGATAATTTGTGTATCAAGTCCTAACAACATTATAAAAGTAGAAAGATCAAAGTAAATTAAATGAATAAAATATCAAATTAAAGTAGATAAATTAAATCTAAAATTTCAACAAATTAGATATACTAAAGCTATAATTAGAGCAGAACTAAATTATGTTTTGTTTTATCATCCATTTTTTTTGCTTAGCACTCGTTTAAGATTACATTAATTTTAAATAAAAAGTTTCAATCTTATATTCTCTTCATATCCCACACTCTTTTCTAACATGATATAACACTTGAAGTCATGATCTTTTTAATCAATTACAACTTGAAAGATGGTGTTCAAGGGTATTATTCAGAGTATTTTGTCTATCGGCTCTAGCCTAGATTAGCAAATCCGTCTTATTCCAAGAGAAGATAACTTCTTGGCTGATAACTTAACAAAGTGGGGTCTATCCAGAGCAACCAATGTATATGTAACAAAGCAGGACTGAAGAAAAGCCAATCCCTGGCAGGGATGGAGCCAGGATTTGGGATTGGGGGACAAACTATAAATATTTGAAATTGGGGGGGTAAATTTATAAATAAACCAATTTTTTAAAAAAAAATTAAATAGGGGGACAAAGGTAAAAAAAAAAATTTCTTCGAGGGTGGAGGGCGATTGCCCCTCCTGAAGCCTTAATGGCTCCGTCCCTGATCCCTGATGTCGATATTTGGCTTTATAGGCTCACAGTTTCGATTGATTATCATCTTCGGGTTTCCTCCTCACACGAGTGGATTAGTAGATGGTAACTGGAATTCTATAGGAGCCTGGTAGTGTGTTAGAATGGGTTGGTATATGCTAGTTGTTTTGCCATGTATTGTTTAGTTCTAAATATGGCTTTGGTCAAGTGTACATCTCACTTAGATATCCGCACTCTTTTTCTTCCAACTAGGCTTAGGGAAGTTTTTTAACGAGGCGCATATCTAAGTCGGTTTCTAATTTAATAAAATTCACATTTACCTTTAAAAAAAACAACTTGAAAGACGTGATGTGAAGAATCAAGTTGTAACTCTTTGACAGTTCAAAGAACATGTATCTCCCGTTTTCAAAATAACTAGATATTGATTTAGTTCATGTTCTGTATTGTACTTTTTTGAAGTAAAAAACATTACAGCAGATATAATTTTTTTTTTCAGACCAAACGTGTTTTACAACATATGTTGAAAAGTTCTTTTAAAAGTTGAAATGTGTAATTTTTAATTTTTCTAATGACATTGCCCTTATTCATATCTTAATTTTTTTATATTTTAAAAATATCTAAAATATATAGCATCTATTAAGCTTAAATTTTAAATCGAAAAATTTTAAACACTTGTTAAACACTTGTGGCGATGTTCTCTGGTTCGATTGGGGTAGCTGATTCCAATGTTGCGGAAGTACAGGCCATTGCTTACGCTTTGCGGATGCTACGTGAGCTGAGTTGGGGTGAGGTGGTATCGGTGGTGGTGGAGTCTGATTCGACTGTGGCAATTTCGTGGATTCATAGTGCTGACCGCAGACCTTGGCAACTTTGGAGATGGTTCCAGCAAATTGATGAGGATTGTGACTTATTACCCTATGTGTGCTTCAATAATATTTACCGTGAAGCGAACGGTGTCGCGGATGCTTTGGCCAAGAGCGGTGTTGATAGAACCAAATGGGTGTGGTTGTATATGGGGTGATTGGTTCGTTTTTGTTCCTTTTACACACACATTGGTACTCTTCTCCTCAACTTAGGATTAGAGAGGTTTTTAATTAGGCCGATGTGGTGTGTAGTTATGTATGATTCGTCTTAATAAAATCATACTTTCGCCGTGCAAAAAAAAAATACTATTTCTTCGTTCTTAAAAAAAATAATACGTAATTGGCCTTAGGAACATATGAGAGGATTTTCTAGGTCTATTAACTAAGAATGAGCTCTTTCTCGTGGGCTTGCAATCTTCAAACCCCAACTTTCATTTTACAGTACCACTAAGCTTTGAAATAAGAGAGTTGACTATGACCTCAACAATTATTCAATGAAATAAAAAATCTCATCACTAAGCTTCTAAGAGATTCAACATCACGAAACCTCACCAAGAGAAACAACTCTTCCAAACAATGAACTTGTTGACAGAAATCGGTTCATTTCTCACAATCATTTGTGTTCAAATCGTGGTTGATAGAAATCATTTCTCACAATTTTGGGATTAATGGGTTAGGTTTTTTATTTGGGGTTAATTTTTTATCTAAAGATTTTGGGTATAAAATAAAACAATAACAATTAATTAATTATATATTTTAATATTTTTTATTAAATGATTTTCTTGCCTTGTCAGCATGATGTGGCATTTTCAAAGAATGTTGTTAAGTGGGTAAAAATAGTATATTTTACACGCTTTTTATTTAGATTATTGTTCAAATTTAGGCTCATTTAGTTGCATTAGTAGTAATCCATGCATGAATTTGTTATATATATTTTTGTTGGGCTTAATTTCGTATTTTACTATTTTTGTGGAGAAATCGTTGCCATTTTGGTGTTTTCTGTGCAAGAAGGATTGTCGTGGCAAGTAAAGACCAAAAACTAAAAGAATTGCCGAAGCTGATTGTCGCATTATATCTGGATAAATATAACATTATCCGCAGAATTATCCAGAACGTAGAGGATAAATCCCAAATTTAAAAATCAAATCTCAAATTAGTTAGAGATTAAATCCTCGGGAACTTTATGCGCATTCAAACTCTTCCCCTCATATATTTAAGGGGATCACATCAACAACAAAGGGGGTCGACTTTTGGAAAGATCAGATCGCAAGGATTTTCTCATGCACTTTTCTTCTTCATTTTTTTTTGCGCGATCCATGTCTAGGATTAATTTCTTTGTAATTTCTTTTTACCCAGCCATGAACTGAATTAAATTGGTCGGGGTTGATGAGTGATTTAAATAGTTATTATCTTGTTGTTAATTACTCCTTATTTGTCGGTTTAGGTAGCTAATTTGGCCGTTTTCCCTTATTTTCTAATCCAGCCATGAATCTAGAAAAACAAAAACTGCAAAATTCAACTTCTTTTAGCACAGTTCTGGAATCCAATGTCCTGCATAGAAGATAAGGGAAAACGCCCAAATTAGCTACATAAACATAAAAATAAGGAGTAATTAACAACAAGATAATAACTATTTAAATCACTCATCAAATTTCCTCTCACTTATTCAATGTTTGTCCTCAAACATTTCTCAATTATCATGCTAGAAACCTTAAGTTGTCAACTCCTATTTCATAAAACTTTCAAGATTTCTTAAGTAAACTAAATCAAGTAAATGCTGAAATTTAAAGATCAATCAAGCAAGGCATAATCAATTAAGTGTAAATCTCCCAAGGTATTTCAATCGTCTATCAATTTCAAAGAATACAAGACTTAGCTCCTCACATTGGTTCATTCATTTCGCTCAAGTGTTTCGAGTGAAAGAATCGCTCAAGCCTAAACTAATCAACTCATTACCATAGGCTTGTAACTAAATCTAATATTCAATACTTAATATGAAAATGATGAAAAAATCAAGAGAACTTTGAAACGGGTTGAAACAGGGCTAAGGTTCGGGTAGGATAAAGGCCAAAAATGAGGTTTCAAAAATTCAAGACAAAGAGAAAACTATTCCAAAGAAATTATTCAAAGGGAAGCAAAAATCAAACAAGCTTTATTCACTCTTTTTTCTTTTTTTTCTTTTCTTTTCTTTTCTTTTTTTCTTTTTGTTGTTCGAACCAAACTATTTTTTTTCTACACTGTACTTTTTTCCTCATTCGAATCAAAACTGCAGTGTTTGAATTTTTTTGCACTTAATTTCTGTACTGTTCGAACAGTGTAATTTTCTGGATGTTTTGCTCGATTCTACGATGTTTCGAACAATTTTTTTCGGAATAACCTCACCTTTGTCTTGAAGAAGGGGAACAAAAGAGGAAAATAAAATCGGTTTGGGTTTAAAAATGTGGTGAACAAAGAAAATGATAAGGCTAAAAAATGGTTCACTAAGTGAAAATATAAAAAAGGTAAGCTATTTTGTTTGGTAAAAGAAATTGGTTTAATCCTAATGTCTCTATCACATTAAAGCATCATAATCAAATTGTATAATCTCAACAAGCATCGAGTTACAAGTTCTAGAATGCAATCAATTAATTCGCCACACTCAATTGCAACAAAGAGCAAGAATAAAAGATATGCTCATTAAGCTCAAAACTCACATGAAAAGGTTTATTGAACTAAGTCACGCATTCAATTCAATCAACAAATTCATGAAATTACCAAGAAAAATTTACATCAATTAGTCATGTCATGCTATCTTACATCCTAAATTCAACAAGAACGAAATTGAATTCACAAAGAAATAAAAAGAAATTAAATCAAACAAGAGATTGGCAACCGGGATTATCAATAATTCTAACCAAGAAATAGATCAATTTTAATCACAAAGCATAAGCAAGAGTTAATTTAATTCAACCCCCCTCACTTAAGTATTTTTGTCCCAAAATGTAATGTAATGCTCCAGAGTGGGAACGTAAATACTCCCCTATTTAATTTCGACCACGACCACGGCCACAAAGTCAGAGTCGCTGGGTACTTGGACGAGCTGTCTCGGTCCTCTTGTTGCTTTTTTTTCTCACCATCGTGGAAGAATGGAAAAGTGTGATGAAGTTTGGGGTTGGGTGGGGGTATGCGACTGAGAAAATTAATTGGGGACTAGGGTTGTTTAATTTAGCACGTGGTTGGGTTAGAATAAAAAGAAGAAAGAGGTTGAGAAATTTTTTTTTTGTGCACAGATAAGGATAAACTTTTATCTGACCGGTCAAAGAGTTTTGAAAAGTAAATATGGGAGATAGGGTGGGGTCTACGAGTGGGGGTTTGAAAAAAAAGAAAAAGAGTGAGAGGATAAGGAAAAGTGGTCGGTTAATTGGGTGAGAATATTCACCTTATTAATTTTGGTGGGAGAAGTGATAAGAGGCGACATGCTTAGTTTGCGGAGTTGGGAAATGCTAATGTGCGCCGCTTGCCTATGGGTTTAGTTAACGTGCGTCGTTTAATTAAATGGCGAACAAGGGATTCTCGGCTGCTATTCGGGTGATCATGTTGCTCCAAGGGGACGAATGTTCGCCATATTCGATCATTAATTTTGCTTCTGAAGCCGATTAACGTTCAACGAATAATATTTGGGTACCTGAAAACGTAAAGGAAACAAATAAAATACATAAAAAACAAAAAACTAAGCTAACGAAAATAAAAATCAAAGCAAAAATAGAATAAATTGAGAAATTTTAGCTGAAAGGAATAAAGTAAAATTGGGTTGCCTCTCATTTAGTGTTGTATTTAACGTCGTTAAGCTCGATGAACTGGTTCAGACTATAGGTACTGCGACAAATACTTCTTCCAACTCATACGCTTTATCCAACTAAGAATTTCCTTAAGATCAATTATGTGATTATGGAGTTCTTTTGTTTTCTTCTTGTAGGTTCGAGTATTAACGTAGGCATTTCTTCGAATCTTCTTCAGCTTTGAAAGCTTGTTTAAATTAACCGCTGACAATATATCTCCTTTGCTAAAAATAAGCACTTAAAATGTTCCAGTGGTGGTTTCGATTCAACATCCGGTGCCTGCAAAATGGAAAGTGAGGGTTTAGACTTAAACGGAGTAAGGTTTGAATCAAAATCAATAGAATTTTTTTTCTCAAACGCCTTGATTTCCTCTTCAAAGTCATCTAATTCCCTGAACAAATCGTCAACAAGGTTAGGCTCGAAAGACTCTTCAACGACAGGCTCAATAATATCAATAAAATTAATACTAGCGACATTATCAGGGTATCTCATTGCTTTGTAAATATCGAATTTAACAACCTCACCATCGAATTCCATTGTAAGAATTCCGCTTCATACATCAATTTTCGTATGTGTTGTGCTTAG
Source organism: Hibiscus trionum (assembly GCA_030270665.1). NCBI lineage: Eukaryota > Viridiplantae > Streptophyta > Magnoliopsida > Malvales > Malvaceae > Hibiscus > Hibiscus trionum. The sequence continues at coordinate 9,958,113 of BSYR01000053.1, forward strand.
AAAGGGACGACCGAGAAGAATCACTGAAGAAGTTTTAGACCAATCGTTTTCCATGTCTATTACATAGAAATCTACCAGAAAGATAAGGTCATTTACCTTTACTAGAACATTCTCGAGCAGTTCTTCCGGGTATATTACGGATCGGTTAGTTAGCTGTATAGTCACCTTAGTATCCTTCAAGGTCTCAGCAGACAGTGAGTTATATACAGAAAGGGGCATAACGTTAATAGAAGCCCATAAATCGCACATTGCACGTTTTATACCAACATTACCAATCTTGCAAGGAATGACGAACATACCTTGGTCCTTCAACTTTGGCGGCATCCTTCGCTAAAAAACTGCAGATACGTGTTTTCCTAGATTTAGTTTCTCGATTTCGGTAAGCCGTCTTTTATTAGTGTATAGATCTTTTAGGAACCTGGCATACCTTGGTACTTTTCGGATTACTTCAAGGAGTGGAATATTAATTTCCACTTTCCGGAACACATATAAGATCTCTTTCTCTTCAGCTTGTTTGTCTCGCTTTACCAATCTCTATGGAAAGGGAGGTGGAGTAGCGTAGGGAGATGGCGCATGAGAAGTTTGTGAAATAGCTTTCTTTTTCTTCTGGGTTTCTACGTCAACAACCCCTTTCCCTTTCTGGGACTGCGATTCATCTTTCTTCTGGGGTTCTGTGGAAACATCTTTAGAGACTGACGGTGTGACAACAGTGCCACTTCGAAGGGTGATTGCGCTAATATTTTCTCGTGGATTCACCTCGGTCTGCGACGAGAGCTTCCCTCTAGATTCTAAACGACTCACTACTAACGTCAGTTGACTCATCTGTTTGTCAATTGCTTCAAAGTGTGTATCGGTTTTTAGTTGAAATTTTTCTTGGGATAGCGTCAACCTTTCAACAATTGACTCTAATGATTATTTTTGCGGTTGATATTGCTGTGGTGCAGGTGGTTGATAAGCTTGATTTGGTTCTGGTTTTGCGTATAATTAAAGTTCGGATGATCTTTCCATCCTGAGTTGTATGTATTAGCATTGGGATTGTATTGTCTCTGGGGAGGTCCGGGGAAATTACCTATGGCATTTGCTTGCGCAACAGCCTCCTCTTGCATCATCGGACAACAATCCTTTGGATGTTCTGGGCTCGTGCATATACCGCAAAGTCTAGCTGCTTTTTCTTTTGTCTGCAACAAGGGATTGAACTATTTCAGCTAGTTTGTCAATTTTGTTTTCTAGTGAAACCACACTTACCTCGTTAACTCGTCAAGATGGTTCACTTAAAGGGCGAAACTATTGGGAGTTAGCTCGCCATCGTAGAGATTAGCATTTTTTCCACTGTTGGGGTCATGTTCACAAGCGCCCCTCCACTCGCTGCATCAATCATCTTCATTTCCATTGGGGTTAGCCCCTCGTAAAAGTACTGGAGTAGCGTTTGTTCTCAGAGCCCATGTTGGGGGCAGTGTGCGCATAACTTCTTAAATCTCTCCCAATATTCGTATAGTGACTTGGTAATCTTTTGTCGGATACTCAGGATGTTCCGCCTTAATTCGCTTGCCTTTGCCGTAGGAAAAAACCTGTCAAGAAAAAATCGTGCCATATCAGTCCAAGTTGTATCAGAATTTGAAGGTATCAAATAACCAATCCTTGGCTATATCAGCTAAAGAAAAAGGGAAAGCGCGAAGTTTTATTTGGTCTTCAGATACTCCCTGTGGTTTTGTACTCAAACAAACAATATGAAATTCTTTGAGGTGCTTGTGAGGATTTTCACTGGGCAAGCCATGAAAAGTTGGTAGAAGATGAATCAAACCCGTCTTGAGTGCGAATGGTGTTTCGCCATTTGGGAATGTAATGCATAAGGGTTGTTGATCGTCCGGTGCTGCGACAAGTTGGCGGATGGTTTGGTCTTCGTTCGCCATTGAAGTCTGTTCATAGCTGGTGTACTCAAAGTATGTTTCAGCTTCGGAGGATATTTCTAGGTCTTGTTGAAATCGTTGTTGTCGTTGTCTTCGTTCTTGATGTTTTTCTCGAAGTGTTTGTGCTTGTAGTCTTCGGGCTAATGCTTCAATCTCTTGTACAAAATCTGCTAGTTCTCCCGGATTCTTCCTGGTCATAAATCAAAACAAACTATATTAGTAACTTTGCCGAAGTCCCCGACAACGACACCAATTTGACAAGCATAGTGAATTGTCAAATAAATATCATTTATCTCAGAATAAATATAGAAAAAGCGTAGTATAGAGAAGAATGAGTCGGTCCAAAGGGACTAAGGAGTTTTTGATGTACGATTGTTTTGATTCTGATTGTTGCAAGGTAATTTAGTGAATATGGGGTTTTGATTGAAAATTGTAGATTAAGTAAAAGTGACTGCAGAAATAAATATAGTAAAAATAAATCGATGAATTTAACTAGCCTCAGGCTTTTACTCTGCTTCAATTCAAAATGATCATTGAAAAAGAAAATTTTCCACTATGGATACATGTCGGTTACAGTCTACAAGGCCCAACCCTTGTAACTTGTTTTTCTCTCTGGTAAACCGACAATCTAAAATCAATTTTTAGATTCCAGATTTCTGGTTTAACCAACCACGACTATCGTCGTTAGAATAAAACAGTTTCAAAGCTCTGGAAAAACCTAAAAGTGTTTATAGTGTCTCGATGAGAATCGAATTCGCTCTCAATTTTCCCTTAGCGAATCCGTCGCTAAGTGTGTTCATAGGAAGTTGAAACCACCACTATCGTCGAATCTTCCTCCCACTATAAATATCAACTACAATCAAATCAACACTAGCTTTTTGAAGTGAAAGCGATAATATTTTGATAGAAAGGTCGATTGTCGATCTAAGTTTTCAGAAAAAATCAAGAATGTAAAATGAAGTTTGTTAAGTACCTTTTATTCTCACAAAGTGAATTGAAGCTTCACTTTTAAGCCCTTGGCTAATAGAAAATTTAGCTAAGCATGATTATGGAATAAATCATACTTAGCATTTTTTGAAATAAAATAGAAAAACTAAAGAAAATAAAGAATTTAAAAGAAAGGAAATTTTTATAGAACTCAAGAGTAAAAACAAGCAAAGAACAAGAGATGATTTTTGAGTTCACCCCAAAGGGGGTATTTGTAGTATTCTAAAAACCCTAAAATAACTTAAAGTGATAAAAGATAAATCCTAAAATATTCAAATTAAATAAAAAAGATAAATCCCAAGTTTGAATTTAAATCTCGGCTAATAAGCTATCCGAATCAAGGCTAATAAGCTATCCGGCGCTACTGACGTCATCTTCTAGAAGTTGCTGACGTGTCGTCCAGTCAGCCCTTTCATGCCTCGATCCATGCCCACTAATCCAACCATGAATCCAGAATTCAACCTCTTTTAGCACAGTTTCTAGAATCTAATGTCATGCATAGAAAATAAGGGAAAACGCCCAAATTAGCTACCTACACCGACAAATAAGGAGTAATTAACAACAAGATAATAACTATTTAAATCACTCATCAGTGGTTATTGGGTTTTTTGGTGTGATAAATGATTGGATGGTTTTAGGTTTTGATTTCAATAAATTTGGAAGTTTGTTCATTCTTGGATGTTTAATTTTTATCTTGAGAGAATTGGGAAAGGATCTTGAGACTTATCCATTTATCTAAGCTCGGGAGAGTTAGATTCATGAAACGAGTGAACACGGTTCTCATTTGAATAAATCGTTGGTGGGAACAAATCCGCCTTAGGAATAAGGATCGGATTTCGGCGGCTAAGAGAAGTGTAAGGTCGATTTTTGCTCACCCAAGGTTAACGCAGGGATGTATCACCAAGGCGTGTGCAATCTACCAGTTCTTCTGTCAAGGATAACACGAAGACATTGAAGAACATTTCATCGAACTTTGAAGGAGGAAACCCAGTTGCCACAACATTCATTCAGTCCCAGTTGCCGCGGCATACATTGTGACCTAGTTGCCAAGGCAATTTATTCGAACTCAGTAGCCACAACAATTGAATTGCTTCAACAATCAATTGCCACGACAATTCATTTAGCAATTGCACCACTACTCATAACCCGACCTACTCTCTTAATCGATTACACTTCTCATTTATTTTACTTGCTTAGTTATTTTACTTATTATTTATCACCACTTATCACTTCTAATATTATTCTTTTTCATTGAAAGAAGCTAGAAATCAGAGTTTTACCAATCCTTGTAGAGACGATCTTTATTATACTATAACTTGCGACGTGTTCACTTGCACTGTTTGCGTAGTACTTAAATCACGCAACAAGTTTTGGGCGACGTTGCCGGGGATTGGCAATGATGGCTTCATTTATAATTTCTTACACTTTTATTTTACATTGTTAATTAATTCAAGGGGTTTACCTCATTTTGCAGGTTTTGCACTTGTGTATGACCAAAGAAAGATCGACAGCACAAGACTACCCACTTGAACCGAAGATTGAACTAGTTCTTCGTAGAAGAAGGAAAGAGCTAAGAGGTATGGCAGATCCAACTATTGATCTAGTCGACAACCAGAATGCCCTCGGCAATCAGCATGCCATCAGCAATCAAAATGTTATCGGCAATCAAAATGCCCTCGGCAACCAGAAAGCTGCGGTAGGAGACAATGCAATTCTGTCAGAGCAACATGTTCGTGTACGGAACAGACCCATCCGAGATTATCTACTTCCAGATCTTGATGATCTCAAACCAGGCATTGTCACTCCTGAGATCCAAGCTACACAATTTGAGTTAAAGCCGGTGATGTTCACCATGCTCAACTCAATTGGACAATTTGGAGGTTCACCTCATGAAGATGTCGGACAACATTTGAGAGCTTTTCTAGAAGTTTGTGGCTCTTTTCATCAGTGAGGAGTCCATGAAGATGTCCTAAAGATAAAATCGTTTCTCTATTCACTGAGGGCTAGGGTGAGAACGTGGTTGAACGGTGTACCATCCGGATCATTAAAATCGTGGGCAGAACTATGCCACAGTTTCCTATTAAGGTATAATCATCCAAATATGACTGATAAACTATGTAATGACATTACTTCTTTTCGTCAAGCAAATGACAAATCCATGTACGAGGCTTGGGATCGGTGTGAAGAACTTCTACGCAAATGTCACACGCACGGATTTAAATATTGGACACAAGTGGTAATGTTCTACAATTTAGTAAATGCAATGACTAGGATGATGCTAGATGCTAGATGCCTCGGAAAATAGCACTCTCTTAAACAAATCACCTGAGGAAGCAATAGAGATCTTGGACAAACTTGCCAGCAATGAATACCAGTTCCCAACCACCAACAAGGGACCGGTAAAAAAAACATGCCATGGCAATTGAGCTTGATCCATCGGACGCTATTTCAATACATCTTGCTACATTAACCAACATGGTTAAGAATTTGTAGCGACCCAACGATACATAGAAATTCAAGGTAGCTGATTCATTTTGTGTTTTATGTAATACTAATCATGTTTTTTCTGAATGTCCACAAAATCTGGCGTCAAGTAATTATGTTGGGAATTTCAATCGGAACGAAAATTCATATTCCAACACATCTAGTCCATAATGGGGGAAACACCCAAATTTTGGAGTAACCAGGACGACTCCAACAACCCACCTCGCCAAAACACAAAATCATCAGGCTTTCAACAAAACTTGCCATGGCAGCAAACTCAGTTGTCGCATCAATAATTATCATCAATAAGTCCTTTGGAAACAACTTTGAATGCTTTTATGCTTAAGACTAAGTCTTATATGGTTGAGACTAGTAATTTTATAAGACTGACTCTTTTATAAACAAGACTGAGAAGACGATGCAGAGCCAAGGAGCAAAGTTGAAATCTTTGGAGATGTAGGTTGGGAAATTTGCCTAAATCTTGATCTCAAGGCCACAAGGAAGTCTGCCAGCGATACAGAGGTTGTATGAGAACCGGGCCATGAACAGTGTAGGGAGATCACCACCCGAAGTCGACTAAAGGTGAATGATGATCCTATCCAACGCAAGGAAAGTGGTCAGCCAACAGAGTAGCCCTCTATTCTAAAAGATGTACCTTACAACAATGCCACGAAAGTTGTAGATACGAGCTTTCAGTAGTTGCCACACCAAGTGCACATTCCGCGACAAGTTCATCCAACGGAGCCAAGCTGGATGAGACAAGCAAGAGCAAAGAAATCAGATTGCCACCTCCATTTCCACAGATGTTGAGGAAGCAGAAGAATGAGTATCAATTCAAGAAGTTCCTTGACATCCTCAAGCAAGTTCATATTAACTTGCCATTGGTTGAGGAAATTGAGTAGATGCCCAATTATGCTAAGTTTCTTAAAGATATTGTCTCTAAGTGAACAAGGTTGAACGAGTTTGAAACAATTGCCTTGACAGAAGGATGTATGGCGATGGTGCATAATCGATTACCGCCTAAGCTAAATGATCATGACAGTCTCACGATACCATGTGCTATTGGCAACCATTATGTCGAGAAAGCAATATGAAACCTTGAAGCAGATATAAATCGTATGCCAAAATTGTTTTTCCAACGATTAGGCACAGGAAAGGTGAAACCCACCACAGTCACGTTGCAGCTTGCCAACAGATCTTACGTTCAACTAGAAGGGAAAATCGAAGATATTTTGGTAAGATTGGATAAATTTATTTTTCATGCTGACTTTATTGTTTTGGATTGTGAAGTAGATGCGTTCGCTCCCATCATTCTTGGGAGACCATTTTTAGCAACGAGAAGGACGTTGATCGATGTCGAGAGAGGAAAACTCACAATACGAGTGAATGATCAGCATGTAACACTGAATGCCTTCAAAACACTCAAGTTTGTGGATGATACAGAGGAATGCCAATTCATTCAAATTGTTGAGACAAATCTAGGTGATACATAAGGAATATTGCCACGACAATTGTAAGACTGTCGAGTCTGAATCTGAGAACTTCAAGGAACAAGAGCTAAACAATGAAATTCAACAAGAAGCAAATTGGGTTTTGAATTGACCGTGTAAAAATTACGAATCTCTTGATTACTCAAGTAAGGAATTTAAACCCCCTAAACCTCCTATTGAACCACCATTTTCTCTTGAGTTGAATTCATTGCCAGAGCAATTGAAATATGCTAACTTGGAAAAGGATAACACCTTGCCCATGATAATTTCTTCTTAGTTGCAGCCTAAAGATGAAAGAGAGGCAGCAAATCCTAAGCACTACTGGGTGCTGAGTTCAATCAAAAGCTCACTAGATTTATAGGGGAGAGGTACATCAATTTCCTCAGATGGTTGTTCAAAGACACCATGACAAAACATGCTTCCTTGTTGTACAATCGAGAGACTAGCAAAATTAAAGGCAAGAAGTTCTTCGGTTTCTTACGTTGGTTATTAAAGGAAAGATTGCCATAGCAATTTTAAGGGAGGTATCATAGTCAAACTGAGACTATAAATTAAGCACTCTAGGGAGGCAACCTTAATCTTTTTAATTGCTTTATTTTTGTTAGTTTGCAGTTAGTTTTGCATTAGTATTTTTAGATTTGATTGGTTTGATAATGTCATCATTTTTAGCAGGAATTACTAAGGGGAAAACTATAGAATAAAAAATAAGGCTCCTCAAGGAGCAACAACTTGAAGTTTATGCAAGAAGATCCTCCAAAAGCACCCACGGTAAAAAAACATACCATTGTTACTAGGCCTACCCCAGCAAGTGCACATGCTGCGACAATTCCCTAGGTGCTAGCAGATTTAATTTGTCCCTTCTTACAACAATTTGATCGAATAGAGGCAAGGCATCAGTTGTTTTGGTGATACATGAAGGACCAAGATTTCACTCTGGAGAGAGTTCTATCAGAGATTAATCCCACTTGTAGTGTACCTTCTCATATGTTTCTTGCCAAGTTACTTGCCACGACAACTAAAGCAGGTAATTATGGGCCAACTGCGAGCAAAAATGTCGCGACAACGCCTATACCAAACCAAGGTAAGGAACGAAACTCCAACCACTAATGCACTGACCTCTTGTCACAAATTTTCAGATTCCAATGATACTACCTCTACACTATTGAAGTCTCCACCTTTGGCAACAAAATCAAAGCAAACGTCGAAACGATAAGTTTCTCCAATTGAAGACGCTGAGAAGGAGGATGAGCCGGTTAAAGAGGATGAGGAAATTAAAAGTGACCTTACACTGACCCTACCACCACCAGCAAAGCGAAGTAACAAACGCCTTTAGCAAACTGCCCAACGGAAGCTGCTAATCTGAGGTGATGACCTCTCATATTAGTCATTTGTATTTTTTTTACTTTCTTTAATTAGTTTTGCATGCGTTGAGGACAATACTTCTCTCAAGTTGGAGGGTTGTTTTTATTTGTCTCAAGGTCATCTGCATTTATTTTGTTCTCTCATGATAGTTTGCATATATTACTTGTTATGACAATTACTTGATGAAACTGTCGAAACCAGCTGTGATATCCTATGATGAGTTTTGCCACAACGCTTTGATGAGAAAACCTTAGATTTTAGGATTAGCATTGAGTTTGGCTCGAAATTTTGCTATGATGCTGCTTATATTAACATTGTTGTGACTTGTTGATTGAAGGAGACCTAGTAAACTATAGGTTATTAAAATTGGAAAATATCCTAGAGGTGCCTAACTGGCTTTAGCCAAAATGAAATAAAATTTGAATTAAGAAAATTTCTTACTAGAGGTGCCCATCTGGCTCTAGTTGTCATGCATTGAGAATCGCTAGAGGTGTCTATTCGGCTCTAGTTGATTTAATTAAAAAGAAATTACTTTACTAGAGGTGCCTAAAAACTGGCTCCAGCGGACTTAATTGTCATGGTTTTGTTTTTGTTTGTCTCGTTGTCATTTGCATTCATTTTGTTGTCTCATGATAGTTTGCATGTATTACTTGCCATGATAATTACCTGATAAAATTGTCGAAACCTGCTGTGATATCCTATGATGAGTTTTTCCACTACGCTTCGATGAGAAAACCTTTGTTGAGTGGATCGAAAGATCGATATTTACCAAGAGGGGGGTGAATTGGAAATTTAAAGGATTGTAGTGGAAATTGGCAAATTAAAAATGATGAACAAGGAATTTAGAGTGGTTCAAGTTCCAAATGAACTCTACATCCACTACCTTAGTCTCACTAAGGATTTGTAACAATTTCACTAAATTGATCTTCCCCTTTTCTAGGACAAGGAGGCAACCCTTTACAATATCGGTTGATTTTTCTACCCAAAAATCAACCCAACCCTCACACAAGAGAACAAAGAAATTTGTAGGCTAATTAGGTATCTCTCAATACAAATGATAGCCCCAATACAAGCACTCAACCCAATTTTACAAAATATGAATGAAGAACACAAATTGGGATTTTACACAAATTTAGGATTTTTGCTCAAATGCTTGAATTTGATGTTTGGATGTTTGCTTTAGGATCAATAGTTGTTGCTGATGCTTTTGGATGTCTCTTTTATACCTTCTCATTGATTTCTAGCCGTTTGGGTGGTTGGGAACATAAATGGAGCCGTTGGAACCCTCTCTTGCCACCATAAATGCAGTCTGCACCAACCCGTTTCGGAACACGGGGAACCTGTTTCGGAACGGACTAAAATAGAAAGAGCCGTTGGGGTGCATTTAAGAGCCCGTTTCGAAACGCCTTAGGGCCGTTTCGGAACGTTTTTGCCACTGTCAAGGGTCGTTTCGGAACGGTCCTAGCCCGTTTTGAAATGCCTTAACGGTTTTCAGAAAATCAGTTAAAACATACAACGGTCATATTTTTTCAAAATAAAACCTAGCCCTTGTTTCGGAACGGGAGTGAACCGTTTCGAAACGAAATGGCTACTGTCAAAGGGTCGTTTCGGAACGGGCTTGATCCGTTTCGAAACACCCCTTTTATATTTAAAAATCTGAAATATTTGAAATAAAACAACCCTTTTTAAATCCTATATGAAGAACAGTTTCGAAACGAGTTGTGCCGTTTCGAAACGGCTTTAAGTGTTTCGATACGCGTTTCGGAACGGTGGTCGACAGTGGTGAAAATGTTTCGAAACGCCTTATGCCGTTTCGAAACGGGTACTTGAAAAACACTGTTTTGGCTTGAAACACTTAGAAAAATATTTGAAATAGTATGTTTTTAACTTGGGCATAATACTAAAATTATATGGGGATATTTTGAGGACTTAAAATTCGTTTTGACTTTTTCGATTTAGTCCTTAGGTTTTTAGTTATATCAAAATTAAAATATTTGTTTCACAACCTTAGATTTTAAGATTATCATGGAGTTTTGCTTGAAATTTTGCTATGATGTTCCTTATATTGACACTGTTGTGACTTGTTGATTGAAGGAGACCTAGTAAACTATAGGTTATTAAAATTGGAAAATATCCTAGAGGTGCCTAACTGGCTCTAGCCAAAATGAACTAAAATTTGAATTAAGATAATTTATTACTAGAGGTGCCCATCTGGCTCTTGTTGTCACGCATTGAGAATCGCTAGAGTTGTCTATCTGGTTGTAGTTGGTTTATTTAAAAAGAAATTGCTTTCCCCGAGGTGCCTAAAAATTGGCTCAAGCGGACTTAATTGCTTTATTTTTGTTAGTTTGCAGTTAGTTTTACATTAGTATTTATATATTTGATTGGTTTGATAACGTCATCATTTTTAGCAGGAATTACTAAGGGGGAAACTGTAGAATAAAAAATAAGGCTCCTCAAGGAGCAACAACTTGAAGATTATGCAAGAAGATCCTCCAAAAGCACCCAAGGTAACAAAACATATCATTGTTACTAGGCCTACCCCAGCAAGTGCACATGCCGCGACAATTCCCTAGGTGCTAGCAGATTTAATTTGTCCCTTGTTACAACAATTTGATCGAATAGAGGCAAGGCATCAGTTGTTTTGGTGATACATGAAGGACCAAGATTTCACTCTGGAGAGAGTTCTATCAGAGATTAATCCCACTTGCAGAGTACCTTATCCTATGTTTCCTGCCAAGTTACTTGCCACGACAACTTAAGCTGGTAATTATGGGCCATCTGCGAGCAAAAATGTCGCGACAACGCCTATACCAAACCAAGGTAAGGAACGAAACTCCAACCACTAATGCACTGACCTCTTGTCACAAATTTTCAGATTCCAATGATACCACCTCTGCACTATTGAAGTCTCCACCTTTGGTAACAAAATCAAAGCAAACGTCGAAACGATAAGTTTCTCCAATTGAAGACGCTGAGAAGGAGGATGAGCCGGTTAAAGAGGATGAGGAAATTAAAAGTGACCTTACACTGACCCTACCACCAGCAGCAAAGCGAAGCAACAAACAACTTTAGCAAACTGCCCAACCGAAGCTGTTAATTCGAGGTGATGACCTCTCATATTAGTCATTTGTATTTTTTTTTACTTTCTTTAATTAGTTTTGCATGCGTTGAGGATAATACTTCTCTCGAGTAGGGGTTTTTTTTTTGTCTCAAGGTCATCTGCATTTATTTTGTTCTCTCGTGATAGTTTGCATATATTACTTGCCATGACAATTACTTGATGAAACTGTCGAAACCAGCTGTGATATCCTATGATGAGTTTTGCCACAACGCTTTGATGAGAAAACCTTAGATTTTAGGATTAGCATTGAGTTTGGCTTGAAATTTTGCTATGATGCTGCTTATATTGACTTTGTTGTGACTTGTTGATTGAAGGAGACCTAGTAAACTATAGGTTATTAAAATTGGAAAATATCCTAGAGGTGCCTAACTGGCTCTAGCCAAAATGAAATAAAATTTGAACTAAGAAAATTTCTTACTAGAGGTGCCCATCTAGCTCTAGTTGTCATGCATTGAGAATCTCTAGAGGTGTCTATTCGGCTCTAGTTGATTTATTTAAAAAGAAATTACTTTGCTAGAGGTGCCTAAAAACTGGCTCCATCGGACTTAATTGCCATGGTTTTGTTTTTGTTTGTCTCATTGTCATTTGCATTCATTTTGTTGTCTTATGATAGTTTGCATATATTACTTGCCATGATAATTACCTGATAAAACTGTCGAAACCTACTGTGATATCCTATGATGAGTTTTTCCACTACGCTTCGATGAGAAAACCTTAGATTTTAAGATTAGCATGGAGTTTTGCTTGAAATTTTGCTATGATGTTCCTTATGTTGACACTGTTGTGACTTGTTGATTGAAGGAGACCTAGTAAACTATAGGTTATTAAAATTGAAAAATATCCTAGAGGTGCCTAACTGGCTCTAGCCGAAATGAAATAAAATTTGAATTAAGATAATTTATTACTAGAGGTGCCCATCTGGCTCTAGTTGTCACGTATTGAGAATCGCTAGAGTTGTCTATCTGGCTGTAGTTGATTTATTTAAAAAGAAATTGCTTTCCGGCCCCGAGGTGTATAAAAACTGGCTCAAACGGACTTAATTGCTCCGACAAGTAAATAATAAAACCTACGGTTTGCATGAAATCCTATTGATTAACTTGTACACAACTCCACACACACATTTTAAGTAGCATTGTGGTTTAATTTTGAGTAATTCTATGTGTTGTCCAAAGATAGAAAGGTAATCAATTCTTCGTGCCACAGTTCTGAGTATTAACGTCAGGTAAAGAGCATGTTTTGGTGGTAAATGTCTTGACATGTAATTGTTAGTGTTTTGCATTGCTTGAGGACAAGCAATAGTTCGAGCTTGAGGGTGTGTTAAGTGTGTAAAATTACTATATTTTATACTTTTTTTACTTAAATTATTGTTCAAATTTAGGCTCATTTAGTTGCATTAGTAGTAGTCCATACATGAATTTGTAATATTTCCGCTTGTTGGGCTTAATTTCGTATTTTGTTGTTTTTGTAGAGATATCACTGCTGTTTTGGTATTTTTCTGTGCAGGAAGGATTGCTGTGGCAAGTAGGGATAAAAAATTGAAGGAATTGCTGAAGCTGATAGTTGCGACATATCTAGATAAATATAACATTAATTCGCAGAATTATCCAGAACGCAGAGGATAAATCCCACATTCAAAAATCAAATCTCAAATCGGTTAGAGATTAGATCCCCGCGAATTTTATACGCATTCAAACTTTTCCTCTCATATATTTAAGAGGATCACATCAACAACAAAGGGGATCAACTATTGGAGAGATCAGATCGCAAGAATTTTGTCACGCACTCTTCTTCTTTCTTTTGTGTGATCAATGTCTGGGATTAATTTTTTTGTAATTTCTTTTTACCCAGCCATGAACTAAATTAAATTGGCCGGGGTTATTGGTTTTTGTGGTGTGCTAAACGATGGGATAGTTTTAGGTTCTTTGCACGGTTTATTTTTTTTAAATTTCTTTTGACTTGTGTCGCAATAGGATAATGCTACTCGTCATTTCTATAAATTTTTAATTTTCAATTTTCAAAAAATGTTAAAAAACAGAAAAAAAATCTATTTTTTTAATTCTGGAAAATTATAAAAAGCATTTTAAAAATATAAAAAAATTAAAATTTGCAAATTATTTAAAATAATAATTTTCAATCTATTAAAATATTTTAAAAAATAAAAAATTAAGTATTATTGTACAAGTGCAAAAACTAATTTGAAAAAAATAAAAACAATAAAATTTATTTTGATTTTTAAAATATATTTAAAACTATATTTTAACAAATATTAAAAATAGTTTTAAAAAAATATAAAACAATAAAAGTTATTTTGATTTTTTATAATTGTATAATAATATTTTTTTTATTTTGTTAAAAATATTTTTATATTTTGAAAGATTATTACGTATTATTTTTAAATAAATTTCGAAGTTAAATAATATTTTTTTATAATTTTAAAATAATTTTTAAAAACTTTCAGAATTTTAAAATTTTTCTGTTTTTTATATATTTTTAAAAAATTAAAATTTAAAAACTCCTAGAAACTACAAGTGACATTATCATGTTGCGATATATGTAAAAAAATAAAAATAAAAAACTCATTAAAGTTAACGGTCAACGTTGATCAAAGAGCTATTTTTTTTTCTTCTTCTTGAGTTTGAGGGCTTAATTAAGTGTAAAATAAGTTTAGGAATTTAATTGATTTTTTTATAAAAATTTAGGGACTTATTGAACCCTTAAGCCAATTACATTTTACAATCATTATGATCAAGTGCAGAATCAAGTCTTTCAAAGATTAAAAAATATACAATTTTTTTGGTGTTGAGGAATTAATTTAATTATAAGTTTTAATTTTAATTTTTAGGTTGGGTTGTTTAGGTTAGGGATGGGCACGGCACCCGGACTCGACGGGTTTCGACTCGATCCGGCCCGATCGGGTCAGGTATTTTTATGAAAAAATCGGGTTCGGGTCGGTTCGGGTTTTAGGGTGAAAAATCCGACCCGACCCGACCCGAGACTAATAGTGTAATTTTTTCCTAAATTTTTTAGGGATATTTGTAATAATACCCCCTCTTTATATATTTTTTATAATTAGGTCCTTAAAATTAATTTTTTATTTACATTTTAGTCCTTAAAATTATTATTTTTTATAATTATGCCTCTTAAAATTATTTTTTTACAATTAGGTCCCTAAAATTAATTTTTTTTCTATAGGTCAGGTCGGGTCGGTGTCGGGTTTAGAATATTTATTTTCGGGTCGGGTCGGTTTTAAGATAATTAGTTTCGGGTCGGGTTCGGGTGGGCTAAAAACCCGACCCGACCCGTGCCCATCCCTAGTTTAGGTATTTAATTGTTTGGATAATTAAGTTTATACTTTGAGTTTAGTTGGGTTTTATATGGGTATTATGTATTTTGTATAGTGTATATTTGATTATTTGAGGTTGAGTATAGATAAGGGTTTATAGTTGATTTATTGAAAATATATATTTATGAGTTATAATTTACTCATATAAAATTATTTTAGCTTTATAATAATTTATGTCACTATATTAACAGAGTTGAATGGTTAAGATCAAAACTTTCAAATTGAGAATACTTCACTCATTTTTATGTATAAATTATCTATTGCTAATTTTAATTATTCATTTAAAAATTCAAAACTAAAAACCGGATGAATTAATCGTTGAAGCTAAGACTCCAAACTTACTTATTTTAGTAAAATTAGTTTGGTTCACTTTGGTTTATTCAATTAATGGACTGTTTGTTCACCTCTTAAAATTAAAGCTAGAGGTTAGTTATAAGGCCTATTGTTTTCTTTCATTGCAATACATCATATTAGTTTAAAGCTTGCACTAGAGCAGATATTATTTTTGAAGTTTTTTCACCGACAAAATTACTTAATAGGATAAATTACATTAATAGTCACCGAACTATTGTTTTTTTTTCTATTTTAGCCATTGATTTTTTTTTTGCAAAACCGTCACTAACGTTCCATATTTTTTTTATTTTTGATCACCGACCGTTAAGCTTCCGTTAAGTTTTAACCAAGATGATGACATTGCATGGTATAATAATAATTTTAGTCCCAAAACATATACATTTCATCAATTTGGTCCTCATTTTCTAGATTTTAACTTCTTTTACTTTTTTATAATTTGGTCCTCTCACTTTCACTTCCCTTAAAAACCAATCTTCTTCACTTAGAAAACATACCACCGCCGTCCACCTCTGTTTTCGGGTTCTATTGTGAGTAAAGAATGATTCAGAGTTTTGATTGCACATTTCTTGGTAGGCTTCAATTTAGTTGTCGTTGCCGGCTCTTTAGTTTGATCATGAGAGTTGAGACTCTGGATAAGGCATCTGCTTAAAAAAATTAGTTAGTAATTGTACCATTATCAAGTAGTTGCAGAATAAATTTACTTTGGGGCTGCATTTTATAACTTCAAAATCGAGGAGCACGTATGTCTCGTAATCTTACCGAGCCAAACCCTACGCACATGATACTGAAACTATGGAAATAAAACGGTGCTCTTTCTATAGGAACAAAGTTGGGAGAATGAACTGTGTCGGATTTTGGTTGACCTGTTAATGGAGAAAAAACCAAGGCGAAGCAACTTGGGCAAATGAACCAATGCATGAAATAAAGCCTTGTGCCATCCGCTGAATATACAAGGAATGGGCATTAAGTGGCATGTTTTAAAAAACACAGAAAAAAGAGTTTATCTAACAAATAATACATGCTCACATGACCCAACTTGTTTAGACACAATTGTCACGCCCCGCCAAAGTGCACCAGGACCGACCGAGGAGTGCCCCCTAGGTGCACTCGGGCCAACCAAGGCAAAATGAAGAACCTTGGACGTTTTAAGGCCAAGCATGAACCAAAGAAGGATCTAGAACGGCCTAGAGAGGCCCACAACCCTCTTAAGACGTCCCTACATGAATCTAGAAGGTTCCAGGAGGTCCTACACAAGTCTAGAACGATCCGGGAGGCTCTCCAAAGGTCTAGAGACACCTAGAACGCCCTAGAAGATTCTAGAAGACTCTACAAGATTCTTGAAGATTCTAGAACATTCTAGAAGAGCCTGGAACATGCTGGAAGCATCTAGAATGTTATAGAAGATCCTGGAAGACTATGGAAGAATCGGGACTACTCTAGAGATGTTTGGAACATTATAGAAACCTATAGAAATGTGTAGATCTATAGGAGTTATCTAGAATACTTTAGGTCCTTAGAGATATATGTAGAATCCTATAGAAATCTCTAGAATAGTTTAGATCCCTTAGATATTTTAGGAGGCAAAATTGTAGCCGTTGGATCAAAATGATCCTAGCCGTCCGTTGAGGAGGTGGGATCCTATAAATAGGGCCACCTCCCTCATTTGTAAATAACCTAAGAAGTCACTCACTTCATACTTGTAAAGCTCTTGTAAAGCTTCTGTTGCTTAATACAAGATTCTTTCCTTGTAAACACTCTTGCTCCTTTGTTTTGCCATAGCGTTGCGAGAGAAAGGCTGACTAGCATCGTGTCGAGAGTGCTAGTGCCGCACGGATTTGGGATTGAAGAAATAACTCCGTGACACAATGCTCCATATCTAAAATAATCCTCGGTTTGATGAAACCCTTAGGGTTTCTGATTTACTATCAAGGAGACAGAGAGGGAGAGTAAAAAAGACGGTAACATTTATTATTATTAGAAGAATTAATGAATGTACATAAAATATAGAATTAAATAATATATATATATATATTAATCAAGATTAAAGAAACCACTAATTAACTACGCTAACTACCCTAACAATTGTATTCTATTAGCCCCTTAAGTTGGAGCATATATGTTATGCATGCCCAACTTGGATATAGCCCGGAGAAAAGGAGAAGTATGCAGAGCTTTCGTGAAACATTCTGCGAGTTGATGATGTGTAGAAACGGGCAGCAACATGATTAATCCTTGATGAAGCTTCTCACGAATGAGGTGACAATCAATTTCAATGTGCTTGGTCCTTTCGTGTTGAACTGAATTTTCTGTAATTTTTATTGCAGATAAGTTATCACAATAAAGATTGGCAGGTGAAGGAACATCAATTTGTAAATGAGAAAGTAAATAGCTTATGTATTTGAATGAATCATTGAACAATTCTATAGTTGAGCTGGAATCAAGATTTAATTTCATTGCTTGATAGACACATTCGAAACCGTTTAAAAATGTAAGTAAGTATACACATACATGTAAGAACCATCTTGATAAATTATGGACTGCTGTAAATTTGTTAAGAACAGGGGGAAATGTTTGTTAAAATTTGTCTGTTTGTAAAGATTGATGGAACAAGTTTCGATAGTAGATAGGAACTGTTTTGGTAAAATTCTATGAAATTTTCTTGTGAGCTGGAAATAGGGAGCATGACTTTCAAATCAATTCATATTGCTGTAAAAATTTGAATGCACAAAAATCTGCATCTAAAATTTGAGTTGTTATGCTGGAAAGAAAAATAAAAACTGCACTATTTCATGTTGAAAAACTGCACAATTTCATGTTGAAAAACTGCACTGATTTATGCTAAAACGGCACTGAATTTATGCTGGAAATTGTGAAAAAGGGATGCTGGAAATTCATTATAAATTGCTAAAGTACATGAAGATGGTTTGGCAGTGTTGTCCTTGAATTCATATGCTAGAAATTGTCTTAATATTGCATATAGATAATGAAATCTGAATTAGAAGGAAGATTGATATAGAGTACAAAGATGAATGTTTCTCCTTATGAATTGTTCGAATGGTTTGTTAGAGAGAAAATGAAGTATTGATGTGTCGTATGATTGGTATGTTTGGTTTGATTATTAGTAGTAAGATAGTGAAAACTAGTTGCATGATTAAATTGAGTTAGTTCTAATGGTTCACTATTTTTGAGGTATATACATTCTTGAGGGAGGTGATGTTGCTAAGAGGAAGCTAAGGAAGGATCTGGTTAAGTAACAAGATAGGATTGTGGTTCAAGTATCTCGTAACTTCGGGATATCAAGTGAGTGTAGTTGTTTTGTCTCGGGTAACACAGTGTCATTCTGAACCTTGTTCTATGAGATGTTATGATTCATTTATAAGCATAAGCATATGGCTCACGTACAGCATATCATGTAAAAGCATTCATGGCATGACATCTTTGATAAATGTTTTACATAAATATTCTATGCCTTGCTATGTCATGTTTGAAAAGGATGATATGTGTACTTTGCTACAAAGCTTGAAGCTAACTACTGACCAATAAGATAATAAGAATTCTGATAAAAGATTGAATATCAAATTATAAGTCACTAAATTCTAAAGTTTTAAGGAGCACGAAGCTCAACTTGTTCTATAAGTTATTGAAAAGAATAAATAAGGTTATTTGTACCATAAGAAACCTCTATTAACCTTAAAACATAAGATACATAATTTGCCTATTCAATGGAAGTCCTTGGACACTTTGGCATAATACATGGTATACTTTGGGACTACGGTCTATGAGCTACGGCTTGGGGAGACGCCCCATTTATATGTGATATTTTGGTGACAATAGGAGGTAACGGGGGATATGATATAGAGATTGGCGAAAGTTTGGTTGGATAGTGAGAAGTTTAAGATTGTTATGATCAGTCACTAGTCATTGCTATGTGCTTTGTGTTATGTGTATGTGGACCTATATGATCAAACACGAACCAGTGTTATTCATGACCAAATGCGATCTAAGGCAAACTTTTAAAAGACATGAACTTCAAGAGAAATCAAATAAGGGTATCATAAGAATCTGGAATGTGCCATGAAATTTGATAGGGCTCTTGGTGAGCATGGACTCTGATAAGGCTCTTGGTGAGCATTAACCTTGTTAAGGCTCTTGTTGAGCATGATAAGGAACTAAGCTTAATCCTTGAAAGGAATTTTTGAATAAAACATGAAAGATAATAAACTCTAATTAATTTTCTAATAAATAAGGCATGATTAAGCTAACTTAAGATGTAAGAAAATCCTTGTGTAATTATATACTTGAGTTTCTTGGTTTCTATTTAACGTTCATGAACATGGTCGTTTGTTAATTTGACCTCACTATCTTACTTAGGCTATAAAATCATAATGCATTCATTTTCATGCATTTCAGGATTTCGAAGCTTTGCGTTTTGATTGTGTTCGAAGGTTGCAAGTCCCTATTCCAAAGTTGGGTATCATATTAGATGTTTTGTACAAACTCCTAGGATGATGGCATTATAAGTTTTATATAAGCATATAATTAAGCTTCTCTTGGCATGGTTTGTGGTTATGTATGTGACTTTATAAATTATGCTTTAATTTGGTTGAATGTCTTGGTTTTGCATGGCTAGTAGATTCAAAAATGAATGGTTGCTTGTCTTAAGTGTGTGGGTAGTGGAAGCTAGGGGCAATTCGGATAATGGTTGTGCAATATAAATTTTATGTTTGAATATCTTGTTGGATAGTATGATAAATTATTGTTTGTTAAGTAAACCATAAATGGAAAGCGGCATATAGGAACAAGAATGGTTGGATCTTTTTAGAAGGTTTAATCTATTATGACATGATTTGGATTTGGGTTGTTTGGCTATGATATGTTGAAATTGTATTATAATTCCTTTGACCTTGAAAAGAATTATTAGGTCACCTAATGGCATATAATCTCCTATAGAATTGTTTAATGGAACATGAACTAAAAGATAGCCCAAATATGTGAAAGTTTGGTCCTCGTTGTCTTGTTTTATCCTTGGTTGCTTAGACCTTAAGTTCGTGACTTTGCTTAATCGAATATTTGTTTGTGATTTAAGATTAGTAGCATGATGGGAGTATCTTAAATATTGATTAAAAGCATATAAATCAATTACAGTGTCTTAATTTAACGGTATACAAATCTTGTAAATTGAATGATTTACCTGTTTGGAATATGGTGTTTCTAACTAATGGCTTTGAATACTTGGAAGTTGGGTACTTGATTTCTGTATAATGGAACATCCGATTAAATTGGGAATGGTGTATATATGTTCACGTGGGGTAGTAATAATAGATAAGTTTGATTGGTGGTTACGGAGTAAATCACTAAAACTTATATGTGAATATTCTCTCATGCGTCACGTGAATTGATTATAACAGAATAAGTACAGTTAGCGTGATTCTAATATGATTCATGAGAAAGAAGTCACTCTTAAGTTCATAGGATATGCTTCTTACCTTGCGGATTATGTATATATTTGTTATGGGCATGCCTAACAAGTAACATTTGGTCTTCTTTATATGTATAAATGTTGTCTCTTCTTGAAGGTTGTATGCCCTTTTGATGATGATAGCCGTAGATCAAGAAATTTATTAAAGCTGAAAAGCATAATAATGATAAAATAAGTATAGATAAAAAGGAAAAAAAGGTGTAATGCCTCAATTTTGGGCCTAGAAGAATTTGGGGTAAACCGAGGTTCGTAGAGCGTAGACTTGAGATCCGAGTTTTTAGGAGCGGTTCAGGGAAAACAAGGTTTGGGTTAAGATAAAAATATCAAAAAATGCTTAAAAACCATTATTAATTATATAAATTATTTTGGTAAAATCAATTTTAAGAAAAGGATTTTGGAAGTGGGACATTTTGAGTTAGTGGCCAAAATGCGATTTTTACAAAGTTGTTTTAGTGACTGTTTTGTAAGGGATTGAAACTTTGAATCTTTAAGGGGTTATTTTACCTATTTGTTTTTATCAGATTTCTCTCTTAATTTGGAGCATTTTAAAAGGTTTTAATTAAGGGTTTAATAAAGGAGAGTTAGTTATTTCATTAAAACCCATTTTACGTCATTTTCTCTCATTTTGTTTTCTCTCAAAGTTTTCCTTCAGCCAAACACTCTCCATTTTCAAGAAACTTGAGGTAATACTCTTGATTTACTGAGTTTTTGATTTCTTCTTTAATCTTGATTTACAAAACCTTATTGTTTTTCCTTTGATTTTTCAAGAAAAACACACCCAATTGAGAGAGATTTCATCCATTAGAGGTAAGGTTCGTTCTCCTCCTCTAATGATCAGTTTTTTTACTGAAATTCCCAAGTTATCAAACTTTTACATATATTTTCTAAGTTGTTTTGATGAGTTAATCATGAAAATCTTGTTAAATTGAAGATTATTGTTGAAATCTTGTGATTTTCGTAATGCTACTATTTTACTTGACTTGAGGCTGATATTAATCATGATTTGGATTTTACATGATGT
This sequence comes from Hibiscus trionum, assembly GCA_030270665.1. Classification (NCBI taxonomy): domain Eukaryota; kingdom Viridiplantae; phylum Streptophyta; class Magnoliopsida; order Malvales; family Malvaceae; genus Hibiscus; species Hibiscus trionum. The sequence continues at coordinate 9,979,664 of BSYR01000053.1, forward strand.
TGAAATAAAGATTTTATCATAATAATCCCGAATTGCTTTAGATCTCTAGTGGTTAGATGGCTAGATTTGGGGTTTTTGTGAAGTTAATGTGATTCTGGTGTTGCTGGAGGTATAAGGATGAAATTAGATGGTTTTTAGATGTTATTTGATGATTAAAATTGGATGGAAGTGTTAGGTTTTGGCTGGGTTGAGTTTGGAGAATAATCGAATGTGTTTTCAGTTGTTTTGGATAGTCGTTTTGGTGTTTTGGGGCAGAGCAGTGAGGTAGCTTTGTTTGCTGGTGGTTTTAATGCATTGAGATGCATCAAACCTCTGTTCTTGTGTGTTATAAATAGGGGAGAATATATCAGAAGAGATTGGTGAAGTTCCGGGAGCTCCGAAAGCTTGATACGCTTTGGCAAAGCGAGCGTGGCGTTATCGGTGAGTGGAATTGGTTTTAAAAGCTTTTCAAAGACTTGAAAGAAAGGTTTGGGGGTTTACGTCGAGTGTGAAACACTAACCTAAATTCGAAAGTAAGTTTAAGATGTTTCGCTCTCGTTTTCTCAGTTTTTATCCCATTGGTTTTATGACCATGTTCTTGTTTTGAAGATAGAATCGCACCTACTGTTTTATGCATGTATTGAGAAATGATATGATGATTTTCATGATCCCATGAGATAGAATTGTTATTTCAATGAGATAGAATTATTTGAGAAAATGTTATGCATTGTATATACTTTTGAAATGAGATGGGAATGATTTAGAATGATGCATTGAAAATCAATAGGTAATGATGTTTAAAATGAGTATATTGGCATGAGATGAGAGTATTGTTACCGGATATAATTGCTCGACCAATAGGATGAGAAGTGCACTATAATATACAAAATTCGTACGTGTTCTTTGGTTCGGGCAATGGAGGTAGTGCCATCCCGTTCCAAAGTGAGAGTGTGGTGATGAGAGATTCTACCACGGTAGGTCTTGATGATGAGAGATTCCATCAAGCTTTGTGTCGATGAGAGATGTCGCCATGAGAGTCCGGTGATGTGAGAATCCATCGGGGTAGGACTTGACATTTTAGTCAAGCTATCCGCATATCCGAGTAATGTTGCTAAAATGCCAATATATGATATTCACATGTACCTTGTTTATAAATGAATTTATGCATTGTGTTTTGCATATGAGAATATGATTTGAGAAATGCTTTATAAGATTTAAGCATGTAAGGCTTTACCTTGAGATTTTGCATTTTGATGAATGCATGAGATAGATGGTACATGTGGTTTAAACAATATGGTTTTTGTTTGAAAATGATTTCAAGCATGAGATAGAAAGAGCATGATGAGATAGAGATTTCTAAATTAGAAATGATTTTAAAATGCATTATTGTTGTTGGTTTGTTTGAGCAACCCTCACTAAGCATTTGTGCTTACGCTCTCTTTTTCCAACAATATAGAGAATTAGCATATTTGGGCAGCAAAGAGGCAAGAAGGATTCCCAGGAGTGGGATTAAGCTCAAGTATGGTTTAACATTTGCTTATTAGTAATAATAGTTGGCAATGGGAGGATGCCTTTATATTTGGGAGATTGTATTTTGGTACTCCCTGTTTTGGGAAAAGTTTGAGATGCCCTTAATGACTTGTAAATGGCCTTTACTTGTTGGTTTATGCCTTGGTTTGAGTTTTGAATCTTAAGTGGCTATTTTCCATATGTTGCATGCCTATAGATTCCTTTGATGCATATGGACCTGTTATGATGTTGATTTTGCCATGTATGATTGTGGTTTGATGTTTAAATATGTTGTGTGCATGTTGGGATGGTTTTGTATGGATTAAAGTGTGAAAACCCAACAAAATATGACATTTCTGGTTCAGGCGTATTGATACTCGAGAACATGTATCGGTACAGGTAAGCCATTTCAGGCTTAGTGTATCGGTACGGTTGAAAGGGTACCGATACAAACCTAGTGAAAATGAAGGGGTGTATCGGTACTCGGGAGCATACCGATACTGTTTTGAGCTATTGGAATTTGTGTATCGGTATGGTTTAAGAGGGTATCGATACGGGCCTTAAGCTATTGAATCTAGAGACTTTTTGTTGAGGGCGTATCGATACTGGCTCTAGTGTATCGATACGACCAGCTGTTATGTTAGTTAATGGTATCTTTTGAAGTTTTGATTCTTTACGTTTTGATTCCTGAATGTTGTGGATGCAATTAAATGATTATGGATGATTATTTTGAGCTGAGTTTTGACAGAGATGCACGTAATATGATTAATTAAGGGTTGGTAATCTAAAAAGTGAATAAGTCTCTGTATTTTGTATAAATTACAAAATGGTCCCTAAAATGTATTTGAATGCAATGTAGTTCCGAATGGTTGTCTGATCAAATTGTTAATTGTTTTGCTACGTTGTTAAACACTTAGGATCTTAATGAGCATCTAGACAAGATAAAATGAAAAAAATAGGGTTGTTTATTGAGGTAAACCGAGGGTTTATCTCAATATTCCTCGTGTGACCCGTTCGGTTCGGTTTATCGTCCAGACCGGGTCGAGGGGGTTACAAAAGGGATATCTTGTTTGTGATATGAGTTACATATATGATATATTCTATTGGTTTGAAATGTCTATTATGATTGTATAATTTCTAGGAGGTCGATGGTAGTACGAGAGAGATGTTAATGGTTATATGTTTGTACTATACAAATGCACTATAAAATGATTAGGTTAATTTTGTTAATGTGGTAATTATTTGGTTAAGATGTTTTCTTGACAAGGAAGTCGAGACTCTAAGACCCCATTGACTTGTGGTTGAACCTTTGTTCGAGATCTATTGATTAAACTGTATGATTGACGTGTAAAACCTATAAGGTATTAAAAGTTAAAAGGTGAAACTTGTGTTAACCGGTTTTAAATTATCTGAAAATTTGGAAGTTTGTAACATGTATCATGAAATATTTCTTGTAATGACATCCTCATTTTCGGTTTTTCTTCTAAACGGAGTTGAAGGTGTTACAAAATCATTTTCTATGAGTGTAAGAAGTCGTGGCACATCAAATTCGAGTGTCTATACTTAAAGAAGAATATCTTTGGGAAGAAGAAGAAGCACAAAGCTCATATGGCTACTTGAAGTGATGAAGACTCATCCGATGAGGAAGAGCAAGAGGTAGCCAACCTATGTCTCATGGCACTTGAGAATGATCCTAAGGTAACCTCTAATTCATCTTCATTTGAATTTACATTTGACGAGCTTTAAGAAGCATATGATGAATTACAAGAGGTATATGATGAGTTAGTTTTGGAATTTAAAGAGTCTATTTTGAAAAATAAAAAACCATTTTGGATTTGAAAAATGAAAATGACTCTTTATCCAAAATTAAAATGAAACTTGAAAGAAATTTAAGGAGATGCAAGCAAAAGCAAAAGATTTTGAAAAGAAAAATCAAGACTTGCATAACCTACTTTCAAGAGTCCATGATGATCATGGACAAAAAGTTGATGATAAAGTTTCTTTAAACAAAGTTGGAGCTAAACAATTTAAAAAAAGAGAAAATTCAAAGCCTAACTATGTGAAGAGGGTTACAAACATAGAAGCCCTCATAGAACATTTAATGCAAAGGTAATTATGAGTGTTTGAGTTCCTAAGGAACTCATTGTCAAAGTTTACTTGAGCTTAAATTCATATTTTTCTTGTAAAACACTTGAGTGTTTTTATTGTGTTCATTTTCTATCAAGTGTATGGGGTGTTAGCTTAAATATTGCAAACATCTACCTAGTGAGGTTTCTTAAGTTTTCTTATTTGTTTGTATATTTGGGAGAGGGTCTCACAAGATTTTGGGTATAAATCTTTGTGAGTGTTGTAAAGTTACTCCTTGTCCTCAAAGGAAAGACAAATTGAGTGAATTTGTGAAATTCTTAGTGTGATAGATAAAGTAGTGGATGTAGACTCCATTGAAGGAGTTGAACCACTCTAAATCTCTCTTGCAAATTTTTATTCTTGCACTTTCCTTTCAATTCTTTTTAATTTTCAAATTCATCCCCTCTTGGCCAATTTCGATTGTTCTATTATCTCAACATAGACCTATCAGCTCCATAAGCAATGATTCAATTGCAGGTTTTAAAGTCAAAGAAGTGGTATTAAAAACATGCAAAATTCTAAGAAACCGCTCTTGAACTTCTTTTTTGTTAACATATAGTAAACAAAGAGCTTTTTATTCTTTATCAGATATATCTGCAAACTCATCAGCAAAGATTGAAAAAATCCCGTCATTCAGTTCTTCTATAATTGCTTTAGTTGTCTCTTTTGCACAAGTATTGATCATGACATTCTAAATTGAAAGATCAATTAATTAACAATTAACAGGGGTAATTTTTAAAATAATTTTTTTATATTTTGGATTATGCACTGAAATAAGTTGTAAAAGATCAAAAAAAATATCTCTATTAAATGCTTTCTCACTTTCACCATGGTCATGAAAAGTAACCCTTGAAGTAAAAGCCACCTCAAACATGCAATTGAAGCTTTTAATCGCAAACGATTAGCACTCGTTGAATTCTCATATTGTTTAAAGAAACTTGATTGGATAAAAAACTTTAATTCTTGAAATCATTCATCCTCCCCAATGCTTGATTTTGAACACTCGTATGTCTACCAACATGCTTATCAAATGCTTCAATTTTATTCTAAGCTCTATAGCCCACACCAACAAAAACATCACCCCTAGAGTGAGTTATCATTCTTGAATAAATAGCTCACAAACAAAAAGTTACATCCTTCTCAGCACTATACTCAAGCCAAATTCAATTTTTTTAAAAAAACTAATTAGAGATAAAGCGATATTTTTTCCCTAAAAATTTGTTTTAGGAAACTTATGATTACCGAGTTGACAAGGTTTTTTTGTATATATTCTCTTCTAATGATCTCTTTCATATGAATGAAAATTACTCACTTTTCTCTTTTTTCTGGATCATGTGAAAGATTAATAATATTGAATTCACTCAATCTTCCATCATCAGTTGGTGTTTCACCCCAAGGAATTGTACTAGCTTTAGCATGTTGTTCTCCTTGATTTTAAGAGGTATTTTGAGTTTTTTTCATGTTCATCAAAAGAAAAAACAATTTTTAATCGAGAGGAAGCTTGCAAACTTGCCTAAGATGGTGAAAGATTTGTAGTAAAGGTACCTCCAATATTTTTTTGAACTTTTTTTTAAAAAAAACTTGAAATATCAAAATGAAATTAGATTATGAGAAAGAAAAATTACCACAAATAATGATATTCTAATATATTACAAAAAGTTTAGAAGCAAGAGTTATTGTTCAAAGGATGATGGGAATAAGCAAGCTTGAAGTCAGTTCCTTCGAACAAAGTATTCGATTTTACAGTTTCTATGTGCTTCTCCAATGCCGGCAACAAACCAACAACCAACTTAGTACTTATAAAAAAGAAGGAAAAAATAGCCAATCATCCTTATATTACATAGAAAAAAGTTGGGAATCGTAGGCAGAACTTACAATGACGTTAACGCCAATAGGAGAGAGAAGGTTGAAAAGAATTGTAGTTGGAATGGTAGAAGAAGAAAAAGAGCCCCAACCGAGAAGGTTCAAAAAGTTTAGAAGCAAGAGTTATTGTTCAAATTGATTTAAGAAAGTAAAAACTTTTTAATTTCATTTCTATTTTAATGGTGGGTCAGGCAGAATACTATATTCACCCCTACTTGGCACTGTATTTGTTCACCATATTTATTCTGATCAAAATCACCTCTCATAAACTTCATGTAACCGCCACCCCAATCAAGCTTCTGAGTTCTGCCCATGCTTGACAGAAAATTTGAACACTAGACTCTTACTCTTTTTTTTTTTTTTGGCTTGATGAAAAGAGCCCTACGTGATCTCTATTTTCCTCATTAATTTTAATACCTTTGTCATCAGGATCTCCATTCCATTTTCCGAGTGTTGCAGAAGAGAAAAAACACCAGAAAAGTGTGAACAAAGATGGACGAACTCAGCTACCTGTCAAATGCTCGGCTTATCATAATATTCTCTCTTTCTCCATATTTTTCTAAATCCTTCTTAGAAGTTAGAACCAACTCGCTCAGAAAAACATATCACAAACAACACCAGCATCTCCACCAATTTCAACTTCACCAACGACATCCGTCATTTGAAAACAAAACCAATCACCCAGTCCTTAACTAAACTCAATTTTAAATTCAGATTTCACTTCTTCTTTTTTTGAGTAGAAATCGTTTCGAATTCAAATCAGCTTCACAAACGACATCCATCATTTGGAAACAAAACCAATCAACCCGTTTTCTTTTGCTTTTATATATTGGTTAATCTTAGGGTAAACTATACCATTGACCACTGAACTAATTGAGGATTCCTATTTTGACCACCGAACTAACAAACTCATCAATTAGACCACCGAACTTATTAAATTAACCTATTTTAACCATCAGCCGTTAAAAAATTAACGGCATGGCTGAGTTGGCTGTTAATTACTAACGGCGAAGCACGTGTGGCATTAAAATAATGTTTATTTTCCATGTTAGAAAAATCATTTATTATTAATTTCAGAAAATAAAAAAAAGAAGTTGAAAGGACGATTAACCTCGGTTGAGAAGACGATTAATTACCCTAACATGTTTCGTTTCATCTGTTTCATTTGAGAAAACTCCTTTCGGCATTCTAGAGAGAGAAGAGAAGAGGGATATTGAGGAGGGAAAATCGTCTGTAAACGTTGAAAAAACTGTGTTGGATACTGAAATGAGCCACGTTTCTCGCGAAGAAGGGAAAGCAGGCGTTCAATATGGTAAGTTTATCATATGTTTTTCTTTTCTTTTTGAAAAATTCCTAAATCATGTTTCGGTTTTGATTCAGGTGTGGGGTTAAACAATATATGGTTTATTGAAAATATGATTTAGGGTTAGTATATCAGTTAGGGTTATTTCAAAGAAAATTTTGGGGTTAATATATCAATTAGGGTTAATTTAAAATAAGAAACTCGAATTACTATATCAATTAGTGTTAATTGAAAATAAGATTTAAGCTTTATTTAATATTTACTAGACTGAATATTTTATTAGGATTTCCCCAAATAATTTGATTAGGATTAATATATTAAATAGGGTTTAGTTATAATCAGAAGTTCTGTTAATGAATTACATAGGAGTTTTTTGTTTTTTTAGATTACAAGACCACTAAGTAACATAATTTTTTAGGACCACTAACTCAATAAAGTGACTTTTTTCAGAAAGGAATAAGAGAAAAGACATGAATAAAAGGTTAATGGACTGTTATGCATTTGTTGTGCATGTTTCAATAAAATATTTTCTCTAATTTTTTATGCACGTGACAGAATTGGTGCAGGTTTAGTGCAACTGAGTTTAATGTATACTATATGTGAATTCTTTAATATGAAAATAGTATGTGTGATCTTTATATAAAATAGGGTATGCATGTGTTAGCAGAATAAAACTAAAGAGTTGGTACTTGGTATATGTGCATTCATGTTTGGTGGACCATTGCGATTATTTATTTTTATTATTATATGTACATATTGTCTTGTAGTTGTTGCTTAGTTGCTGGTGATTATTTATGTTATTAGTATATGTTTAATTGATTATGTTGCTGATACATTATTTTTTTAACAAAAATTAATTCATTCAAGTTCACTCTTGTAATCCATTATGGTGGTTACTTTCTTAAGACTAGAAATCTGTTATATACTGGTCGGATTGTGAATTATTTTGATAGATGTGATGTGGATAAAATGAGTATTTTTACGGTTATTGGTATGCTTGAAAAATTAGGGTTAACTTATACAATGAAGATGTACTGGAAAGTGTCTAAAAATTCATTTGAGATTAAAGCCCTAGGCAGTGATAGTGATGTTCTAGAGATGGTTAGCCAATTATCTAGGGACTATTATGTTCATGTCTATTTGGAGGAGTGTAGACTTTAGCAATATAATGATGTTGATAATGTTGAGGTTAGTGATGAACATAATGATGCTGATCATGTTGATGTTAGTGCTGAACCTAATGATGATGCTAATGTTGAAGAAAATATTGGTGAACCAGAAATAAATGAGAATGTTGTTGAGTCTTCTGAAATTATGATAGAGTCTGATTCTGACTCAGAAGATATTGATTATGAAGCTTCTAAATCAACTAGTTATGAGTCTGATTTTACTGATAGTGAGAATGATTATTGATTCCATCAATTTTCAATTGATTGTCTTTTTAATATTTCAAATTAATTCCCATCAATTGTCTGATGGAATAGAGCGTAGGGTGGCATATCTGGAAATTGGTTGAATAAGAGGGAGACAAAGAAGCACGAGAAAGGGGACGATTTTATATATATATATATAGGGACAATGTAAATGTAACCCCCTCGCCCCGATCTGGTCGGCTGACCGGTTCGAGTAGGCTACACGGGGAAAATCGATGTGAAACCCGTTAAGGTCCCACCTCGGTTAGCAACCCTAGAAAATTTCTTTTATTTATCTTGTCTAAATGCATTATTAAGTCCTATATGGAACACGACAGCGGAAACACAAGCAACATATCAACGACCATCCAAAACAGCACTTTAAAACAACCCATTTTCCCTTTTTAAGCAGGCCGTATCGATACACCTGCAGAAGGTATCGATACGCCTTGACCAAGGTCAACACCCAAAGGTCAACACAAGAAGACCGTATCGATACAGCCCTTGAGCGTATCGATACGCATTTCTCGGTCAACATCTCGTGGTCAACGAGATGAACCCGTACCGATACACTTGGAGACCGTATCGATACGCCAAAGTCTCACCAAAATATCAGATTTCCAGTGAGCTTTGAGCGTATCGATACACCCCCGTGTATCGATACACCAAGCCAAAGTTGGGTCCTGGAGGGCAAACCGTATCGATACGGCCCTTAGGCGTATCGATACACCCTGCACTGCGAGTCTCCAATTTTCAGCAAAACGACTTAAGACTCGACTCTAGATGCGATTCACGACTCCCCTAGCCACAACCAACATACATACAACCTTTAACAACCAAAATCAAAGCATACGAGGCAACCAACACGAACAAGCATCATTCATCCGAGAGATTCATGCATTTAATCAAAAGAGACATACTTAGTACTTAAAGGCTCATGCCTTAGAAACAAAACAAATAGACATTCAAGGCATGCAACATAAACAAGATTTGCAATTCAAACAAGGCAACCATGAGCCAAACCAAATCAACATACATCAGGACTCAAATTAACAACACCTATCCCACTGCTTGACTATTACAATCTACAATTTAAAGATCACACTTGAGCTAACCAAAAGCAACACTTGGAGACCATTCCTTGCCCTTGCCTCCCACAAGCTACCGATCTGCATTTTCGAACAAAAATGAGCGTAAGCATAAAAGCTTAGTGAGGGTAAGCTCATAAAACAAACCTTCGACAATGCAGGGTCCAAGCACGAGCAAGAATCAAAATAGAATGCATGATCTTACCTCCGATCCTCGAGAGCCAAAATATACATGATGCATGAACATATATTCATCTCTATGCCATGATCAACAACTTATAAGTCCAACACTCGAAGATACATAAATCAATGTATTAATCACAACATATGTCGATTCTTATTGGAAATCACATTTCATATCATATTGGCACATATATAAACTCATATTGGCACCTAGATATGACTCGAATACGTGGATAACACGTTGGAACGCATTTCCAACATAACCATTACCTTCGGTGGGATTACACTCATCACCGGTTCTCGCGGAGGGGATTCCACTCATCCTCACGCCCCGTCGATAGGATTCCACTCATCATAGACTAATATAAAGATTTCTGGGTGAACCCGTACTCCTCCTTGGTGCCTCAACGCCACCAAGGCCATGCGTGACTTTGACTCTCGTGTGCACACTAATCCTAATGATCGATCATTGTACCCAAGCATACTAGTGCCAATATTAAACAAAATCCACAACCTTTCACAACATCAATTCAAAATAACTTCCGTGCTTAGCACGTACTCACCATGATCCTCGAAATCATGCAACCACCTCATAATATCATTTCACAAGTCAACACTACATGTATATCATCAAGACAATTGTCACACCATATTTCACACATATGTATATCCACATCATACCTATCATCAACATGCATATGACAATGCATCAAATCATGCCTCAACATACATGTATAACAACATATACATAATCACTATAAACACCATCATCATGAGGTATAACAACAATTAAAGAGTTCAACCAATGTCTCTAACTAAAGTTTAGGATTAGGCTACCACTCTAATCCCAACTCTAGGTGGGTCTACCAATCCCAACCTAGTCCACATGCTTGAACCAATTGCTCAAAACCATTTAAAACATTTTAACCACTCACCGACAATTCCAAGCTCAACCACACTAGCCGATCAAGCTTCCAACGGTTCCAGATTTGTTCCCGAGGCTTCACCAACACAAAATCTCGCTTCTAATCACCTCAACACAATCAAAACAACCTCAAATCAATTCACCAATTATTGTAGCAAACCGGAACACTATTCAAGCAATAAACACAAGATTCCAAGCCAAGAACAACCCCCAAAAACACCAAACCCGAGCAGCCCTCAAACCCCAACCAAAACTCATGATTTTAACCTTTTTAGCACACTCAAATGCTTCCAAAACAACCTCCAACTATTACCCTAACATCAACCCTCAATTTCCAACACAAACCATACCCAAAACTCATCCCAAAACACTCCTAAAACCCCACCAAAACCCAAATTCGGGAATTCTTATAAAACACTCTAAAAATTATATATATGTTGGACCATTTGATTCATAAACATCACATCTAACAATATTAAATCAAAACCTTAAGTTAAAAACAATAAAGATATCAATTTTATTCAAATCTTCCAAAAACCCAAATTCTAAAACTTGAACCAAAATGAAATCTAGTTGTACTTTTAAAGAGAGGAAGATGAGAGCAAGCCGGAAATGTAATTACCTTTCAAAAAGCTCTAAAAATGGAGGCAAGATTTGATGGAAAGAAAAATGGGAGGAGGGGGGAGGAGTTCACGTTTAAAAGAAAAAAAGGGGGAAGAAGATGGTGAAATGGGGTTTTGTTTTTGTTTTAATTTATTGGGCTATTTCAAAAATCCACAATATTACAACTTTGCCATTAATGAGATGACAATCTCATTTATTCTAAAATCCATGGGATTTGATTCTCAAAACAATTTTAATCCAACATAAAATGTTTGTTCGAGAATACGAAGACCAAAATAATACTTTATTATTTTAAATTTTAAAACCGAAATCGGGCTATTATTTTAATATTATTTTCGTCCGACCCCCAAACCCAGGTGTTACAGTAAAAGTCTTTAAGTTTTAGACATTTTCTGGATCGTTATATGGGGGAATAGATGGTTCAGATTAACCCCTTACTCTCTTTTTTCCAAGTGATAATCTTCACATATTTACTGTTATTCTCGTCCATTCGTTTCACTCATCCAACAGTCCAAAAAACATATAAAACTTTAAAAAAAATTACATTGTGTAAACAGATCCTATCTCATATATATATATATATATATAATTTTTTAGGTTTTTTCTTGAAGTTTTTAATGCTTTACACGGTTGATGACGTTCCACTACCAGGTTGTGCCATATGGCACAACCTTAATGATTGGTTGTGAGTTAAGGGTTAACATTACCGCATGATTAAATTGATCGCAATTTATATTGTTAGAGCTAAATTGAGTGTAAAAAATTCATAAGGGTTTAATTGATTTTTCATTGAAGGCTAATTTGACCTTTAAACCATTTTTTGTATGGGGAATAGATTCAGATTTATATCCGGAAATCATATAGAACAAAGACAAAGACATTGAGCCTCATTAAAAGAACTTCCCTAATACTACATGGAAGAAAAAGAGTGCACCATGTCTATGTCAGCACGATAACGATCATGACTAGATACAGAAACGAATTAACCTACACCGGATTACACTTATGCTTCAACAGCAAAAACACAAGCTAACCATATTAAGTTTTATCATTAACAGACACAGCCACCCTAGCTCCAGAAATAATCATAAAGGTACGCCTGAAACTCAACCATGCAGCACCATAGATGAACCGGGTCGGGAGACAAACCGGGGAGAAGATGACCGTAGCTCACGGACGCGTGATCCCTTATTAGTCTATTGCTCTCAATATATCTGATGGATGCTTTGACCGAGACCTCAGACACGGAACAAAGGAAGCCAAACATTCGATAAAGCAATTAACTGACTCAAAAAATTATATCAACCTAAGGCTGCGAGACATGACATCCAAAAGGGACTCCTAACAGTCCATGACAAGCTCTCTCAATTCCCGCCTTCACCAGGCCATCAACCTCAAAATTACCTTCTCTATAATAAAGAACTAAATCATTGAATTATTTTAAATTAAGACCAAATTAATAAGATGTATAAGTTTTGAGGACTAAATATGTTAATAAAAACATCAAAGTAGTGGATGGAATTTTAAGTACCAAAATGAGAGCAAAAATTCTTTAGGTGTCTGCTTAGAAAAAAAATAGCTAATTCAAGTATCAATTTAGAGGCAAAAATTCTTTAGATATCAATTGAGAAATTTTCAAAAATTTATTTTTTACTCTCATTTCTGAAATAAATTGATTTAAGTTAATGTTGCTCCCACGGCTAAGAAATCATGAACGAAAAGGATATTATATGCTATGGTTAAATTTGTTCTAAAAATGGAAGCATTTCAAAATCATTTTGCATTTTAAAAATCATTACGATAATAAGTCATTATATATGAGTTTTTAAAAGTCAAACTAAGGTGGTGAATTCACGAGAACAAGAATTGAGTTCGATATTCGTGTAATGTTTTTATTTTACTGGATTTTAGTGAGAGTCTAAAATGATAAATGACTTAATTGAAACTTTTAAATTTAGTTTAAGTTAAATATAATTTGTTTGAACAATTCTTATATAGGAAAAGAGGAAAAAATTTAATTTAAATTAAAAATAATTTTTTTTTGAACAATTCTTACTTAGGGGAAGAAGAAAAAAGAAATTTGTTCTTAAAAGATCTAGAACTTATATGCTAGAAAAAGAGAAAGATGTCAATTGAGAGCTTTTAATCATTTGCTTTAGAGATTGTTGACCAAGTTAAAAATAATTTAACAAATGAAAACTATTTTAACTTAATTTAAAATATTCAAACTATTTTTATTAAAGTAAAAAATAATAATTATCTTAGATTTTTTCTTAATCACCTACGTTATTTTTCAGCCAATAAGAAAGCTATACATATCAAGCCACTGATTCATTTTTAAACACACCAAAATTGAGAACTCTAACCTACTCTCTTTCTCTCTCTTAAGTTTATTAAATAGTGTAAACTACACCGGTAGTCACTGAACTATTGTTTCTTTCTTATTTTGGTCGTTGAACTAATTTTGTTTTTACAAAACTATCATTAACATTTTATATATTTTCTATTTTGGTTACCGAGTTTTAACCAAGATAGTGAGATTACATGGTATAATAATAATTTTAGTCCCGAAATATATACATTTCATCAACTTGGTCCTCAATTTCTAGAGTTTAACTTTTTTTGACTTTTTCATAATTTTTTCCTCTCATTTTCACCTCCCCTTAAAAAACATGCATCTTCTTCATTTAGAAACCATACAGCCACGGTCCACCTTGACAATCAACTTCTCCAGTGAACTTTAGCATGGTGTAATAATTTATGGGTTTGAATGCAGATTCTCTTCTACAGCATTGCATGGTCCTTCTGGGTAATAATCAAAACTTAATAAACGTCTAAATTTTGTGTTCCCTTGAATACTTAATATGATCGACTGTGTTTTTGCTTTAACTTGCTTAAAGTTATATCTTTCTATGGCCAACACTTTTTCTTCTAAAATGACAGGTAACTAAACCTTATGCAGCTACTGTGTTTTTCTTATTCTATGTTTCTCATAACCATGTGGGTTTTTATTTCATTTAATGTCTCATAATCTTCATAATTTGTTGCATACTATGTAACCGTAATAGAATACAACTGTTAGGGTAGTTAGGGTAGTTAATTAGTGGTTTCTTTAATCTTGATTAATATATATATTATTTAATTTTATATTTTATGTACATTCATTAATTCTTCTAATAATAATAAAAGTTACCGTCTTATTTACTTTCTCTCTCTGTCTCCTCGATAATAAATCAGAAACCCTAAGGGTTTCATCATGGTATCAGATGACTCCTTGTCTTCTTCCTCTGCGGGCGGCCGTTCTTTCTGTGACGACGATTCTTCCAGTGAATTCTACATCCACCCAAACGAGAACCCAGCACTGGTTCTCACCTATTCTCTACTCAACGGCGCCAATTACCATAGTTGGGCGCGTTCGATGCACATGTCTTTGATATCAAAAAACAAATGGTGCTTTGTTGATGGATCTGTCAAAGAACCCAGAAAAGATGAGTCTCATTACAAGGCGTGGGTCAAATGCAACAATTTAGTCCTCTTGGCTACAACGAGCGCTGACCTAAGAAATCGCTCAGAGTGTTCTCTGGTTTGATACGACTTACGAGCTGTGGCAAGATCTGTTCGACTGCTTCAATCAGGGTGATCTGGTGTGTGTTTCTGATCTTCTTATAGAGTTTTACTCTCTCCAGCAAGGTAACTCCTCTGTTACCACTTATTACGCGCAATTGAAATTAATCTGGGATGGAATTTGTAATTTTCGACCCCTACCTTCTTGTGAGTGTTCTGCTATGCAATATCGCAAACAAAATTTTATGTTGCAATTTCTTAGAGGTTTAAATGAGGGATTCTCTGTTCCTAAGTCACAGTTGTTGATGATGAAACTTGCACCCTCTATAAACAATGTCTTTGTTGTTGTCATTCAACATGAACAGTCTCTTGCCTCTAGCATTCACATAGACTCTAATGTCCTGTTAGCTTATAGGTATTCAGTCAAGAATGTGGAAACTAATGTTAAGCTTGATAATAGATTTGGTAATCGAAGGTTTGTTAGAAACAATGTCTCTAAGAGACCCCTGTGTGTATTTTGTGGGTTATATGGACATATAGTTGAAAATGCTACAAGAAGCATGGTTTTCTCCTGGTTATAAAGGTATAAATCAGATTACCAGGGTGAATCAAGTTGGGGCTTCTAATTCTGAGGGATTTCTTGATACTAATGCTCTAGTTCAAGATATCAGTTCCCCTGTTGTGTTTACCAAGAATCAATATGAGAGTCTGTTAAGCTCGTTGCAAGAAAGGAACTTGTATAATGTTTCTACTCAGAATGCTTCGCATGATCCTAAAATCAATGCCCTTTCATCTGTTTTTTATGTTCCAACTGCGGATGCAGGTACAATCTTGAACTGTTCTTCATCTCATTTATCTAATTTTTCTTGGATATTGAATTCTGGTGCAACAAATCATATAAGCAATAGTTTAGCATATTTTGATGCTCATTATCCTGTTCATGATATATTTGTTCGATTACCTAATAATGTTTTTGTTAAAGTATCTCATATAGGTATTGTTCATATTAATTCTTCCTTGACCTTGTATAATGTCTTTCACATACCTAACTTTGCTTTCAACCTTATTTTTATTTCCCAGTTAACTAAGAACCACTCTATTTGCTTATTTTCTTCTAATTTTTGTTCTATACAGGACACCACAACTTGGAGGATGATTGGTTTAGCTAAAAAGTATAATGGGTTGTATCAACTAGATATTCCATTTGGTGATTCTGTTTCAATAGTTTCACAATCCATTGTTTGTATTTCTGCTTCTACTTCTTTTAAACTTTGGCATTTTAGACTAGGACATCCCTCTTACAAGAGGATGAATTTTTTTTTCTGATATTAATAAAGACATTCCAATCATTTCTAGTTCTGAGTTTGATTGTGAAATATGTCATCTTGCTAAGCAGAAGCGTTTATCTTTTCTTGTTAGTAATATTGTTTCTAATTTCATTTTTTTATTTAATATACATCGATATCTAGGGTCCCTTTCCTGTTAAGAGTCTTTATGGTCACTGTTGAGTGGATCGCAAGATCGATATTGACCAAGAGGGGGGTGAATTGGAAATTTAAAGTTTTGTGGTGGAAATTTGCAAATTAAAAATGATGGACAAGAGATTTAGAGTGGTTCAAGTTCCAAATGAACTCTACATCCACTACCTTAGCTTCACTAAGGATTTGCAACAATTCCACTAAATTGCTCTTCCCCTTTTCTAGGACAAGGAGGCAACCCTTTACAATTTCGGTTGATTTTTCTACCCAAAAATCAACCCAATCCTCACACAAGTGAACAAAGAAATTTGATGGCTAAAAGGTATCTCTCAATACAAATAATAGCCCCAATACAAGCACTCAACCCAATTTGACAAAGTATGAATGAAGATTACAATTGGGATTTCTAGACAAATAGGAATTTTGGCACAATTGCTTGGATTTGATGAATAAGTGTTTTCTTGAAGATCAATAGTTGTTGCTGTAGCTTTTGGATATGTCTTTTATACCTCCTCATTGATTTCTAGCCGTTTGGGTGGTTGGGAACATAAATGGAGCCGTTGGAACCCTCTCTTACCACCATTAATGCACTTCTGCAGCTATCGGTATCGGTACGCGGGAAGGAGTATCGGTACCTGTCTCAGAAAAGAAAGAGCCGTTGTGTGCATTTAATAAGGGGTATCGATATGCACGTAAGCGTATCGGTATTGGGTATCGAAACGGCAAGGGCTGTATCGATACTATTTTCTGAACTTAGCTCACTGTCCACAACCGTATCGGTACGAGGGTTAGGCGTATCGATACGGGTCAACGAACTTTTAAAGTTTGGTTACCAACCAACTGACACCAACGGTCATATTTTTAAACCGACTTAATCTTTAAAAATTATAAGGGTCGTATCGATACGAGGGTTTGCCGTATCGGTACGCTATTCAAACTCTTTGAATTTTAACACAGGTCGGTATCGATACGAGGGTTTGCCGTATCGATACGTGTTCCTCTAGTAGCCAAGTTTTGCAAAATGGTATCGATACACCTGGAAGGGTATCGATACTCTTTGACGTTTTTCAATAGTTTTGGCTACGAACACTTAGAAAATATTTTGAGTTTGAGTTTTACAAATCAGTTTTAAAGTGTTGGTGTTTTAAAACTTGTTAAGGGATTTATAAAAACAATTTTAAGTTTTTCAAATTGATCCTTAAAGATCTAGTTATATCAAAATCAAACATAGGTTTTACAATCTCCCCCTTTTTGATATAACAAAACCAAAACTTAAAATTTTTGACACTTTTGAAAAACTTTACAAAGTTAACTCCCTCTTAATATAAGCTTGGTAACCTTTGAGTTAAAATCAAAATATTTGAAGTTTGTGAGCTAGTTTCTTCTCCCCCTTTTGTTAGATCAAAAATTCTTGGAGACAAGTAAGTGCACAAGGAAATCAAAGGTATAATAATAATAAGCAACATAATTTTATTCATCATAGCATTAAACTGGAAATCCAAACAAAAGCAAACAAGAAATCAAAGCATAGGTTTTAATCCTAAAACAAACTTAATCCTAAGAACATAAAGCATAGGTGCATAAAATAGAAAATCCTAGATGATATGAATGATATGCAAGAGGAAACGTCTAAGCATCGTCTTCTTCGTCTTCATCATCTTCATCATCATCTCCCAAAGGCTCATTAGTGCGCATACTATTACGCCACTCATCATGGAAAGCGGCAATGGAAATATTCAAGGAATTGTGCCCACTTTCAAGAGATGTGAGGCGATTCTCCATACCCGTCATCCTAGTATCAAAGGTAGTTTCCATGGAAGTGAGACGAGTATTCATGTCCGTGCGCAACCCGGTAAATTGCTCATTGAGATAGGTCATGAGAGCATCCAAATTGGGCTGTGGGACTTGAGGAGCTTGAGCCTCTTCAACCATGGCGGCGGCTTCCGGTGGTAACTCGGCAAGACGTATCCATTCACCATTAAGATAAGTAAATTTTGCCCGAGCAAGAGATCGCTCATCAATGGGATCGGTGAGGGGAGTTGAAATGTCATAGGAGCAATCAATATCCTTTTTAACAAAGAAATAGCTCAAAGCCGAACCGTATGTGAAGGAGGTGACGTGAGGAGTGTGACGATTTTGAACGAGGTAGACGATCTCCGCGAACATGAGTCGAGCTAGATTTGGTCGCTTGGCTTCACGGAAGCACCGAATCCAAAAATCATCCACTTGAGGATGGTGGAATATTTTCCTCCGGAAGGACGAAACCACCACGACACCATCAAATGTAGGATCCGGTCGTGAGCATTGAGGGCGGTGACGAATCCACTAAGAACATGCCCCATACCATGCTCGTCATCAAGGCCTTCATCATCCAACTTGAAAACCTCACAAATAGACTTGACATCAAGAATTATTTTCTTTCCCATAAGATAAGAGCTAATTGCAACAACTTCCCCATTACGACTAATACATCTTGCATTAGCATAGAAAATCAAAACCAAGAGGCGATAGAAAATACCGGGAATAGAGATAAACTCCATGAAATTCCAACGATGAAGCAAGGGGAGGTATTCAAACTTGAAACGCTCCGAATTGAGAAAAGGGATGGATATTACCCTTTCGGCACGAATCTTATAATTCTCATATTGACGGAAGTGATTTAGACCCGAATTGCCTTCAAAGGATTGCTCATAGATGGTTGAGTAGTTAGGACGAGCAATCGCTCCAAGGGTGGAAGATTCACCGGCTTGAGTAACCCTTGATCGCTTCCTCGATGGTTCTTTTGGTGCCATGATCTAAAAGAGAAATTAAGCAAGGGAGATTTCTTCAATTTGAGTAAAAATCAAGGTAAAAAATTTAAAAGAAAATTTTCAAGAGAAATTTAAAAAAAAATTAGAAGAAAATTTCAAGAAAAAGTTTGAAGAAAAACAAAGTTTGTTAAAAAAAAGAAGCAAAAAGAATCAAAACAGCAAAACAAAAATTGAAAAAGAGAAGGAAGGAGATTACCTTGATAGAAACTTGAAGATTTGAAGAAAACTAGCACAAAGATGAGAAAGAGAGCACAAAGCCTTGCTTGATTCAAAAAAAAATTTAGGTTTGAGTTGAGATGTGAAAAATATGAAGGAGGAAGTGCCCTTTTATAGGCAAAAACGGCTAGGGTTAATTAGGTTTTGAAGAATTTGAGTTATGGTAAAAGTTGAACTCATTAAAAGCTTAATTAATGCCATCAGCGCAGTCGAGTATCGATACTCCCGAAGATGTATCGATACGGGGATATAATTGTCTTTTCGCAAAAATGCCCGTTGGAAAAGTCATATCGAAACGGAGAGGTCCATATCGAAACGACCCGTATCGATACGGGATGAATCGTATCGATACGCGTGAAGCGAAGAAAATTCTGGGAAACTGAATGAAGAATGGGTATCGATACACGTAGAGCTGTATCGATACTGGATGCCCAGAATTACATATTTGGTTCAAAGAACAACCAAAGGCTCGAACCTAACATCTCCTATGAGTATGCAAATGATGTATGAGCAGTTCTAAGCATATTTTAACTGAAACATACTCCCCCTAACTATAGGCATGAATAAAATTGGGAGTCTAAGCATACAAACATGGCATTTCACAAGATCAAGCATATTTAAGCACAAAGGAGGTCTAAAAAGGTCAAGATAGGCTAGCTAGACCTAACTCTCTCCTAAGGGACCAAAAACGCTCTTTGTCTAAGGGTTTTGTAAATATGTCCGCTAATTGATTCAAGGTGTCTACGTACTCTATAACCACATCTTCCTTAAGGACATGATCTCTAATGAAATGATGCCTTATTTCTATATGTTTGGTTCTAGAGTGTTGGATGGGATTTTTAGTTAAACATATTGCACTAGTGTTGTCACATTTTAGGGGTATGGTTTCAACTTTAATTCCATAATCTAAGAGTTGTTGCTTCATCCAAAGGACTTGAGCACAATAACTCCCTAAGGATATGTACTCGGGTTCGGTGGTAGATAAGGCTACACTATTTTGTTTCTTAGAGAACCAAGATATGAGCATACTACCTAAGAATTGACAAGTTCCCGAAGTACTTTTCCTATCAATTTTGCAACCCTCATAATCCGCATCCGAGTAAGGATGAAGGTTGAAGGTAGAGTCTCTAGGATACCAAAGACCTAAACAA
Source organism: Hibiscus trionum (assembly GCA_030270665.1). NCBI lineage: Eukaryota > Viridiplantae > Streptophyta > Magnoliopsida > Malvales > Malvaceae > Hibiscus > Hibiscus trionum. The sequence goes on from BSYR01000053.1 coordinate 9,999,896, forward strand.
GGAGTGTCTCTAAGGTATCTAAAAATTCTCTTAACGGCTATAAGGTGAGACTCTCTAGGACTAGCTTGAAACATAGCACACAAGCAAACACTAAACAAGATATCCGGTCTACTTGCAGTAAGGTAAAGCAAAGAACCAATCATAGAACGATAAAGCTTAGAGTCAACACATTTACCTCCTTCATCTTTGTCAAGCTTTGTAGATGAGCTCATAGGAGTGGCTTGAGGCTTTGCATTCTCCAAGCCAAACTTCTTGAGCATATCCTTTATGTATTTTGCTTGGTTGATGAAGGTGCCATCCTTCTTTTGCTTGATTTGGAGTCCCAAAAAGAATGAGAGCTCCCCCATCATGCTCATCTCAAATTCACCTTGCATTAACTTAGCAAACTCTTGACAATGACATTCATTAGTAGAACCAAAAATGATATCATCAACATAAATTTGAACTACTAAGATGTCATTTTTATACACTTTTATAAAGAGTGTAGTGTCCACCTTACCTTTTTCAAATCCTTTTTCAATCAAAAAATTTGAAAGCCTTTCATACCAAGCTCTAGAAGCTTGTTTCAAACCATAAAGAGCTTTGGTAAGTTTGAAAACATGATTTGGAAATTTTGAATCTTCAAAACCCGGTGGTTGTTCCACATACACTTCTTCATTTATAAAACCATTTAAAAATGTGCTTTTAACATCCATTTGAAAAAGCTTGAAATTATGATAACATGCATATGCAAGCAACATCCTAATGGCTTCCATTCTAGCTACGGGTGCATAGGTTTCATCAAAATCTATTCCCTCTTCTTGAGTGTAACCTTGGGCTACAAGTCTAGCTTTATTTCTCACAATGTTACCACTCTCATCTAATTTGTTCCTAAAGACTCATTTAGTTCCTATTGTAGATTGATTACTAGGCCTATCAACTAATGTCCATACATTACTTCTCTCAAATTGATTTAACTCTTCTTGCATAGCCATAATCCAAAAGTCATCTTTCAATGCTTCTTTTATATTTTTAGGCTCTATGCATGAGATAAATGCAACATGGTTCATTAATCTAAGAGAAGAACGAGTGGTTACCCCCTTGGATGGATCACCCAAGCTTTCACCATCTTTGACATAGTTCAACTCCCTTGGGTAGCTCACTTCCTTTTCCTCAATAGCCAAGTCCTTCAAGGCTTCAAGAGGTGGATCTTGTGAGTCCTCTTCCTTTGTTGGAATCTCATCCTCCTTTGAAGTTTGACCTCCATCAAAGGCATTTATGATCCCTACATCATCATCATCACAAGAATCCTTCCTAGGAAGGAGGTTATCATCGAATACAACATGAATAGATTCTTCTACTACTAAAGTTCTTTTGTTAAATACTCGATAGACTTTAGAGGTTAAAGAGTAACCTATAAAAATGGCTTCATCACTTTTTGCATCAAATTTACCTAAGTTGTCTTTTCCATTATTTAAAACAAAACACTTGCACCCAAAAGGGTGGAAATAGCTAATGTTAGGCTTTTTAGATTTTAAAATCTCATAAGGTGTTTTCTTTAAAATTGGCCTAATCATTACTCGATTTACAATATAACAAGCGGTGTTTGTGGCTTCCGCCCAAAAATATTTAGGTAAATTGTTTTCACAAAGCATAGTTCTAGCCATTTCTTGTAAAGTTCTATTTTTCCTCTCAACTACCACATTTTGTTGAGGAGTTCGAGGAGCCAAAAAATTATGGCTAATATCACTTTCATTTAAAAACTCTTCAAACCCTAAATTTTGAAACTCGGTTCCATGATCACTTCTAATATGTGAAATTCTAAGTTCAAGATCATTTTGGGTTAATTTTGAAAATGTGATGAATTTTTCCAAAGCCTCATCTTTAGTACTTAAAAAGAGAACCCAAGTAAATCTAGAAAAATCATCAACTAGCACAAAAGCATAAGACTTACCACCCAAGCTCATAGTCCTAATTGGCCCAAATAAATCCATGTGAATTAGTTGTAAGCATCTACTAGTGGAAACATCATTAATGGATTTAAAGGAAGACCTATGTTGTTTACCCTTTGAGCATGCATCACAAATTTTATCATTTGAAAATTTTATCTTGGGTAAACCTCTAACTAGATTTAGAGAGACTAGTTTTTCCAAAACACTTATGCTAGCATGTCCTAGCTTCCTATGCCACAACCATGCATCATTTTCATTTTGAGCAACTAAGCATGCATGAGATGTATGAATGTCATCTAGATGCACCATGTATATATTCCCTATGCGATGACCTATGAGCATAATATTATTAGATTTAATGTCTACGATTTTACAACCATTTTTATCAAACAAAACATTAAATCCTTTATCACATAGTTGACTTATGCTCAATAAATTGTATTTAAGACCATCGACATATAAGACATTTTCAATGAGAATGGTAGAGTGATTACCTATGGAGCCAATACCTTTAATGTGGCCTTTGGAGTTGTCACCAAATGTTACTACTCCTCCACTTTTTGGCTTTAGATCCATGAATCGACTCTTGTCTCCGGTCATGTGCCTCGAGCATCCACTATCAAGGTACCATGAGTTTTGACTTTGTGCTTTGGCCTTGTAGCAATGCTCCCCCTACAAACAAAGATATTAAACCTTGGTTTTTGGTACCCAAATCATTTTGGGTCCATGAGTGTTAGCTCCCAAAACCTTGGTTCCCTTAGGAATCCAAGATGACATAGCAATAATATTATTAGATTTAACAAGTTCCTTAGGAACCCATACACTTCTAATTCTTTTAGTTCTACTATGTCTAGGATAGCTACCTTGTTTGTAGTAGTTAGTCTTTTTCTTAGGTTGGTGTGTTCTAGAGGATTCTCCTACTTCATGCTTGACACTACCAACATTTTTTAAGGACTTTTTGAGCTCATTTAGCTCACCCAACACCTTTTGGTGTTCACAATTACATTGAGATAAAAGATTATTAAGATCAACATTTTCATCTTGAAAGAATTTAAGTTCATCTTTTAATCCTAATATCTTTTTCTCAAATTTAGAATTAGCTTGAGTAAGTAAGTCATTTTTCTCATTTAATTCTAGAATAATCTTTTTATTCCTAATAACCGACTCCTTATATTTCTCAACTAATTCATCATATACCTCTTGTAACTCATCATATGCATCATTTAATTCTTCATATGAAAAATCTAAAGTAGATGAGTTAGAGGTTACCATGGAGGAATCTTCCTCAAGTGCCATGAGGCAAAGGTTAGCCACTTCTTGTTCGTCATCCTCCGATGACTCCTCATCACTCCAAGTAGCAAGCTTGGCTTTGAGCTTTTTCCTCTTCTCAAAGCCCTTCTTCTTGAGTTGAGGGCACTCCGAACGTATGTGGCCGGGTTGTTTGCACTCAAAGCAAATGATTGGATCCTTTCCATCTTCCTTGTTCTTGCTTTTGAAGTCCATCTTCCTTTGGATTTTTCTTCCCCGGTTGGACCTTATAAAATGTGAGAATCGTTTGGCTATCATAGCCAATTCTTCAAGTTCATCCTCATCACTAGATGAGCTCTCATCATGTTGTGAAGCTTTAGCCTTGAGAGCTATTCCCATCTTCTTCTTCTTCTTCTCAACTTCAAGCTTCTCTACTCTTTTCTCTTCTTTCTTTTTCTCATCTTCCCTTCCTTGCTTCATGATCTCATGAGTAAGGAGAGAACCCACAAGCTCATCAAGCTTCAAAGTCTTCAAATTCTTTGCTTCGATGATAGCGGTTCTCTTCCCATCCCAAGACTCGGGAAGTGAATAGAGTAGCTTCCGGACAAGCTTGTCTTCTGGTATGATCTCTCCAAAGCCCTTTAGACCATTGACAATCGTGGAGAATCGATCAAACATCTTTCACACCGTCTCATCGGGCTCCATCTTGAAATTTTCATAACTAAGATTGAGAATTCCAATCTTAGTTTCCTTGACATCATTGGTGCCTTCATAAGTGGTCTCAAGAGTGTCCCACACTTCCTTGGCACTTTCAATTGATGAGACCTTTGAGTAGATGTCCGGACCGAAAGCACAAAATAGCATGTGGAGAGCTTTATCATTGACTTGAATCTTTTTCCTCTCCTCTTCACTCATTTCCACTTTCTTTTTCAACACCATCTTGCCTTCACCGTCTTGCTTCAATGGAATGTATGGCTCATCCTCAATGACATCCCACACAAGATAGTCATTTGACTTGATGAATAGACGCATTCTATTCTTCCAAAAAGAATAGTTATCACCGTTGAAGAAGGGAGGCTTTGTGGTCGATTGTGACTCATACATGCCGGAACCGGAGGTTGAAGCCATCTCTTGATATTTTGATGATCACACTCTTCCAAGGATGTCCTCTTGTGGTTGTTAATCCTCAAAGAGTTAAGCTCTGATACCAATTGTTGAGTGGATCGCAAGATCGATATTGACCAAGAGGGGGGTGAATTGGAAATTTAAAGTTTTATGGTGGAAATTTGCAAATTAAAAATGATGGACAAGAGATTTAGAGTGGTTCAAGTTCCAAATGATCTCTACATCCACTACCTTAGCTTCACTAAGGATTTGCAACAATTCCACTAAATTGCTCTTCCCCTTTTCTAGGACAAGGAGGCAACCCTTTATAATTTCGGTTGATTTTTCTACCCAAAAATCAACCCAATCCTCACATAAGTGAACAAAGAAATTTGATGGCTAAAAGGTATCTCTCAATACAAATAATAGCTCCAATACAAGCACTCAACCCAATTTGACAAAGTATGAATGAAGATTACAATTGGGATTTCTAGACAAATAGGAATTTTGGCACAATTGCTTGGATTTGATGAATAAGTGTTTTATTGAAGATCAATAGTTGTTGTTGTAGCTTTTGGATATGTCTTTTATACCTCCTCATTGATTTCTAGTCGTTTGGGTGGTTGGGAACATAAATGGAGCCGTTGGAACCCTCTCTTACCACCATTAATGCACTTCTGCAGCTACCGGTATCGGTACGCGGGAAGGAGTATCGGTACCTGTCTCAGAAAAGAAAGAGCTGTTGTGTGCATTTAATAAGGGGTATCGATACGCACGTAAGCGTATCGGTACTGGGTATCGAAACGGCAAGGGCCGTATCGATACTATTTTCTGAACTTAGCTCACTGTCCACAACCGTATCGGTACGAGGGTTAGGCGTATCGATACGGGTCAACGAACTTTTAAAGTTTGGTTACCAACCAACTGACACCAACGGTCATATTTTTAAACCGACTTAATCTTTAAAAATTATAAGGGTCGTATCGATACGAGGGTTTTCCGTATCGATACGTGTTCCTCCAGTAGCCAAGTTTTGCAAAATGGTATCGATACACCTGGAAGGGTATCGATACTCTTTGACGTTTTTCAATAGTTTTGGCTAAGAACACTTAGAAAATATTTTGAGTTTGAGTTTTACAAATCAGTTTTAAAATGTTGGTGTTTTAAAACTTGTTAAGGGATTTATAAAAACAATTTTAAGTTTTTCAAATTGATCCTTAAAGATCTAGTTATATCAAAATCAAACATAGGTTTTACAGTCACTCTTACTTCCTAACTATTGTAGATGATAAAAGTAGATATGTCTGGATTTTTCCTTTGAGATCAAAATCTGAGGTAAAAGACACACTTATTCAATTTTATCACTTAATAGAAACTCAGTTTTCAAAAAAGATTAAATGCATCAGATCTGATAATGCTAAAAATTCGAAATGACAAATTTTTTCCAGTCGAAAGGAATAGTTCATCAAAATTATTATGTCTACACTCCTCAACATAATAGTGTTGTAGAGAAAAAACACCAGCATCTCCTTTTCGTTGCTAGAACTTTAAGATTAGAAGCTAATTTACCTATTTTTTTGGCTTGATTGTGTGTTACACTCTGCATATTTGATAAACATTACACCTACTCCTATCTTAGAAAACAAAACTCCTCATGAACTGTTGTTTAATGTGCCTCCTAAAACTGATCATTTGAAAGTATTTGGATGTACTGCATATGCTTCTGTATTACCCAAACCTAAGACAAAAATGGATCCTAGAGCTGTAAAATGTATTTTTATAGGTTTTCCTAAGAACATTAAAGGATATAGACTTTTTGACATGTCAACCAACTGTGTATTTGTATCCAGAGATGTTGTTTTTTTAGAAAGTGTTTTTCCTTTCCAACAAAAAAAATCTCAAATTATTATAAGGTAGTTCTTCCGACATATGACAATGACATTTCTTTGAAAGATATTGTTCAACAAATAAAAGATTCTTCCATTCCTTTGGATTTGATTTCTCATGCTAACACCTTTAGAAATTTCTCAATACCTGCCAGCATTTCTGTTTCTAATGATTCTGAAGTCTTGAGATAATTCTCAACAAGCTGGGGATGGAGTTCAAGCTCCTCCTACTTTGAAATCCTTCAGACCTAGTAGGAGTGTTACTTTGCCATCGAAATTCAGATATTTCCAAGTTTCCTTACGAGGTTAAAAAACTTCCCCTCGTAGTATTGCTAATGTTCTTTCTTGTGATGATTTATCTTCAAAATATATTTCCTATGTTAGTAATGTTTCTATTCATTCTGAACCTAAAACTTATAACCAAGCCATTAAGTATGACTGTTGGAAAAATGATATGGCAAAGGAAATCAAGGCTTTAGAAAGTAATAATACTTGGGAATTAGTTAAACTTCCTTATGGTAAGTAAATAATAGGCTGTAAATGGGTTTTTAAAACAAATTTGAAATTTGATGGAACTCTTGAGAGATATAAAACTTGGCTTGTAGCAAAGGGGTACACTCAATAGTCTTGAGTGGATTTTTTAGATACCTTTAGCCCAGTTGCTAGGATTACTACCATTAGAACTCTTTTAGCTATTGCTGCTTCTAAAAACTGAAAATTACAACAATTAGACATTAATAATGCCTTTTTGCATGTTTTTTTTAGATGATGAGGTTTATATGGAGCTTCCTCGTGGTTTTCAAACTAACAATCTTGGATTAGTTTGCAAGTTAAACAAAAGTCTGTACGGTCTTAAGCAGGCTAGTAGACAATGGAATGAAAGACTAACTTTGGCTTTAATTGAACAAGGTTTTACTTAGGCTTTTGCTGATAAGTCTCTTTTCATCAAAGGTTCAAGGGATCAGTTTATTGCTCATGTTGTGCATGTTGATGACATAGTGCTGGCAAGTCCTAATTTGAATGAGATTTCTTCTATTAAGTAGTTTTTGAATGACACTTTCAAAATAAAAGATTTAGGTGACTTCAAATATTTTTTAGGTTTCGAAGTTGCTTGTTCTATTAAGGGAATCAATTTGTGTCAACGAAAATACACTTTAAATTTATTAGAAGACTTTGAGTTTTTAAACTCTAAGCATGTTTCTACTCACATTCTTGCTAAACATAAACTTTTTAAATCAGATGGTGTTCCTTTACCTGACATTACTTCTTATAGAAGGTTTATAGGTAAATTACTTTACCTCACCAATACCAGGCCTGATATATCCTTTTTTGTTCAACAGCTTTCCCAGTTTATTTATGCTCCTACTAACATACATATGCAAGCTGCTCATAGGGTCCTACGATATCTTAAAGGAACCCCTAGGAAAGGGCGATTCTTTCCTGCTAACAATGATGTTAAAATTAATGTTTTTTCTGATTCAGATCGGACCTCTTGCCCAAATTTAAGGAAATATGTTACTGGTTTTTGTGTTTTCATTGGTTCAGCATTAGTCTCTTGGCGATAAAAAAACAGCAGACCATTTCAAGGTCTTCAAGTGAGGCTGAATACAGAGCACTTGCATCTGTTTCTTGCGAGATTCAATGGTCATTACAAAAAAATGACATATAGTAACGGACAAAAAATCGTCGGTAAAACACAAAAAATCTGTCGGTATAAGGTCTTAAACCCTTTACCGACGGACAAAAGATATATTCCGACAGATAAAATGCCGTCAGTAATATGCTAGTCGGTATACATCTATAGCGACGGACAAAACCGTCGATAAAGATGTTGGGACCCTATACCTACGGATATGACCGTCAGTATAAGTATGGACTACCCGACAAATTAGTATATCAATTCCGACGAATTTTGTCTGTCGGTATAGATGGTATATACTTTTACCCACGATTTTGTCCGTCGCTATAGGTTTAATTGACATTTATTTTTGTATTTTAAATTATTGTTAATTTTTATTTAATATTATTTTTATTTTAAATATTAATACTATTATAACAAAAAAAATTCATTTTTTAGTGAAAAATATCCGGTTTAATCTTCATTTTATCCAAATGAGAAGCCTGTCAACCCAAATGAATCAGTGAACTCCAAATTTTTGTTTCTTCATTTTATCCAATCATTTGCCCAAATAAAAACAAATATGGTATTTTTCCATACAATGTATAATTTGGTTTCAAGTCATTAGTTTCAAGCCAATGCAATGGTCCATGATCCTAGACTGCCAACCGAACTTAACCATGTGTAGAAAATTAACAATTGGCCATAGGTAAAAGTATCTAACTCTATTATTTGGCTCATTCCTAAAAAAACATAAAGGAAACCGTAAAAAGGAAATTCGGTTCAAAGTTTATGGCAATCTAAGGCTTTGATCGTCTGTCGACGCTAGATTGCAGTCTATGGATCATATCTCAGCTCCCATGTAGGCTACTAGTGCAAATCATGCTTCAATGTTAGAACTTTAGGCTTGCTATTCAATTGGATGGTCCTTACTCGAACAAACTCTTCGTGTTCCAGTTCCTGTTCAAGTGCAAAAAGCATATATAAATTATTTAAATACTAAACTAAAAATTTTCTTTTTCACTTTCTGTTTCTTTGTTTTCTTTTTCTCTTGAAAAATTATTTATTCATTGTAACCCCCTTAGCTCGGCCTAGACGGTTGACCCGAACTACGAAGATTACACAGGGAAAACCAAAGTCAACCCAAAAGTCAACCTTGATTCACGACCCTTTTTTTTCTTTTTAATCTTTTCTAGATACACATTAACCCTAAGTGAGTACTCACGAGATACAATAGAGAAGGGCACAACGATCGGATTTCAATAAGGGACTCAATTGCACAAAATACAAATTTAGGGACCAAAATGTAATTTTTGTAAATTAGAAGATCTTTATTGATTTAAATGTTACCAATATGAAATTAGTCATGTTACATGCTTCACTGCCAAATTTCATCTTAATTGAACATCTCAAACTCAAGCAATTGCAACTTTAACATTTGGGACTAAAATGCAAAGCTTGCAAACTTCAGCATCATTCAAATCAGTGCCCAACGGTCACCTGTTTCGAAACACCCACCTGCTGTATCGAAACGCAAGATCGGAACAGTGTTGACCATTTCGATACACGCGTTGATTCCGAGACTGGTTCCGAAACGAGGCCTTCCAGTGGCCAAATCGTTTCGAAACATCCCTCAGCGTTTCGAAACACGAAGGCCATTTCAGGCCCCCGTTTCGAAACACTAGGAGGTGTTTCGATACGGTTTGCCCAGAAACAGCAGCAAATGCTGGTTTTACATGCATAAACTCGATCAAACACATCCAAAAGACTTCCCAAGCATATCAACAAGTCAACATACATACAAGGTACACATTTAGAGCCCCTAAACACCTTCATAGCATCAAAAAAGAAAATTCATAAGTCTAGAGGCATGCATCCTAATATCCAAACCAAATAGAGAAAACAAACCTCCAAACAAGCAATTAAGGCCAATTACAATTCAAATCTACCAAGGCACACATGCCACAACCTTAGGGAGTTCAACACATCTCCCAAAACAAAACTTAGGTTCCCATTGCCAAGTTATCAAAACTAATAGTGTATGAAAACTTCACCATACGTGAGCTTGGACTTCCTTGGATGAACTTAGCTTCCTTGATGCCCTTAAACACCTCAATTATCTGCATTATTGGTAAAAGAGAGCGTAAGCACAAATGCTTAGTGAGGCATGCTCTAAAGAAAACCAACACAATAATGCACTTTTAGAAAACACTTTCATTAAAGCTTTTAAACCACATGCTCATCTCATTCTCATGCTTGATAAACTTTCAAAGCAAAACTCATTGCAAACACATGTACCTCCATTCTATCTCATGCATTAAAACCAATGCAAAACTCATGGCAAGGCCATTCACATGCTTTTATTGTCAAAGCATTTCTAATCAAACACATGTGCATATCTCATAGCATAAATCATCTCATCAAGGTACATGCGTAACAAAAACCATTTAATCATTTATATTGGCATTTAGCATCTCATCAATACTCGGATATGCGGACACATTTCTACACTAGACTCTTCCGGTGGAATCTCACATCACCGTACTCACTTGTCTAGCAACAACTTCCAGTGGAATCTCTCATCACCGTACTCACATGGCGGAATCTCTCATCGCCACAAAGCTTGGGTATTTCACCAAGTCCTACCCGATGGAATGCCCATCATCTGAAAATCTCCCTTTGGCTTAACCAAAGAGCACGTATGAATTTTTAGTTTATAGTGCACTTTCATCCTATTGATCGATCAATTATATCTGGTAAGTTTCTCAACATCTATGCCAATATAATGTGTTAAAATATCATCACACCTACTGTTTTTCATGCAAAATAACTCAAATGTTTTCTCATCACTTTTCAAATCAATAATCATACTTTTCTTTAAACCAAGAGCTCAAATCTATTCAATGCATCATGCCATCTCATGACAACTCTACAAGCATAATCTCATGCTTCAAAACATGCATAAAAACAGTAGGAATTTAACAATCACAAACCATGAGCATGTAAAAGCATTTTAGGGGCAAACACCACTTTAGAGAGATCAAATCAAACCATACTTACTTCCGGATTTAGGAAGGTGTTTCAAACCTCTCCTAAACCCCCAAACCTTGTGTTTTTGTCCTCATGGACTTCAAAACCAAACGCACTCACCAATTTCGTTTCGCCTGCTTGCCGAAACGCCGATTAAGCCTCCGGATCAACTCCAAAAGTGTCCGAAGATGTCTCCCCTGTTTTAGACACATCAAAGCAGAGGATTAATGCATCATCATGCATTGAAATCTTCAGCCAACACTCTAAAACTCGCTGCTCTACCTAAAACCAACATTTCGGCTACCAAACACAACCGAAATCACCTCCAAACTCTTCCAAAACTTAACCCAGCCAAGATTCATCACTTCTAATCATTTCTAAACATCAATTAACATAAAAAACAACTCTCAACTCGTCCTTATACCTCCAGCTATAACAGAACACCAAAAACACCTAAAAAACCACCATTTTCATAAGCTAAAACTTAGGAAACACAACCTATTCGGGATTGGATTGATAAAACCTCATTTCTAACATCATTTAACATCCAAAATACATTAGAAAACCATCTCAAAACAGAGCCCAATCAATTACAACGAAAATCCTCAAGATCTCTTCCAAAATCTTGAGTTTTAAGCCAAAATCTTGTTTCTAACATTAAAACCATTTATAAAACTTTAATAAAGGATTGAAAACTTGGGAATTTCAGTAAAGAACTGAGTATTTAGAGGAGAAGAACAATCTTACCTCTAAATGGTGATTTCTCCTTGATTTGGGCAAAATTCCATGAAAATGCAATGTGGAAATCAAAAGGATTTGTTGCAAGATTGATTAGAAACCAATAGGTGATGGAAATCTCATCAATTGAAGTGAAGATCAAAGTGAATTTTTCTGGAGAAAATGTGTTTAGATGATAGGATTTTAAGAGAAAAAGGAATGAGGGAAAATTAGAGGAAAGGTAGTTATGAAAATCAAAAGGTAGTTTTCTCCTTTCTTTTAATTAATTAAACATTAATTAAATCACCTAAATTAAGGAAAAATCTGGAGAAAAACATTTTAGGTAATTAGCTCCTTAAAGATTCAAAGTTTCAATCCTTTACAAAACAGTCACTACTAAACTTTGCAAAAATCACATTTTGGTCACTACACCGAAATGTAGTATTTCCAAACCTAATTTTGTAAAATTGAGTTCACCACTCTCATATATATATTAAATGAGGACTTTTAGATATTTTTCTATATTTTTAAAGCATCTCGGACTAGGTTTTCCCTAAAACCTCCTTTTATATTTGAACCGTTTCTCAGACCGGTCCGATCAGACACTAAACTTCTAAGCCCAAAATTGGGGTGTTACAACTCTCCCCCTCTTAAGAAATTTCGTCCTCGAAATTTACCTGGAGGAAAGAGGTAAGGAAACTGCTTCTTCATGTCATCCTTTCTTTCCCACGTGGCTTCCTCAACACCACGATGCCTCCACAACACCTTAACCAACTCAATGGTCTTACCTCGAAGAACTTTACTGTCTGAATCCAGAATTTCAACCGGCTCTTCATCATAGGTCAAGTCTGGATTCAACTCCACTTCCTCCACAGGCATAACATGCGAAGGATCCGATCTATACCTCCGAAGCATAGAGATATGAAACACATCATGTATCCTTTCCAACTCTTGCGGCAACCTCATCTTGTACGCAACAGGACCCACAAGTTCAATCACCTCGTATGGTCCAATATACCTAGGGCTCAACTTACCCTTCCGGCCAAACCTCATCACCTTCTTCCAAGGTGAAACCTTCAAAAACACACGGTCACCCACCGCAAACTCAATCTCCTTACGCTTCAAATCCGCGTAAGACTTCTGTCGATTAGAAGCTGCCTTCAACCGCTCACAAATGAGCTTCACCTTCTCAGTGGTTCCCTTCAACAAAGCCGGCATCGAGACCAACTTCTGACCTGTTTCAGCCCAGCAAAGAGGAGTTCTGCACTTCCTCCCACACAAGGCTTCATAAGGTGCCATTTGAATACTTGACTGGTAGCTATTGTTATAAGCAGACTCCACCAAAGGCAAATGCTTCTCCCAAGATCCTTGGAACTCAATCACACAGCACCTCAACATATCCTCAAGCACCTGGATAACACGCTCAGACTGACCATCTGACTGTGGATGATAAGAAGTACTGAAATTCAGCCGCGTACCCAAAGCTTGATGCAAACACTCCCAAAAACGCGATGTGAACCCCGGATCTCTATCCGACACTATGGACTTTGGTACACCATGCAGACGTACAATCTCAGCAATGTACAGCTCTACAAGCTTGTCCAAAGTATACGTAGTATGCACAGGTAAGAAATGCGCACACTTCGTAAGGCGATCCACAATCACCCACACCGAATTCTTCTTCGATGGCTACAAAGGTAAACTAGACACAAAGTCCATGGTAATTTTTTCCCACTTCCATTCAGGAATCCTTAACGGCTGCAACAACCCTGAAGGAAACTGATGCTCAGCCTTAACCCGCTGACAAACCATGCACCTACTCATAAACTCCGCAACATCTTTCTTCAACCCCACCCAGTACTACTCATCCTTTAAATCACGATACATCTTTGTACTACCAGGGTGCATAGCAAAAGGACTACTATGAGCTTCGGTAAGAATAGTACGCCTAAACTCCACATCATTCGGAACTACTATCCGACTTCCAAAACATAGAACCCCATCATCATTAAAACAAAAATCCGATGGTCTATCCTCAGCAATATCCTGAACATGTGGCACCAAAGAATCATCCAACAACTGCTTATCTTTTACCAACTGAACCAGAGATGGTTTTACTTGCAATTCAGCCACAAGACCACCATCTTGCGAAACACTCAAGCTGGCAAACATAGCCCTTAACTCCACTGCCACCTTCCTGCTCAAGGCATCCACTACAACATTAGCTTTTCCCGGATGGTACTCGATCGTCAGATCGTAATCCTTAAGCAACTCTACCCAACGTCATTGCCTAAGATTTAACTCTTTCTGAGACATCAAATACTTCAAACTCTTGTGTTCCGTGTACACAGTACACTTCTCACTATACAGATAATGTCTCCAAATCTTCAAAGCAAAAACCACCGCAGCTAACTCAATATCATGCGTAGGATAATTGCGCTCATGCACCTTCAACTGTCGAGATGCATAAGCCACCACCTTACCCTCCTGCATTAGCACACATCCCAAACCAACGTAAGATGCGTCACTGTACACCACAAACTCTTTTCCTGATTCAGGTTGAACCAAGATAGGAGCTTGCGTCAAAGCTGCCTTAAGCTTCTCAAAAGCTTGTTGTCTTGCTTCTGTCCACTCATACTTGACATCCTTTTGCAACAACTTCGTCAAAGGTGCAGCAATCTTCGAAAATACATCCACAAACCTCTGGTAATATCCTGCCAACCCAAGGAAACTACGGACTACATGAACAGACTTAGGAGGCTTCCAATTCATAACCGCCTCGATCTTCTGAGGATCAACACTAATTCCCTCAGCCAAAACCACATGACCAAGGAACACAACTTCCTTTAGCCAAAACTCACACTTACTCAGCTTAGCATAAAGCTGATTTTCCAAAAGCGCTTGTAAGACAACCCTCAAATGACCTTCATGCTCTTCCTCGGTACGAGAGTACACAAGGATATCGTCAATGAACACCACAACAAACTTATCCAAGTATTCATGGAACACTCTATTCATCATGTCCATAAAAGCTGCAGGAGCATTCGTCAAGCCAAACGGCATTACAAGGAACTCATAATGCCCATACCTCGTCCTAAAGGTTGTTTTTGGCACATCCACATCTTTCACCTTAAGCTGGTAGTACCCTGACCTTAAGTCAATTTTGGAAAACACAGCCGCTCCCTGAAACTGATCAAAAAGATCATCAATCCTCGGCAAAGGATACCGATTCTTGATGGTCAACTTGTTCAGCAGACGATAATCGATGCTCATTCTCATAGTGCCATCCTTCTTCTTCACAAACAAGACAGGTGCACCCCACGGTGACACACTTGGCAGAATGAACCCACGGTCAAGCAACTCCTGAAGCTGCGTCTTCAATTCCTTCAACTCCTTAGGTGCCAATGTGATAGGGAGAAATGGACACCGGAGTTGTATTTTCATACAGCTCAATTCCAAACTCCACCTCTCGACTAGGCGGCAATCCAGGTAACTCCTCCGGAAACACTTCAGGAAACTCGCGAACAGTTCTGATATCCTGAACGTGCAACTCCTTTGAACTAGGATTTGTCACAAAGGCTAGGTAAGCCTCACAACCTCGCCTCAGCATTCGACTCGCTTCCAATGTAGACACCACATTGGCAAGAAACTTCACATTCTCACCAACCACCACCACTTCGTAATCATCCGCAAGTTTCAGCGAAACTCCCTTGCTTTCAAAATCCACTACAGCCCGATGTTCAACAAGCCAATCCATACCAATGATTACATCAAAACTATAGAATGGCAATTCCATGAGATCAACAAGAAAAACATGGTTTTGAACTTTCAAGGGACATCTTCTATACAACTTTCGTGTTACAACTGTCTCACCAAAGGAACTAGTTACACGCATACCAACATCCAAAGACTCAACAGGTAAACCAAGCATTTGAGCATGTTCACGCAATATGTATGAGTGTGTAGATCCAGAATCAACCAAAGAAAGTAATGATAAGGATTGCAAAGTAAAGGTACCTGCGATCACATCCGTATCATTCCTTCCCTCATGCTGAGCATACACTCGAGCCTGGCCACCACCCTCAGGTTGAACGACCACAACATGTGCTACATTCCTCCCACTATCATCTCTGCGCTGAAAATTACCACGACCGCGCCCACGGCCTCTCTGTGGCTCAGCTGCTCTCACCGGAGCCTGTCTCTCCTTCAAAGGCTGTGGACAATCCTTCTTCAAATGTTCACGGTTTCCGCAATTCCAGCATGTACCAAGGTTACCCCAACACTCGCCACCATGCCGTCTACCACAACGGTTACACTCAAGAGTCCTCTGAACAGAATTAGGTCCCTGCTAACCTCTACCAGGGTTACCACCTCCACGCCTAGCATCAAAGTGCGGCCTCCTATCCTTATGCCTCTTATTGCGATCTCTTCCATAATCGCGTTCAGCCGCTCTCTTCTCAGAGCTAGATCCACCCGCTCGGCTAATCAAACCAAGATTCGACTCAATGTCCTTGGCTCTAGTGACCAAGACATCGAAATCTGTATAATCTGCCGCAAGCATGAAAGTCTTCACATCCGTTACTAACCCATAACAGAATCGTTCGCACCTCTCCCACTCATTAGGGATCAGCTTAGGTGCATATTGACTGAGGCGGACAAACTCGATCTCGTACTCAGCCACCGTCATGCTACCTTGCACAAGAGACATAAATTCTCTTTTCTTCTCATCTAGGTATCGCACACCTAGATACTTCTGCTTAAATGCACTCAAGAAGAACGTCCAGGTCACCTCATCATCTTCCATCTAGAGACAGTGGTCGTCCACCACGTATAAGCATCATCATGCAGCAGTGACACCACACAACCCAGCTTCTGCACATCATTGCAGTTCATTTGTCCCAAAATCCTCTTGGTGCTTTCCAACCAAGACTCAGATCCTTCCGGAGATAGACCTCTGAACTCAGTCCCTCCCAGACTGCGAAGACGTTCTAAAGGCAATCTCACATTGGCATCATCCTGATGCGCAGCTCCATGAGCTCCAGCTACTGCTGCCCGAAAGGCTCCAGCAATAGCCTGAATCAACACAATCATGTCAGGAGCAGCTTGCCCCTGCGCACCTTCAGGTCCAGCGACCCCAGCATCAGCACCAACACCAGCATTATCACCTCCAGCACCACCACCACCGGGTGGTCCACCACCAGGGGGAGGAGGTAAATCCACAACATTCTCAGCATTCTCATCATTCTCATTCTGAGCCATAGTTCTTGTACTCATCCTCATCTCTCTACGTGGCCCCATTTACAAAGAAAACAATGCACTGACACAAATGCAATAAACACAATTAGGCTCAATAAGGTAAGTAATCCAAGTACTCAAGCTCTTTTTCGAAAACAATTCCTTTCATTAGTTTTGATATGGCAATGGGATCCTCTAACACACTCCAACATAGCATCATATCACAAAAACATCACAATTGATATCATACATCACTATTCATACAACCTATTTTCACCCAAAAGGCATATCATGCAAATACACATACATCACCCACATAACAATTCCCAATTATACGAGAACTAAGCTCTGATACCATCAAATGTAACCCCCTTAGCTCGGCCTAGACGGTTGACCCGAACTACGAAGATTACACGGGGAAAACCAAAGTCAACCCGAAAGTCAACCTTGATTCACGACCCTTTTTTTCTTTTTAATCTTGTCTAGATACACATTAACCCAAAGTGAGTACTCACGAGATACAATAGAGAAGGGCACAGCGATCGGATTTCAATAAGGGACTCAATTGCACAAAATACAAATTTAGGGACCAAAATGTAATTTCTGTAAATTAGAAGATCTTTATTGATTTAAATGTTACCAATATGAAATTAGTCATGTTACATGCATCACTGCCAAATTTCATCTTAATTGAACATCTCAAACTCAAGCAATTGCAACTTTAACATTTGGGACTAAAATGTAAAGCTTGCAAACTTCAGCATCATTCAAATCAGTGCCCAACGGTCACCTGTTTCGAAACACCCACCTGCTGTATCGAAACGCAGGATCGGAACAGCATTGACCGTTTCGATACGCGGATTGGTTCCGAGACTGGTTTCGAAACGAGGCCTTCCAGTGGCCAAATCGTTTCGAAACATCCCTCAGGGTTTCGAAACACGAAGGCCATTTCAAGCCCCCGTTTCGAAACACCTGTTTGCCCAGAAACAGCAGCAAATACTGGTTTTTCATGCATAAAATCAATCAAACACATCCAAAAGACTTCCCAAGCATATCAACAAGTCAACATACATACAAGGTACACATTTAGAGCCCATAAACACCTTCATAGCATCAAACAAGAAAATTCATAAGTCTAGAGGCATGCATCCAAATATCCAAACCAAATAGGGAAAACAAACCTCTAAACAAGCAATTAAGGCCAATTACAATTCAAATCTACCAAGGCACACATGCCACAACCTTAGGGAGTTCAACACATCTCCCAAAACAAAACTTAGGTTCCCATTGCCAATTTATCAAAACTAATAGTGTATGAAAACTTCACCATACGTGAGCTTGGACTTCCTTGGATGAACATAGCTTCCTTGATGCCCTTAAACACCTCAATTATCTGCATTATTGGTAAAAGAGAGCGTAAGCACAAATGCTTAGTGAGGCATGCTCTAAAGAAAACCAACACAATAATGCACTTTTAGAAAACACTTTCATAAAAGCTTTTAAACCACATGCTCATCTCATTCTCATGCTTGATAAACTTTCAAAGAAAAACTCATTGCAAACACATGTACCTCCATTCTATCTCATGCATTAAAACCAATGCAAAACTCATGGCAAGACCATTCACATGCTTGTATTGTCAAAGCATTTCTAATCAAACACATATGCATATCTAATAGCATAAATCATCTCATCAAGGTACATGTGTAACAAAAACCATTTAATCATTTATATTGGCATTTAGCATCTCATCAATACTTGGATATGCGGACACATTTCTACACTAGACTCTTCCGGTGGAATCTCACATCACCGTACTCACTTGTCTAGCAACAACTTCCGGTGGAATCTCTCATCACCGTACTCACATGGCGGAATCTCTCATCGCCACAAAGCTTGGGTATTTCACCAAGTCCTACCCGATGGAATGCCCATCATCGAAAAATCTCCCTTTGGCTTAACCAAAGAGCACGTATGAATTTTTAGTTTATAGTGCACTCTCATCCTATTGATCGATCAATTATATCCGGTAAGTTTCTCAACATCTATGCCAATATAATGTGTTAAAATATCATCACACCTATTGTTTTTCATGCAAAATAACTCAAATGTTTTCTCATCACTTTTCAAATCAATAATCATACTTTGCTTTAAACCAAGAGCTCAAATCTATTCAATGCATCATGCCATCTCATGACAACTCTACAAACATAATCTCATGCTTCAAAACATGTATAAAAATAGTAGGAATTTAACAATCACAAACCATGAGCATGTAAAAGCATTTTTGGGGCAAACGCCACTTTAGAGAGATCAAATTAAGACATACTTACTTCCAGATTTAGGAAGGTGTTTCAAACCTCTCCTAAAACCCCAAGCCTTGTGTTTTTGTCCTCATGGACTTCAAAACCAAACACACTCACCAATTTCGTTTCGCTTGCTTGCCGAAACGCTGATTAAGCCTCCGGATCAACTCCAAAAGTGTCTGAAGATGTCTCCCCTATTTTAGACACATCAAAGCAGAGGATTAATGCATCATCATGCATTGAAATCTTCAGCCAACACTCCTAAACTCGTTGCTCTACCTAAAACCAACATTTCAGCTACCAAACACAACCGAAATCACCTCCAAACTCTTCCAAAACTTAACCCAGCCGAGATCCATCACTTCTAATCATTTCTAAACATCAATTAACATCAAAAACAACTCTCAACTCGTCCTTATACCTCCAGCTATAACAGAATACCAAAAACACCTCAAAAACCACCATTTTCATAAGCTAAAACTTAGGAAACACAACATATTCGGGATTAGATTGATAAAACCTCATTTCTAACATCATTTAACATCCAAAATACATTAGAAAACCATCTCAAAACAGAGCCCAATCAATTACAACGAAAATCCTCAAGATCTCTTCCAAAATCTTGAGTTTTGAGCCAAAATCTTGTTTCTAACATTAAAACCATTTATAAAACTTTAATAAAGGATTAACAATTTGGGAATTTCAGTAAAGAACTGCGTATTTAGAGGAGAAGAACAATCTTACCTCTAAATGGTGATTTCTCCTTGATTTGGGCAAAATTCCATGAAAATGCAATGTGAAAATCAAAAGGATTTGTTGCAAGATTGATTAGAAACCAATAGGTGATGGAAATCTCATCAATTGAAGTGAAGATCAAAGTGAATTTTGCTGGAGAAAATGTGTTTGGATGATAGGATTTTGTGAGAAAAAGGAATGAGGGGAAATGAGAGGAAAGGTAGTTATGAAAATCAAAAGGTAGTTTTCTCTTTTCTTTTAATTAATTAAACATTAATTAAACCACCCAAATTAAGGGAAAATCTGGAGAAAAACATTTTAGGTAATTAGCTCCTTAATGATTCAAAGTTTCAATCCTTTACAAAATAGTCCCTACTAAACTTTGCAAAAATCGCATTTTGGTCACTACACGGAAATGTAGTATTTCCAAACCTAATTTTGTAAAATTGATTTCACCACTCTCATATATATATATATTAAATGAGGATTTTTAGATATTTTTCTATATTTTTAAAGCATCCCGGACTAGGTTTTCCCTAAAACCTCCTTTTATATTCGAACCGTTTCTCAGACCGGTCCGATCAGACACTAAACTTCTAAGCCCAAAATTGGGGTGTTACAGTCATAATATTTTAAGTTTTCTCACAGACAGTTGAATAATGAGACGAGTTTCGAATATATGTACCTGACAAGGTATATTAATTTTTCTTACGAATGAAACATAATAGATAAACAGGGAAGCAACTAACTGTACCTTCGTCACACTAACAAAAGCATCCAGATCAGGAGTCAGTTTTTTGCTGATTTCAACAATCCATTGTAGATCATATAACCTATATCTATGAACAGGACTACCACAACACCACCTGAGAGAAGAACAAAGTGTCACGAAAAATACTAGATATCACAAGTATAATTTCTACACAGAAAATCTTAGTGGATCATAATGTGATATTCGGTAGCATTCAACAATCTTAGCATAAATAACACTTGGACTAGGTTACTATAAAGGCCCTTTAGTGTTGAGACTTATACATAATAGTTGTGCTTGTGCCCTTCCTTATAAGGAATAAGCTTTCCGATTATTTGCAGGTGTCTTTATTCTTAGTCAAGTACTCAATTTCATGTTGTTCAAACATTACAGCAGCATATCCAAACACATAATTGATCAATTGCATCAGTTTGCGATCCCATATAACTCTCAAATCAACCCAGATTATGTTTATGCCAAAGGGATCACAGAAGGAGAAAAGAAAGCTACATGTTTAAATAAGTGCAACTTTTTCAGATTGAGTAACTTTTCCTGGTCTTTCATTTTCTATTCGCACGCTACTAACTAAAAGTATAGGAACCTAATCATCACAAGAATAAACATACCATTCTCGACATCTTGTCTTAGTCCTCCCCTGTTCAGTTCTTCCAGAAGCTGCCACGTAAATATATCACAAGAATTAGACTGATATCTCTACAAAGGGGCAAGAGCTCATACAATGTACACGTGAGGAGGAAATACATAGCTAGAATTCATCATTTACAAACTTACAATGTAGAAATGCAGTATAATTCTCTCTTGGTGTAAGTTCTAACAAACTATTAAACTACAGATAAATAAGAAAATTGAAAGTTGATAGCACAAATACCTGGGATAGTGTTGGCACCGTAGTTGGATCAAATTCATCACAATTGTTTGGGTCAATTGGAACACAAACACGACCTAGAGGAAAAATAAAATTAAAAAAGCTTGGAGACTACTAAGTTTCATGCTAGGGTCTGCTTAAATAAAGTTTTTTCCTTCTTACATATCCTTGGAACAGGAAGATGTTCCCTATCATGTGGTATTGATATGTATGTATGTATGTATGTATGTATGTATGTATGTATGTATGTATGTATGTATGTATCCATGCATGCATGTAAAGAGAACTGGCTAGCAATTACGAAAGAAATCCAACTCCGCACATTCAAGGTGCCTAGCATAAATACAGCTACTGATAATAATTATGGTTTTGAATGATGTTACTTTTGTGCTTTAGCTTTTAGGTTTAAATGTCCAGATTCATACAATAGAATTCATATTTACAGTTTTAGGAACCCCATCTATGATTTCTATCCAAACTTTACATTCATAACAACTGATATAGAACAGAAAATTTCAACACTAACCTGTTACACAGAATGGTGCCTTCAGTAAATGGTTCATGTGCTTTGACACCTGATATACAAACAAGAAGTTGCCTATGACGGATCATGCATAGATATTCTTATATATAGGAACTTCTTGCTTTCAAAACTGTAATGTATATGTACCATGGTTTATGAATGGAGATGGATGTACTTCTAAGAATACCCATGTTTTGAATACCATAAAAGTGCACATGAAACATCATTAATTCATCTAATTATACATCAAAATAAAAAACGAACAGAATCTTTGATCAGACTAGTTTACTTTAGAAAACATTACCAATTGAGGGTATTCTTGGACTGCTGCAGCTTTACGTTGTAAGAACTTTCTATCTCCTCCTTGCTAGATTTTAGCAGAGGTTGTAAAATTGATGTTCTGAAAAACTTGACCGACTCTCCAAGTGAGGTTCCATCCCATTCATTCTCGGCATCTTGTCTTAGTCCTCCCTTGTTCAGTTCTTCCAGAAGCTGGGATAGTGTTGGCACCGTAGTTGGATCAAATTCATCACAATTGTTTGGGTCAATTCAGTTCCTATAATTGAATAAAAAACTTTAATCGAAAATGAATAATAAGAAGCAAAACTCAAATTTCATTTTAAATCAAACGAAAGCCACAACAACATATTTCAAAGAAGAGATTAGAGGAAGAATACCAGATTTGAGATCGAAATTGTAAGAAGCGAGAGAAATTCGTGTGAAAGTGAAGCACCTTCCATTTTAAATCAAACGATGCGCAGAAATATGTCAGGAAAAGCTTGATTTCGTTCAGACTAACGTTGTGACCAGCAAATTGCTGAGAGGATGCAGTAGAATATCGTCGGTGATTGAGACGATCTAGAGGCGATGGAGATGACTGAGAGACAATTAGGGATTGCAAAGGTTTAATTTGGGTGAAGTTAAAACGCCGAGCTTTATTAAAGTAATAAAAATAAAATAAAATATCTATACCAACAGACACAACAAGCCATCGGTATATGGCCTACCTATACCGACGGACAATATGTTAACCGTGGTTATAGATTTAAGTTATACCAAAAAACAGAAAAACTATCGCTATATGGTTTACTTATACCGACGGTTTCTTGTCATCCGTCGGTATATATGTTATCTACACCGATGGATATTATATCTGTCGGTAAAACTAAAAACCTTTAACGACATTGTTATTTTCCATCGGTATATATCATATATACCGACGACTTATGTACGTCGGTATAAATATGCGTCGGTATATGTACATTTTTTTGTAGTGTTAGATTATTACAATCACACTAACATCCATTACCCAGTGATTCATTATCCTAATCATGTCACCTAAACACATATCATGACAATTTACGCATAATTATCACTCGGGTATTCCAAGATTACACCATAATCATATAGAACATTACACACAAAAAGAAATATACATAATTTCTTTCTACAAGTTACACGCATGGCTCCAATTAATGTATGAATCATTCATGTATTCTAGAGATGATTCTTATCATTGATTAATCTTTTCAAACAAACATAACTACACTTAAACATTTCATAAGAGGATTGACACTCAAATTCAAATTGAGTTTCTAAGATTAAAATGAAAGGGGGAGTTTACATACCCTCTTCCTTGAATTATACAAGCCATTCTTGCAAAGACTTGAATTTTTCCTAAGCTAAAATCTCCATTTCCATTGTTAACTCAAGCTTTATCTCTCTCTCCTTCTACTTTTAGGGTTCGGCTACCTTGGGGAGAAGAAGATGTTTTGGCTATCATCCCCCCCCACACACGCAAATGGTCGAAGCCTCACTTCCCCAAAAACACATGGTTTGCTTCTCAAGTGACATGTGTGCATGACCTTGAATTAATCAAAAATCAACATGCAATCTTTCATTATTCACAAGGTTAAATTTTAGTCCTTTGCACATAAAGTATCCTCTTTTTTGATGTCTTTATTTTTGATCCTATACTTCTAAATTAGCTATCAAGTTACTTAATTAAATTAATAAACTTGGAATCAAGATAGTAGCATTCTCTTAGGCCTAATTTTGGGGTGTTACAGATTTGGTCTCTATCCTTCTCTTTAGGTTCATTCTTTAGCCATCTTTTCTTTGGAATCCTCTTCCTCTATTAGACTTCATGAACCTTGTGAATCTCTTGGCAAGCATGACCATTTTTTCATCTTCCTCTTCACTAGAATCACTGTCCACTAAGATAGATTTGAGAGCGATTTTGTAACACCCTAATCCCGATCTGAATTTGAAGTACTATATTTTGGTCACCCAAAATCCGACCCAAAATATTCCAATTAAAAACCTTAGATTTAGCCATAATTTAAATTATTGTATCATCTATTACTTCATATAACTAAATAACCCGCATAAATCAATTTATAAAATAGGAGCTCCAAGTTTATACATTCTATATCAAAATAGTATTTCCAAATAAAGTTATAGACTCGACTACATAAGGTCTTATGAATACTCAGCCCACTAAATAAAGTACAATACTCTGGCAATCACCACTTGCTGGAATCCCAAACTAATAGTGCTCCTCAAGCTCTTGACCAACCTACCAACCTTACTCACGAAAACAATGACTTCGAGCGTTGAGCTTGCAAAGCTCAGTGATACACGTCTACTCTACTATAGTACATGCTAATAATAAATATAAGCATGCAAGGTAGTACGAGCAATAAAGAAAGATAATAAACATGTGGCGCTACCACTAGTCGCATAAATACATGCTCTCATCATGTAAGTCATCATATATGGAACACAAGGCCTAGTCATACTTGGGATCTCACCAGACCATCTGAGCAACACCATACAAAGTCATAACAACAAATCTAGAGTGAGGCCTGGTGTCACACAGCCTCATGAACGTACACTCTGAGTGAGGCCATGTGTCACACAACCTCGGGAACGTACACTCTTTAGGTGAGGCTCAGTGTCACATAGCCTCGGTAACTTACACCCATACTCAGGATCTCTCCTCAAGTATCATCGAATGAGGCATGGTGTCACATAACCTCGGGAAAGTACATCCGACATCTCTAACCATGGTGTTGCAACACTCTCTCACTGGGTATCCGAATCCCATCAATCATTGACTCAACCAATCAAATGCCTACCCGACATACAAGCAACACGATCCCAAGGATCTCCCTATTGTTTCTAATCGTCATCACATCATTAATTTTTACATTACCGAGTTGTTAACACATTATGGAAGAGTGCATAATTATTCTCATTAATTATCTCCATTAGTCCATGTTATCTCATTAATTAAGGCATTAATCAGACTATTAATCATACGCACCAATTCCCATCCTTAGCTAGCATTATTGATTATTTAATTAAGTGGGTATTGGTACTCAAGCACGAGGATTGGTAAGGTACCCCTAGGTATCGGTACTCTCACGCGTACCGATAAGGAAATTGTTTACTAGAAACCTCAAGTTCCTCGAGTATCGATACGAGTTGACCTGTATTGATATGAAATTGAACAATGTATCGGTACAATTGAAGCTCGTATCGATACCTCACCCACGATTTCTATCACATTAGAGAATTACAATATTTACGGGACTTAAATCAATCCCTAAAGCTTATGAAAGTCATTAGGATTTGTTTGCTAGTGCATTTAATTATTTCATAAAATCACATTCTTTATGAGCATTTAATCAAATATTTATCGGTATTATCCCTTAAGCATAATTTCCATCAAATCACATCAATTCATTCGAACTAGCATACAATGCATCACAATTTACCAATAATCAAATAATTATATGAGTATTCCAAATGACTCTACATGGTCTCTAAATCCCCTACAAGCCATGTCATATCCTTAAATTTCATCATGCATTTCATAATTATCAAGTCCCATAATATCAGTCTCCACGCATGCTTATTTCTCATCTACCTATTTTCCAACCACTAACATGCAGGAAAATTATATTTATGATGCTCATGAAGCATTCAGAGTTCGAAGTGTACTAACCTCAAGCAATCACTGACGATTCCTTGCTCAAGATTCCCAAACACTCATCTTGATCCGGTATTCGAGCCCGAACAATTCTCATAAAATACGTACATAATATATATTAATTAACCTCATACTTTAACTAATCCACAAGGTCAAATGTGTAAAAACAACTTACCATGTTCAAATTTGGTGAAACGGGCTATGAAAATGAACTCATAATGTCGAGAATCTCTCGGGTAAGGTCCCCAGAAAAAGTCAAGTCGATCAAAAAGTTAACAGTCAATGCCCCGGTCAAAGTCAACGGATAACCCAACTGGTCAATGGTTATGCAAGTATTCGTTGTGGTTGAATTATCAAAACTAAAAATAATTAAAGTAAAGATAGCTATGATTAAGATAAACAAATGATGCAGCAAATAACATATAATTATGGAAGATGGGTTTATATGGCTAAGAATATATGCTTTATTACTTATTTCAAAGCTATAGTGACTGGAAAAACATGTCTACATAAACCATTAAGATCTTTATCTACTCGACAAGATTTTCTAATGAACTTCTGACTCTCTTGATGCTTAAAAGTTAATAACATTGAAGCTAAGGTGATATATGTCTGCGTGAACCCTAACAACTCTATTATTTGTTTAAGAACTCCCTTTTAGTCGTTGAAATCCTAAGCTTATGTCTAAGTTGTATTAAGACTAAGTTAACAGCTTAGCCCCACTGTTCACGTTTGTTTAACCTAACTCTCTCGATATTAAGCCACAGATTTATAGATAAAAGGCCTCTCTTGATAGTTCTTACAATAACTATGCATGAAGAACGAAGAACAGAATAGATAAAGAGAAACAAACTATATCATTAAAATAAAATAATCAAAACATAAAATCATGGGAAGCAATAAACCCAAATAAAGTATTTAGCTTATGTCTGAGCCAAAAAATCCATAAAAATAATAAAAGTATGGTAGTTTATCAAGCAAGAGATAGAAAAGGGTCAAGCGTCCTCGACGATCTTCCTTCGTGCTATCCAACTGTTACCGCAGGTTTCCCACTCTTTCGCCTCTCTCGATGGCATATGTTGTGTGGAGATTCCTCTAGCTTTGACTTCGGTGGTTCTCACTACAGCAAAACAGGTTTTTACATGCGTTTTTAGCCCTATATCGGCGTTTTAAAGCGCCTCTAAAAACTCTCATGACGCTAAGGAAAACGCCGCAAGATGTGGCACTGAAATCAGCACTGCAATAGTTCGTGGCGTTTGTGTGAAGAAAACACAGCGAGAAATCAAGCTCTTTAGTGGCATTTTTGTATACAAACGTCGTGAGTAATCAAGTTTTGTAGCGGCGTTTGTATTAATAAACGCCGCGAATAACTATTATTTAGTGGCGTTTATCTTTACAAACTCCACGAGAAATAAAGTTCTTTAGTGGAATTTGTGTATACAAACGCCGCGAACTCCGACCGACCTCATATCTCGTGAGCCTCAAGCCTCCCAACCAGCCATGGCCACCAAAGTTCTCTCCATCTCCGACAACCGTGGAGATACAGCGGTAGCCCCAAATAGAGAGCAAGGGCAAACGTCAAGGGCTGCCGATGCACCAGGACCATCCGACTCAGCCTACCACAACGACTTCCTATCAGACGACTTGGTATGGCAAGACACGGTTTGATCAGTCACAAGGAAGCTCGAACCATCCTTCTCTTCGGGTGCCAAGAGAACACACTCTGCCACAAAAGTCTTCCCCGATAGTAAAGAAGGCGACGAACGATAAGTAACGCAAAAATATCAACCCAGTCCGCCTTCCCGCCAACAACTGCCGAGGGTGGCCAAGCGCTTCAAGATGGTAGCACGAAAGCGAGTGATCATTGTCGATGGTGACGACGACAGCTCCTCCGAATCACAACCAATCTAAGCTTCTCTCCTCTTCTTCTATTTTGTTTTTATCTAATGTATGCAAATTTTTGTGTATGTAGGCATGCATTGAGGATAATGCACCTCTCGAGTTTGGGGGGGGGGAATTAGTCATCTAATTTTTCTTTTGTTTTTTTTCTTCTATTTTTATTTTTTCTGTTTTTTTAGTTGCATTTAAGTTAGGATCTAATGTAATGTGCCTTTATTTAAAGTCTAATGAATTCTTAAGTTTGAGGAAAATTTTTTAGTATCCTTTACTGTTGAACATACGCTTTAATTTTGATATAACTAAAAACCTAAGGACTAAAATAAAAATATCAAAACAAATTTAAAAGTCCTTAAACACGTTCTACATTTACCGCTGCGGCAGACGGCCTGCCTAGGCAGCAACCTTAGCATGACTTTAGATTAACTTAGAATCCTACTATGGTCTAAACTTAAAAGAAAACACTTTTTGTGACTAGTTTGATTTTAGGACTTCTAGGAAACTTAGGTATTTCACCTAGTAAGCTTGGCTAGAAATTGAAGTTTGAAAAAAAGGGAAAAATAGACGCCCTAGAGGTGCCCGAAACTGGCTCTAGGATAAGCTAGAGGTGCCCGAAACTGGCTCTAGAGAAAAAATGATGAAATCATTAGAGATGCCTATCATCGGCTCTAGTGGTTAAATTGAAAAAGAAACTAGAGTGAAACCCAAGGGAATTAAGGTGTTTATCGAAAGTTTACTTAGAAGCCGAAGAATCATTCTTATCACAAGGAACACACACACTCACGAGATACATAGTTCAGTTTCGGGTATGTCTATTGTCATTCAAAAGGTTGCTAATTAGGCGTAAATCTATACGGTATGTAAAGTTTGCTCAAGTTGCTTTCTCGACTTAGTTTACATATGATTTTAAGCTTTGGCATGTTATTATTAGATTAGATTGCTTGAGGACAAGGAATATTTCGAGTTTGGGGGTGTGTTAAGTGTGCAAAAGTCATATATTTATGCCCTAGTTTAGCTCAATTATTTTTGTTCTTAAGTATAGTTTAGGTTGCATTTATTAGGTAAACATACACTAAGCAACATAGATTAGATATTCTGCCTTGTTTGATGCACTTAAATATTTTTATTTTAAGATACTGCTTAGGTGTGTTTTCTTACAGTGCGCAGGAACCCGCCCAGGCAGATCCGGCCGAGGCAGCAGAAAGAGCAGCAGAGAAGAAGCTGGAAACTGAAAGAGGAAGTTGTTGGACCATCTGGAGAGCTGATCGAGGAGGAAACAACCATAATGAAGAGTTGTGCCAACCCCTGCACACCAAACCACACCTCTTCCGAGGCAGTTAACAAAGTGCCGCCGAGGCAGCAACTCAAGAAACAGTGGAAAAATGCAAAGTGGTATGCGATAGAAAGAGCTCATCAAGCTTGATTTTTAGAGACCACTTGCACGTGCATTGGAGCCCAGCAGACAAAGAAAAGCCAAGGTCAAAGTCAAGATGGAAAAAGTCAAACGGGAATCTAGGAAGATTTAATGTTAGATATGATCTTTTAATGAGTTGTAATTGTATTCTAACTAGTATTCCTACCCTAAATCGACTTAGACCTAGGCTCCTCCCCTATATATATGTAATCGACTTGAAGGAGAGAAGACAATTGAGATTTAAGAGAAACTCCTTCTTGTCGAAAACCTAGTGCCATCAACCCCCATCATGTTCTAAACCTTCCCTAAAGCTAAGGGTTGGTTGTGTAGTAGTTGTGAGAGTTTGCTTGTATTCGTTTAGGATTTCAGTTTTTGCAATAAAATTCAAGGTTTGTTTACTCTTGGTTCTTTATTGTTGCAATCTTTTTCGGGAGAGAAGATGACGGCAATCTATTTGTTCAATATCGGGAGAGTTGAACTCACGAAATGAGTAAACACGATTTTATCCAACCATAGGGTAAAACTACTTCTGCTTAAGGATAAGTTTAGAAGTTCATCGGCTAAGAAAGGTTTCATAATCGATCGATGTTCACCCTTAGATTCACGTCGGAAGGTATCATCCAAGACGTGTTCGCCAATAGTACTTCAAGATTTGGGAGAAGGGAACCTAGTGCCATCAACCCCCATCATGTTCTAAACCTTCCCTAAAGCTAAGGGTTGGTTGTGTAGTAGTTGTGAGAGTTTGAACGTACTGCACGCAGACTAAGACAAGCAAACAAAGAAACCATGCCTAATCCAGTAGACAACCAGAACTTACCACCACCGCCCCCATGCGACAATGTCGTGGCAGGCAACCTCCTGCCGCTCAGCGGCTAGTTCATGACTACCTGGACGAGGACCTCAAAAGGCTGAACTCTAGCGTGATCTATCCAGAAATAGAAGCGGACCACTTCCAGCTCAAACCGATCATGTTCAACATGCTAAATACACTTGGGCAGTTTGGAGGATCCGCCACTAAAGATGCCCGCCAGCATATGAAATCCTTCCTGGACATCTGTAAGTCCTTCAAAATCCATGGAGTTCATCTTGACGTGCTGTGACTCAGATTGTTTCTCTATTCACTGGGGATAGGGCAAATACTTGGTTCAATAGCCTACCATCGGAATCCATTGAATCTTGGACGGAACTATGCCGAGATTTCTTAGCTCGATTTAATCCTGTCAATCTGACTAATAAATTGCGTGCTGACATCACTACTTTTCGACAGGTAGATGATGAACCAATGTACGAGGCATGGGAGAGATATTGTGAATTGTTGAACAAATGCCCCTCCCACGGATTTCCAGAGTGGACACTAGTATCCATATTCTACAACGGTGTAAACACACCAACAAGGATGATGTTGGATTCCTCTGCCAATGGTACATTACTCGACAAGGATCCTGCCGAAGCAATTCAAATTCTGAACAGAATGGCCAAAAATGACTATCAGTTTCCTAATGCCCGCAGAGGCGGCATAAGAAGGCAGGCCACAACAAACGAGCTAGGAACATCAGATGCACTCGTAGCACAAGTCGCTCGATTGACAAAGATGATAGAAGCTATGCAAGGGCAAAACAATACATAGCAAGTCAAAACCATTGATGCCTTTTGCGACCAATGTGGGGGAGACCATGACTCGTACGAGTGCCAACAGGGAACCGAAACTAGCTGCTTTGTGGGGAACTTCAATAGAAACAACAACCCTACATCGAACACCTACACCCTTGGCTGAAAGAGGCACCCTAATTTCTCGTGGAGTAGCCCCAATTGCGCTCTAAATCCAGCTACTTAGATGAATCAATCGCAAGGATTCCAGCCGGCTATGTCCCGACAGCAGCCGCTACAGCAGCAACAGACAGCACCCAGTGCTTTAGAGCAGACTCTGAATGCCTTCATGACTCAGACATGTACCTATATGTCCAACATGAATTTATTTCTTAAGAAAAATGAAGCTTTCATGGACAGGACCAAGATGAGAATGCAAAATCATAAGGCAACTCTAAAGTCACCGGAGACGCAAGTGGGACAATTTGCGAAAGTACTGAACACCAGACCTATGGGAGGATTTCCCAGCGATACTGAAGT
The DNA here is from genome assembly GCA_030270665.1 of Hibiscus trionum. Lineage (NCBI taxonomy): Eukaryota > Viridiplantae > Streptophyta > Magnoliopsida > Malvales > Malvaceae > Hibiscus > Hibiscus trionum. The sequence continues at coordinate 10,031,300 of BSYR01000053.1, forward strand.
CGCGAGGAAACTCACGTATGAGCAGTGCAAGGCTATCAAATCAGTTGCCCAGACTGAAGCAAGCAAACCCGCCGCGACAGACCCAAAACTCTCTGCCCCGGTAGACCCTACTTATGCTTCCGAGAAACATGAGGTACATGCACGCCCACCTGCTCCACAGAAGCCGAAACACCAGAAGCAGGACCATCAGTTCCAAAAATTTCTGGGTATTCTCAAGCAAGTGCATATCAACATACACCTGGTGGAAGCCATACAACAAATGCCCAACTATGCCAAATTCCTGAGAGACATGGTTTCCAAGCGAAAAAGAATTAGGGAATTCGAAACAATCGCCATGACGGAAGAACGCATGGCCATGCTGCACAATAAAACACCGTCCAAGCAGAAAGATCCAGATAGCTTCCTCATTCTATGTGCTATTGGGAACCATTACGAGGGGAAAGAATTATGCAACCTTGGGGCAAGCATCAATGTAATGCCCAAGTCGGTGTTTGAAAAGTTGGGAATTAGAAAAGCTAGACCCACCACCGTCATGCTCCAGTTAGCTGATCACTCTTACATATGACCAGAAGGAAAAATTGAAGACATCATAGTAAGAGTGGACAATCTTATTTTTCCGGATGATTTCCTAATTTTGGACTGTAAGGTAGACGAAAAAGCACCCGTCATCCTGGGAAGACCCTTCCTAGCCACGAGCAAATCTCTAATAGATGTGGAAAATGGAGAGCTTACTATGAGGGTGGACGATCAGAAAATCAAGTTGAATGTCCTGCAACCTTTGAAAAGAGCTGACGACACAGAAGAACGTCGGGACATTCATGCCTCAGAAGACACCAAACCCAGCACAGAGCTAGAGCATTCCAGCTATAGCCGCCAGGGCGGCCAAACTGGCAGTGACAAAGAGAAATACAAAGACCCTCCTTGGCAGAGGGTGAAGCAGATTTTGCAGCAACCCAAGAAGTGGTTATGCTGGGAAATGCATCCAGATGCATTCCCAACATAACTTAAATTTTCTTTATTTTATTTTATTTTTATGTTTTAGGATTTAGATTTTAATTGCTTGCATTTTTTAGGAATTAGATTTAATTTTAGTATTTATGTATTCTCTAATAATTTTTATTTTAGTTTTTTAGGAGAGACAATGGCCCAAGAGGAGGGAGAAGAAGAAAGCTCAAATCCATCAACCGCTCTAGCTCGCCCGCTAAATCTGTCGCGGTAGACAGACGTTGCTTCTTGCCAGAACTAGCAGTTGCGGACTTGTCGTTAGTGAGAAGACCGTTCTGTTCCAACGCTCTCTTCTCGGGCAACGTCTGCCTCGGTAGATGAAATGGCAGCACCATTTCACTTCTATTTAAACCCCCTCATTTTTTCACTATTCACTCTTCTTTACTCTCTCTTGCATATTGTTTCACATATTTCTTTCGCTTTCCGATTTCTACAGATTCTCAAACTCTCACAACTCTCTTCACAAAAAAACCTAAAGCCCAACTCAAGAATGGCATGAACCCCCGCCGCCGCACTGCCTAGGCAAAATCAAAGGAAACTCTCAATCGTTTCGCCACACTAGAGATTAAAGCCTGCCACGACGAAAAGTTTAAAGAAAGATCAGTGTGAAGGAGCAGGGATTTTTCAACGGGCCATGGAAGCGGAATCTAGGGCTCGAACAGTTCATATACGCTAAATCGCTCACCAACGGTGACAAATCTTTACCCAGCAACCAAAGCCGGCAAATCAAACTATGGTGCGCGAGTACTATGCCCATGAGCCGACGGAGGACGTGCCGACAGTGAATGTCTGCGGACGGCCAGTTTTAATAAACGAAGACAAGATCAACTTATACTACGGCCTCCACATTCGCGAAGATTAGGACACGGAGTTCCTTGCCTCCCTTGTTGCATGTAAAAGTGTCTATCGCAATTGAGTGCAAGTGTACACGACGCAAGTAGTAAAGTGATACTAGAGTATCGGATATCGTCTCCACAGGGACTGGGCTAACCCTTTCCTTCGCTATCTGCACAAGGGAAAAAAGAATGATTTAAGATTTTGTCACGAGAAATATAAAGTAAACTTAAATAAAAGAGTTGAGAAATCAAGATAGAGAGAATGGGCTGGTATTGAATTGCTCAGTAGTGCAGGTATTGCAGAGTTTAGGAAATCCAGTTCTGTCGTAGTCACCCGTCGCGGCAGCACCTGTCACGGCGGCAGTCCGTTGATTGTTGCGGCAGCAAACACTCAACTCAGTACTTTCAAGTTTGGCAAGAATCCTAGATCTTCCTTGGCCTATCCCTAGGTCCAAGTCTGTCGATGATCACGTCTTGATGATACCTCCCGGCGTGAATCGAAGGGTAAACACCGATGTGTATGAATTCTTCTTTAGCCACTTAACCTCGCCCTATCCCTAGGCACGAGATAGTTCAACTATAAACTAGAGAACTTGCTCTTATTTCTTTCGTATACTTAACTCTCCCGATGCTAAGTAAATAGATAACCTCACAATGTTCTCCCGATGCTCTTGCAAGATATTAATAACTAAAATAAGAGAACTTGAAGTTTTATTTTATTGAACTGAAAATTCCTAAAACAAAACAACCCTTGCAACTACTTTACAAATCAACCCGTGGCCCTAGGGGGATTTTAGAACATATCGACGGCGGGTAAACGACGGAGGGTTTTTGGTTGTCGGTTTAAGAGGAAATCGGCTATGGGTTATGAGGGATATGATATCTCCCCTAGGTTAAAATACATGCCCTTATATAAGCTTTGGGCTCAAGTATTCTAAGTTAACAAGGATTACAACTTTAATTAAAAGTATGATTCTAATAAAGACTTAATCTTCAAGGAATCTACTTTCCAGCCGTCCTCCTTGTTTCTTGGGATTTTCTCTCCTTGAACTTTGGGCTTGACATATCTTTTGATCCGGGGCTTGGAAAAATATATGATTTTCACACGACAGACGAGCAGAATTTTCTCTATCTATCGAGGTCCATTTCGCTTTTTCTCTCCACAGAACTGCTGTCATCATGCTGTCACGGCGGCACCATGGCAGCATCGTCCTCTTTGTCTGCTTGTCCAGTTCAGCTCTTCTGCTTCTCTGCCCAGCGCCTGCCTTCTCCGTCAGCTATGGCGGATACCTGCAAAAATAACCAAATTTAGCAGTATCTGCGCAGTTTTATCTAAATGTGATGTTTATGCAAAACTTAACCTAAAATGCAGTTAAACATGCTTGAGTGCAGCAAAAATAAGGATAAATAATGGGTAAAATATAGAACTTTTAAGCACTGATCACACCCCCAAACTCGAATCTTTGCTTGTCCTCAAGCAATTCAGACCTAAAAGAAAAAATGAAATATTTTTGTTTTGGTTTTCAAACAGTGAACTTTCCCTTACCCGTCGTTTGTTCCCTGTGACGGCAGCAACCTGTCGGATAATTTAGGATCTGTCCGGAATCTCACTATAGTTCTCGTGCAGTGTGTGCATGCTTGTGAACAGTTATATGCCAAGACTCTCTTAGTTTCACTAGAATAATTCAGCTCTTCACTCGAATTTTTATGCCAAGTTTATCTTTTTTTAGGGCACTTCTTATGCTCCTTTTTATTTCTGTTTTGACTCGATTTCATTTTTTTAAGCTAAAGCTTCACCAGAGCCGGTTTCGGGCACCTCTAGCTAACTTCCTAGAGCCGGTTTCGGGCACCTCTAGGGATGTTGAGTCTATTTTGCTAAACTTCTTTCCTAGAGCCAGTGTTATGCACCTCTAGGGGCTATTCAAGTGCTAAGCTTCCTATTCTAGTTTGGCTAAAAGAAGTCTAAGCAGTATAACAGTCACAATGGTGTTTAAGTTTTCAGAACTATAGAAAGGCTCTAAACTTCTCCTTAAACTATCCTAAAGTTTCTGCCACGATAGAGCTGTCACGACAGGCAAGTTCAGTTCATAGTTTTAAGCCAAAATTTTCAATATTTTCATTTTTTTGCATAAAATAAATGCGACACAATTAAAACTAAATGCAATATTATATTAATAATTAGGAGGACTGCCTACCCCCAAACTCAAGGGTTGCATTGTCCTCAATGCATGACACAAAAGATGAAAAACAGAAGAAAAAAAATGACAGAAAAGTTAAACATCATAAAAAGATAATATATATATATAGCAGGCGACAGAGAAGAAGAAACAGACGAGCAGAATTTTCTCTATCTATCGAGGTCCATTTCACTTTTTCTCTCCACAGAACTGCTGTCACCATGCTGTCACGGCGGCACCATGGCAGCATCGTCCTCTTTGTCTGCTTGTCCAGTTCAGCTCTTCTGCTTCTCTACCCAGCGCCTGCCTTCTCCGTCAGCTATGGCGGATACCTGCAAAAATAACCAAATTTAGCAGTATCTGCGCAGTTTTATCTAAATGTGATGTTTATGCAAAACTTAACCTAAAATGCAGTTAAACATGCTTGAGTGCAGCAAAAATAAGGATAAATGATGGGTAAAATATAGAACTTTTAAGCACTGATCATCCCTAACATCAGATAGTTACGAGGTAATGAAGGAACAACTCTGCATACCGGGGACGGTTTAGAACGAGGGCAGAAACAGAGTCGCCGTCAACCGGTGGAATTTACTGCTCGAGGCCAAGCTTTGGAACACATTTGTGAAAAGACGGTTGATGCCCACGACCCACAACTCCACCGTCGACAAGCTAAGATTAGCACTCATCCACTCCATCATCAATAAAAGGTATATAAATGTGGGTTCGATTATTGCTAACGAAATCTATGAGTGCGGGAAAAACACGAAGGGGCAACTCTACTTTCCCAGCCTCCTTATAGCGATGTGCGAAAAAGCTCATGTTGCAGCTGCCCCAACCGACACCATGACACCAGAAAAAATTGGGTGGACGAGGGATATAATCCTCCAGAAAATGGAGATCATAGCAGCCACTCTAGAAAATTATGCCCAGGCGTCAGAGATGGGCAGTCAACAACAATTTTAGCAACCCGCCCCGGCAACCACCATCGGCGACTTGGAAGCACAACTGGAAAGAATGAAACGCCGCCAGCTGACTTTCATAGCCTACATCCGGGACTTCAACAATGCCACCGCCACCACAATCAAAGAAAAGTTCTGAGCGGCCAACTTTGCAGAGTTCCCTACCGATATATTTTCCCCGGAAGCACCAAACACAACCGCTGCACCCTAAGCCTCAGCAACACATCCGGCAGCCTCCGCAACTCCGACCACCCCCATATCTAGTGAGCCTCAAGCCTCCCCAACAGCCATGGACACCGAAGTCCTCTCCATCTCTGACAACCGTGAAGATACAGCGGCAGCCCCAAATAGAGATCAAGGGCAGACATCAAGGGCAGCAGCCGATGCACCAGGACCATCCGACACAGCCTACCTCAACGACTTCCTATCAAACGGCTCGGTATGGCAAGACACGATTCGATCAGTCACAAGGAAGCTCGAACCATCCTTCTTCCCAGGTGCCAAGAGAACACAGTCTGCCACAGAAGTCTGCCCCGACAATGAAGAAGGCGGCGAACAAGAAGTAACGCAAAAAGCTCAACCCAGTACGCCTTCCTGCCAACAGCCGCCAAGGGCGGCCAAGCGCTTCAAGATGGCAGCACAGAAGCGAGTGATCATTGCTGACGGCGACGACGACAGCTCCTCTGAATCATAACCAATATATTCTTATCTCTTATTAGTTTATTTTGTTTTTATCTATTCTATGCAAATTTTTGTGTATGTGGGCATGCATTGAGGACAATGCTCCTCTCGAGTTTGGGGGAGAATTAGTCCTCTAATTTTTCTTTTGTTTTTTTTTCTTTTATTTTTCTTTTATTTTTTTTTAGTTGCATTTAGGTTAGGATCTAACGTAATATGCCTTTATTTAAAGTCTAATGAATTCGTAAGTTTGAAGAAAATTCTTGAGTATCCTTTACCCGTCGCGGCAAACGGCCCGTCTAGGCAGCAACCTTAGCATGGCTTTAGATTAACTTAGAATCCTACTATGGTCTAAACTTAAAAGAAAACACTCTTTGTGACTAGTTTGATTTTAGGACTTCTAGGAAACTTAGGTATTTCACCTAGTAAACTTGGGTAGAACTTGAAGTTTGAAAAAAAGAAGGCAAAAATAGATGTTCTAGAGGTGCCCAAAATTAGCTCGAGGATAAGCTATTGGTGCCCGAAACTAGCTCTAGAGAAAAAAATGATGAAATCATTAGAGATGCCTATCATCGGCTCAAGTGGTTAAATTGAAAAAGAAACTAGAGGGAAACCCAAGGGAACTAAGGTGTTTATCAAAAGTTTACTTAGAAGCCGAAGAATTATTCTTATCATAAGGAACACACACACTCACAAGATACATAGTTCGGTTCTGGGTAAGTCTATTGTCATTTAAAAGGTTGCTAATTAGGCGTAAATCTATACGGTATGTAAAGGTTGCTCAAGATGCTTTCTCAACTTAGTTTACATATGATTTTAACTTTTGGCATGTTATTATTAGATTAGATTGCTTGAGAACAAGCAATAGTTCGAGTTTGGAGGTGTGTTAAGTGTGCAAAAGTCCTATATTTATGCCATAGTTTAGCTCAATTAGTTTTGTTCTTAAGTATAGTTTAGCTCAAAAGTCCTATACACTAACCAACATAGATTAGACATTCTGCCTTGTTTGATGCACATAATTGTTTTTATCTAAAAGATACTGCTCAGACGTGTTTTCTTACTGTGCGCAGGTACCCGCCCAAGCAGATGCCGCTGAGGCAGCAGAAAGAGCAGTAGAGGAGAAGCTGGAAACTGAAGAAGGAAGCTACTGGACCATCTAGATAGCTGATCGACGAGTAAAGAACCAGAATGAAGAGCTGTGCCAACCCCTGCACACCAAACCACACCTCTGTCGATGCATTCAACAAAGTGTCGCCGAGGCAGTAACTCAAGAAAGATTTGAAAATGCAAAGTGGTATGCGATAGAAAGAGATCATCAAGCCTGATTTTTAGAGATCATTTGCACGTGTATTGGAGCCCAGCAGACAAAGAAAAGCCAAGGTCAAAGTCAAGATGGAAAAAGTCAAACGGGAATCTCAGAAGATTTTATATTAGATATGATCTTTTAATGAGTTGTAATTGTATTCTAACTAGTATTCCTATCCTAAACTGACTTACGCCTAGGCTCCTCTCATATATATATATATATATATATATATATATGTGTGTGTGTGTGTGTCTGTGTGTGTGTGTGTGTGTGTGTGTGTGTAATCGACTTGAAAGAGAGAAGAAAATTGAGATTTGACAGAAACTCCTTCTTGTCGAAACCCTGGTACCGTATACCCCCATCATGTTCTAAACCTTCCCTAGGGCTAAGGGTTGGTTGTGTAGTAGTTGTGAGAGTTTGCTTGTATTCATTTAGGATTTCAGCTTTTGCAATAAAATTCAAGGTTTGTTTACTCTTGGTTCTTTATTGTTGCAATCTTTATCGGAAGAGAAGAGGGCGGCAATCTATTTGTTCAATATTAGAATAGTTGAACTCACGAAACGAGTAAACACAGTTTTATCCAACCATAGGGTAAAGCTACTTCGACTTAGGGATAAGTTTAGAAGTTTAGCGGCTAAGGGAGGTTTCATAATCGGTTGGTGTTCACCCTTATATTCACGTCCGAAGGTATCATCCAAGACGTGTTCACCAATAGTACTTCAAGCTTCGGGAGAAGAGGGAGTCATAGAAAGGAACCTTTTCGAACCTTGAATCATCGCTTAACTGCCCATGCAGTCACTTGCTCTCTGCCTAGGCGAGTGCCTGCCATGGCATAGTCGTGAGTGGCTGTTGAAAGTTGTTAAGTCGATCTGCAAAACTGTGCCGAGACAGTACATCCAATCTCCACACTATGAAGCATCCAATATCGGCACATTCTCTCACTCTGATTACTCAATTTACTTTACATGTTTTTGTCTTAGCTTTAATCAAAACCAACTCCTAATATTTATGTTTTTATTTTACTTGTGCATAAAAGTGAAGTCCGAAAGGTTGTTGCAATCCCTATGGACACGATATCTTAAATAATATAACTTGGTACCGTGTATACTTGCACGCTAATTCCGCATCACTTTTGCACGCAACATCCCTCCAATACCAAACTGCTTCGGACGTTTCTCAAACAACGAATTGACAACCTTCTTCTAATATCAAAAATTCAAAATAACAAATGAAAAGTAAGACTACAATCAAGTTATTTGGAGGTTTAGGCTTAAAGAAAGTAATGAAAATTACTTGTTTCTTCCTGGCGGGCACTGCCACTTTTCCACCTCTCTTCGAAGCATGCATTTAACAATAAAGTTAATAAAAACAGAAGAAAAAAATGAACCCTTCTAAATAAGGCCATTGATCCATAACAAATCCACACAAAGAATCGAATATTGCTAGTATTGCTCCTAGTAAACTAGATACACAACCAAGTATAAATAATAATTGTATTGCTCCTAGTAAACTAAATACACAACCATATACTGAACAAGGTGACAATAAAAGTAAGTATCCTATAAGTGAGCAAGACATCCTTAAAGACATTACTACTACTACAACAAAAACAACAACAATAACATCATGTTTTCAATCTTTGCTAACTGGTAAAGTATAACCATATTGAAAGAGAAAGAGGCACATCCAAATAATATTTATAAGCAACCAGAATTTTGCTTTGCTTTTAATACATCTATGTTAAAGAGGACGTTGAAATGGATGTATGGGCCTAAAACATGTTTTTGTATTTAATGAGGGAGACATGTTATGGCAGTAAATGTGTTTTTATGACAAAGTTTAGGTACAGATAGCACTTATTCACTTTCTTAAAGTCAGATGCAACACAAATATTCTAAACAACGATCCTAATAAAACTATTAAAATTAAGCTTTTTCACTTTCTTAAAATTATTTGATTTTATTATTTTTAAGACTTTAGTTAAAACTAATAAAATTAGACATTGGTCAAACAATATGCTCCAAACAATGAAAACAAAAGAAGATTACAACGGACAAAATCCTTCCACCAAAGCTAACTTTGAATTTTAAAGAGAAGATCTCAAACACAACAAAAGCAAGACAAATATAGTTCCAAAGCTTGTTGTAGTGAACTTCTAAGTTCCAAAGCTTGTTGTAGTGAACTTCTAAGTTCCAAAGCTTGCTGTAGTGAACTTTTAAGTTCCAAAGCTAAATTTTACATCGAATATAGTTCTCCAACATAGCAATTAATTTCTTTGCCCTCATCTTTCTTACAAATTGTTTATATTCAGACAATTATATGACTTGCTCAAAAAGATATGCACTTTTGGGCAAAAGATATGAGAAATAAAACTGATAAAAGCCATTTTGGTAATCAAATTGCTTTTTGTTATCAGAAAGAAAAATAAAGGCAAAACTAGGATTGATATTTGCATTAAATATATCAAAGTACCAACAACCCCAATCATATAACATAAATTCCTAGTTAATGGTTATACTCACAAGTTAAACAAGTTTTCAAGCAATAGTACTTTCATTCCCACATAACACAATTAATAATCTACACGTAACTGACACCAAAATTACAAACTTGCATTCTTCTCAATTCCTATTAGCTCAGTTGGTTAGAGCCTCGCGTTAACAACGCGAATCGTAGGTTCAAAAGCACAATATAGAAAACACCCTGCACTTGTCAAAGTAAAAAGTCAAAAAGCTAAACACTCTAAAAGAACAAAAGCTTTCTAGTTTGAATTGGTTGATGCAGATATTTCTTAAACTGGTTTGGTGAATCAAGAATTATTTCTTACACTTTCAATTTCCTCCAGCTAAACTAATTGCTTCATATATGTTCTTAATTCCTCCCAAATATGAGTTCGTATAAATATAAAATATCTTAAATATGATACCATATGATAGAATATACAAACATGACATAGATATACGAATTATAAAAATCTAAATAAAATCTAATAAAGTTTCTCTTCTTCCATACAAAATAAATGAAAGAATTTTATACCAGTTCTAGCAAGGATCGGCCTTTGAATCTTTCAACAATCCAGCCAAGCTCTAGCTCCCATGTCATTACACTACAGCTAATATATGTGCGTTGAGGCGACAACGAGGCCGATGAGGCTGCCTGGCCGGTGAGGCAAGGATCGACCTTTGAATTGCAAGTTTGTCGTCGTACTTTTCCAGACCACGACAAAGAAAAGCTAAAAAATCAACTTCTTTTTTCTCTTCTTCTAATCAGCTCACTCATGCTTCTTCTATTCAAGCTAACGAGGCGACGACGAGGCCGCCTGACCAGTGAGGCTGTGAGAGGGAGAGACGCGATCAAAGGGAATTAGTCAATTAGGGATTATAGTTGGGTTTCATTTGGGGATTGGGTGAGTGAATGAGTGTTTGAGTGATGTTACTCTATTCAAAACTGTAAGAATGGGTGTGTTTTAGAAAAATAATAATAAAAAATAAAATGAGAAAATAAGAAGACATTGGATACAATATTGTACATTTGCGGCGTTTGTCATAAGTGTCACTAAAGAAGAACCTATTGTGGCGTTTGTGCCACAAACGCCACTAAAGTATGAGTTATTGTGGCGTTTTTGGCTAAACGCCGCTAAATGTGAAATTTTATTGTGGTGTTTCTTTTACAAACGCCGCTAAATGTGAAATTTTATTGTGGTGTTTCTTTTACAAACGCCACTATAGTACCGTCATTCGCGGCGTTTTACACAAAAAGCCACTATATATCATTTTATGGCGGCATTTGTTTCAAAAACGCCACCAAGTTTGTATTTTGTGGCGTTCGCTCTTTAAATGCAGCAATAGATGAAATTTTAGCGACGTTTTCTTAAAAAACGTCGCTATATACCAAGCTTGGTGTAGTGTCTCCAAAAGCTAAAGACTATGACTGTTGTTTAAAATCGAGCACTCTTTAATTGTCGTCCAAGCCTTCCTTATATAGGCGGTGAAACTAGGGTTTCATAACCCTAAAGCACTCGCAGCCTCATTAAAGAGGGCCATTGATTTCCTGCTATCCTTTATTGTTTCGTATCTAGGAAAAAGTTCACATGGGTCAAATCAGATTCGTCTCCAACTCTTCTTTGCCTAGTCAACTTCAACCACAAGATTCGCTACTCATCTGCTCGAGCATTCCTCCAACATCCTACACATACACCACAAAATGCTACATTTCCCATAAAAGCGCCCAAATATATAACATTTAAGCGTAGGTAGTGTAACTCCCTATCTACATGTAAACTATATGCAATCTATCCTAAATGCAACTAACTGAGCTTGAAAACATAAAAAAAAAATCAAGTAAAAAGGGTATGCAAAATATGATACCTACACAGTCATCAAAACTCATTCAAGAGTCTACATGCTTTTGATGTTGGTGTTGTTTCTTCTCGTGGCAACGTCGACGGTAGAAAGAGCTTTTTCAGCAATGACTACCCAAAAAATAAATTGCATAGCGTGGGAGATCAACTCTTGAATGACTGTTTGGTTACTTTTATAGGAAATAATTATTTGTGGATGTTAGCATGGACGCTATAGTACGTCAATACTAAAATATGAGAACTCGTCGTGAATTTTTATGTACTAGTAATTTGTAATTTGAATTTCTTATGACTTTTGAATGTAGCTTTTGATTACTTATCTATTTAATATTTACTTACATTACAATGTGATTGTATTTATTATCAATCAGTGAACTACTAAATTTAAATTCTTAGATTCGCCCTTGGTGCCAAGGAAGATGATAATTTGGTGTTAAATTTTCCATTAGTTAAAAAGAAAATTGTAGTGTTAGGAGTTTTTCTTTAGAGGAAGAAGGATTTACCTGCTACGTGTAAGCAAAGAAGACAAGGCAAGACAAGCATTTTAGTATATGATTAACGAAAGAGGATGGTTTTTATGATGATACTAAAGATTTATCTACTAGTTATGAACATTTGAAGTTCTAAAAAAATAATTTTATTTTAAAATATTATTAATTATATTTCGAGTCCTTGAGATTTTTCATATAACTATTTGAAGTCATTAAAAATTAGTGGTATATAGGGGCTCCGTTGGATTTTTAGGCCAAATGAAAGTCAATATTTAGAATAGAGGGGATGTTGGAAAATATTTGAAGATATAGGTCATTTTCTACAGTACACGGGGAACCTCGCCACCTGCACATTGAGAGGTTTGAGAAAAAAATTAAAAAATTGAACATCGCCACCTGCACATGGCGAGGTCCCCCGTATACTGTAGAAAATGGCCTATATCCACATATATTCTTCAACATCCCCTACATTCTAAATATTTACTTTCATTTGGATTATTCTCCAAATTTTCCCGGTATATAGGCGTATAGCGTTAGTGATGTGTAACAGTTCTAGAAATTTCCTTTTCATATTAATAATCTTTTTATAAAAATTTGAGATCATTATATCATGAACTCTAATGTCATTTCCATACGAATAATAAGTTTAAATTTAATTAACATTTTTTGATATAATTATCGATATCTGACTTATAGTCGGCTAATTCAAAACATGTTTTAGGAAGATTGGTTATGGAGGATCCTACCAATCTAGTTATATTTATTCACAACAAAATTTGAATCTTTAACATTATTTGTAAAATTTAACGTCTCATCCTATTAAACCAATATGTTATTAATAATTGTATCTAAATTTTTAATGACATATTAACCTAATAAATTTCAATATAACATTATTATGCGCGGTTGTTTGAGTTTTAAAGTGTTGATATAGGACTAGGAGATTTAAAAAAAGAAAAATTGAGTTTAAATGCAACAGTCCCACTGCCACTACTGATATAAAACCACCCCTTATTTCTTGTTCCCATTTTTAAACCTCTCTCCTAATTTTCCTATAAAACCCACATCTGCCCCTTGCTTCTCTCTTTTTCTTTTTGTTTCAAGGAGAGTGCAATGGCGGTGAGTTTGGTGTCGTTTCAAGCAAGTTGGAAGAGAGGAGTGGAATAAGCCCCGAGAGAAACAAAGTCTGGATAAAACCCTCCAATTCCATTACTGAAACAAAAGTTGATGTTGTTTACTACTTGTCCAGAAATGGTCACCTTCAACACCCTCATTTCATGGAAGTTCCTCTCTCTTCTAATGCCGGACTCTTTCTCAAAGGTAACAAACCTAACCCTCCCCCCATTTGTTTTTCATTTTACGTTCTCTGTTTGGTTTCCAACACTATTTTTTAAATTTTCTATCACCTTGCCTTCTCCCAAATCTATATACCCTGCTCCAGCTGACAAAAAAGATAAGTTTAAATTTCAAAAGTTTTTCTCGTCTCTATTTGGATGCTGAGAAAATTACCGGAATTTGACTAAATATGTACTTTCTTCTTCAGATGTAATCAACCGCCTAAACCTCCTTCGAGGCAAAGGCATGGCTACTCAATACTCTTGGTCCTCCAAACGGTAACACTCTCATTTATTCGTAACCGTCCGACCAGATTAACTTTATTCTTCGCCGTCCGATATTAATATTTCATTTCTCCTAACTCAGGAGTTACAAAAACGGCTTCGTTTGGCATGACTTAGCAGAGGCCGATTTCATTTACCCATCTCACGGCCAAGAATACGTCCTCAAAGGAACGGAGATCCTCGACCACTCGATTAACCCTCATTCCCTCGAAATAACGTCGCCTGAAAAGTCGGACAAATATCACGATTTTCAGTCCATCAGACGGCAGAGGGATCCGCCTCGGAGTTCCATTGATCTGCGAGAATACAAAATTTACACGGCTGAGTCAAGCTCCGGCTCGACTGGGAGACTAACTGCTGATGCGTCGACTCAGACCGATGATAAGAGGAGGAGGAGAAAACCGGTGGTTAAAGAACCAAAAATCGAAAAGCTTCAAATTCAAGGGTTGGAGCGAAATCTGACTACGGAGCTGAGTAGGGAAGACATTTCGCCTCCACCATTGGATTCAAGCTCGGAGACATTGGAATCACTGATGAAAGCTGATGCTCGGCGGATTTTGAGCAGAGGCGATGGTTATAACGAAGACAGCTTGAATCGGAGCGGGAGAATGAGAGCGTCGGCTGTTTTGATGCAGTTGATATCGTGCGGCTCGAAATCGGTCAAGGATTGTGGGCCCAACCCGGAGAGAGATCAAGTGTTCTCATTGATCGGGCACTACAAATCGAGGTTGCCACGCGGAGCAGTGAATTGTAGCCAGGTAGGTAAGGAGTATTTTAGTGGGAGCTTGGTCGAGAGCAAGAGACAAGAATCTCCTGATTTGAAGAGGTCTTCTTCTTGCGAGGCTGAAAGGTGATTTTTTTTTTTTTTTTTTTTTTGCGATATAAGGGTATCATTTGTTTAATTTTTTTTAGTTTTTTTAATAAGACACACTGTATAGAATATATGCTTGAACTCGGGTTACCTAGATGAATTACATCATCCTTTACCTGATCCTAAACTTATTTGTATTAAAGTCTAATTCTGGTTTTAATCCTGTTATGTTGTTAGATCTTAAGATTAAATCCTTTAGTTTTGATTTGGATTATTTGGTGATTATGTTATATTATAATTATTATATATAAATTGATAACAATTATCGTCATGAAGTGATGACATGGAATCGTTTTAACATTTATTCAATCATTTAGAACTATAATTATATTCAACTAATTATATATTTTTATGACACTCAAATGTTTAAGATTATTTAAACAAAATGCATTGTTACGTTAATGATGATAATTAATAATTGGAAAATTTTACAACGTTCAACGAGCACCGCTGAACATATAATTTATAGATAATTTAAAATAAAATATTAATTATTTTGTTAGTTTTTTTTTTAAATAATTGGGTCATATACCAACCACTAAACTCAAAACCTTAAACACTAAACCTTAAACCATAAACTCTAAGCCTAAAACTCAAAACCCTAAACTATAACCTCAAAAATTTAAACCCTAAATTCTAAATCATAAGCCTTAAATACAAAACCATAGACCATAACTTATAAACCCTGAACCTTAAATTGAAATGATGGGTTTATGGTTCATGGTTTATAGTTTAGGGTTTAGGGTTTTGAGTTTAATCTTTATTATTTAGGGTTTTGATTTTTAAGGTTTAGGGTTTATGATTTAGGGTCTATGGTTTCAGGTTTTTATTTTTAAAATTGACTAAATTTTGTATTTGATCCAATTATTTTTTAAAAAAATTAAAAAATATTATATATATGAAAAATAATTTGCTTAATATTTTATTTTAAATAATTTATAATTATATGTTTAAATAATTTATAATTACACGTTGAGTATTTTAGATTTTTAATCTTTATTAATTAATTTAATGGTATTCAACGGTGTTTATAGTTTAATGGTGTTTAGCGGTGCTCGTCGAGCGTGGTAGACACATCTTTAATAATATTATTAATTTGGGCATAGAGGAACCAAAATAAATTATGGTTTTTTTTTTATCAAAAATAAAGTAGGATTAAATGCACGTAGAATGATTAAAATTAGAAAAAATTTATAGTGCTCGACGAGTACCGATGAGCACTACTAATGACGAGCACCGATGAGCACTATTAATTTAATATATAAAGATTTAAATTTAAATGACTCAACGTATAATTATAATAAAAATCAAAAGGTAAATTAATAAAATATATATATTTTTTAACATAGATCAAAATACTTATATACTCTTAAATTATAAAACCCTAATTTTTGTTCATTTGAAATTTAAACTGTCGTCGCTGCTACTGTCGTCGTTGTTGCCCTACCTGAATCATTTCTTATGTGCAGCAGGCGCTTTCAAGCACCTACATCACACTCAATCATGTTCCCGCAGGTAACCTATTGAATCAAGGTAACAAGATATCACGATAAAAGTTGAAAAACGAAGCCGCCGTCAATTTTTCTAGCAGGACATACCGATATCTACATTATTATACACATGCAAATCCAATTTTCAATTTGTTTTTTACACCATAAAATGCAAATCCAATTTCCAAGAGGGAAACTAGGGGAAAATGAAACTTGAGAGAGAATTTCAAACCAGGCTAAAACTTTTGAACCAGTTAAGTTTTTTATTTTCCTGGGAAAGTGATGGAAAATGTAAGTTCACAAAAAAGGGAAACAAGATTGAATCGTTGTTTCTTATTGACTTGATCGGTGGGGAACGACGGCTACACAGGGGGCGGCGAGTATGTGGCGGCGGCAGTAACAGCGGCGACGGCTTGAATTTCAAATGAAAAAGTTAGAGTTTTATAACTTAGGGATAGATAGGTAATTTAATCTATGTTTAAAAGAAAATTAAAAATAAAATAATATATTTTAATTAATTTACATTTTGATGTTTAAATAATTTATAATTATACGTTGAGTCCTTTAGATTTTAAATCTTTATAAATTAAATTAATGATGCTCATCGATACTCATCGTTAATAGTGCTCATCTATACTTGTCAAGCATAACAGACTCATCCTTAAAATTATAAATAGACTTGTTTTCAACTATGATTAGTTTTTAGTGCAATTTCTTTTAAATGCACAAATTCTAAAACTTGGTAAATTATTACCTAATATACAAATGGGTGTATTTGAATAATTTATTCGTAAAATATATACGCGTTAACAAAGGACTAATAAAATAACTTAGAATGAAACTTCTATAAATTAATATTCTTTAAATTAATAAACTCTATTAAATAATAAATTTCTCCGGTTTCGACTTGGGACAATATAAAAATCATCAAATTCAATAATTCATAAATATTACAATTACTACTTTGGTAACTTGCTAGAACATGAATCTATTGTAATCTATTTCTTTTTAAAATTCAAATCGAATTCAATTTCATCTCTCTAACTTTTCTAATTGCACCCACAAATTTCAGCGTTGAGTTCTCCAACTGCAATAAAAAGTTTTGAAGAGTTGTTGTCGCATTCAATGATTCCTTTTGCCTGACTAGTTCAATTGGTGTTGAATCATCTTCAACTTCATCATTAGTAGAACGTTCAACAATATTAGCCACAATTTCCTCTAAACTTTGAACTTGTAAACATTCGTCATTTTTCGCCTGGATAATCCAACAAGTTATTGACGTCCATTTTATTGTGATAGCCAATTTCTTTTAATTAATAAATTATTAATTTATCGATATATTAATATCTCTTTAAATTAATAAAATTTTATGGTCCAAAGAATATTAATTTATAGAAGTTTTATGGTATACAAATATAAGATCACTCTAAAATTAAAAAAAAAAACATACACAATTTTGGAAGAAAAGCACCTAAATTTGTTGATGTTGAAAAGATATAAATCAATTGTGTGATTTGGTCAAATATGTAATCATTTGTTCATGTACTTGAAATTAAGGATGAGTACGAGATGGGTTAGATTTTCTGGAGTCTAGACTTTGGGTTGAAAATTAGTGTCCATTTTATTTTGATTTATTCAGACTTTAGAGAATGTTTCACCATGCCTTGAATTTTTCCACATTTTTTTTATAAATATCACATCTTCTTACCGATCAAACATTAAAAAAAAAACAATGCAATCGGACTAGCTAGTCAAAGAAATTGAAAAGCCCTTTTCGACTTTTGGAGAAAAGAAAGAAAATTAAGTTGATGATAAGAAAATTAAGTTTGAATCTTTTCAAAAAAAATGAAACTCAGAGAAAAATACTAATAACAGATTTAACATTCTATCTTTATACGTGTAATGAAATGAAATAAAAAAATAAAAGAAAAACTACAATAGATATAACCAAACTATTGTCACTAACTCGAAATTGTAAACGAAAATAAAGTTTAGTAATATATTTGAACATTTTTAAAGTTTGATGATATTTTTGATTGAATGATAATAATTTAGTGCTGTTTGGTATAATTTACCAAAAAATTAAATATGGATAAAAAAACCAAAATTGGAAAATCTAAAGTAATAAAGCAAATAAAAAACTAATATTAAATGACAAAAAGATGAAACACGAACGCTAGGAATGATATGAATCCTAAAAGAATAACAGGGAAACAAAATGAAACAAAAAAGGAATCGAAAGCATAGGAATAACTAGGGTTATTATTGAGCGAGTTGATCGCGAGTGAAGTAGTGTTTGAATCGTGCTCGTTAAAAATTTTTATTGTTCGACTCGATTTATTTTTCGTTAAGCTCGATAAAATGTTGCTCGACTCATGCTCGTGAAAAAATCTCGTTGCTCGGCTCAACTCGCTGCCCATTAAGCTCGCCAAAATTTTTACCTTGTTATTTTTAAAATATAGGTAAAATCTAGTGATACTATTAGAGCTTAATATAAACATAGAAATTCAGGGGAGAAAATGTGACGTCTGAGGAGATAAATAAACGAACCTGTCATGACCGAATTAGAGATGAAGTCGACATTCAATTGCGAGACTATTTTTAGTTTCTCAACAATCTTCAATGGACAACAAAGAAGAGAATACCTTAGGAATTTTGAGGTTTTAACTTGCAATCGTATTTTTTATATGAGAAGTAAAAACTGAAATTTTTTCACATTTTCTACTTTTATACGTAAAGTAATAATAAAAGAAAAGACTTTAATAAAATATAGGAAAAACTCATTATTATAATTTAAATTCTTATTAATACAAATTAATTTTTGTAATTCTCGGGAAAGACACAACGCTTTAGAAATTTGAAACAAAAATTTTATGGATAAATTACCTAACAATTCACTAAACTTTTCTAGAGTTTTTAACTAATACTTAAATTTATTGGAACATAATTTTTTCAAAGTAGCCACCAAAAAATCATAAAAGAATTTATTAAAAAAAACAACGAGATGCTCACGAACTTATTGAGTCGAGTTGAGCCTTGCTCGACTTGACTCGCTAAGATCTCGAGTCGAACTCGATTCGAGTCGTATTAACTCGAGTCAAGCATTATCCGAATTTTGATCAAATCGAGCTCGAGTTGTTTGCGAGTTACTCAACTAAATAAGCACCCCTAGGAAGAACGAAAAAATAGAATGAGAGGATAGGAGAGGCGACACAGAAAGTTCTATTGTGAGGCACTTTTAGGGTGCGATTAAAATGATTTAGTCCTGCATAAATTTCTACTTAGTTGATAAGAATTGTGTAACTACACAAATTCTTATCATTTTGGTAAAAATTTAGGTTATAATATAAGAATTTGTGTAGTTACATAAATTCTGACCTGAGGCAAAATTTACTCAAATTCTTACCTAGTTGATAAGAATTTATGTAGTTATACAAATTCTTACTCAATGCTACATAAATTCTTACTAAAATAGCAAAAATTTGTATAGGACCGCATTTTAGCCGCACCCTAAAATACTGCACCTTAACATGTCTCGAGGCGGCACAGTCAGCAGAAGATAGGAACAAAAGAACCCTACAAAATATAGTGTCCATTATAATAAGGCTTAATTTAAAAATAATTGCTAAACTATAAATTTTTTATTTTAAGAGCTTAAGTATCTCTTTTGTAAAAATAAATATATAATAATTAGTCTGTTACAATTATAGATGTTTAACAGTCTAAAAAAATCGTTACGCATTAAGAGCATGTCACATGACATGCATTTTTTTAAAAAAATTAAAAGAAAATACTTTTTAAAAAGCAATTCAAATTTCTGAAAGCCCCAATCTCTAAAACTGAAAATGACAAAATCCTCAAATTAACATCATGATCGCCACTGATAGACTCGTCAGATACCACCACTGCTGTCGTAGGAGACCACCGCCTATTTTTTGTAGACCTGGCAAACTTGACCTAAGAATCGAGACTCAAACTGATTTACTTGACTCGAGACCCGAAATCCACCCGAATTTGATCTCAAACTCGAAATAAACTGAACCGACAAAAAATCGAACCAAATTTTAGTTGAATCAAATGGATTAGAATCGATTTTCAACCGAACCGAATGCAAATAAAAACACTGATATAGAAGGAGAGAAATGAGTGATATGATGGGCGAGCAAGGAGAGAACAAGGTCCGGCGAGGAGAGAATAAGGTCCGGCGAAGGTTAGGAGTATCCATCTTCGTAGACAACGTGAGCAGAAGGATTCGTCCGGAAACCCTAAAACAAGCCTTCCTAGAATATGGAGTGGTGGTGGACGTCTACGTGGCGTATGGGAACCAGAAAAGGAGGTTCAAACCTACAGTTTTTGCCTTTGTGCGATTCAGCAAAAAGGAGGAAGCGGAGCTTGCGATTCAGCTAGGGGATGGTAGAATGATGGATGGGTTCAAGGTGAGGATGTTTTTGGCACACCAGAAGAAGCCGGAGATCATCAGGGCTAGGTCTCATGGTCCCGTTAAGCATAGTTGGGCGGCAGCTTTACGTGATAGCAGAACTTTCAAAGAAGTTCTGGTAGGAGAACAGGTGTCAACCGACCCTGGCGGCGCGAGTAGGGGCGCCGGGGGTGCTAATGTTGGATCGAACGATGGGGCAATAAACTCCGGTGTGGTTGAAGTTAGAAGAAAGATGGTTAGGGTAGTGGCGGTGGAGTCTGCCCAAGAGAGCGTAACCCTAGAAGAAGGTCAATCGTGTATTACTATCAATAAAAAAGATATGGTGTGCCTCAAAGACTGTTTAGTGGGTAGGATTAAGGCTATGTACAGCGCAGAGATAGTCGAACAAGCTTTGAGATCGGACGGCTTCCAAGCCACTGTTTGCCCTTGGTTTGGATTACTGGTTATTTTGCGAATGCAGGACGGGGAGTCGAAAAATGCGGTGTGGGCATTAAGGGATGAATTAATGAGTACGTGGTTTGATGAGTTGGAGTTGCTGACCGGATATGAAGGCAAGAGAAGAGTCAAGGTCTGGGCGGAGCTTTCGGACGTCCCATTACAGATGTGGAATTCGTCGTTCTTCAGCAAACTTGGAGCGAGGTGGGGAAGGGTGATCAAAGTCGATGAGGAGACGGTAAACTTGACTCGGTTTGATAAAGCGAAAGTTTTGCTAGAAGTCCAGAGTAAGGCGATGATTCCGGGTTCAGTTAATGTATTGTTCAATGGAGTTGTTAGCCGGATCAGTATTGAGGCAAAGGAGCATGAGGAGGATCCGGTGTTTCTGGACGGCGGAGCTCCAGCAGACGTGAGGCTCCCAAGAGATGGGGACGCTTCATGGAATGAGCATATTAATTACGAGGAAATGATGAGATGCGTGGAACCCGAGAGCCACAATTCGGCTACTGAAGTTTCCAAGTCTGTTGAGGGGGTGGTCTCCACCAATCAGGGTGGGCAGCCGCCAGCTTGGCAGGGTGTATCTATGTCGGGTGGAGGGAGTCGAGTCGGACCTAGTGAATATGGGTTGCATGAAGTCCAGGTGGAATCTGTTGAGACCATTCCATTTGAGCTCACTCCCCCCAATAATAAGATATTAGACGTGAGGCCCATGGAGCCTTGTCCAAGCGGGCCCGACGGTTCTAGGCTAATTGAAGTGGAGGTGGGGTTAGCTGATTCTGCGAAGGTTGGGTTTAATTCTGCAAGAAATGGCCCCTCTCGTCACGTGAGACTGAGCGCTCTGGAGGGTGGCACGCAGTTGAGTTTTCGGGCAGGGCTGGATAAGTTCCAATGGTGGTCTAAATCTACAATTAATAGGGAGAAGAAAGGGACCAAGAACCTAGCTAAGGCTAACAGAAAAAGAAGCCGGTCGGTGTCCACTGTACCGGCGTTGCCGTCTTGCGCCACCTTCTCATCCCTTCCTGACGGCGAGACAAACTCAGTGGCGGTGGAAGAAGCAATCGCAACTCTAAACTTGGGTGGGCTGATGGGCGTTTCATTTGAAGCCCCAAACGAAGCGGTAATTTCGCGGCTGGTCGAGATTGAGCTTAGGGATGAAGTTAATTGAGGTATGGAGGCTGTCCCTTCTCATGTTTTGTTTCATTCCTTTATGAATTCTTTGATTCTGAGCTGGAACATAAGGGGGATGGGCAGACCGGAAAAGGTCAGAGCTTTGGGAAATGCTATAGCGATGTCTAGATGCAAAATGTGTTTGATACATGAAACTAAGTTGGGAACGATTAAACCAGGGCTTGTGAGTCGGTTGAAAGGGAATCGTTTCGACGGTTTTGCTTTTTCTCCTGCGCAAGGAGCATCGGGTGGGTTGATGTCCTTGTGGGATGAGCATGTTTTCGCGGCCGAGTCTGTGTTAGTGGGAAATCGACACCTAATTCTGGTTGGGGTGCTGAAGTTAATTGGTAAGAGATGTGTGATTGTCAACGTTTACGCTCCGAATGGATATAGCGAGAGGAGGGTCTTCCTTGATGAACTGTCTGGGATATTGCTTAGTTTGAACATTCTAGTAGTAGTATGTGGTGATTTTAACTCAGTGTAGAAGGCTGAGTGTAACCCCCTCGTCCCGGTCTGGCCAGATGACCGGTCCGAGTGGGCCACACGGGGAAAACCGAAGCGAAACCCGTTAAGGTTCCCCCTCGGTTAGCAACCCTATTTTTTCATTTTAAACTTGTCTTCTCTAATGGCATATTCGAATCCTATGTGATCAAACAGCGGAAATAAAACACAGGAGATAAATATTCGAACCCAAAACAACCCAATTTTAATATTTTAAACAGGCCGTTTCGAAACACCCTTGAGGCGTATCGAAACGCCTTGACCAGGTCAACTGTCCCAGAGCCTATACAAGGGGCCGTATCGAAACGGTGGTCAACCGTTCCGAAATGCCCTCAACGGTCAACTTCTCGTGGTCAACGAGATTTTGACCGTTTCGAAACCTTCAGGCCCGTTTCGAAACGCTTCGTCTCGTTAATTTCTCAGAATTCCAGTAGCCAAAACGTTTCGAAACGCGTATCGAAACAGGGGGTTCCAGAGGCCAAACCGTATCGAAACGTGTTCCGATACGGGGTCCCTGAAGCCTACCCGTTCCGAAACAACCCAGCCCGTTTCGAAACGCGGGCTGTCTGCAACCTTTGAAAGACAGATTTGGGCGGATTTCCACAAGTCTAAAGGTCCCATAGGACCCCCTAAAGGCACACAACACCAACAAACAAAGTCTAGAGGCATACATCCTGGGTTTAGCATACTCAAACACCCACTAGACATGGATTTGAACAATCCTTCATACATGGAAAATACACATTAAAGACATATCA
This sequence comes from Hibiscus trionum, assembly GCA_030270665.1. Classification (NCBI taxonomy): domain Eukaryota; kingdom Viridiplantae; phylum Streptophyta; class Magnoliopsida; order Malvales; family Malvaceae; genus Hibiscus; species Hibiscus trionum. Next base: position 10,054,391 of record BSYR01000053.1, read on the forward strand.
TAAAAGCATGCTTGAAGACATTAAAAAGAACCAATAGGCATCATTCATCTCAAATAAGTTTACAAGCCATTCAAAGTAACTTAAGCATTCATAAGACATCCATCATACTAGCATTTGGCAAGATATATCATGCCTACAAACCAAGTCAACCGTAGACATACATCAAAACTCAAATCAACAACACAAACGAGGAGTCTAACATGCTCCTAAGCAACATCAACCACAGCACTCCAAAAGCATCATAACACGACACCTATCCCATTGCTTTACTATTACAATCTTTAAATTTAACTATCATACTTGAGCTAACCGTAAGCAACACTTGGAGACCTTTCCTTGCCCTTGCCACCCACAAGCTATTTATCTGCATTGTCGAACAAAAGAGAGCGTAAGCATAAAAGCTTAGTGAGGGTAAGCTCATAAAACAAACCTTCGACAATGCAGGGTCCAAGCACGAGCAATTTCCATAATGAAATGCATGTTCTTACCTCCGATTCGCACAAGTCAAAATGATCATGATGCATGAACATATATTCAACATTATGTCATGCTCAACATCTTGTAACACAACTTACTACGATACATAACTCAATGCATTAATCACGTTATACATCAATACACAAAGGGCATCACATTTCGTAACATATAAGCATATTTGCATAATCTCATATTGGTAAATACACATAACCTCATATTGGCACCTAGCTATGACCCGAATATGCGGATAGCCCGTTGGAACGCATTTCCAACAACAACATTACCTCGGTGGGATTCCACTCATTACCGGTCCTTGCATGTGCGGGATTCCACTCATCGCCACATGCCCTACGGATGGGATTCCACTCATCATCACGTAGAAATATATAAAAGCTTCCGGTGGAATATTACATCACCGTACTCCTCCTTGGTGCCTTAACGCCACCAAGGCCACGTACGTTTTGACTCAATTTGTGTGCACACTCATCCTAATGATCGATCATTGTACCCAAGCATACTAGTGCCAATATAAATCAAACTACGCAACTTTTTACAATATCAAATTCAATATAAATTCCGTGCCTAGCACGTGCTCACCATGATTCTCCAAAATCATGCAATCCACAACACAATCTCATTTCACAAACCAACACCACATGTATGTCAACCGAACAATCATCTCATCCTATATCCACATTTTATTTGTCATCAACATGCATATAAAATCAATACATTAAGCCATACTTTCACATACATGTGTATCACATTATACATACTCATAATGAGGCATAACAACGATTAAAGAGTACAACCAATGTCTCTAACTAAAGCTTAGGATTAGGCTACCACCCTAATCCTAACTCTAGGTGGGTCTACCAAGCCCAACCTAGTTCACATGCTTGAACCAACCACTTAAAAACCAATTTAAAAACATTAACCACTCACCTTACTTCCTTAAGCAATCCAAGCAAAGCCGACTCAAGTCTCCACAACTTTCGAAATCGTGCCCGAACCTCCCAAGGCCAAATCCGATGTCTCTAATCAATCAAAGGCAATGTATTAACCTCTTAATCAACCACAATTTACTGGCACACATCAGCTCTCAATTCTCTAACATTTTCTCAACAATTCAAAGCCGAAATCTTCCCAAATAATCCCATTTTCGTACTCCAGCAAAACCCAGCCATTACCTCCCAATTTAGACACTTAAAACACTCCAAAACATGTCCAAAACACCCTCATAATGTTGTACAACCATCAGCCCTTCATTTCCCCACACAAACACTTCAAAAACTCTTAATTTCCACTCCTAAAAACCACCTACAGCAGTAGCTACGGGAATCCCATCAAACTAACATTATAACCTCTCAAAAATCATCACAAAACATCTAAAAACACCCACCCAATGTTGCTATAACATCAACCCAACAATTTCTCACAAAACCCTTCCAAAAACACAAATTTTTGACACTTTAAATACACCCCTAAAACCCATTTCGGAAATTCATCAAAATCCAACCAAATTAACATATAATGTGCATTTTAACATGATTAAGCAAAGCCCCAACTCAATTTATCAAAACCAAATGAAAAACCCCCTTAAAAATCCAAACTTGATATAAACCCTAATTTTCAAAACTTCATATTTTTAAAATCTAAGACCATGTATGAATAGGAAATGGAAAGAAGAGTTCAAATATGTGATTACCTTTCAAAAACCCCTTGAATTGATGAAGAAATCGAATGAAATATATGCTTGAAAATTGAGAGAGTTTGGGGAAAGGGGGGGAGGTATTTCACGTGGGGGGGGGGGGGAATAAGGGAAAAGGGGAAGAAGATGACAATTTGAAAGTTGTCATCTTTTTTTAAAAGCTTTTGGGAGAATTACAACATAAGCCCTTCCCTTTTTATTAAAGTTCAATTACACCACATTTTAGGTTGAATTTATTTTAATTTAATTTTATTGACTCGGACTATAAACACGGATAACTCCTAACCCCAAAATACGGGTGTTACACTGAGGAACGGTTCGGATCTGAGTTTTGGTCAGACAACGGTAATCTGTTGGCAACCTTTATCCAGAATACTAATTTGCTGGACCTGTCATTGCTAGATAGTAAGTACACTTGGTATCGAGCGGGCACTTCGAATTTTGCAAGTCGTATTGACAGAATTATCCTCTCTCCTGAAGTGATGACTTGGCTTCCGAATATACAACAGCGCACTCTCTCCAGGAGCCTGTCGGATCACAGCCCTATAATATTGGAGGAAGGCTTAGCAAAGGAAGGGTCAGACTCGTTTAAATTATTCTCGCATTGGTTAGATTTTCCGGAAGTGGTTGACTTGATCAAGAGGACAGTGGATGATTGCAAAAACAAACCTTTGAATGTCTTGCTTAAGAAGATCAAGGAAGCCATTGAAGCTTGGGTAAAAAATTTCAGAATGTCTGAAAGAGCTCAAACCAAAGCACTAGAGGACAAACTCTCGCGGCTGGAGGAAGCTATTTGTGCTGATGGTTTCTGTCCAGATAGTGATCGGGAATGGAAAAAGACCAAAAGTGACTTGTGGGCGCAGTACCGCAGAGAAGAACGCGAGTGGCATCAGAAATCGAGAGTAAACTGGTTTACTGAGGGCGACATGAATACAAAGTACTTTCACCTGGTTGCTTCGATACGCAGGAGCAGAAATCACATCCATTCGATCGAATGGAAAAATAAGGTGGTGACGGATGATAAGCAGCTGCTGGACATTTTTGAAGAAGTCTTCAGGTCTAATTTCAATAGTAAGGAGACAATTCCAATCAGAAATTTTGACTGTGGCCTCAAGCGAATCTGTGTTTCGTCTGCAATGAATTTAGAAGCCCCATTTTCAGAAGATGAAATCAGGAGCGCAATCTGGTCGGCTGATGGCAACAAAGCGCCGGGGCCGGATGGTTTTAATCTGGACTTTTATAAAAGGTTCTGGTGGCAGGTTAAGGATAAGGTGCTTAAGTTCTTCAAGGATTTCTATGAAGGAAGGGTGAAGGAAAAATACCTTAACCACTCCTTCATCTCTCTGATTCCTAAGAAGGATCACCCAGTGAAAGTGGAAGACTTCCGACCTATTTTGTTAGTCAACAGCCTATACAAGATACTTGCAAGGGTTCTCTCGAAAAGACTCAGTCAGTGTTTAGGCGAGGTTGTTGGGCCTAACCAGTTCGCTTTTATTCCTGGAAAACAAATCGCGGACTGTGTGTTGATAGCGAATGAGGTCATCGAGGATCTTAGAAGAAGGAAGGTGGAGTCCTTAGTTATCAAAGCCGACTTCAAGCGCGCTTATGATACAGTTGATTGGCGTTTCTTGGATTTAATATTAGAAAAAATGGGCTTCGGGGAGAGGTGGAGGATGTGGATTCATTGGTGTATCTCTACGGCACAAATCTCTATGGTTGTAAATGGTAAAGTCTCCGGAATGTTTCCTATTAAGAGAGGGCTGAGGCAGGGGTGTCCTCTCTCACCACTCTTGTTCAATATCGTCGGTGAGGCCCTTAGTGCTCTAATACATAGTGCCGTCAACCTGGATATTATCGAAGGCGTACCAGTTGGTGTGGATGGTCTCCGCATCTCGCATCTCCAGTTCGCAGATGACTTAATCATCTTTGCAAAAGCCAGCAAAGCGAATGTGGTAAACGTTAAAAGAACTTTGAGACTCTTTGAGGTTGCATCTGGGTTGAGCTTAAATTTGAAAAAGACTAGCTTGTCTGGTATCTCGGTGGAACATAGCCGTGTTGATGAGTGGGCTAAGGATCTTGGCTACATGTCGTGTACCCTTCCTTCGACATATTTGGGACTACCCTTGGGTGCATCCAGAAATTTTTTACACTTATGGAACCCAATAATCGAGAAGGTTCAGATGAAACTTGCTGGTTGGAAGGGGAAATGTTTGTCGATTGCTGGGAGAGTATGTTTAGTTAGGTCCGTTCTCAATAACCTTCCAGTATACTTTATGAGCTTGTTTGAGTTGCCTGCGAGTATTGCTGATAAGATTAATAAGTTAACTGCCCAGTTCATTTGGGGTCCCAACGCTTCGAGACCCATTCACTGGGTTAAATGGGAGAGCGTATCCAAGCCAATAGAAGCGGGCGGTCTAGGATTGGTTGATGTGCGGATAAGAAACAGGGCGTTAATGAATAAATGGGTATGAAGGTTCAGTCAGGAACCGGAGAGTATGTGGAGGGAAGTCATTGCTGCAAAATACGGTTATCGGCGTAATGAACTACTCCCGGGGAACCTTGGAGCTAGGAATCTCTCATGGGTCTGGAAAAACATTACCAAATCCCTTCTAAATCTGGAAGATAATTTTACCAAAAATATTTCCTGTATTCTGGGCGATGGCAGATCGATCAGATTTTGGGAGGACAAATGGACTGATTTTGTTTCGTTAAAGGCAGCGTTTCCAAGAATTTTCAACTTGGCGGTTAAGAAGGGGGGAAATGTATGTGAGTTTGGTTCGATTGTAGGAGGAATTTGGCAATGGAAAGTCGAGCTGAGGAGGAGGCTGTTTTCGTGGGAGGTAGGGGTGTGGGTCGAGTTTCAAAATGTCCTCAACTCTGTGGCGGTGGCAAGAAATGGTAAAGATGTTCTCCATTGGAAGGGTGCAGCGAATGGGATCTATAACTCGAGAGATTTCTGCTCCTTGGTTTCTGCCGATGGAACCCCTGTTGACAGCTTTTGGAAGTTAGTTTGGGCTAGACTTGCCCCTCCAAAAGTCGAAACCTTTGTTTGGAGAGCATGTCTGGGTAGAATCCCCACTCTTCAGGCGTTAGGGAGGCGAGGTCTGGTCAATATTGGTGAAGGACTGTGCGCGTTTTGCGGCATTAGCGAGGAATCTTGTTATCACCTCCTATGTCACTGTACCGTTTCTTAGAAACTGTGGCAGCATTGGTGCCTTTTGTGGAAGGTGAATCTGGTGGTTCCAGCTAATGTAAGGGATTTGTTGTCGTCATGGAGTGGGATCCCCATCAGAAAATGCGCCAAACCAGTTTGGGATATCGCATTTTTCGGTATCATGTGGTCCATTTGGCTAGAAAGAAATGAACTAATTTTTAATAAGAGAAGGTTGTGCGAGAATACTCTCCGGGAATCCACGGTGTTAAGGATTGGGCATTGGTGCAAGAGCAAATGGCCCGAGTCCAACCCCTCAATATTGGATTTCACGAGATTTCCGAACCGTTGCAAAATTGTGCAGACAAAGGCTTGATTGGACTGTGTGTTTGCGTTAGACCCTTTCGAGATTCCATGATGCTTTAGTTGAAACATGATGTGTTTCTCATTTCACGTCCCACTGGATCGATTTCTTTCTGATGTGGTGCTGTGGCCTGCGCTCGCGGGAGGTGGATCAAATGAAGGGAGCTACCCAGGGTGAGTCTTTGACAGTTCAGCCGGGGTGCAGGTGTTCCTCGGTGCTGCAATTTGTGTTTTAACTGACAGTGGTGTAATCCAGGAGTCTGCCTGAGTCGGGCATACTAAGGGAGGTCGAGGTTAGTCGAGGGTATGTGGAGCATTTGGTATGGATAATGGCTATATGGTTCTGGCAGTGTTTGAGTATGGGTAAATGGCTTTTGTTGTCATTCATGTATGTGTTTTATGTAAGTTCGAACCTCCATTTCGAGTTAATAATAAATAGGGCACTCTTTTCCCCTTAATTAGGATTAGAGGGGGTTTTTAACGAGGCCCGTCATCTTTCAAAAAAAAACCTGAAATAAAGAAAGATGAGAAGTGAACAGCCACACAACTCACCAAAAAGCTAAATATACGAGATATATAAAGCCATGTATGGGGTGTAAAAACCGAACTCAACCTGAAAACCTGATTGAAACCGATCGAACTCCCATTAACCCGAAATTGACCTGACCCGAAATCACCCTACCCAATATAAACCGAACCGACCCGATCCCCGAACCAAAGTCACCACATACCCGAACTTAAACTAAACGATCTAAACCGACCCAAACCAAATTTAAACCAAATATAATCAGACCCAAAATGACCCAAACCGAATGACCCGTTTGCCACCTCTAATTTTCTCCAAACAGGGGCGCATATTTGCAACTTAGATTGAGGGGGGCTATTTAAATATTTTAAATTTTTAGAAGTCTTATATTAAAATTTTCAAAATTTTTAATTGTAAATTTTCATAAAACATTAGGAGTTTAACTAAAATTTTCAAAATAAAATTCATACTTAATGAGAACTTTTAAAAATTATGGGAGAGAATTTAATTAAAAATATTTTTTAAAAAAACTTAAAATAATAACACTTCGTTAATTTTTTTGAAGGGGCCAAAATAAAAATTTTAGATTTTTTAAGGGGCCAAATGTCTATTTGCCAAAAATTAAGGGGGGCTTGGCCCCATTGGCTTCAATAAGAGTCCGGCCCTATCGCCAACCACCCATAGTCGATAACTGTCAGTAGATGTGCTAATTGAACGTCGTTCAGCTCGAACTATTTGCGTTCACCATCCGATTGACATGCCTCCCGTTTGATTACTGGTGATAGATGGTTGGGGGAAATGGACGATAGCCTCCGATGGCGAAAGTGGTGGGGTTCGACGAGGCTATCGACGGCGAAGCGATGACAATTTGAGATTTTACCGTTTGAATTTTAGGGATTTTGAGTTTTTTGAAATATTATTATTTTTTTTAAAAAAATTTAAATAAAAAATTTACTATTTTTTATATTAATAAATTTACTATTTTTTTAAATAACAATCAATTACGAAATTTAAACACTTAAAATTTAAATAATGTATAATTTAAACATTTATTTTTATATTAAATCTTATAATAATTATCTGGAGTCAAATTAGGTAGAAATGTTTTCCTAATTATAAAACTGGTTTGGCCTCGATCCGAACTCTAGCTCTCGTTCATAAGATACTATGAATCTAATAATGTTATGTCTGCAATATCTGTTCTTGTCTCATCTTTAAGCTATCAAACGTATCCATAATTAAATGCTGGCCGTCCACATTAATGAACACATTTAAATCCAATAAATGTAATGGAATCTACACCCAAAATTATCCAATAAATGAGAGTACTTGCATTGCAGGAGCGACCAAACAGAAAAAAGACAAATGCTTCTTGGATAGACAAATGCTCCAACATTAACTCTTGTTGGGTGTCTTACTTGGATTTGCTTTATATATATATTAGTTTTTGCTATACGCATCCATAAAAGCTCTTAGTAAGAATTATGGGCGCTTAACGAGTTTAGCATCTTTCAAACAATTTGAGTTCGATTCGGTCAAAATCTAGTTAACGTTCGATTTGAGTTGATTTAGCTCGAAATTAAGTTCGACTCGAGATCTTAACGAGTCAAGTCGAGCAAGGCCCAACTCGACTCGATAAGTTCGTGAGCAGCTCGTTATTTTTTTAATAAATTCTTTTATGATTTTTTTGTGGCTACCTTAAAAATATGTTCCAATAAGTTTAAATATTTGTTCAAAACTCTAGAAAAGTTTAGTGAATTGATCCATAAAATTTTAGTTTCAAATTTCCAAAACGTTTTGTCTTCCCGAGAATTAAAAAAGTTAATTTGTATTAATAAGAAATTAAATTATAATAATGAGTCTTTCTTTTTTTATTAAAGCATTTTCTTTTTTATTATTATTTTATGTATAAAAGTAAAAAAGAGGAAAAGTTTTTAGTTTTCACTTCCAATATAAAAAATGTGATTAAAAATTAAAACCCCAAAATTCCTAAGGTATTCTCTTCTTTGTTGTTCATCGAAGATTGTTGAGAAACTAGAAAGAGTCTCGCACTTGAATGTCGACTTCATCTCTAATTCGGTCATGACAAGTTCCTTTATTTATCTCATCTGACCTCACTTTTTTCATGAATTTCTATGTTTATATTAAGCTCTAATAATATCACTAGATTTTACCTATATTAAAATACAAGGTAAAAATTTTGGCGAGCTTAACGAGCAATGAGTTGAGTCGAGCAACGATATTTTTTCACAAGCACGAGTTGAGCAAAATTTTATCGAGCTTAACGAACAACTATTCATGTCGAGCAACTAAATTTTTTAACGAGCACGAGTCAAGCACTACTTAACTCGCGATTGACTCACTCGATAAACACCTCTAGTAAGAACTAGAAAGATCCTTATCAGTATTATTTATTTTACTTTTTAATGAAATCTGTTGGAATGTAATTAATTACATCCCTAAAAAGTTACTTTCCATTAATTTAATGTGTTTAATGTAACTAAACCCTAACAACCTAAACCTTTAAACCTAGTGGCGAAGCCATGATTTTTATATAGTAGCATCAGAAGTGAAGTATGAGATATGTAGGATTCTCATACCTTAAAAAAATAAAGTGGGGTCAAATATAATATTTCTTATAAAAATCCTATTCTACATCCGCCCATGTTAAAACATAAACAATAAACTCTATACACTAAAACCTAAACTTTATACACAAACTATAGAACTCTACACCTTGTACCACAAATCCTAAAACACTAAAAATCCCAAACTATAAAACCATAAACCCTAAACTTAATAAGGTTTAGAGTTTAATTACATTAAACATCTTAAATTAATGGAATATAACATTTTAGGAATGTAATTAATGGCATTATAGTAGATTCTGTAATACTCGAATTTTACGCGGGCATATATGTATATTGGATACGATCTAATTACACAGTGTAAAAGTTTTAACTTTTACACATTTTTAGATCGTTGGATGAGTGAAACGGATGACTGAGATTAACAGTGCGTTATGTGAAGATTATCAGTTGGGAAAAAGAGTAAGGAGTTAATCTGAACCATACATTTCCCCCATCTAACAATCCAAAAAACCTATAAAACTAAAAATTTTACATTCAGTGTAAATGGATCCTAACCCTATATATATAGAGAGGCATATATACTATATTTCTTTTAATAAATAAATAAACAAATAGTATAAAACCCAAATAAATAAAATAGTTCATAAAAAATCTATTTACATATATAATGATATCCATTACATGATAAAATCCCAAAAGCCCGATTTAGACCTAATATACAGTTATTATAACTCATTTCCGCCCATTTTGATCAACAAAACCAAATTTTAATTTTTCCCGCTCAAATATGGACACGTGTTGAGCTCCCATTGATCCTTAGATCAGCATATGGATCTGTGTTTCTTTCTCCCTTAGCTGGCAGGTGACATCATCTTTGTGACGTCATGTGTGATGTCACAATCCACTACCTATAAATAAGAGAGAGAAAAAATTGTTAATTCATTAATAATAATAATAATAATAATAATAATAAATATATATATATAAAAATAAGGAGAGAGAAGATACCGTTTTTGGAAGCTGAACCGTCATCGAGAAATTGGACGGCCAAGAATCGAAGAGCCGCCATAATCGCAGCCGTCGTCGAAAATTTTGAATGTTGCCGAAAAATATCAGAACGTCACCGGAAGGTATATCTTCCTTCTCATTTCATTCCCTACAAAAGAAACACGAACATTAGTGTTCATAAATAGAAAAAACGAAAATGAAACATATACGTAAATCAGAGCTTATCTTGAACGACCAGAGTTTAGTTTTCAGGCTGAAGTTGAAGAGGGTCAAGTTGTGGGTAGACTAGATCCTAGGTGGTCGGAGATGGGTGGTTCTGTCGAACCAGTGTTAGAGTTAAGGTTTTAGTGTTTGAAATTAGAGTATTGGGAAAATTTTAGGTTTTAGATGACGACCGGTGTAGCGGTCGAAAATTGACCGTGGCGGCCCAAATTTGCATCCCGATAGCTAGCGAATATCAAAGTGTGATAGTAGGGTAGCCGGAGTTGGATCTGGCCGTAGAGGCCGCAACAGAGCTAGGCCGTGTTTTTGGTGTTCATCCTTGTTCTTGAAGAACAAGGATGAACACCAAGCTAAAATAGTGTTTTTTGATCGAAAAAAAGAATTTTCAAAAAAATATGTTTGTGGTAGAGAAAATTAGGAGAGAGATAGATAGGTTAATGAGAGAACAATTTTTTTTTAAATGAGAGAAGAAAAGCCAATTTTAGCCTGAAAGGGGATTTGAATATCCCAACCAATACGATACCATTTTCGTGCCGAATTTTTTTTAAACTCGCGCCTTTTTAATCAGGTTGATATCAAACATGCTCCTAACTCTTGTTTTTTATCTTTTGGGCCCAACATTTTGCAATCTCTTTAATTTAGTCCCTCATTCAAATAAAATCAATTTTCAAGTTTCAATTTGTGCAATGTAGTCCCGTTTTTTATTATTTGTTTAACTTAAATTTAATTAAATGCCTTAATTATGATTTGAATGATGCATGATTTAAATTGAGCATGTAGTATTCATCGTTTGATAATTAAGCCACCTAATTTAGTTTAACTAGCATAATGAAGCCTTAGACTTTTAAGTTCTTTATTAGGCTTTAATAATTCAATTAAGAAGACAATTATCGAAAATTAATGTGTATTGGGTAGGAAACTTTGAAGTTAAAATTTGGATGGTGTCCCAATGTAATGCGGTGTTGTTCAAGACGGGCTTTTAAGTAGAAAACTCAATATTCATTAAAACCCTTAGAAAATTGATAAATCACCTAAATTAATAATTAAAGCATTGATTAAGACTAGAAATTTAATAATTAGACTAGGCCAAGGAGGCCCCGAGTGGGATATGTTTGGTCCCCTCCGATGGCTGGTTGTGTGAAGTTTAATATCGATGGCTCGGCAAGAGGGAAACTGGGCCCGGCGGGATGTGGTGGGGTGTTGCGTGATGAGATGGGGAGAGTGCTGGCTTTGTTCTCGGGTCCGTTGGGTGTATTGGATTCCAACGAGGCTGAGTTGTATGCCATTTTGTTTGCATTGGAGTCATTTCGGACGTTGCAATGGGGCGCGTTACCTTGTATTGTTGAGTCCGATTCGTTGGTAGCGACATTGTGGGTGGGACGTGGGGAGACACGGCCATGGAGACTTTATGAATTGTTTCGACGTGTCGATGATGCTTGTTTGGGAATGACTTTTGTTTTTAATCATGTGGTACATGAGGTAAATGGTGTGGCCGACATATTAGCAAAGGGCAGGGTAGATCGGAAGGCTTGGTTGCGGATAGGGGTTTGAGGAATGTAGGTGCAGGGTGTGAGTCGTGAGGGAGGGGGTATGGCAGGGTGAATGCAGTTTCACGAGTGCTGTGTGCTGTGTGCTGTTTCACGAGTGCTGTGTGCTGAGGGGCTGCTGATGGTTGCGCGGGGTTGGCGCAAATGAGATTCTGCTGGGCAGTGGGCACAATGGGGTGGGGCGTGCACATCGGGTGTCGGCAGGCCTGGTTGGGGTATGTGGGGACAAGGTCTTTGTGTCTTACTTCCGGAGTTGTGTCGTATATACGTTCCGGGTATTCTTTTCCTCCATTTAGGTATAAGGAGGTTTTTAATGAGGCCCGGGCGGATATGTTGTATGATTTTCTTTTAATAAAAATCATACTTTTGAGCAAAAAAAAATTAATTAAATCAGGGAATATTATATATAATTTAGGGTTTAAATATGGATGGAACTCAAACGTAATGGGTGTTATCTCATATAAACTTTGAAATTAAATAATATTCATAGATTAAATAACACAAATTTAATTAGAGCCCTTTAGATTAGTACTTAAAATGAACTAGACCATAATTAATCATGCATAAAAACCTTTTGTATGTGAGGTATATTTTTGGAATATTTGGAATATGAATAGAGGTGCCATAAGCGTATAAGGGTGTTTCCAATCTATATTCGAAGCAAAAATATAATTCCTTATAAAAGGAATATTTCCATTTGGAACATAAACATAATTACTAATTAATTATTAAATTAAATCCAAATTGTTATTCCTAAAATGTCAACATGCCACATGAAATTAAAGGTACCAATATCAGGCGTTTGTGGGGGTGCTAATCTTTCCCCACACGTAATCGACTCCCGAACCCTAATTTTAAAAAGAACGAATCTCTAGTTGTTTTGTGATGCCCGGTCTACCAAAGTGACCGATGACGACTCCAAATCTTTTAAAAACGAACTAATTTAAAGAAAACCCCAACTTCACAAATTAATCGTCCAAGTTATTTTTACTGGCTAACAATTCAAAGAATTTGGAAACAAGCTTTGGAGATGATGTTCCTAACCTTAGTGCAATGACATGATTTGATAGTGCTAAAATGGATATCGTCAAGCAAAAAAATACAGAAGGACCGAGTAAAAGTCAGAATTTTGATGTTTGCTCCAAACCCGTATTGATTAAGGGTAATGGGACTGTTAGAGAACAAGGAGATTCTGGCAAAGTTAAAGAATCACATATAGTTGCAGAATATTTCTCCGAAGTTATGAAAGTAAAAAATTTAGTTGAGGCTAGAAATTTTCCCACAATGGATTTGCCTCCAATAAGAAAAAGAGGAGCATAAAGTACAAAAACACAAGATAGAGAAACCAAAGTGTTTAGTAAGAAAAGATAGACGATTATTCCTATCCCGATGCTATATTTAAATTTGTTGTCCTACCTCATGCAAAATCACCTTTTGATGAATATCCCACCAAAACTTTATAAATCTTTTCATGGCATTAAAAATGCTTGTGGTTATTACTATAGAGATTTTAGTCACTATGTAGAAGATTGTATGGTTTTGAAGCACATAGTCAGTGATCTCATCAGAAATGAGCATTTATATTTTGAGAATAAAGAACCCGATTCTATAAAAGACAATCATTTGCTGGAAGAATTGATATAAAAGAGAAAGTGCAGAATCCAAAGCAAGCTCTTGTAGAATTCACTATAGTTTGGGGTCTACAAGAATCAGAGTTATGTTTTGACATCTACCCCTTCAAAATTTCATTTATTGAAGAATACTCCAAAGTCAGATGCTCAAGATGCTAATGTCAGTGGAAAATCAAAGTCTAAATTGGATCTCATTCATGTTTCCTATCATGAGTTGTACTTCAAATTGCTCGACGCTTCACCACATCATATGAAACCTTCAAAGCCCGATCATCCAAGTTGTTACAATTATAGGAATCATTGTGAATATCATAACGGAGTTCATGATCATGACATTGAAGATTGTTACACTTTCAAGCGACAAGTTCAAAATTTGTTGAACCAAAGGATTTTAGAAGTCAACACTGAAGGTCAATCTATTAAGATTTGTAACTCAAGAGATAATTCCCTGATTGATATTAATGCAATTGGATTGTATGGAAATTAAGTGCTGAAAGGCGTCAAGAAAAGAAAGATAATGAAGAGCAATGAGAAACTAATGGAGAATCAACAATTGTCTGAGAAGAAGCCTCAAGCAGATATGCCCATTAAAACCTTCAACATATCCAGTCAACACCTTGTAAAGCAGAGTTCATCTACACACCAGCAAGAAGATGCTGTTAATTTCCACAAGAAAATGATTGAACATTCTATGAAAAAGAGCAAGCAATTGATTGAAGAAACAAGGAAACTCATAGGCAGGATAGTCTTAATTCAAGACTTGATGAGAACATCAGAACATGAGCAAGAAGAGGCATGTCTTTGTGCTGGTAAAGGAAATAAATGAAGAATTGTTGATAGAATTGGAGTGATTGAAATCCACTCAAGTTTCCTTGATTAATGATTGACAGTTAGACCATAGGAGAACTCTCTGTAGTTTTAGGACCGTTACAAAGTAATACCATGAACCATCCCAATCACTTTTGCCCGCGAGTATTGGGGGTCCTTTGTAAGGGAGGCTATTTTGGTTTATTTGTTTTTGATGATTGTTTCTTACATAATTTTTTCTCAAATGGCAAATGTTGCGTGTAAATAGAACTATCGCAAATAGTGCAAGTGTACATGACGCAAGTAGTAAAGTGATACTAGAGTATCGGATATCGTCTCCACATGGACTGGAAATAACTCTATCCTTGAATTGCTGCACAAGAGAAAGAAATAGTTTAATTGAATGGGTGAAGTAATCTTGAGAAACAACTGAAATAAAAGATAAAGAAATCAGATTTAGAGAATAGGCCGATATTGAATTGCTCAGTAGTGCAGGTGTTGCACTGTTAGAGGAACTTTTGTTGTCTATTGTTGTTCTTGTCGCGACATCACCTATCGCGGTAAAGGTCTGTTGATGTCGCGGCAGCGATCAACAACTCCATACTTCAAGCTTGGCAAGAATCCCTGTGACGACTTGTCCTATCCCTAGGCCCAAGTTCTATTGATGAACACTTATTGGATGATACCTCCCGACGTGAATCAAAGGGTGAACACAAATATTTGTGAATTCTTCTTTAGCCACTTAACCTTGAACTTATCCCTAAGCCAAGATGGTTTAACCATAAACTGGAAAACACGTATTTACTCCTTTCGTATGCTTGACTCTCCCGATATCAAACAAATTGATAACCTCACAATACTCTCCCGATGCTCTTATGAGATATGAAAACCAAAGTAAATAAACTTGAAGTTTTTATTACTTGACAGAAAATTCCTAAAACAATATAATCCTTGCAAATACTTTACTAATCAACCCTTAGCCCTAGGGGAGTTTAGAACATGGCGGAGAAGGGAAAACGACAAGGGTTTTGGGGGAAGACGGCTAGGAATGAGATATGCTTCCCTAGGTCGAATTACATGCCTTTATATAGTCCTTGGGTCCAAGTTTTCTAATATGGCAAGAATACAATTTTGAATTAAAGTGCAACTCTATTAAAGACTAAATCTTCTGAGTAGATGCCTTGAATTCGTCCTCTTTTCTTGCCTTGAGTTTCTTCCTTGAACTTTGGGCTTGGCCTTCATTCTGCTTCAGGGCTTAGAAAAATATGGGAGTGGTCCATGACAGACCAGCTTGAAATCCTCTATCTGTCGAGCTTCACTTCACTTTTCCACCTCAACATTCCCCTGTCGTCATGGCTGCCACGGCAGATGTCACGACAGCCTTCGCTTCTCGACTCCAGCTCTGCAATTCGCCTCTACACCTTTGCTGCCCTGGGTCTGCCGCATCTGTTGCGTGTAAAAGAGTCTATCGCAATGGTAGTGCAAGTGTACACGACGCAAGTAGTAAAGTGATACGAAGTATCGGATATCGTCTCCACAGGGATTGGGCTAATAGCTTCACCTTAGTTCACTGCACGAAAGTAAAGAAAATATTTGAGAAAGTTGTCACGAGAATAATAAAGTAAACGTAAATAAAAGAATTGAGATATCAAGATAGAGAGAATGGGCTGGTATTGAATTGCTCAGTAGTGCAGGTATTGCAATGCTTAAGAACTCCAGTTCTGTCGTGGCGCCTGTCGCGGCAGCACCTGTTGCGGCAGCAGTCTGTTGGTCGTCGCGGCAGCAAACACACCAACTCAGTACTCCAAGTTTGGCAAGAATCCCAGATCTTCCTTGGCCTATCCCTAGGTCCAAGTCTGTCGATGATCACGTCTTTGATGATACCTCCCGGCGTGAATCGAAGGATGAACACCGATGTGTATGAATTCTTCTTTAGCCACTTAACCTTGCCCTATCCCTAGGCACAAGATAGTTCAACTATAAACTAGAGAACTTGCTCTTATTTCTTTCGTATACTTAACTCTCCCGATGCTAAGTAAATGGATAACCTCACAATGCTCTACCGATGCTCTTGCAAGATATTAATAACCAAAATAAGAGAACTTGAAGTTTATTTTATTGAACTGAAAAATCCTAAAACAAAAAAACCCTTGCAACTACTTTACAAATCAACCCGTGGCCCTAGGGGATTTTAGAACATATCGACGGCGGGTAAACGACGGAGGGTTTTTGGTTGTCGATTTAAGGGGTAATCGGCTATGGGTTATGAGGTCTGTCCTAGGTTAAAATACATGCCCTTATATAAGCTTTGGGCTCAAGTATTCTAAGTTAACAAGGATTACAACTTTAATTAAAAGTATGATTCTAATAAAGACTTAATCTTCAAGGATCCTACTTTTCAGCCGTCCTCCTTGTTTCTTGGGATTTTCTCTCCTTGAGCTTTGGGCTTGACATATCTTTTGATCCGGGGCTTGAAAAAATATTTGGTTTTCACACGACAGACGAGCAGAATTTTCTCTATCTATCGAGGTCCACTTTACTTTTTTTCTCCACTAATTTGCTGTCGTCCTCTGCTTTCACGGCAGCACCATGGCAGCATCGTCCTCTTTATCTGCTTGTCCATTTCAGCTCTCCTGCTTCTCTACCCTGCGCCTGCCTTCTCCGTCCACTATGGAGGTAATCTGCAAAATCAGCCATCTTTTAGTAGAATCTGTGCCTTTAACATATTTGTGATGTTTTGCTGTAAACTAACCTAAATGCAATGTAATGATGCTTGAATGCAGCAGAAATATGGGTTAAAAGGGTATAAATAATAGAACTTTTACACACTCAACACACCCCAAACTCAAGTTTTTGCTTGCCCTCAAGCAATGAAGACCTAAAAGAAAAATGAATATTTTTGTGTTGGCTTTCAAACAGTGAACTTTCCCTTACCCGTCGCTCATTCTCTGTGACGGCAGCAACCTGCCGGAAAGATTAGGGTATGTCCGGAATCTCACTATAGTTCTCGTGCAGTGTGTGCATGCTTGTGAACAGTTATATGCTAAGACTCTCTTAGTTTCACTAGAATATTCAACTCTTTAACTCGAATTTTTATGCCAAAGTTTATTTTTGAAGACACATTTTCATGCTTCTTTTGTTTTGACTTGATTCTTCTATTTTTCAAGCTAAGTTTTACTAGAGCCAGTTTTAGGCACCTCTAGTTAGCTTCCTAGAGCCGGTTTCGGGCACCTCTAGGTTTTTGAGTCTCTTTTGCTAAACTTCTTTCCTAGAGCCAGTGTTAGGCACCTCTAGGGGCTATTCAAGTACTAAGCTTCCTATTCTAGTTTGGCTAAAAGAAATCTAAGCAGTATAACAGTCACAATGGCATTTAAGTTT
The DNA here is from genome assembly GCA_030270665.1 of Hibiscus trionum. NCBI lineage: Eukaryota > Viridiplantae > Streptophyta > Magnoliopsida > Malvales > Malvaceae > Hibiscus > Hibiscus trionum. The sequence goes on from BSYR01000053.1 coordinate 10,071,803, forward strand.
TTCAGAACTATAGAAAGGCTCTAAACTTCTCCTTAAACTGTCCTAAAGATGCTGCCACGACAGAGCTGTCATGACAGGTAAGTTCAAATCACTGTTTTAAGCCAAAATTTTCAGTTTTTTTTTTCTGATTTTTTTTAAGAGCTTAAATGAGACACATCAAATAATTTAGATGTACTAAGACTCCATTAAAATGGAGGGTTGCCACCCCCAAACTCGAGGGTTGCATTGCCCTCAATGCAAATGAAAAAAGAAAATGAAGGCAGTACATCACAAAATATAGATAAGGCAGCAGCAATAAGAGGAAAATAAAAGACTTAAATTTTAAGCACTGTCTTCACTGCTGCTGCTGAGGCGGATTTGGCGGCGGATTCTGGGTTGTGGGGCAGGCTGGGCTGGTTGCTCTACTACCTGGATGTCAGAGCTGCTGCCGCTGTCCCAAGTGCTGCTACTGCTGCTGGTGGTGCTGGCCTTTGGCATGAGCTTTCTGTCGGCCATTCTTTTCTGCCTCTTGACAGGCGTGAATTCCTTCTCCAAATTCCTCCGAATAGGAGGTTCTGCCTCGCTGTCAGCCCAAACAGAGGAAGAGGAGAAACCAGCTACAAAAGCATCGATGTCATCCGAGGGCTGTCGCTTTGTTCCTTGGGCGGATGTGTCGGCCGGAGGACTGCCGGCTGTCGTCGGGGCAGGTGATGGAGTGGAGGCAGCAGAATGTGTGTGTGGGGAGGCAGGAGGTGTAGGAGTGTGGGCAGGGGTGGGGATGGTGAAATAGTGGGCAGGGAAGGTGGGAAAGATAACATCGGGATAATTTAAAGTATGGGTAATAAAATTTACCGTGGAGTTGGTGAAATCCCTGATGAATGTCATCAGACCCAGTTGTCTGTCTTCCACCCTTTGAATGGCAGCAAGGATCTGAGCAGATTGGTCTGTTGGAGCAGCTGCTGTGGCAGGTTCAGTGTTGGGCTCCTCTGAGGATTCTGCTGGGGCGGCATTAGGGTTGACGGAAGAGAGGGGGGTTGCTATTGTCAGCTCCATGAGGCTGATTATATTCTTGTATGTCCAGCCCCGTCCCTTCACTATTCGATCGGTGGTGGCTTCCGGTACGGCAGAGCAACGGCAGAGAGATGTGATCAAGAATGTGTTGCGTGTAAAAGTGTCTATCACAATGTAGTGCAAGTGTACACGACGCAAGTAGTAAAGTGATACTAGAGTATCGGATATCGTCTCCACAGGGACTGGGCTAACCCTTTCCTTCGCTATCTGCACAAGGGGAAAAGAATAGATTAAGATATTGTCACGAAAATAATAAAGAATACTGGAAAATAAAAGTAGAGAAATCAAGATAGAGAGAATGGGCTGGTATTGAATTGCTCAGTAGTGCAGGTATTGCAGAGTTTAGGAAATCCAGTTCTGTCGTCGCGCCTGTCGCGGGCAGCACCTGTCGCGACAGCAGTCCGTTGATCGTCGCGGCAGCAAACACACCAACTCAGTACTTTCAAGTTTGGCAAGAATCCCAGATCTGCCTTGGCCTATCCCTAAGTCCAAGTCTGCCGATGATCACGTCTTTGATGATACCTCCCGGCGTGAATCGAAGGATGAACACCGATGTGTATGAATTCTTCCTTAGCCACTTAACCTTGCCCTATCTCTAGGCACAAGATAGTTCAACTATAAACTAGAGAACTTGCTCTTATTTCTTTCATATACTTAACTCTCCCGATGCTAAGTAAATAGATAACCTCACAATGCTCTCCCGATGCTCTTGCAAGATATTAAAACCAAAATAAGAGAACTTGAAGTTTATTTTATTGAACTTGAAAAATCCTAAAACAAAACAACCCTTGCAACTACTTTACAAAACAACCCGTGGCCCTAGGGGGGTTTTAGAACATGTCGACGGCGGGTAGACGACGGGTAGACGGCGGAGGGTTTTTGGTTGTCGGTTTAAAGGGAAATCGGCTATGGGTTATGGGATGTGGAGGTTAAAATATATGCCCTTATATAAGCTTTGGGCTCAAGTATTCTAAGTTAACAAGGATTACAACTTTAATTAAAAGTAAGATTCTAATAAAGACTTTAATCTTCAAGTATCCTACTTTCAGCCGCCTCCTTGTTTCATGGGATTTCCTCTCCTTGAGCTTTGGCTTGACATATCTTTTGATCCGGGGCTTGGAAAAATATATGGTTTTCACACGACAGACGAGCATAATTTTCTCTATCTATCGAGGTCCACTTTGCTTTTCCTCTCTGCAAAACTGCTGTCACCATGCTGTCACGGCAGATCCATTGCAGCATCGTCCTCCTTGTCTGCTTGTCCAGTTCAGCTCTTCTGCTTCTCTGCCCTGCGCCTGCCTTCATCGTCTACGACGGCGGCAACCTGCCAAAAACAGCCATTTTTAGTAGAATCTGTGCCTTTTATATATTTGTGATGTTTTGCTGTAAACTAACCTAAATGCAATGAATAATGCTTAATTGCAGCAGAAATATGGGTTAAAAAGGGTGTAAATAATAGAACTTTTACACACTCAACACACCCCCAAACTCAAGTTTTTGCTTGCCCTTAAGCAACTAAGACCTAAAAGAAAAATGAAATATTTTTGTTTTGGCTTTCAAATAGTGAACTTTCCCTTACCCGTCGTTCTTTCCCTGTGGCGGCAGCAACCTGTCGGATAATTTAGGATCTTTCCGGAATCTCCCTATAGTCCTCGTGCAGTGTGTGCATGCTTGTGAACAATTATATGCTAAGACTCTCTTAGTTTCACTAGAATATTCAACTTTTTAACTTGAATTTTTATGCCAAAGTTTATTTTTTTGGAAGACACATTTTCATGCTTCTTTTCTATTTTCAAGCTAAGTTTTACTAGAGCCAGTTTTAGGCACCTCTAGCTAACTTCCTAGAGCCGGTTTCGGGCACCTCTAGGTTTTTGAGTTTCTTTTGCTAAACTTCTTTCCTAGAGCCAGTGTTAGGCACCTCTAGGGGCTATTCAAGTACTAAGTATCCTATTCTGGTTTGGCTAAAAGACATCTAAGCAATATAATAGTCACAATGGTGTTTTAAGTTTTCAGAACTATAGAAAGGCTCTAAACTTCTCCTTAATCTGTCCTAAAGATGCTGCCACGACAGAGCTGTCATGACAGGTAAGTTTACTTCACAGTTTTAAGCCAAAATTTTCAGTTTTTTTTAGAGAAAAAATAAACTAAGTAAAAGACACAACAATTAACTAAGATGCACTTGGACTCCATTAATATGGAGGGTTGCCACCCCCAAACTCAAGGGTTGCATTGCCCTCAATGCAAATGACAAAATAAAAAGCAAAATAAATGAAGGCAGTACATCACAAAATATATATATGGCAGGCAGCAATAAGAAGAAAATAAGAAACTTAAATTTTAAGCACTGTCTTCACTGCTGCTGCTGAGGCGGATTTGGCGGCGGATTCTGGGCTTTGGGGCAGGCTGGGCTGGTTGCTCTACGACCTGGATGTCAGAGCTGCTGCCGCTGTCCCAAGTGCTACTGCTGCTGGTGCTGGCCTTTGCCATAAGCTTTCTGTTGGCCATCTTTTTCTGCCTCTTGACAGGCGTGAATTCTTTCTCCAGGTTCCTCCGAATAGAGGGTTCTGCCTCGCTTTCAGCCCAGACAGAGGAAGAAGAAAAACCAGCGACGAAGGCAGCAATGTCATCCGACGGCAGCCGGCAGCCCTCGGGCGGCAAGGACTGTGGGGTGGGTGCTGCTGGCGAAGAGGCTGAGGCAACACTGCGGCTGGTTCTTCTGGAAGACATGTTAGTGCAAGGGTTGTGAAAGTAAAATAAAGCAAATGAGAACAGCAGAAGTGAATGAAAATGAAAATGAAACGGGGTTTTATAGAAGAGAGGTTGCTGCCCGTTGAAGCTGTAATGGCAGGCGTGAATAACGGGGCGATTGTTGAGCTTTAGCATGTCTGACGTGTCTGACACGCATTTCAGCGTCTGTTACGCGTCGAGCACACATTTCCGCGTCTGTCGTGACAGGCTGACGACAGCCTGTCCTTTCCGTGTCTGCCGCGGCAGCTGGAACGACATGCCTCTATATTGGGCTTTGTTGGGCTGATGGATGGGTGGTGGTCTGAGTTCACTTCTCCTGTTTTTCTTGGCTCTTTTATTTGCTAAAAACAGTAAACATAAAAAAAACATTATTCGAATAAAATAAACCTTATTTCCTAATAATAAATAAGTAATAAAAATACTCCCTGTTCTATTGATGCTTGAGGGGTCATTTCCGGTACTTCTTGATGTCCATCTGTACCCTCCATCTGGTGATTTTTCTCATGGTGGGGGCTCCTTTCTTTCTCTTCCCTTTGTAGTCCATGAAGTCCTCCCTTCTTGTTTCTGAGGGCATGAATATATGATTAGAAAAAATTAAATTAAAATTCGGCCACAAACTTACCTTGTTTTCGTTGAATGTTGTTGTGGTTGAATATAGCCCTTGCTGTCGTGTCTGCTGCTGTGGCAGCCAGTTATTTTGACAGTCCGTTGTCAGGTTACTTTGCAGGTCAATGAGACATTGGTAAGTGCCGTCACTCTCTATACTAAATTCTGTTGACCACTCGTAGATCTCCATCAGTAGAGACTTTGATGATTCTATGTCCACCGACTTTGGTTCCTCTAATACCTGCAATGGAATTTGTGAGTTTTCAAAGAATTCAAAAGGTTCGTTTATTACCTGCTCATATTCCATCGGCGAGGCATTGTCATTGGGTAGCTCTTCTAGGTGGTCGTGCGAGTGCCATGACAGGGATGGATGTGTGCAATCTTGGTCAGGCATAATCGAGGTAGTGGGTTGAGAATTTGCCTCTGACGTGGTTGCTGCCTCAGCATCAGTTGCTGCCGAGGTGGCAGATTCTGCCGAGGCGGCAGTTTCTGCTTTGACTGGGTTTTTTGCCTCGGAAGTGGTTGCTGTCGTGACATTCTCTTGAATTTCACTCAGCGTTGTCGCGGTGTTGCTCCATTTCGGCTCCTCGATCATTGCCATGGCAAGTTGTTGCTCAGACTCATCATATGTTGGGTATTCCTTCACATGGGCATCCTCGTCACCTTGCCTCGGGATTTCAGATTCATCTGTGGCATGAATAAGGGCCGGTCTGCTCAAGAGTGCATCCATCTTGGCGATACTTTTGTCCATAGAAGCCGACACTTCTTGAGTGAGTGCCATGAAGGCTTGCAGTGTGTCTTCTAAGGATTTTGACTGCTCTTGAGGATGATGATATTGCCAGGGCAGGTCGGGTTCTGTAGCAAAACTGTTATGGTATAAAAATTTTGTGGGTTTTGATCGTACCATAAAAAATTTTGCTGCTGCGGCTTCGGCATTTGCTGCCCCTGTTGCTGCCACGGCTGCTGCCCTGGCAGCATATCTTTACGGTAATTGCAAGAACTTTCCCACATCAACTCTCGAATGGTTTTTCCTGGCATGTTGATGCCCTTGAACCTGTATTTTCACCTGAGTTTTTTTTTGTTGTTAAAAATTAATAAAAAAATAAAAATAAAAGAAAAGTGCAGAAGCTAGGGTAAGAGTGTGTTGCCAGTCCCCGGCAACGGCGCCAAAAACTTGTTGCGTGTAAAAGTGTCTATCGCAATGTAGTGCAAGTGTACACGACGCAAGTAGTAAAGTGATACTAGAGTATCGGATATCGTCTCCACAGGGACTGGGCTAACCCTTTCCTTCGCTATCTGCACAAGGGGAAAAGAATAGATTAAGATATTGTCACGAAAATAATAAAGAATACTGGAAAATAAAAGTAGAGAAATCAAGATAGAGAGAATGGGCTGGTATTGAATTGCTCAGTAGTGCAGGTATTGCAGAGTTTAGGAAATCCAGTTCTGTCGTCGCGCCTGTCGCGGGCAGCACCTGTCGCGGCAGCAGTCCGTTGATCGTCGCGGCAGCAAACACACCAACTCAGTACTTTCAAGTTTGGCAAGAATCCCAGATCTGCCTTGGCCTATCCCTAAGTCCAAGTCTGCCGATGATCACGTCTTTGATGATACCTCCCGGCGTGAATCGAAGGATGAACACCGATGTGTATGAATTCTTCCTTAGCCACTTAACCTTGCCCTATCTCTAGGCACAAGATAGTTCAACTATAAACTAGAGAACTTGCTCTTATTTCTTTCATATACTTAACTCTCCCGATGCTAAGTAAATAGATAACCTCACAATGCTCTCCCGATGCTCTTGCAAGATATTAAAACCAAAATAAGAGAACTTGAAGTTTATTTTATTGAACTTGAAAAATCCTAAAACAAAACAACCCTTGCAACTACTTTACAAAACAACCCGTGGCCCTAGGGGGGTTTTAGAACATGTCGACGGCGGGTAGACGGTGGAGGGTTTTTGGTTGTCGGTTTAAAGGGAAATCGGCTATGGGTTATGGGATGTGGAGGTTAAAATATATGCCCTTATATAAGCTTTGGGCTCAAGTATTCTAAGTTAACAAGGATTACAACTTTAATTAAAAGTAAGATTCTAATAAAGACTTTAATCTTCAAGTATCCTACTTTTCAGCCGCCTCCTTGTTTCATGGGATTTCCTCTCCTTGAGCTTTGGCTTGACATATCTTTTGATCCGGGGCTTGGAAAAATATATGGTTTTCACACGACAGACGAGCATAATTTTCTCTATCTATCGAGGTCCACTTTGCTTTTCCTCTCCGCAAAACTGCTGTCACCATGCTGTCACGGCAGATCCATGGCAGCATCGTCCTCCTTGTCTGCTTGTCCAGTTCAGCTCTTCTGCTTCTCTTCCCTGCGCCTGCCTTCATCGTCTACGACGGCGGCAACCTGCCAAAAACAGCCATTTTTAGTAGAATCTGTGCCTTTTATATATTTGTGATGTTTTGCTGTAAACTAACCTAAATGCAATGAATAATGCTTGAATGCAGCATAAATATGGGTTAAAAAGGGTGTAAATAATAGAACTTTTACACACTCAACAGAATGGCAGGCAGAGGAGTGCTGTTGATCTGTGGGTGCAGTCCAAGATACTCTCCCTCATGTAGCGTCCCACATTTATGGGCCATTTGTTCATGATGGAATGGATTAGGGCTAGCCTCTGCTGGTCCACTGTCGTGTGATGGGAGGACGGCAGGATCCGCTTCTTGATGAAAGCGTTCCATAATTTGGCTTCTGGAAGCAGCTGCACCCTTCTTACAGTGTTGGGTTTTTTCGACTCGTGTTCCATTCAGTCCATTCTTCGGTCACTTCTGCCATGACATCATCGAAGGCAACGTCGTCTAGGGTGTCCAAGAACTGCTGATGAGCATCATCGTTGGGGCCGAAGTAGAGGCCATAAAAATTGTTGATGCGATCTGCTGCAAATGGCACTTCTGTTCCTCGGACAGTCATTGTTGTTGCCGTCCTGCTGCCAATGGCAGCATAGAATTCCCTCACCAGCGTTTCATTCATTTCTGCTGGTTGCTCCGCGAATTGTTCCCACTTGAGGGCTCTAATCGTTCTTGCGATGAAAGGCTTGAGGCCCATATTGACTGCTTTTGGAATGTAAGTAAAGCCTCTTTCTTCCCATAAATCTCTAGTCGCAAAGGGTTGTGGGGTAGGTGCTGCCGGTGAAGAAGGTGAAGCAGCACTGCGGCGGGTTCTTCTGGAAGACATGTTAGTTGCAAGGGTTTTGTGAAAGTAAAGAAAGCAAAGAAAAAACTAAAGGGTAAGTAAGAATAAGCAGAAGTGAGTAAAATGAAAGTGAAATGGGGTTTTATAGAGGAAGAGTTGCTGCCCGTTTAATGCTGTAACGGCAAGCGTGAATAACGGGGCGACTGTTGAGCTTTAGCGTGTCTGACACGCATTTATGCGTCTGTTACGCGTCTGTCACACGTTTCTGCGTCTACCGTGACAATCTGTTGACAGCCTGTCTTATCCGTGTCTGCGGCGGCAGCTGGAGCGACAGGCTTCAATAATGGGCTCAGTTTGGCTGATGAATGGATGGTGGGCTTGGGTCACTTCTCCTTTTCTTCTTGACTCCTTTATTTCCTAAAAACAGAAAATATGAAAACATTATTCGAATAAAATAAACCTTATTACCTAATAAATAATAAAAATAAAAATAAAATAAAATTTAGGTTAAATTAGGGGTGCCTTGTGGGGCATCTCCTAAGGTAACCACTTCCTGTATTCTTGGGGCTTCAGTCCCCTGATAGTGCTTGAGGCGCTGTCCGTTGACTTTGAATTGGTGTCCTCTTTCAATGATCGGATAGTGATAGCACCATGGGGAAAAACTTGTACGACTTGGAACGGGCCAGACCATCTAGATTTTAGCTTCCCTGGGAAGAGCTTCAGTCTAGAATTGAACAACAGTACAAGCTGCCCTGGGCAGAATTGTCGTGGCAGCAACTTCCTGTCATGCCACTTCTTAGTTTTCTCCTTGTAAATTCTTGCATTGTCGTAGGCCATTGTCCGTAATTCTTCAATCTCATTCAGATCTAATAGCCTTTTCTGGCATGCCTTGTCCAAATCCATATTTACTGCCTCGATTGCCCAATATGCTCTGTGCTCTACCTCGACATGCAGATGACAGGTTTTTCCATAAATCAATCGGTAAGGAGACATGCCCAATGGAGTTTTAAAAGCTGTCCTATATGCCCATAATGCATCATTAAGGAGTAACGACCAATCTTTCCTAGTTGGCTTAACCATCTTCTCGAGAATGTTCTTAACTTCCCTATTGGATATCTCAGCTTGTCCATTGGTCTGTGGGTGGTATGCTGTCGCGATCCGATGCTTGACACCGTATTTCTTCAAGGCGGCAGCAATTACCCTATTGTCAAAATGTCTCCCTTCATCACTGATAATCGCCTTAGAGATGCCAAATCTAGAGAAAATATTTTTGTGTAGAAACTTTTGGACTGTCTTGGCATCATTCTTTTGAGTGGCGATAGCTTCAACCCACTTAGAGACATAATCCACTGCTAGGAGGATGTATAGATTTCCACATGAAGATGGAAAAGGTCCCATAAAATCGATCCCCCAAACGTCGAAGATCTCGACTTCTAGAATGTTTTGCAGTGGCATCTCGTTTCTCCTCAAGATGTTTCCTGTCCGCTGGCACTTGTCACAGTTCTTGTAAAAGTCTTGTGCATCTTTATACAGTGTCGGCCAGTAGAACCCTGACTGCAGCACCTTGGCAGCAGTTTTGTTGCCTCCTAAGTGACCTCCATATTGTGAAGCATGGCAGTGATGGAGAATGTCTTTTTGCTCTTCTTGTGGTATACACCTCTTTATGACTTGATCTGCACACAGTTTGAAAAGAAGAGGTTCGTCCCAATAATAATGCTTAACATCATTTTGGAACCTCTTCTTGGCTTGATAATTAAGATCAGAAGGAAGTATTCCGCTAACTATAAAATTAACGAAATCAGCATACCAGGGGAGTTCAGAACACTTACCTGCCGCCATGACTGTTGCGGCAGCGATTGCGGCAGCAAAGAGCTGCTCATCTGGGAAAGTCTCCAGTATGTTGGTCTCATCTATTGGCAGACTCTGTCCCTTCTCCAACCTTGACAAGTGGTCTGCCACCTGAGTTTCTGTCCCTTTTTTGTCCTTGATTTCAAGGTCGAATTATTGCAATAGCAGGATCCATCGTATCAATCTAGGTTTTGCATCCTTTTTTGCGAACAAATACTTCAGGGCAGAATGGTCTGTGTGCACTATTACCTTCGTCCCAAGTATGTAAGAACGAAACTTGTCGATGGAGAACACCACAGCTAACAGCTCATTTTCTGTGGTGGTGTAGTTTACTTGGGCGTCATTCAATGTCTTGCTGGCATAATATATGACATGAAATAGCTTATCTCTGCGCTGCCCAAGTGCTGCCCCGACAGCATAGTCACTAGCATCACACATAATCTCAAATGGCTGTGTCCAGTCTGGTGGCTGTACTATGGGGGCTGTTACTAGTTTTTCCTTCAGAACCTTGAATGCTTCAGTACATTCTTCATTAAAGTCAAAGGGTCGGTTCTGTTCCAAAAGATGGCATAGGGGCTTGGTGATTTTTGAGAAATTTGCAATAAATCTTCGATAAAAACCAGCATGCCCTAAGAAACTTCTAATCCCCTTGACTGTGGTCGGCGGCGGCAGCTTCTCGATCACTTCTATTTTGGCCCTGTCGACTTCAATCCCGCGGCAGCTAATCTTATGGCCTAGGACTATCCCTTCATCCACCATGAAGTGGCATTTTTCCCAATTTAAGACCAGGTTTGCTTTTTCACATCTTTCAAGTACCTTTTGTAGATTGCCGAGGCAGCTCTCAAAGTCGTCTCCAAAGACTGAAAAATCATCCATAAAAATCTCAAGGAAGTCCTCCACCATATCGGAGAATATGGCCATCATGCACCTTTTGAAGGTGGCGGGTGCATTACATAATCCAAACGGCATTCTCCTAAAAGCATATGTTCCGTATGGGCATGTGAAAGTCGTCTTTTCTTGATCCTCCGTGCGATGGCAATTTGATTATAACCTGAGTAACCATCAAGAAAACAATAGTAAGGTTTACCCGCTAATCTATCAAGCATTTGATCAATAAAGGGTAAAGGAAAGTGGTCCTTTCGGGTAGCCTTGTTAAGCTTCCGATAGTCCATACAAACCCTCCAACCGGTCACAGTCCTGGTTGGGATTAACTCATTGTTCTCATTGGTTACCACGGTCATTCCTCCTTTCTTTGGAACGCATCGCACCAGGCTCACCCATTTGCTGTCGGAGATGGCGTAAATAATACCAGCATCTAACCATTTGATTATCTCTTTACGCACCACCTCTTTCATCGCATGGTTTAGCCGCCTTTGAGCATCTATAGTCGGCTTATGATCTTCCTCTAGAAGGATTTTGTGCATGCATAACGCCGGACTAATGCCTTGAATGTCAGCAATCGTCCATCCAATCGCCTTTTTGTGCTGCCTTAGCATGCCTATTAGCTGCCGTTCCTGTTCCTGCGGCAGCTTAGAAGAGATGATTACGGGCAACGTATCATTTGAACCAAGAAAAGCATATTTAAGCTGCCCTGGCAGGGGCTTCAGTTCTAAGGCAGGTGGTTCAACAGTAGATGGCTTTTGGATTAAATGGTTATCCGAAGTATAATTTAAAGGTTCGAATAACTTACCTGGACGATTGCCTATCCAGTTTACCTCCTCCTGATCTTCAGTATCAGATATATCGGAGTCAGAGGATTTGCTGTCGTCAGTGCTGTCGTCAGTGCTGTCGTGACAGTCCTGTAGGTGGCTGCCGCGACAGTGTCTAATTTTAATATCGTGACAGCCCGACCTGATGCAGGGTTGATCAAAGGCAACGTCAGTGATAGCCTTGCATTCCTCATCCACATCAGCATGTTTCATTGCTTGGAGAACATTCAACTTAATCTCTTGATCGTTCACTCGCATGGTGAGTTCTCCTTTCTCCACATCAATCAGTGATCTTCCCGTGGCTAAGAAGGGTCGCCCAAGGATGACTGGTGCGTTTTCGTCTACCTCACAATCTAAAACAAGAAAGTCAGCAGGAAAAATAAATCTATCTACTCTTACCAGAATATCTTCAATTTTTCCTTCTGGATGAACGTAAGAGCGGTTTGCCAGCTGCAGAGTTACTGTCGTGGGTCGCGCCTTTCCAATACCTGATTTCTGGAAAACAGATTTTGGCATTAAATATACACTAGCACCAAGATCACAAAGTGCCTTACCCACATATTTATCTCCGATTACACAAGGTATGATGAAGCTCCCCGGATCCTTCTTTTTCTGGGGTGGCTGCCGATGAAGAATGCTCATGCAACCGTCTGCCATCTTCACCGTTTCAAATTCCCCAAGTTTAGATTTCTTTGACATGACATCCTTGAGAAATTTAGCATAACCGGGCATTTCCCTAACGGCATCTAACAGCGGAATATTTATATGAACTTGCTTAAAAATATCATAAATCTTTTTAAGCTGAGATTCTTGCTTAGCTTGCTGTATCCGTTGAGGGAAAGGTGGCGGGGGACGATAATCAACAATACGTCCTTCCCACTGCATACGAATCTGAGGAGGTTTAGGTTCATCAATTTTCTCCTCTATCGCTTCTGCTGTCGTGACAGGCTCATCGACAGCAGTCTGTTTATCACATGTCAGGGCAGCTTCCTCGGCAGGTTTATCCAAGGCTGGTTCCTTTACTGTTTCAGCTTCTTTTTCCGGCCCTGGTAATTTCTTCCCACTCCTAGTAGTAATTGCCTTACACTGCTCATGTGTGGGCTGCCTAGCATTTTCAGTATTGCTAGGGAATCCTCCAGTCTGCCTCGGCTTAATATGTTGAGAAACCTGACCCATTTGTGTCTCCAAAGACTTCAGAGTGGCTTCATGATTCGTCATCCTCATCTCTGTTTTATCCATGAAATTTTCTGTCTTCTTGACAAACTGATTTATATTCTCAATATAAGTACCTGTCTGAGACATAAAAGTGGCTAGAGTCTGTTCTAGTATACTGCTCGTGGCGGCTGGTGGCTGCTGTTGCTGCTGCTGCGGCAGTTGCGGCGGCAGTTGCTGTCGCGTCAGCAATCTAGGTCCTCCCTGATTCTGATTGTGTGCTTGAGGATTCAGGGCATTATTAGGATTACTCCAAGAAAATTTGGGATCCTTCCTCCAATTGGGATCATAGTTGTTGGAATTATAATTTGGCTTGTAATTTCCAACATATTTTCCCTCTTCTACTTGTATTGGGCACTCATCCCGACTATGATTTCCCTCACAGATGTCACATACTTCCTCAACAGCAAATCCATGTTGTCCATCATCATTCAATAACCGTTTCATTGCTTTAGTAAGGAATGCTACCTGTGATTTCATCGTGCTGTCGGCTTCATAATCCTTGACAGCAAGTACCCGTTTACCCCCTCTTCTAGTTGTCGGAAACTGCTCCTCGTTCTTAGCCAGATTTTTCAAAACTTGCAATGCCTCGTCCGGATCTTTATCCAATAATAGTCCATTTGCTGCAGAATCAATTCGAATACGAGTTTGTAAGTTGGCAGCATTATAAAACTTAGTTACCTGATTCCAAACAGGGAATCCATGCATCGGGCAGTTCCGTAGAAGAGTAGTAAATCTGTCCCAGGCCTCGTGCATCGGCTCGTCATCTTCCTGTTGAAAAGTAGCAATTTCATTACGTAATCGCTCAGATAAATGCGAAGGATTAAAACGAGATAAAAATTCACGAGATAAGTCTGCCCAAGTTCTAATTGAACCCGGCGTAAGTTTATTCCACCAAGTTTTTGCTCTGTCCCTCAATGAATGGGGAAATAACCGAAGCCTCAGTATCTCTGGATTAACTCCTGGCAATCTAAACGAACCACAGATCTCCTGGTACGTTTTGAGATGCTCCCTAGCATCATCTGTAACAGCACCACTAAACTGCCCGACATTGTTGATCATACTAAACATGACAGGTTTAAGCTCGAAGTTGTCAACATCAATATCCGGCAGCGTGGTCTCCAGCTCTACATGATCGTTCAACATATAGTCTCGACATGACCGTCGTCCGGCGGCCAAGGGCGGGTCGCCGACAGGCGGTATAATTTCGCCGACAGGCGGGTTGTTTCCATTGTAGGCCATCTTCTCTAGCTGTTCCTCAAGGTACTCGTTCCTCGAAAGAAGGTGACGAAGTTGTTTCTTGAGATTGAAGGAACGTTCGATTTCCGGATCTAACAGATATTCAGGATCTTTACCTCGATTCGATATGCGCATAAACAAGAAAACCTTGTGAAAAGCAAGAGTTGAATGCACCAAAGAAAAACAGAAAAATAAAAATAAAAACAAAATAAAAACGAAAAATGCAATAAAAGAAAAGGTAGAGTTATGTTGCCAATCCCCGGCAACGGCGCCAAAAACTTGTTGCGTGTAAAAGAGTCTATCGCAATGGTAGTGCAAGTGTACACGACGCAAGTAGTAAAGTGATACGAAGTATCGGATATCGTCTCCACAGGGATTGGGCTAATAGCTTCACCTTAGTTCACTGCACGAAAGTAAAGAAAATATTTGAGAAAGTTGTCACGAGAATAATAAAGTAAACGTAAATAAAAGAATTGAGATATCAAGATAGAGAGAATGGGCTGGTATTGAATTGCTCAGTAGCGCAGGTATTGCAATGCTTAAGAACTCCAGTTCTGTCGTGGCGCCTGTCGCGGCAGCACCTGTCGCGGCAGCAGTCTGTTGGTCGTCGCGGCAACAAACACACCAACTCAGTACTCCAAGTTTGGCAAGAATCCCAGATCTGCCTTGGCCTATCCCTAGGTCCAAGTCTATCGATGATCACGTCTTTGATGATACCTCCCGGCGTGAATCGAAGGATGAACACCGATGTGTATGAATTCTTCTTTAGCCACTTAACCTTGCCCTATCCCTAGGCACAAGATAGTTCAACTATAAACTAGAGAACTTGCTCTTATTTCTTTCGTATACTTAACTCTCTCGATGCTAAGTAAATGGATAACCTCACAATGCTCTACCGATGCTCTTGCAAGATATTAATAACCAAAATAAGAGAACTTGAAGTTTATTTTATTGAACTGAAAAATCCTAAAACAAAACAACCCTTGCAACTACTTTACAAATCAACCCGTGGCCCTAGGGGGATTTTAGAACATATCGACGGTGGGTAAACGGCGGAGGGTTTTTGGTTGTCGGTTTAAGGGGAAATCGGCTATGGGTTATGAGGTCTGTCCTAGGTTAAAATACATGCCCTTATATAAGCTTTGGGCTCAAGTATTCTAAGTTAACAAGGATTACAACTTTAATTAAAAGTATGATTCTAATAAAGACTTAATCTTCAAGGATCCCACTTTTCAGCCGTCCTCCTTGTTTCTTGGGATTTTCTCTCCTTGAGCTTTGGGCTTGACATATCTTTTGATCCGGGGCTTGAAAAAATATTTGGTTTTCACACGACAGACGAGCAGAATTTTCTCTATCTATCGAGGTCCACTTTGCTTTTTTCTCCACTAACTTGCTGTCGTCCTCTGCTGTCACGGCAGCACCATGGCAGCATCGTCCTCTTTATCTGCTTGTCCAGTTCAGCTCTCCTGCTTCTCTGCCCTGCGCCTGCCTTCTCCGTCCACTATGGCGGTAATCTGCAAAATCAGCCATCTTTTAGTAGAATCTGTGCCTTTAACATATTTGTGATGTTTTGCTGTAAACTAACCTAAATGCAATGTAATGATGCTTGAATGCAGCAGAAATATGGGTTAAAAGGGTATAAATAATAGAACTTTTACACACTCAACATCAGTAGATACTTGAAAAAGTAACCAAAATTAGCAACAACTGTGTAATTTTATCTAATTGTGATGTGTAAGCAAAAAACTATCATAAATGCAATGAATCATGCTTGAGTGAATCACAAATATGGGTAAATGAGGGGTAAAATATAAAACTTTTATGCACTCAACACACCCCCAAACTCAAGTTCTTGCTTGCCCTCAAGCAAATACAACCTAACTAAAAATTAAAACTTTTTGGCTTGGCTTAATTCAGTGAACTTTCATTACCTACCACACATTCCTATCAAGAGCAGTACCTTGTCGGGTGTTTATGGATTTATCCGGAACAATGCTATAATTCTTGTGCAAGTGTGTGCAGGTTTTGTGAACAAATATGTGCCTAGACTCTTTTAGCTTACCAGAATAGTTATGCTACTTGAATTTTTTTGCCAATTTCATTTTTTGGAGGCAATTCTTAGGCTCCTTTAGTTTTTTCTGGTTTAGACTCAACTTCATTTTTTCTGGAGGCAATTCTTAGGCTCCTTTAGTTTTTTCTGGTTTAGACTCAACTTCATCTTTTTTGGAGGTAATTCTTAGGCTCCTTTAGTTTTTTTCTGACTTAGACTCAAAAAAATCTTCCTAGAGTCATTGTAAGGCAGTTTTGGGGGCAAGTGAGTCTAAATTTTTTTCTTTTCTTTTATTCCTTTCCTAGAGCCAGTGTTAGGCACCTCTAGGGGCAACTCAAGTGGGTAAACCTTCTTATTCTAGTTCACTACCGAAATCTAGACAACATATGAGTCACAAGGGTGTTCTAAAGTTTAGAACTATAGCAAGGCTCTAAACAGTTCCTAAAACATCCTAAAGGCACTGTCACGACAGAGAATGTCGTGACATGTAAATTCAGTTCAAAGACTTAAGCCAAATTTTTATTTTTTTTATTTTATTTTTTATCACGAAAATAAACTTAAAATGAGACACAAATTAAAGACACAACTAACAAGTTCATTAATAGAGGGATGCCCACCCCCAAACTCGAGGGTTGCATTGCCCTCAATGCATGACAATAATGAAAAATGAAAAACAGAAAAAGCAACATCACAAAATAGATAAAACAACGACAAATACATAAAATATATAAGAAAAAACACTTAACTTGAGGAGCTGTCATCGCTGCTGCTGCTGACACGGAGTTGTCGGCGGGCAGTGACCTTGACGGCAGGGGCTGGCTGGGTGCTGGGAGACAGGGAGGCCATCTTCTTTTTGGCCTCTCGAGGTGGCTGGACTCGGGTAGGTGAGATGTGTGGTGGCTGGTCCAGAACCTCGAGGTCATCATCGCTGCTACTGCTGTCTTATCTGCCGTGGCAGGGTCCTTCAACAGTCTCGTTTAGCTTCTTCCTCTTCATCAGAGGGAAGTCCTTGGATATGTATCGGACGTCGGATGGCTTTGAGTCAGAATCATCCTGCCAGACGGAGGAGGAGGAGAACCCTTCAAAATATTTTGGGTCGATCTCCGGTAGAGGTTCCTTCCTTTTCTCTCCTCGGGGAGTGGCAGATCTTCTACCGCCATCTCCGGTCGTGGAAGGTGGTGATGTGGAGACAACAGTGGGTGTTCGGGGGCTAGCAGCAGGTGTGGATGCGGCAAAAAGAGATTCTGGGAAAGGAGGGAATTGCACGTTGGGAAAATTAAAATCAGTTTTGATAAAATTTACCGTGGTGGCCATGAAGTCCCTCATAAAACCCATGAGGCTGAGATTTCGTTCCTCCATCTTTTGTAGCATCTTCAGGATCTGGCTGGAGGTGTCTGCCGGTGGTGCTGCCGTCGTCTGCTCTGGTTCTGCCGTGACAGGTTCAAGGGAGTCAGGTTCTGCTGTTGCTTCTGTCGCGACAGTGGGGTCTACGTAAGACAGAGGAGTGGCAGCCTTTAGTTCCATCAAGCTATAAAGGTTCTATTGCGTCCATCCCTTTCCTCGGACTTTGACATCTTCATTGATCTCCGGTACGTTGTTGCCTCGGCAGAGTATGGTGATCAGATAGGGGAATGATAGGGGGCTCATTGGTTGGAGTGCACACTCAATGATGCCGTCTCGGATGTATCTGCCAACATTGATTTGCCTCTCGTTGAGGATGGAATGTATGAGGGCTAATCTCTTCCGGTCCACCGTGGTATTATTTGAGGTAGGCATGAGGCGTTTCTTCACGAAATGGTTCCACAACTTGGCTTGTGGGGTGAGCTGAGTCCTTCGCACTGTCCACCGGTGCTTGGGATCATCGTTCCATTGCGTGCCCTCTTCTGTCAGCTCTGCCATGACAACGTCATAGTCTGCCAGCGACAGACGGTTCATGAACCTCCGATGGGCATCTTTCTTCTTGCTCACATAGAGGCCATACAAATTGTTGATGTATGCCGGTTCGAGGGAGATCTCTTTGCCTCTGACAGTCACTGTCGTGGCATCTTTGTCGGGGACGACAGTGTAGAACTCTCGAACTATGGTGACGTTCATCTCTTATGGCTGGGCAGCAAACATCTGCCACTTGAGTGCGAGGATTTTCCTAGCAATGAAACTTTCAAGCCCTAATTCTCCCGTCTTTTGGGTATAAGTGAACCCTTTTTCTTCCCACATCTCTCTCTTTTGAAATGAACCATAGTACCTATGCTCTGAGTCCACTGATGCGAAGCGGCTTGGTATTCCGCTGTGGCTGGGTGTTGATACTGCCGCAGCAGAGGTGGAGGCAGCACTTCGTCGTGTTGATCTGGTAGCCATTGCAAGGAAAAATGTAGAAAAATAAAAGAGAGTTCTGAAAACCTAAATTCTAGAGAGTAAGCAGAGAGAATGAAAATGAGATGAGAAATGAAGTGAGAATAGGGGTTTATATAGAACGGGGTTTTCTGCCCGTTGGGACTGTAACAACAGGCGCGAATAACGGGGCCAGCTGTTACGCAGTTTCTGACGCGTGTGTTACGTGTTTGCGTGTCTGTCGCGACAGCTCCGTGACATGCTGTATTTTCTGCGTCTGTCGCGACAGCTGGTGACAGGCTGTCACAACAGAGTTGTCCGTTGGGCTTTATGGGCTGTTGTGAATGTGGTGGGCTGGTTCATTCCTCCTCTTTGCTTTACTTCCTTTATTTCCTAAAAATAAATAAATAAATAAACTAAATTAAAATCTTATTTCCTAAACAATAATAAATAAATAAATGAATAAAATAAAATAAAACTAAGTTAAATTAGGGATGCCTTGAGGGGCATCTCCTAAAGTAACTACTTCCTGCATCCTTGGGGCTTCAGTCTCCTGATAATGCTTGAGCCTCTGTCCATTGATCTTGAATTGGTGCCCATCCTTCATGGATTTGATTGTAATGGCACAATAGGGGAAAACTTGGACAACTTGGAAAGGGCTAGACCACCTAGATTTAAGCTTTCCTGGGAAGAGCATCAACCTAGAGTTGAACAACAACACCTGCTGCCCTGGGCAGAACTGTCGCGGCAGTAGCTTCCTGTCTTACCACTTCTTGGTTTTGTCCTTGTAGATCTTGGCATTGTCGTAGGCCATTGCTCGAATTTCTTCAATTTCGTTCAAGTCCAGTAGCCTTTTCTGCCCTTCCTTGTCCCAATCCATATTAACTGTCTTGATAGCCCAATATTGTAACACCCCGGTTTTGGGCTTAGAAGTTTTGGGAGTTGACCGGTTCGGTCAAAATGCTGATCGAATATATAAGAGTGAATTTAGGAAAGCCTAGTTCGGGTTGCATTAAAAATATGGAAAAATGTTCTAAAATCATCTTTTAATATATAAAAGTGAACTGTGAAATCAATTTTGGAAAATGAGGTTTGGAAGGTTGACATTTTGGCTAGTGACCAAAATGTAATTTTTGAAAGTTGCGGGACAGTTTTATAAAGGATTGAAACTTTGAATCTTTAAGGAGCTATTATTCCAAAAAGGATTTCTCCAGATTTTTCTAAGATATTTTAAGGCTTTATTCTGATTTTTAAAGATTAAGAAAAGGAGGGAAATCATTTTAACCAATTTCCTAACTAATTTTCCATTTTCTCTCAATTTCTCTTTCCTCTCATTTTCTCTCAACCCAAACAAAATTCTCCAGATTTCTTTCTCTGATTTTGGCATCTAAATCTCTCATTTCAACTCTTACTTGATTCCTAATCATCTCATCAACAAAACCTCTCAATATGCAAGTTGTTTCATCAAGCTTTTTGGCTCTAAAAAGGAGAAATTCAAGTTTGGAGGTAAGAACGTCCTTCTCCTCTGAACTTCAAGTTCTTTATTGAAATTCCCAAGTTCTCAATCCTAGATTTATGATTTGTTAATGGTTTTTCAAATGAGATCTTGATTTTTGGCTAAAATGCAAGATTTGGTGATTTTGGTGGAATTTTCGTGTGATCTGTTTGGGCAGTGTTTTGAAGTGTCAAAATGATGTTAAATGAATGCTAAGTTGATTAGAAATTGATGTTTAACTAATGCAATCCCGGATAGGTTGAATTTCCTAAGTTTTGCTTGAGTTTTTGGTTGTTTTTGGAGTGTTTTTGGTGATCTGTTATACCTGAAGGTATAAGGATGTGTTTGTAATCATTTTGGATGTTAATTGATGTATAAAAATGGTTAGAAGTGATGGATCTTGGCTGGGTTAAGTTTTGGTAATGTTTGGAGGTGATTTCGGTTGTGTTTGGTAGCCGAATTGTTGGTTGTGTGATGAGCAGCGAGTTTGGTTGTGTGGCTGCTGTTCTTAATGCATAATGATGCATTAATGCGCTATTTTTGTGTGTTTGAAACAGGGGAGTTTGATCCTTGAGCTTTGAGGTGTTGCGGAAGGTTTCAGAAGCTTGGAAGGCTTGGTGGCTAACTTTGTTTTGGTTATCGGTGAGTGAAGTTGGGTTTTCGGCTTTTAAACAAAGGTTTGAAGGTTTTGGGAGCTTAGTTTAAGTCTAAACAACTTTGCTAAGCTCAAGAGTAAGTAAATGGATTTCTTACTTGAGTTGTGATATGAATTGGCTTTTTAAGCAAAGGTGGTTGATGATTGAAATGCATGTGTTTTGCATGGTTTATATTCTGTTTTGAAAGCATGTTTAGGCATGGTTTAATGCTGGTTTTGAAAGCCATGTGGGAAGGATGCTCAAGGTAAGAGATCCTTGGTTTTATACATTGAAAATGTGGTTTGATGCATAGTGTTGCATGTTGTTCAATGGCTTTGTTTAATGCTTTAAAACAGTGAATTGATGATGTTAAATGATGGTTTTTGCATATTGGTTATGCATGTCAATCATTTGATTAATGTGGTAATGGTTTTGCATATTGGTTATGCATGTGAAACAATGGACTAATGTGGTAAGGTGGTTATATTGGCAAGTGATGTAAGTGGTTCTTGGTTCTTTGATCGGATATAGTTAGCCGGCTATAGGATTGGGTGCACCTTGAATAAAGTCGCCTTGGGGTGGAGTGGTCAAGAGTGGACCGGATAAGCTCCCTTCAAGTTTCCTAACGAGATGAGGTCATAGTGGAGGTTGTTGCCCACTCGAGGACCTTGGTTATTTGAGGTCATAATGGAGGTGTTGCCCATTCGAGGACCTTGGTTGAGCAAAGGTTATATGGAGGTGTTGCCCATATGTGAGAACCTTGTGCTTGTTGAGATCACAATGGCAGTGTTAAGTCCATGTGTGGATCTTGTGTGTGATGTCCCGGATCTCGTTAGATGATATTCTACAACTACCAATCGGTTATGCAAAGGTTGTATGGTGGTTAAAAGTCCATACGGGAGAACCTTGTGCATGTCAAGGTTGTATGGTGGTTGAAAGTCCATACATGGAACCTTGAGGAAAAGCTAAGGTTGTGTGGTGTTTAAAAGTCCATGCATGGGAACCTTAGGATGTTGAGGTCATAATGGAGGTGTTGCCCATTCGAGGACCTTGGATTGGGTAGGGTGTAGGGAGCGTAGGGACAACGCTCGGAATCCGCGTATCCGATCGGGTTGTTATGTTGGAAAGTGAACGTGGTTGATCTCTTGGATGCCAATGTAATATTCTTGATCATGTGAAGCATGAGATGCTTGAAGTGATGCATGGTTGCATGTGAAGCATGAGATGCTTGAAAGGATGCATGGTTGCATGTGAAGCATGAGTTGCTTGAAAAGATGCATTGTTGCATGAAAGGTGTATGATGCATGTGAATGCATGTTTACTTGTTAGGTTGAACAAGTGTTGATTATCATTTGGTAAATGATGTATGTGAGCATGAATATCTTTAATGCATTGAAGTCTTGTAGGACTTGTTTTTAAAAGGCATGTGATTATGTTAGTATGGTTTATAAGTGCCTTGGATAAATGCATGTGTGGGATTGCTTGAGTAATGATTTTAAAAGGATTCTTGTTTGAAATGGCTTTCAAGTTTAAGAAAGGTATGTTGTGAAATGGAAGTGTTTTCCATGGTTTTGTTTTAGCTTTGCATATGGTGTTTATGCATGGTTGATGCTTGTTGTTGAAAAGGATTTCAAACATGGTTTTGGTAAACAAATCGGGTTTGTTTTACAAGTGTTTTATGACCCGCTGCATTGATGGTGTTTTGGTTTTGAGCATTCCTCACTAAGCATTATGTGCTTACGCTCTTTTTGTCCATCAATGCAGATCTTTGAAGTTTGGACAGCAAGGAGCAAGGGATTCAAGGTGGACTCCAAGTGAGATGTATGTCTCGGTGAATAGCTATAGTTAATAAAGGCAATGGGGGTAGAATCTCTTGGGATTATTGTGTTTGTGATCGTTTATGTTGATCAAGAATGTTTTAATGTTGTTAATGTTGTTAGACCATGATTTGGCTTAATTGAGATTGTTTTGGAAGGTTTGTGCCTAAATGGTTGCTTGCGTAGGAAGCATGCCTATAGATTTGGGGCTTTTTGCATATGATGTGTTTCTGATGAATTGTTGATGCAAGCATGTCTCGTTTATGTTGAATTGCATGTTGGTAAAGTTTGGTGGCTTTTGGAGCATGTTCGGTTGGTCAATTGTGTGTTTGAGTGAGCAAAATGCAGCTTTCTGGGCTAGGCGTTTCGGAACAGGTGACACCGTTTCGGAACGGGTGCCCTGCATGAACCCAGGCGTCCGAAACGGGTGCTACCGTTTCGGAACAGTTTGGCTACTGCCAGACCCCCGTTGCGGTACGCGTTGCGGAACGGCCCCGCGTTTTGAAACGGGCTGTCTCCCGTTTCGGAACGGTTGACCGTTGGGGGCTGACAGTGGCGGTTATGTGTTTCAAAAAGTTTGCATTTTGGTCCTGAATCTTGTTTGTGCAATTGTATGAGTTTGGGATGTCCGTTTGAGCTGAAATTTGGCAGAGAAGCATGAAACCTGATTAATTTTAAGATGGTAACTTTCATTTGGGTTAAGTCCTTTTAATTATCAGAAATTACAATTTGGTCCCTAAAGTTGTAATTTGTTCAATTGGGTCCCTGTTTGATCTCTGATGATTGTGATCTTTGAGTATGTTGTCTGTGTGATCACACCTAAGGTTAATGTGCATCTAGATAAGTTTAAAAAGAAAAAAAGGGGTCGTTAATCAAGGTTGACTTTCGGGTTGTCTTTGGTTTTCCCCGTGTAATCTTCGTAGTTCGAGTCAACCGTCTAGGCCGGGCTACGGGGGTTACATTTGGTGGTATCAGAGCTGTGTTGCGAATGCTTGGGGAAAACGGTAAGATGTTGTGATGTGTGTTTGATGTTACCTTGTTGTGTGGATGAAAGTGGGTTGAATGTTAGTTGAAACACGTGTTTCTGGGCATGATGCTGATGTTTCTGAGCAAATTGTTGATGTTTTGATCAAGTTGCTGATGTTTCGAGCATGCTTTGTGTTTATGAATCATTGTTGAATTAATGTGGATATGTGCTGATGTGGTGAGCTGGTGTTGTGCTTGATGAAAGTGTAAGGTGTATGTTATGTTGTAAGTATGCTGTAGCAGGTGGATGTTGTTTGATGTAAGTATGATCAAAGCATGTTGTTTGATATGCTTGATGTTGTGATATCCATGTTGTGTTGACTGTTATGTCATGTAAAGCGGAGGATTTGGGATACCCATTGCCTTATTAATATAGCTATTGTGTTATTTTGGAGTTGGAATTTGAATCCTTGCTAATGCTGGTCTAACTGGTTTGTTTGTTTGTTGTGATTGTATGTTTGTTGTTGTTAGTGGTATGGCAAAGTCAATGGAGGATTGGCGAATGAGGGAGATGGTTGCTGCCTTGGGGCGGGTTGTTAAGGCAAAGAATTCGCCCTTTTGTAAAGGTGTTTTGTCTCAGTCTTCTGTGCCTAGTGTTGAGATGGTAAGGCAAGGGAAAGAAGCTGGTTCTGTGGTGAAGAGTTCATCACCTGTTGAGCAGGAGGTGTTGGGAACATCTCAGGCTATGGTTGAGGTAAAGTCAGTAGATGTGCTGGCTGTGGGATGTGAGGGCTTGCCGAAGCAGTGTTTGCTTGATTTGGGTGCTTTAGAGTACCATGGTACTTCCCCGGAGATGTTTGAGGCCTGGTTGGCCAATGTGGTTCAGATCTTGGATCGGGAAGGCTGTGATTATGCCTGTAAGCTGGGGAGTGTTGTTTCTTTGATGTTGGAAGATGTGAGTGCCTGGTGGACATCTGTGGCAGTTGCGTCACATATCCATGATATTGATTGGGATTTCTTTGTATTTGCTTTTTATGAAAGGTATCTTGGAAGGGAATTTCCAAGGGTTAAGCAGGGCGCGGGTAGTGCTGTTGTTGAGCAAGTATTGCTTGAGCAAGGAGTGGAAGCTCAGTCATCTGTGTGTGACCGTTGTGAAAAGCAACATGTTGGAAATTGTTGGGGCGCAGGTGTTTGTTGGAATTGTGGTTCCAAAGTACATGTTAAGCGTGATTGTCCTCATGGAGCGAAGTTAGCTTTGGTGTTAGCCAAAGGGTCTCAGAAAGGTCGTGGGCACGACCGAGGCAAGGTTCAGAAGAGGCAGAAAGAGCAGAATGTTGTGAAGGGTGTGAGAAAGGAGAATTGCTGGAAATGTGGGTCTGCTGGACACATGAGGCGTGATTGTTTGATGATGGCTCGGAATAGCCAAGGTTCTTTACCACAGGGAGTTGGTGGTGACCCTAGTGTGTTAGCTGGTGCTGCAGTGGTGTGGCAGGAGGGTGGTGGTTCCGCAAGGAAGAGAGCTCGTCTGATGAAGCTTCAGGGAGGTGTTGTGTTTCCAGGTAACCTTGTTTAGTAATCTTTGCTCTAGTTGCCTTAGTTTGGTTTCTGTTGGTTTTCCTTGCGTGGTAAGTTAGTCTTGTTGCTAGCTTGTTGGGGTTTTTAGTTATGGTTTGGATGTCTTGGGTGTGAAGAAGGCTTGGTAAGTATCTTGTGGTTAATGGTTGTTGGTATGGTGACGTTAGATGAGTTAGAAGTGAGGTAGGAGGTTGTTCTTAGACGGATTTGAGGATGTTATTGGAGGGTGTGAATTGGCATTCATGCACAGTTAAAATCATTGTTATATACTATATTATATATGTTGGTCCATGCATACATGTGGCATGACATTAGAGGTTTTGCATACATGTACATCAGGCATTGATAGGGCATGTTGGTGATCATGCATACGATGTTCACACTCGCTAATAACTAATCGAATCTGTTAGTGTGTTGGATTAGGTTGGATGATGGGTTTTTAGAGGTTGTTTTGGTGCTGGGTGAGAGTTAGTAGTGGGGTATATCAAGCTAGTTGCTAGTGAAAGTGAGAGTGGTGTAGCTGCTGGTAGAAGGATAGTGTTTGATGCTTAAGGAGTTTAGTGGTTTGGTGTTGGACGGTATCGGTTGAGTTTAGAATCGGTTTAGTGGTTTGAATAGCTAAGTGGAAGGGGTAGTTCCTTGGTGCTAAGTGACGTTGCAGCTTAGTGGTTGTGTTCCCAAGTACTGAAGTAGCTTAGCTTTTAAGTTGTTGTGGAAGAGTTGGGTTTGTAAGTGCTGGTTCTTAGTAACCTTTGAGGAGTTAAGAAGATGGTTGGTATGTTTAAGCTGGGCGATGTTTTAGTATGGTAAGTGTTATGGTTGAAGTTTGAAGTGGAAGGTCAATGAAAGATTGAAGTTTTTGTTGGTTGTTCGGGTTCTTGTGAGAATTGGTTGGTGGTGTGTGGAACGGCTGACGAAGTCAAGTTGGGATTGTGATGTAATTCTTGGAATCTGGGTGAGTATTCCTGATGAGCTGTTATGGTAATGTTAGCAACAGTTGTGAGGTTTTATCAGTTTTCGTTGAGGAGTTTGAGTAAGCAGTTGATGCTTAAGGATTTTTGCTTGTTGGGAAATTCTTGGAAGAGGTTTGGGAGTTTGCAAGGGTTTTAGAAGCAGAGAAGGTTGCTTAGTGGCTGGATTGGGTTGGCTGTTGTCTTTGTGTAAACAGGTTTTGGGTATGGTGTATTGCAGTGATGTCTGCTGTAAGAGCTGAAGTTCTTCAGGATGATGTTGGGACTGTGTACAGTCCGGTTATGTGAAAGGTTAAGTTGTGGCTATCTTTGTGTATTCTGGATTCTGTGAACAGCATGTGGTGGTGCTAGGTTTGGTGGAGGTTTTGTGTGGAAAGTGTTCAGTGTTGGTCGAGGCTTTTGTGTTGCCTTGTGTGTTAGTTTGGGAAGGTTGTGGTTTTCTTTCGCCGGTTAAATTTTGAGGACGAAATTTCCTAAGGAGGGGAGAGTTGTAACACCCCGGTTTTGGGCTTAGAAGTTTTGGGAGTTGACCGGTTCGGTCAAAATGCTGATTGAATATATAAGAGTGAATTTAGGAAAGCCTAGTTCGGGTTGCATTAAAAATATGGAAAAATGTTCTAAAATCATCTTTTAATATATAAAAGTGAACTGTGAAATCAATTTTGGAAAATGAGTTTTGGAAGGTTGACATTTTGGCTAGTGACCAAAATGTAATTTTTGAAAGTTGCGGGACAGTTTTATAAAGGATTGAAACTTTGAATCTTTAAGGAGCTATTATTCCAAAAAGGATTTCTCCAGATTTTTCTAAGATATTTTAAGGCTTTATTCTGATTTTTAAAGATTAAGAAAAGGAGGGAAATCATTTTAACCAATTTCCTAACTAATTTTCCATTTTCTCTCAATTTCTCTTTCCTCTCATTTTCTCTCAACCCAAACAAAATTCTCCAGATTTCTTTCTCTGATTTTGGCATCTAAATCTCTCATTTCAACTCTTACTTGATTCCTAATCATCTCATCAACAAAACCTCTCAATATGCAAGTTGTTTCATCAAGCTTTTTGGCTCTAAAAAGGAGAAATTCAAGTTTGGAGGTAAGAACGTCCTTCTCCTCTGAACTTCAAGTTCTTTATTGAAATTCCCAAGTTCTCAATCCTAGATTTATGATTTGTTAATGGTTTTTCAAATGAGATCTTGATTTTTGGCTAAAATGCAAGATTTGGTGATTTTGGTGGAATTTTCGTGTGATCTGTTTGGGCAGTGTTTTGAAGTGTCAAAATGATGTTAAATGAATGCTAAGTTGATTAGAAATTGATGTTTAACTAATGCAATCCCGGATAGGTTGAATTTCCTAAGTTTTACTTGAGTTTTTGGTTGTTTTTGGAGTGTTTTTGGTGATCTGTTATACCTGAAGGTATAAGGATGTGTTTGTAATCATTTTGGATGTTAATTGATGTATAAAAATGGTTAGAAGTGATGGATCTTGGCTGGGTTAAGTTTTGGTAATGTTTGGAGGTGATTTCGGTTGTGTTTGGTAGCCGAATTGTTGGTTGTGTGATGAGCAGCGAGTTTGGTTGTGTGGCTGCTGTTCTTAATGCATAATGATGCATTAATGCGCTGTTTTTGTGTGTTTGAAACAGGGGAGTTTGATCCTTGAGCTTTGAGGTGTTGCGGAAGGTTTCAGAAGCTTGGAAGGCTTGGTGGCTAACTTTGTTTTGGTTATCGGTGAGTGAAGTTGGGTTTTCGGCTTTTAAACAAAGGTTTGAAGGTTTTGGGAGCTTAGTTTAAGTCTAAACAACTTTGCTAAGCTCAAGAGTAAGTAAATGGATTTCTTACTTGAGTTGTGATATGAATTGGCTTTTTAAGCAAAGGTGGTTGATGATTGAAATGCATGTGTTTTGCATGGTTTATATTCTGTTTTGAAAGCATGTTTAGGCATGGTTTAATGCTGGTTTTGAAAGCCATGTGGGAAGGATGCTCAAGGTAAGAGATCCTTGGTTTTATACATTGAAAATGTGGTTTGATGCATAGTGTTGCATGTTGTTCAATGGCTTTGTTTAATGCTTTAAAACAGTGAATTGATGATGTTAAATGATGGTTTTTGCATATTGGTTATGCATGTCAATCATTTGATTAATGTGGTAATGGTTTTGCATATTGGTTATGCATGTGAAACAATGGACTAATGTGGTAAGGTGGTTATATTGGCAAGTGATGTAAGTGGTTCTTGGTTCTTTGATCGGATATAGTTAGCCGGCTATAGGATTGGGTGCACCTTGAATAAAGTCGCCTTGGGGTGGAGTGGTCAAGAGTGGACCGGATAAGCTCCCTTCAAGTTTCCTAACGAGATGAGGTCATAGTGGAGGTTGTTGCCCACTCGAGGACCTTGGTTATTTGAGGTCATAATGGAGGTGTTGCCCATTCGAGGACCTTGGTTGAGCAAAGGTTATATGGAGGTGTTGCCCATATGTGAGAACCTTGTGCTTGTTGAGATCACAATGGCAGTGTTAAGTCCATGTGTGGATCTTGTGTGTGATGTCCCGGATCTCGTTAGATGATATTCTACAACTACCAATCGGTTATGCAAAGGTTGTATGGTGGTTAAAAGTCCATACGGGAGAACCTTGTGCATGTCAAGGTTGTATGGTGGTTGAAAGTCCATACATGGAACCTTGAGGAAAAGCTAAGGTTGTGTGGTGTTTAAAAGTCCATGCATGGGAACCTTAGGATGTTGAGGTCATAATGGAGGTGTTGCCCATTCGAGGACCTTGGATTGGGTAGGGTGTAGGGAGCGTAGGGACAACGCTCGGAATCCGCGTATCCGATCGGGTTGTTATGTTGGAAAGTGAACGTGGTTGATCTCTTGGATGCCAATGTAATATTCTTGATCATGTGAAGCATGAGATGCTTGAAGTGATGCATGGTTGCATGTGAAGCATGAGATGCTTGAAAGGATGCATGGTTGCATGTGAAGCATGAGTTGCTTGAAAAGATGCATTGTTGCATGAAAGGTGTATGATGCATGTGAATGCATGTTTACTTGTTAGGTTGAACAAGTGTTGATTATCATTTGGTAAATGATGTATGTGAGCATGAATATCTTTAATGCATTGAAGTCTTGTAGGACTTGTTTTTAAAAGGCATGTGATTATGTTAGTATGGTTTATAAGTGCCTTGGATAAATGCATGTGTGGGATTGCTTGAGTAATGATTTTAAAAGGATTCTTGTTTGAAATGGCTTTCAAGTTTAAGAAAGGTATGTTGTGAAATGGAAGTGTTTTCCATGGTTTTGTTTTAGCTTTGCATATGGTGTTTATGCATGGTTGATGCTTGTTGTTGAAAAGGATTTCAAACATGGTTTTGGTAAACAAATCGGGTTTGTTTTACAAGTGTTTTATGACCCGCTGCATTGATGGTGTTTTGGTTTTGAGCATTCCTCACTAAGCATTATGTGCTTACGCTCTTTTTGTCCATCAATGCAGATCTTTGAAGTTTGGACAGCAAGGAGCAAGGGATTCAAGGTGGACTCCAAGTGAGATGTATGTCTCGGTGAATAGCTATAGTTAATAAAGGCAATGGGGGTAGAATCTCTTGGGATTATTGTGTTTGTGATCGTTTATGTTGATCAAGAATGTTTTAATGTTGTTAATGTTGTTAGACCATGATTTGGCTTAATTGAGATTGTTTTGGAAGGTTTGTGCCTAAATGGTTGCTTGCGTAGGAAGCATGCCTATAGATTTGGGGCTTTTTGCATATGATGTGTTTCTGATGAATTGTTGATGCAAGCATGTCTCGTTTATGTTGAATTGCATGTTGGTAAAGTTTGGTGGCTTTTGGAGCATGTTCGGTTGGTCAATTGTGTGTTTGAGTGAGCAAAATGCAGCTTTCTGGGCTAGGCGTTTCGGAACAGGTGACACCGTTTCGGAACGGGTGCCCTGCATGAACCCAGGCGTCCGAAACGGGTGCTACCGTTTCGGAATGGTTTGGCTACTGCCAGACCCCCGTTGCGGTACGCGTTGCGGAACGGCCCCGCGTTTCGAAACGGGCTGTCTCCCGTTTCGGAACGGTTGACCGTTGGGGGCTGACAGTGGCGGTTATGTGTTTAAAAAAGTTTGCATTTTGGTCCTGAATCTTGTTTGTGCAATTGTATGAGTTTGGGATGTCCGTTTGAGCTGAAATTTGGCAGAGAAGCATGAAACCTGATTAATTTTAAGATGGTAACTTTCATTTGGGTTAAGTCCTTTTAATTATCAGAAATTACAATTTGGTCCCTAAAGTTGTAATTTGTTCAATTGGGTCCCTGTTTGATCTCTGATGATTGTGATCTTTGAGTATGTTGTCTGTGTGATCACACCTAAGGTTAATGTGCATCTAGATAAGTTTAAAAAGAAAAAAAGGGGTCGTTAATCAAGGTTGACTTTCGGGTTGACTTTGGTTTTCCCCGTGTAATCTTCGTAGTTCGGGTCAACCGTCTAGGCCGGGCTACGGGGGTTACAAATATGCCTTATGTTCTATCTCGACAGGTAAATGGCAAGTTTTCCCGTAAATGAGGCGATAGGGTGACATCCCCAATGGTGTCTTGAATGCTATCCTATTGGTTTGAGGGTGATATGATGTTGCAATTCGGTGCTATGATGTTGCAATTCGGTGCTTCACTCCGTATTTCCTAAATGCACTAGCAATTACCCTATTGTTGAAATGTCTCCCCTCATCGCTAATTATCGCCCTTAGGATGCCAAACCTTGAGAAGATGTGCTTGTGAAGAAATCTTTACACAATCTTGGCATCGTTCTTTTGAGTGGCGATCATTTCTACCAACTTAGACACATAGTCTACTGCCAGTAGGATGTATAAATTCCCACAAGAGGCTGGGAATGGCCCCATGAAGTCGATTCCCCAAACATCAAAGATTTCAACCTCAAGTATGTTCTGCAGTGGCATCTCGTGCCTTCTAGATATATTCCCAGTCCTTTGGCATTTGTCACAGCTCTTGTAAAAAGCTTGTGCATCCTTGAACAATGTGGGCCACTAGAAACCTGATTGCAGAACCTTGACAGCAATTTTATTTCCTCCCAAGTGTCATCCATAAGGGGCAACATGACAGTGGTGAAGCACTACTTTTTGTTCGTCCTGTGGTATGCATCTCCTGATAATCTGATTTGCACAGTGCTTAAAGAGAAGAGGTTCATCCCAATAATAATGTTTTGCATCATTTTGGAACCTCTTCCTTGCTTGGTAATTAAGCTCAGGAGGTAATAACCCACTTACAATATAATTGACAATGTCAGCATACCAAGGGGTTTTAGAAAGCTTACCTGCTGCCATGGCTGTCGCGGTAGTGCTGGTGGCAGCAAACAACTGCTCATCTAGGAAGGTTTCTAGTATGTTGGTCTTGTCTGTCGATTGAGTCCTTCCTATCTCCAGCCTTGACAAGTGGCCTGCTACTTGATTTTCTCTCCCCTTTTTATCCTTGATGTCAATGTCAAATTCTTGCAGCAGCAGAATCCAACGTATCAATCTTGGTTTAGCATCCTTTTTGGTGAACATAACTTGTCAATTGAAAACACCACTGCTAGTAGCTCATTCTCTGTTGTGGTGTAGTTTATTTGGACATCATTCAACGTTTTGTTGGCATAGTAAATCACATGGAAGAGTTTATCCTTCCTCTGCCCTAATGCTGCCCCGACAGCATAATCACTGGCGTCACACATTATCTCAAATGGAAAGCTCCAGTCTGGTGGCTGCACGATCGGGGCTGTTACGAGCTTCTCCTTCAGTATTCTGAATGCTTCAGTACATTCAGTGTTAAAGTCAAAGGGGCGATTCTGTTCCAATAGGTGGCAAAGGGGCTTAGTAATCTTCGAAAAATTTGCAATGAATCTTCGATAAAACCCTGCATGCCCTAAGAAACTTCGTCTCCTTTTAACTGTGGTGGGTGGCTGCAGCTTTTCGATAACCTCTATTTTGGCTCTGTCTACCTCTATGCCGCGGAAGCTAACCTTGTAACCCAGTACTATGCCTTCATCCACCATAAAGTGGCATTTTCCCAGTTTAAAACCAAGTTCGCCTCTTTGCATCTCTCAAGGACCTTCTGTAAGTTGCCTAAACAACCATAAAAGCTGTCTCCAAAGACGGAAAAGTCGTCCATGAAAATTTCTAGGAAATCCTCCACCATGTCGTAGAATATTGCCATCATGCACCGTTGAAAGGTTGCTAGTGCATTGTAGAGCCCAAATGGCATTCTTCGAAAGGCATAGGTGTCGTACGGGCATGTGAAGGTGGTTTTCTCTTGGTCCTCCGGTGCAATTGCGATTTGGTTATAACCAGAGTAACCATCAAGAAAACAGTAGTAGGGTTTCCCCGCTAATCTATCTAACATTTGATCGATAAAAGGGAAAGGGGAAGTGGTCCTTTCGGGTAGCTTTATTAAGCTTCCGGTAGTCCATACAAACCCTCAAACCGGTCACATTCCTAGTTGGGATTAGTTCATTTTCCTCGTTCGTTACTACATTTATGCCTCCCTTTTTGGGCACACATTGCACCGGGCTCACCCACTTGCTATCCGAGATGGCATATATTATTCCGGCATCAAGCCACTTGATGATTTCTTTCTGCACCACTTCTCGCATAGCCTCGTTCAGTCGTGTTTGGGCATCGATAGTCGGCTTATGGTCATCCTCTAAGAGAATCTTATGCATGCATAACGTCGGACTGATGCCTTGGATATCAGCAATGGTCCATCCAATGGCCCTTTTATGCTGCTGTAGCATTTTGATCAGCTGTTGTTCCTGTTTCTGCATCAACTTGGAAGAGATGATTACGGTCAACGTATCATTTAAACCAAGAAAAACGTATTTAAGTTGCCCTGACATGGGTTTAAGGTCTAGAACTTGTGGCTGTTCGATGGAAGGCTTTTGGATTACATGTTCATTCGAGGTATAATTCAAAGGCTTGAAGAACTTACCTGGACGTGTGCCTATCCAATTTACCTCCTCAGGACCTTCAGTGTAGGATGATTCTGTGTCTGAGGGGTCACTATCGTCGTTGCTGCCGTGACAGTCTTCAGGGTGACTGTGGTGGCAGTGACCAAACCTTCTGTCGTGGCAGTTCGACTTGATGAAGGGTTGGTCAAGGACTACTTCTGAGGTTGCTTTTCACTCTTCCTCTACATCAGCTTGTTTTATTGCTTGGAGAACATTGAGTTTGATTTGCTGATCATTCACTCTCATAGGCAGTTCTCCTTTCTCAACATCGATCACTGTCCTGCCTGTGGCTAGGAAGGGTCGCCCCAGAATGATCGGTGCGTTTTCATCTGCTTCACAATCTAAAACAAGAAAGTCAGCAGGAAAAATAAACTTATCCACTCTTACCAAGACATCTTCAATCTTTCCTTCCGGTTGTATGTAAGAGCAGTCTGCCAGCTGCAGCATGACTGTCGTGGGCCTTGCTTGTCCAATACCTAGTTTCTGAAATATAGATTTGGGCATTAGATTTATGCTAGCACCAAGATCACAAAGTGCCTTACCCACGAACTTATGGCCAATTATGCATGGTATGATGAAGCTCCCAAGATCCTTCTTCTTTTGGGGTGGATGCTTATGCAAGATTGTCATGCATCATTCTGTCATCTTCACTGTTTCAAATTCCCCAAGTCTGGACCTTTTGGACATTGCATCCTTGAGAAACTTAGCATAACCAGGCATATGCTTGATGGCTTCTAGCAGCGAAATGTTAATATGTACTTGCTTAAAAATATCATAAATTTTCTTAAGTTGGTACTCCTGTTTCTATAACCGTTGTGGAAAAAAGGGGTGGAGGACGGTAATCTTCAAGGCATCCTTCACATGGAATTCAGATCTGAGGAGGCTTAAGTTCTTCAGCATCTTCTGTCTGCTCCTCTGATGTTGTGGCAGGAGTGACAACAACAGGCTGTTTCTCCTCTTCCAGGGCAGTGTTCATGGCAGGTGTCTGTAGGGCCGGGTCCTCACTCGGTACTTCTTTTAGTTCTGGCCCTTGTAATTGCTTTGCACTGCTCATGTGTGGGTTTTCTAGTGACCTCAGTATCACTAGGGAATCCTCCATTCTGCCTCGGTTTGATGTACTGTGAAACCTGGCCCATCTGTGTCTCCAGAGATTTTAGGGTAGCCTCATGGTTTGTCATCCTCATCCCTGTCTTGTCCATGAATGTTTCAGTTTTCTTGACAAAGTGATCCATGTTTGCCATGTATGCTCCCGTTTGTGACATAAATGTTGCCAAGGTCTGTTCTAGTATACTAGGTGTTGCTGCCGATTGCTGTGGTGGCTGCTGCTGTGGTTGCTGTCGTGACAAAATTCTGGTTACTCCTTGATTCTGGTTGGTCTGCACTGGAGGGTTCAATGCATTGTTCGGATTGCTCCAGGAAAATTTGGGATCCTTCCTCCAGTTGGGATTGTAGTTGTTGGAATCATAGTTTCTAGGCTTGTTATAGTTCCCAACATACATCCCTTCTTCCAGCTGTAAAAGAGAATCTTCTGAACTGTGGTTCCCACTACAGGTTTCACACACCTCTTCTTCAGAATATACGGCTTTAGAATATTTCTGCTGCAGATTTTCAACTATCTTCGTGAGGTATGCAATCTGTGTTTTAACCAAGTTATCAACTTTATACTCCTTTACAGACATTCCTCGTTTGCCTCCTCTTCGAGCTGTAGGAAATTGCTCATCGTTCTTTGCTAAGTTTTTTAACACGAGCATTGCCTTGTCTGGTTCCTTATCCAGTAATAGCCTATTTGCTACTGAATCTATTCTCAGTCGAGTATGTGCATTGGCAGCGTTGTAGAACTTGACAACCTGATTCCACACAGGGAATCCATACATTAGGTAGTTCCGTAAGAGAGTTGTAAATCTTTCCCACGCCTCGTGCATTGGTTCGTCATCTTCCTGTTGAAAAGTAGAAATCTCGTTACGCAATCTTTCAGATAAATGAGAAGGATTAAAACGAGAAAGGAATTCACGAGAGAGATCTGCCCAAGTTCTTATTGAACCCGACGTTAATTTGTTCCACCAAGTTTTAGCTCTTTCTCTCAATGAGTGAGGGAATAGCTAGAGCCTCAGTAATTCCAGACTTATCCTTGACAGTCTGAATGATCCACAGATTTCCTTGAACGTTTTAAGATGTTCTTGTGCATCCTAAGTAGCAGAACCAGTATATTGGCCAGCAGAGTTTATCATGCTGAACATGACAGGTTTCAGTTCGAAATGTTTAGCTTCCCCGTCTGGCAGAGTAGTTTCCAGTTCAACATGGTCATTGTCCGTGTAGTCTCGACAGGTCTGCCGTGCTGCTGCGGCAGCGGGCGGCGGCTGATCGTTCCGGGCATCGTTAGGAGGATCAACAATAACCCTAGGGTCATTGTTGTTGTTGGGGTCATCTCTCCTATTGCCTTGCCTTCCGTTCACCATTGCTTCCAGTATCTCCTCAAGATAGTTGTTTCTTTCTATCAAGAGTCGGGCTTGGTTCCTGAGTTGGTACGTGCGTTTGATTTCTGGATCTAATTCGTACTCAGGTTCTTTACCTCGTCTAGATCTGCGCATAAGCAATAAGAGAACCTTGTGAAAAGCACGGGGTAAATAACACCACTAAAAACAAAAAAATAAAAAATAAAAATAAAGTGCAGTAATAAAAAGGTAAAGGTATGTTGCCAGTCCCCAACAACGGCGCCAAAAACTTGTTGCGTGTAAATAGAACTATCGCAAATAGTGCAAGTGTACACGACGCAAGTAGTAAAGTGATACTAGAGTATCAGATATCGTCTCCACATGGACTGGAAATAACTCTATCCTTGAATTGCTGCACAAGAGAAAGAAATA
Source organism: Hibiscus trionum (assembly GCA_030270665.1). NCBI lineage: Eukaryota > Viridiplantae > Streptophyta > Magnoliopsida > Malvales > Malvaceae > Hibiscus > Hibiscus trionum. Next base: position 10,107,084 of record BSYR01000053.1, read on the forward strand.
GTTTAATTGAATGGGTGAAGTAATCTTGAGAAACAACTAAAATAAAAGATAAAGAAATCAGATTTAGAGAATAGGCCGGTATTGAATTGCTCAGTAGTGCAGGTGTTGCACTGTTAGAGGAACTTCTGTTGTTTGTCGTCGTTCCTGTCGCGGCAGCACCTATCGCGGCAGCGATCAACAACTCCGTACTTCAAGCTTGGAAAGAATCCCTGTGATGACTTGTCCTATCCCTAGGCCCAAGTTCTGTTGATGAACACTTCTTGGATGATACCTCCCAGCGTGAATCAAAGGGTGAACACCAATATTTGTGAATTCTTCTTTAGCCACTTAACCTTGAACTTATCCCTAAGCCAAGATGGTTTAACCATAAACTGGAAAACACATATTTATTCCTTTCGTATGCTTGACTCTCCCGATATCAAACAAATGGATAACCTCACAATGCTCTCCTGATGCTCTTATGAGATATGAAAACTAGATTAAATAAACTTGAAGTTTTTATTACTTGACAGAAAATTCCTAAAACAATACAATCGTTGCAACTACTTTACAAATCAACCCTTAGCCCTAGGGGGAGTTTAGAACATGGTGGAAAAGGGAAAACGACAAGGGTTTTGGGGGAAGACGGCTAGGAATGAGATATGCTTCCCTAGGTCGAATTACATGCCTTTATATAGGCCTTGGGTCCAAGTTTTCTAATATGGCAAGAATACAATTTTGAATTAAAGTGCAACTCTATTAAAGACTAAATCTTCTGAGTAGATGCCTTGAATTCGTCCTCTTTTCTTGCCTTGAGTTTCTTCCTTGAACTTTGGGCTTGGCCTTCATTCTGCTTCAGGGATTAGAAAAATATGGGAGTGGTCCACGACAGACCGGCTTGAAATCCTTTATCTGTCGAGCTCCACTTCACTTTTCCACCTCATCATTCCGCGTCGTCATGGCTGCCACGGCAGATGTCACAACAGCCTTCGCTTCTCGACTCCAGCTCTGTAATTCGCCTCTGCTTCTTTGCTGCTCTGGGTCTGCCGCAGCAGATACCTGCAAAAGTAACCAAAATCAGCAGCAACTGTGCAATTTTATCTAATTGTGACGTGTATGCAAAAATCTATCCCAAATGCAATTAATCATGCTTGAGTGCAGCAAAAATATGGGTAAATGAGGGGGTAAAATATAGAACTTTTATGCACTCAACAACAAACATGCACTCTTAAAATATTCATGTTCTTCAAATATATGTACATATTCCAAATTTCTTTGCAGGGCCCTTATTATTAACTGTATGAATGAATCAGACTCTAATCCCGAAATAGAGAAGTCCATATGTTTGACGGAGGTAAATGATGCGAAGATGAAGAGGAAATTGACGCCTCTGATGAATTATCAAGATCAATCGAAAATGAGGAAAAACAGATTCTGCCTCACAAGCAAAAATTGAGATTATGAATTTGGGGAATGGTGATGAAAAGCAAAAAGTAAAGACCAGTAAAATTTTCTCGGCTAAAACCAAGCATGATTTGATTAAATTGCTGCAAGAATTCAAGGACATCTTCGCATGGACATACTAGGGTTAGATACATACATTGTTATGCATAAATTACTCACGAGGCCTGAATGCAAGCCCATTTAGAAAAAAAACTTAGAAGAATGGGACCAAAAATATTGTACAAAAGTGATTTGATGTTGAATTCCTCAAGATGGTCAGGACTTTAATAAAGTGGGCCTGAAATCCAATTTTCTTTTAACCCGAAGGAGGCAGAGAAAACAACATTTACAATCATGTAAGACACGTTTTGCTACAAGTCAGTGCCATTTGGACTGGAAGCATTTGGCAACATATCAGAGGGCCATGGTAACCAAAATAAAGATGGATGCAAAATTCAAGGATTGAAGAAGTATCAGTTGAAGCCTAATCCATCAAAATATACTTTTAGATCCATATATGGGAAACTCATAGGTTTTGTAGTCATCAAAAAGTGGAACCGAAATTAGCCATGACAAAGTGAAAGCAATTAAGAATCTTCTTCCTCCGAGAAAAAGAAAAAAAACAAGCAAAAAAAGAAGAAAGCAAAAAGAGAAAGAGAAAAAAAGGAAAAAAGTAAAAAAGAAAAGAAAAATAAAAAATAAAAAGGAAAAGAGGAAGAAGCCCAAGGATATTGAATTATACATCGTGATTGACTGACAAATCAGATCCAATTTTCAAGTTGCTGGCAAAGAATGATCCAAGAGTGTGGGATGAAAAATGCCGGGAAACCTTAGAAAGATCAAGAAACATCAATCAAATGCCCAATTCAGATAGCACTGGTAGCACCGGTTCCAGATAGGTCATTGATCCTTTATTTAACGGTCTATAAAACTCATTGGGATGTGTACTAGGCCAACATGATGTAACATGAAAGAAAGAGCTATTTATAATCTGAGCAAATCTTCACCAATTACAAATGTGGTACCACCAATTCAAAAGCTTTATTGTGCTTTGGTTCAAGTAACTCAATGGCTTAGACAATATTTTATCTTAAGAATGGATCCTTTGAAATTCTTGATGAAAGTATCAGTGTTGATTGGAAAATGGCTCATTGGTAAACATTATTATTAGAGTTTGATATTGCAACAAAGAGCGGAAATAATGGGTTTCTTGGCGAGACGTGCTTCAGATGACTATGAGTCCTTGAACTTTAATTTTCCAAATGAAGATTCGATGTGCATAATAGAAGATAAAAGGAAACAAACCCCTAGAAGCTTATGTTTGAGAGAGCATACAATGCCTTTTGCTATATAAGACAAATTTATCCAAAAGACTTCAATAGATACCATGTTATCCTAGTTGTGATTGATTACTTTACCAAATGGGTAGAAGATGGTTCCTACGTCGGCATTACAAGATCAACAGTTTGCAAGAAGCTAAAGAGAGATTATTTGTCGACATGGTTTGCCAGAGAGAATTAGCATTGATAGTGCATCTAATCTAAACATCAAGATGATAACAAAAGTTTTGTGAGCAGTTCAAGATAAAACATCGTAATTCTGTGACTAATCACTAAAAAATGAACGGGGCAGTAGAGTTGGAAAACATAAACATCAAAAAGATTATCTCAAAGACTTGCAAAGATGACCTATAGCTCTTTAAAGAGCATGTATTTCCCTTGATTTATAGGTCTAAGTGTCCCCACAATGGTGTCCATTGCATCCATTTCTGCATTTTTATGTCTATATCTACATTTTTTCTAACTTAGTTCCAGTGGCTCGTGTTTTGTGTTTTTCTGCCTATTTTACCTCGTTATCGTTGCAATACTAATGTCCATGTAGAGGAAGTTTTCACCACTGTATGCAGTTTGACACTACATCTTCCAACTGTCCAGTCTGCTTAAGGATAAGGACGAAAATGCCAGTTGTCCCTTCTGTTACAACAAATTTAGTACAACCTTAGGCACGCAAATAACCTGTAGGATAGGTGTCATTCCTTATGTGGCCTAAAAAAAGACTATTTTGGAGGAGAGAGAGAGTCACACAAATAACCAGTTGTCCATGGCTGGCTTAAGCTTGTTTCTGGAGATTTGAGGTGAAGTTAGGCTGATCTATCCAAGGAAATGAGGAGTCAAGTGCTGAATCGAGGAAATATATTGTTATCTACTTAAAATTTTCTTTATTTTGATGTTTTTGGAGATTTACTTTGTATTTTGCGCTTATCTTAACGATGATTTGATTTTCCGAAGCTTTATGAACTTGTTTAAACTGTTTCTTCAATTTAATATATATTTGTTTGAGCTTTTTCTTATGCTTTAATTGTTAGATCTGATTTACGTTTTGCATAAGAATGTTAAACTAGCCACTAGCATCGACAGATGCAATGACGAGTCTGATTAACGAGTTTTCACAATAAAAGTTGACTAGATGCAACAAAAGTTGATCCACTTGTTCGAAGGATTATAGTCTCGAAGTACGATGGAAGTTGAAGCCGATCTACATCCTTGATTCAATGGTTGAAGGTTAAATGGAAGTTGGTACTCAAGATGACCACATCATCATTGATTGAACCATCATTTTCCCTCGATGTGTGCTTGATCTTTCTGCCCAGCTAAACCATAGAGATCAAGGGTTTATTCTCATATTTCTCTATCTTTTATTACACTCTGTTATTCCTACCACAATTGATCATTTATTCACCTTTTTATTCTGTTATTACAACCAGCATTGCACCCACAACTACCACTTTTACAACACTGTATTGTAGTTACATAAGTATAAGCGTAATACACCATTCTCGTGGGATCGATATTCAAACATGATTTCCCTATTGCTATTCTTGCATTGATAGTGTAGCTTGCACTAAAAGTGTGACGTTTTCACACCGATCAAGTTTTGGCGCCGTTGCCGGGGATGACGTTATTATATCATTATGTTTTACTTGCAAATCTGTTTTCTTTATTTAGGTTTGTAGTTATTTCTAATAGTTTTATTTTTGTTTTTCCTTTTCTTTTCAATACCTTTTGTAGGTGTTATATGACCAGAAGTGCTACCTCACCACTCTTTATATAAAATCCAGAAGTTCCAGAACTTTTCAAAGAAGGATTCACGAAAATAGTGGAATGGCAAGAAATCCTATAAACAATGAGGGAATTCCTCATGCTCAATAAAACCCACCACTGCACCCACTAGACTAGAATAGAACAATCCGCAAGGTTTTTGTTCCCAGTTGGATGATTTGCAACCTGGAATTGATAGACCTCCTATTCATGCTAGAAATTTCGAGTTGAATCCGGTTATGTTCCAAATGCTCAACTCCAATGGGTAGTTTGCAGGGTTACCACATGAAGACACTCAAGAGCATCTTCAATCTTTTCTTTTAGTTTGTGCTTCATTTATCCAGCAAGGTGTTCCTGATGATGCCTTACAGATGCAATTGTTTCCCTATTTTTTGCAGGGTAGAGCTCACACATGGTTCTAGGGATTACTTACCAGCTTTGTGTAGACTCTCGGTGTGAATGATTATTTGCTGGAAATATGGCGTAAAAGATATTGGAAAAGTGTTAACAATGTGCCAAGAAAAATCTATTGCGTGCAAGTATACACGGTCTGTAAGTAATACAACAGTTAATCTGAGTGTCGATCCCTGTAAAGTGTCCACGAGTTCTATATTTCCTGCACATTCCACCTCTTATTATTAATGTTTTAAGCTTATTTTAGGCATAAGTAGGTCCATGCATTACATTTTACATTACTTCTTTGTTTTACCTTGCTTTTATAGATTATCGTTTATTTGGTAAACAATAGATACTGTTTAAGTGTAATTTTGTATTTAGGTACTAAAGGCTAAAAGAGGGAACCGAGGAGCTGAGGATGCAATGCTGAGGCAGAAAACCTAGGAGATGTACTGATGCAGTTCCAGCAGAAGACAGTTGCCGCCGAGGAGCCACCGAGCAATGTTGCTACCGACCTTGCTGCCCACGACAGCTGACTATGAGGTTGGAGAACCATAGTGCAATTTGTAGAGCTTAAAATCCTGAGTCTATCACCGCCACCCACGTAATTTTCTGACTTCTGTAGCAGCAGCCGGAGCCGCTAAAGTGAGATCTCAAAGTTACTTGCGGGCTAAGGCAAACGAGATAAAGTCCACATTCTACGCAAAGAAGTTAGAGTTTAAAGTCACATTAAATGTGGAAAGCTACTTTTGAGGATTTCTACTTTAAGGAGGACTTAGCCTAGTTATTTGTCTATAAATACTCATTGTACTCATAGTTCAAATCATCTTAGGTTTTTTATAGACTTAGCTAGTGTTCTCTGCCGCCGCCATGTTCTAAACTCCATTTGGGTTAGGGATATGTTGTAAATTAGTTGTGAAATTATTGTATTAGGTTTTGAGTTGTTTTTCAATAAAATATTCCAAATTTGCTTAATCTATGCACTTCATTCTTTCAATTAGTCCTAACCAGTCAGTTGAGAGAATCCATTTGTTGGGCACGAAAATGTAAGGCTCACGAAAGGGTTAAGCACGGTCACAACATGCTGAGGCGTGACTAACTTGGTTCCTAAAAAGATCACAAGTTTCAGCGGCTAAAAGGGATCACCAACCGAGTTTACTAGTCTGTGTTAGGTATACGCTGAGATTGCTAAGTATTGCATACGTCACGCTAGGTTTCGAGCATCCTTGCCTAGAAATAGGAAGGATCACTGTCGACTATCCCGTCAAACTTTGAGTATCTGCCAGACTTGCCGCCGGGACTTCTTCCCATTCCACCTGCCAAGATAGCGAAAGTTGCAGGGGTAGTGACCCGCTGCGGCCGCGTGACAGGGTCGTAGCTGCCGCCCGCCATAACCGCCGAGGCAGCATATCGTGGCAGCGAAAAATCAACTTAGCCATTTACAACGCAGTTTCACACTAAGTGGCAGTATAACCCTGCGTGCTTTATCAGCTTAAATTACCTCCTCTATTACTTGTGTTTTCATTTACCTTTCATCTCAACAATCAATTCACTTGTGTTTTTATTTTACCTTGTGTAGGGACTATAGAACGAACCTAGCTGTCCAATCCTCGTGGGATTCGACATCTTTTATACTATAACTTGGCAGAAGTGTGCACTTGCGCTCTCACAAAAAGGGAACACCTACACGCCATACAAGTTTTTGGGGTCGTTGCTGGGGATTGGTAATAGCGAATTTCGTTTTTCAATTTCTGCACCTTTTATTTACTTTTATCTTTATTTTTAATCGAAAAAATTTTAAAAAATTTACCGTGTCCTTTGCGAGTGTATGACTAGGGCAAACCCTAAAGGAAATCTCCTCTTTTACGATGATCTCGAACGACAAACAAGAGCAACTAAGAAGGAACTCGGGGAAGTCCTAAGGAGAAACAAAGAAGACAAGGGAAAAGCAAGGGTAAACATGGTAAATGAGGACCCACCAAATGATGCCGTGAACGGTAGAGGTGGGCAGCACGTCTTGCCACCCAGAGGTCTGCAAGATCATCCACGACAGGATCCCCCACTTCCGCCCAGGACGCCCCAGATTCGAACAACTAGGGATTATCTAGAACATTACTTCCAAGGGTTCGAACCAGTAGTAACGGAACCTGATATAGAGGTGGACCATTTTGAGCTAAAACCCGTTATGTTCAACATGATAAATACACTAGGGCACTTTGGAGGGACTGCCACTGAAGATGCTCGACAGCATTTACGAGGACTCATGGACATCTGTAGGGCATTTAAGATGCACGGGGTTCACCAGGATGTACTGAGGCTGAGGTTATTTCCCTATTCACTGAGGGTTAGGGCAAAACAATGCTTGAATAACCAGCCAGCCAGATCTTTCAACACATGGACGGAGCTCTGCAAAGATTTTCTAGACCGTTTCAGCCCGTCCAACGTCACTGATAGGTTGCAGAATGAGATCATAGCCTTTAGACAAGAGGACGACAAGCCAATGTATGAGGCATGGGAGCGGTATCAACAGATGTTTAATAACTGCCCGCTACATGGTCTTCCGACTTGGACGCACGTATCCATATTCTACAATGGGGTTAATTACCCAACTCGGATGATGATAGATGCCTCGACCAATGGGATCATTCTTGACAGACTCCCAAAAGAAGCACTGCGGCTGCTGAACCAAGCCGCTAAAAATGACTACAAGTACCCAACAGCCTGCCAAGGCGGCACTAGGCGGCCAACCACTGCAAATTAGGTAGAAGCCTCAGAATCAGTTAACGCCCGCCTCGATACACCGACGGAGCTGGTAATGAAAATTGTGCAATCCCCTAGAAAGGTCTATGAAGTAAAGGCTGTGGAACCATTATATGGCGAATGTGGGGGAAACCACGATTCCTCTGCCTGCACTGCATCTGCAAATTACATTGGAGGATACGAGAGGGATAGCAGGCCTGCCAAGAACACCTACAATCCTAGATGGAAGAACCATCCCAACTTCTCCTGGAGCAATCCGAAGACAGCTGCAAACCCACAACAACTGCAGGGAGGCTACCAGCAGAACCAGTCCAGGCAGCAGACTCAGCAACCACAAAACAACAATTCACTAGAAGCAACTCTTTAAACTTTTATGACTAAAACTAGTGAATTTATTGTTTGTACCAATAAACTTATTGATAAAACTGAGTCTTTTATAGTCAAGACGAAGATGAAGATGAACAACAAGGAGGCTGCCATAAAAAATCTGGAGACCCAATTTGGGCAGTTCACTGAAATCTACAGCAGCCAGACAATGGGAGCACCATCCAACAGCTCAGAAACGGCAGCCAAACCCACTTATGAACATTGCAAGGCTATATCTACAAGAAGTGGGAAGCAGTTGGATGAACCCAGGATGGTGGAATAGCCAGAAGCTCAGCTTGACCAAAAAAATAAGCCTGCCGCAACAGCACCAACACTAGCCGCCCCAGCGGCAGAGCAAAGTTGCGATCTTTAAACAGATGATCATCCCCAAACTAAGCCCCAAGCAAGGAGCATGTAGAGGACATCCGTTTGCCAGCACCCTTTCCACAAAACCTCAAGCAACAGCAACAAGAGCACCAATTTAGAAAATTCCTGGATATTCTGAAATATGTGCATATCAACATACCTCTGATAGAAGCCATTCAAAGTATGCCAAACTATGCCAAACATATCAGAGACATGGTTTCTAAGAAGAAGAGGATTGGGGAATTCGAGACAGTGGCTGTCACTGAAGAATGCATGTCAATGCTGCATAACAAGCAACCACCCAAGCAGACAAATTCGGGCAGCTTTGTTATCCCATGCAGGATAGGCAACAAACATGAAACCAGAGCCCTGTGTGACTTGGGAGCCAGCATCAATCTGATGCCCAAGGCCGTCTTCGATAAACGAGGCATTGGGCCTGCCAAACCTACCTCCATCATGCTTAAACTTGATGACCATTCATTTGTACAACCGGAGAGAAAAACCGAAGACATCCTGGTAAAGGTGGGCAACTTGATTCTTCCAGCCGACTTCCCCATCTTAGATTGTGAGGCCGATGAAAAAACCCCTATTATCCTCAGGCAACCATTCTTGGCCACGAGCAGAATGCTTATAGATGTGGAACTTGGGGAGCTAACAATAAGGGTAGAAGACCAGCACATCAAGATGAACGTGCTACAAGCCTCAGAAGAAGAAAAAGGAAGACCAGATGCAAGAGCTGCCAAAATTAGCATGGAAATAGGCCAGAGCAACAGTTGCCGTGACTGACCAACGAGCAGACTTAAAGACCCAGTAACGCAACACTTGAAGGAACAAGAAGACCCCTCAGGAGGGAAGAAAAAGTCAAACCACCTCAGGAAGTGGTTATGTCTGGGAGATGCACCCAAATGCACTCCCAACATAACTTAATTTTTATTTTGTTATTTTTATTTTTATGCATTAGGATTAGAATTTATTTTATTTTAGGATTAGATTAGTTTTCATAATTTTATTTTTTAGAAATTATTTAATTATTTTTATTTCCATTTTTATTTTTTACTTCAGGTTAGGGAATAAAAGAGCAAGAACAAAAAGAAGGCCCAACAAGGAGCCCCCCACCTTCTCGCCAAGATAGCAGCCAACACAGCAACGCATAACGGCTAGTTTGCCGTTAACGGTTAGCTGCCAACGGCTCCGAGAATAATGGGCAGAAAATCACGTAACGTGCGCAGGAAAATCGGACTATTGGGCATTTAATGCCGTCACGGCACCTCTTGGCAACTCCTATTTTTACCCCACTCACTCACTTCATTTTACTTTACTTTCACCTTTTGCTATCTTTTTTCTGATTCCCCTACTCTCTCATTATTTTTCTTTCTAGTTTCAGCTACATACAACCGTTCACATGGCATCAACATCAAAACAAAAACCCACCTACAAGAGATTTTGCTACAAGGAGGACGAGGAGAGATACATAAACAAGTTCTCTAAGTAGGCAGTATGGGAGGAGCAATTGTTCCATTACACATGGCAAACGAGAGACCGTGGTCTAGAGCCTACCCTGTTCGAAACCATCCATAACAAGGGATGGGACATGTTTGCTCAGGAGCCAAAAATAGCCAACATCACCATAGTCAGGGAATTCTATTCCCATCAGCCCTGGCCGGAGAAACCATTTGTCTACGTCCGCGGGGAGCCGGTCAAACTAAATACTACTGTCATCAACAGGTACTATGGCCTTGATATGGAAGACAACCCTCACGAGGAATGGAGGCAGTCACTGATGGCTGCCGATTATGAAAAAATCAAAGCCAAACTCTGCAAGCTAAACACACTATGGCTGGGAGGAAAACATGTGGGATCTGTCCAGCGCCGCCACCTACTACCTGAGGCTATGCTATGGAACACCTTTGTAAAAGACGTCTGCTGCCCACATCCCACAATTCAACCGTCGATCGGCCGCGCCTCACCCTAATTCACAGTATCCTGATGAGCCGACCGAGAAACGTAGGGGAAATTGTATACACAAAAATCCACAACTGCTTCAAAAAGAAGAAAGGTATGTTGTACTTCACGTCCCTACTCACAGGTCTCTGCACAAACTTCGGTGTATCGATAGAGCCCACAGATGAGCTAACGACTGCCAAAGAAGGCTGGACCAAAAAGGTCCACATTTAGATGATGCAGGATGCAGAGAAAGAGCCAGCAACGCCCAGCCAGCCTTCAGCCACAAGCCTGAAACTCCAGCCGCCCCAGGCAGTACTGAAGCTTCCCCAGACAAGGAAGTCCTCCCACTACTGCACACCCTTCTAGATAGCACAAAGCACATCGAGCAACAACAGTTGGCCTTCATGAAATATGTGGGGGAGGCCCAAGAAGCTCTTGTGGCTTATTTTCTGCAGAAATTTCCTGGTGATGTGCCCATCCTACCGCCATACACTGTAGAGCTTGCAACAGCAGCCCAAGCACAAAGAACGCCACCAGCCGACGCTGCCCGCTAGACTGACCACCAGGTGCCCTCTCCTACGCACTATCCGACTTACTCAGCCACCACCCCATCCAACACAGTGACATACTCGCTTGAGAGGCACCAATAGCATCTCTCCCCTACTTACACAGCAAAGACAATGGCGGACACCTCCTCGCCAGAGGAGATTGAGCAACAGCCGTCGGAGCTAGAAGCAGCAGTAGTAGCAGCAACAGTAGCCATCCCAATGGCATTTATCCTTCTAGTAGCAACCATAGAGGAAAGAACTAGGAAGAGGAAGCGGCACATCATCGCCATTGAACCTGTGGACTTCCAGACAGAGTCAGAAGAGAGTGACGCATCTCCTGTTGCTCCTCCTGCGGAACCGAAGAAAGAGTCACATCATATGCCAAAAAGTGTCCAGCCACCGCGGAAAGCAAATACCTCACCTGCTAAGACCGCTGGATGGACATCTGTCGGCCGCCGCTTTGTCATACAAACACCTTCCTCCTCCTCAACTTAAAAGTCTCCAGTCTCCACTCTACCCTCAGCAAACATTTTTTCTTTCCCTTTTCTTTTGTTTCTTATTATGTTTTATTTTTAACTTGTATTTATTTTTCTTGTGTTTAATTTTTCCTGTTTTTTGCATTGAGGGAAATGCCCATCTCGAGTTGGGGGGGGATAGCTCTCACATCATTTGTCTAGACATATTTAGTTGTATTTTTTAGGTTGCATTGTACTTGCCTTAATAATAATTAGAAAAGAAAATTCCGTTATGACTTGTGCCTATGATAGGATAGCCGACTAATTTATTTTCGCACCTAATAAAAATTGAACTTAAACTTGGGAAAAGCATGAAATATGACTTAGAATTTTTTCTTTTTGCCTAAAATTGTCAAACACCCCTGTTACTTGCTGAATGTGTTAGAATATTTGATGAACATTGCCTGTTTGTTTTTAAAATTCTTTGCAAAATTATAACGATGATTACAGTTAGCCGCCGAGGTAGGCAAAAGAAACAGAAAAATACAGCACTGCCATGGCAGCAGAATCAAAAACAAAGAACAATGCTATTTTACCCTAGAGGTGCCCACAATAGGCTCTAGGAAGAATCATGTGCAAGGACACTCCGCTGATATCAAAGTCCATGAATATGAAAGCCTTGAAGTGACGGACAAATTAGCATAAGTGAATGAAAGCCTTCACGGGATGACTCTACTCCAAGGGTTCGGGGTTCTGTAGTTTGCTCCTATCTTAACTTCAGACCTAGAAGAGTAGTTGTGATAAGATGAAGCCCTCACTACCATGATTAAATTAATGTGCTTAAATGTGTTGCCTCGGCAGCAACCTTTACATCTAAGCAACATCTTTGTTTGATTATTTATTTTGCGTATTCAGCCTATTTACAGATATGCACACACCACACTGGCATGAGAATGGTAATTTTTGAGTTATTTTCTTTCTTATTTCCCTTAACTAATTTAATATAGGTGCCACGACCTTGAGGCATACAATCAAGTTCTTCTTTCTGATTATTATTAGAGCAAGTATTTTAGGTTGCATTGCTTGAGGACAAGCAATAGTTTGAGTTTAGGGGTGTGTAAAGTGTCCACAAGTCCTATATTTCCTGCACATTCCACCTCTTATTATTACTGTTTTTAAGCTCATTTTAGGCATAAGTAGGTACATGCATTACATTTTACAGTACTTCTTTGTTTTACCTTGCTTTTATAGATTATCGTTTATTTGGAAAACAAGAGATATTGTTTAAGTGTAATTTTGTATTTAGGTACTAAAGGATGAAATAGGGAAACGAGGAGCTGAGGATGCAATGATGAGGCAGAAAACCTAGGAGCTGTACTGATGCAGTTCCAGTAGAAGACAGTTGCTACCGAGGAGCATCCGAGCAATGTTGCTGTTGACCTTGCTACCCACGACAGCTAACTATGGAGTTGGAGAACCAGAGTACAAATTGTAGAGCTTAAAATCCTGAGTCTATCGCCGCCACCCACGTAATTTTCTGACATCTGTCGTAGCAGCCGGAGCCGCCGAAGTGAGATCTCAAAGTTACTTGCGGGATAAGGAAAACGAGATAAAGTCCACATTCTACGCAAAGAAGTCAGAGTTTAAAGTCACATTAAATGTGAAAAGCTACTTTTGAGGATTTCTACTTTAAGGAGGACTTAGCCTAGTTATTTGTCTATAAATACTCATTGTACTCGTAGTTCAAATCATCTTAGGTTTTCTATAGACTTAGCTAGTGTTCTCTACTGCCGCCATGTTCTAAACTCCATTTGGGTTAGGGTTATGTTGTAAATTACTTGTGAAACAGTTGTATTAGGTTTTGAGTTGTTTTTCAATAAAATATTCCAAGTTTGCTTAATCTATGCATTTCATTCTTTCAATTCGTCCTAACCAGTCAGTTGAGAGAATCGATTTGTCGGGCACGAAAGTGTAAGGCTCTTGAAAGGGTTAAGCACGATCACAACATGCTGAGGCATGACTAACTTCGTTCCTTAAAACATCACAAGTTTCAGCGGCTAAAAGGGATCACCAACCGAGTTTACTAGCCTGTGTTAGGTTTACGCTGAGATTGCTAGGTATTGCCTACGTCACGCTAGGTTTCGAGCATCCTTGCCTAGAAATAGGAAGGATCACTGTCAACTATCCCGCCGAACTTGGAGTATCTTCCAGACTTACCGCCAGGACTTCTGCCCATTCCACCTGCCGAGACAACGAAAGTTGCAGGGGCAGTGACCCGTTGCGGCCGCGTGGCAGGGTCGTAGCTACCGTCCGCCATACCCGTTGAGGTAGCATATCGTGACAGCACAAAAACAACTTAGCCTTTTACAACGCAGTTTCACACTAAGTGGCAGCATAACCCTGCCTGCTTTATCAACTTGAATTACCTCATCTATTACTTGTGTTTTCATTTACCTTTCATCTCAACAATCAATTCACTTGTGTTTTTATTTTACCTTGTGCAGGGACTACAGAAAGAACCTAGCTGTCCAATCCTCGTGGGATTCGACATATTTTATACTATAACTTGGCATGAGTGTGCACTTGCGCTCTCACAAAAAAGGAACACCTACATGCCCTACAATCCTATAGAGATTGCGTTTGAGATTCAATTGCTTTGCTAATTATTTGTCTTGTGAAAAAGATGTTTTTGATGTAGAGTGGTTTTTGAAAAGTAAAAGATAATGAAAATACGAAAAGTAATTAAAACGTTGGCAAGGAAGGTGTCTTAGCAAATGTCGAGCATTGGCAATGAATGCCTGGTTTTCACGCTCTTTGTGCCATGCCAATCTTTAATAAATCCTGTCTTGGCATTGTTTGCCGAGCATATTCAAAGGTAGCAATGCCTCTATCGATAGCATTTCCCTAAATTAATCATGGAAAAACCCTATATGTCTATAATGAATGCTTTTTCATAAATCAATTTGATTAAGTATAAATCTTTACTCCTAAGGGGTAAATTTCACCCCCGAAGTAAGTTCATCTACTTGAACATCTTCTCTCGAAGCATCTCTCCTAGTATCAAGCATTTGATCGTTGCCACCCAAGTCAGTTATGATATTGAGTTGCAATAGACAAAGTATGATAGCCGTCGCTTGACATAGTACTTAAAAAGGGAGTGCCAACTCTTGCTTGGCAGTACACTTAAAAATGCTAATCATGCCAGATAGAAAAACACTGCCGAGACAGTTACGATTTATTAAAAACTAAACATAACCATAGCGTTCAACGCAAACACCCCTCACCAACTATGAAATCAGTTCATGGTGAGGGTATCAACCAAAAAACCATAATCGTTTTTAACACCCATCATCATAAAACTAAATGAAAATAAAATGACAACAAAGAGGATGGGCTAGAAGTGGGTCTCTCGATGGAGCTCCTCAAAGCCAGGCTCTTGGTCGGATGTTGAACCTTATCTCTGATCACTCTCCTTCCTTGTTCCACCCCCTCTGTCAATTTTGCTTTGATTGGATTTAAATAGGATTCCATGGATAGCCTAGGATTATCTTGGATTTGAATTTTGAACGTGTAGGGATAAGGAAGGTGATCATCTTATCCGACGTTTGAATCCTAAGGCTGGTCAGGTTAGGGCTGATGTCATCGGTCCATTGCTCTTCTAGCATCGCAGCTCGACATAGTACTTCCAACCACGCTTGGCACTGCTTGTCCACTATTTTTTCGAAGATTAATCCAATACATATTTTCTCGCAGCCTGATCTGGTCTTATTTTTTCGGGGTCAACATCTTCTTGTCTTGGCATCAAATGTTCTTCTTTTGCCGACCGGTGCTTGGCATTAAAGGTCCTTCCGTGCCAACGGCTACTCGACATCCTTCTTGGTGTCACCTCCTTCCTGGGCTAACCTGCTATTGCTCTGCTAGCTGCTGTGCCATAAGCTATGCCAACCTGCAAAAAGGTGCCAAAAACAACCCTTCACACTGACATAACACCAAATCCTAACTCATTATGCAATGCATGATTTTACAACCTAAATGTAGCTAAATGTACTTAAAAGACAAGAAATAGCATTCGAAATTAAAAGGTTGCAAAAACAACCCTTCACACTTTTGGAGTATCAACACTCCCCCACACCTAGCTCATTGCTTGTCCTCAAGTAATGAAAAATAAAAATAGAAATAAAACGATGAAAATGATACCTTGGCAAAGTTTTGGTTGGCATGTCAACTGATGCTGGCAAGTAAAAGTTGGCATAGGTCTATCCTTAGTTATCTTAGTGCAGTTATGCCAAACAGATAAGAATTCAAGAGCAACAATATAAATCTTGTTTAAGGTCATGAATAGTGCATGATGTGCGGACAATATGCATCAAATATCCTTTCAATACCTTAGCCAATTTTACTTCTTAAACTCAGATTATTATTATTATTATTATTATTATTATTATTATTATTATTCTTCTTCTTCTTCTTCTTCTTCTTCTTCTTCTTCTTCTTCTTCTTCTTCTTCTTCTTCTTCTTCTTCTTCTTCTTCTTCTTCTTCTTCTTCTTCTTCCAAGGGTATGCGGTTTTTTATTGCTGGCATTAGATTAGGGTAGCGTCATGCACCGTTTGGCGTGAGATATAAGAGGCATCATACCACGAATACCCACGTTAGTCCAGACTACATCACTTACTAACCTATTACACTTATACCTTAAGTCATGTTGGCTTGAGAACTAAGAGGGAGCAAACCACAAAGCTTCAAGTTATTAATTTTTCCTAGGGAGAGGAGTGTTCTAAAGTTCTTCAGCATTTGGCACCCATTGATGCACTATCTTTTTACCTTGACATTTTATTTATTCATTTTTTTAGAATATGAGCATAGTGTCAAACAGTCTAAGCTTGCTAGGGAACTAGATACATTTCACGTGTTAAGTGTAAATTCAAGTCCCTAAACTAGAGATCAATTGGTAAGCAATCTTGACATTGGCATCTAAAGATTTTTAAATTTTCTCATTAGACAGACACCTAGGTCAAATTAAACTTGCCTAACAAATGTTAACATGCTTCAAAAATTGGCCGAGACAAAATTTTCTTTTCATTTTTAGTGGTTCGGTATGCATGGCGTTAATCCTAATCTAGCCTATATGGCATGACATGAAAACATAATGCAGTACAGAAAATAAACATTAATGACATGGCATAAATGTGAGGAAATGCGCACCCTCAAACCCAAGATGTGTATTGTCCTCAATGCATTAAACAACACATATATACAACAAAAACAGAAAAATAAAAATGTATGAACATGGGAATGCAAATGAGGTACAAAGAGTTAAGATGAAGAAGACTCCCCTAAAGAAAAGACTCCTCCTCGGGCGGCACGTGCTTCAGCTGCTATATTGTTACGCGTATTTCTCTGGGATAGGCTTCCACGGTCAGGAGCCATCCTCTTCTGTCTGCTCCACCCTTGAGCGGTAGTGGAGGCAGGGGTCTCTTTCACAACCTTCACCGGCTCGGATGAAGTTGGTGTGGCAGCTGACTCGGCAGGTGCAGTAGGTTTCTTCTCACTCTCATCAGCGGATTCTAGTGGCGTAGCAGACTTGGCAGTTTCATCTTTGACAGGGGAAATAGTTTCTGTAGCAGTGGACAGAACTAGACTAGGCACTGAACCGGGCTGGGAACTAGGATGGCTGGCTTGACATCATCTTCAATAAAGATCTCTTTCGAAAATGATGGAAATGCTGGCATGATGCTAGGAAAAAGGCTCACCGAGGTTTCCCTAATTGCAAGGTCTCTGGCCTGGTCATATCGTCAGAGCTTACTCCGTTGCTCCTCAGCCTTCTCTAATTTCTGGAGAATAATCTCCTGGCATTGATGTATCAGGGCGAGCAATGCTATCGAGCCCGCTGGCATTGAATCCGCTGTCATTGAGGCTGTTGTCTTGGCTTTCTGTGTCTTGGCCTTGTGCATTGGTGTGGCAGTCTTGCCCTTATCCTTCACTGTAATGCTAGTGAGGTTCCTCCAACCAGCCGACGTGATAGTATATCCATTTACCTCCAGGAAAATGTCTTCCTCGGTTGTGGGCACATTGTACCGGCGACAAATATTACAAATTAAAAATAGGAAGAACAAACCTCTAATCGGCTTGAGAGCGCATTTGTATACTTCATTGATGATAATCCGGCCAACATTAATTTTCCTGCCCAATAGGATAGAATGTAGCAATGCCAGGCGGTCCTCCGAAATAGTCTCGTTGTGGGTCGTCGGCATCAAACTTTCCTTGAGGAAATGGTTCCAGCCCTTTTCTTGTTGTTTAAGAGCCACTCTCTTAACCGTACGGTGTCCCTTGGAGGACACAATCCACTATGTACCCAGCTCGCATAGATCCTTTAATAATGTCTTGCGCTTGGCATCTATCATGCTAGCAACGAACGCGCCATGCTCAGCCTCTCGGTCCAGCTTGCGCATAATGGTGATAGACACTTCATCAAATCTCACACATTCACCCTAATCATTAAAAATGGATTTGACTTGGTAGTTAAATGCGCATAAAATTCACGAACCAGATTTGGAAAGATCTCACCCTTTTGTTGGCAAAACTCTTACCATTTGTGCTTGGTGACGATGTCCATGAACTCAGGGGGAAAACTTGATTTTTCTCAGGGTTGAAGTTGAAGTTTCTCTCAAAGCAAAAGGACTTGGAAGCGAAGTGATCTTCATATCTCCTTGTTAAAGAACGTCTTGAAGGGTTTAGACGAAGATGCCGTGAGAAATCTCGAAGAATTTGCGCTTGGTTATGGTCAAGAAAAAGAAAAGATTGGAGCTTGATTTTCTTGTTTATGGTGAGAGAGAGTAAATCAACTAGTTGAAGAAGATGAAGTAAAAAGGGTAAGATGTTTTATGGGCTTTGAAAGACGGAAAGGTGGAGTGTTTCAAAAAGTATAATTTTGACCGGTTTAAAGAAGGTAATGATGAAAAAGGAGGCGTGTTTTGGGGAAGGAGAAAAGGGATGATGTGATAAGTATGGAAAGGATAAGTGATAAGGATAGGTTTTAAGGTGATAAGATATGGAGTGATAAGGTAATTAAATTGAATTTAAATTACCTTAATTTTGGGCGACTGGGGTTTATTATTTCTTTTTTTCTCTCATGGCGTGAATTAAATCAAGCTAGTGTAATTTCTTTTCCCCCAAGTTACTCTCGTCGCATGCCAAGCTCAGTTGCTGGCACCATTTCTGGGCGCGA
Source organism: Hibiscus trionum (assembly GCA_030270665.1). Classification (NCBI taxonomy): domain Eukaryota; kingdom Viridiplantae; phylum Streptophyta; class Magnoliopsida; order Malvales; family Malvaceae; genus Hibiscus; species Hibiscus trionum. The sequence goes on from BSYR01000053.1 coordinate 10,125,665, forward strand.
CTTCATTCAATCCTGCCACTCGTTGAAAACTAATATATCTATCTGGCACCATATCTGCATCCACTGAAATGAAACCTTTCAACCCATCAAAATAAAATCTAAAAATAAAGACTTAAAGAAAAAGAAAAACTGATGAAAAATCCTAAATCCTAAAAACAAAGAAAAACAACTAACCTAATATTTACAAAGATTCAAACCTGTCGATGGTGTCATGGTATTTCTGCCAAGAGAACAATCTCCTTGGAATTTTTCTGATGTCCCTCAAAATAGTGTTTTAAGCGCTGGCCATTTACCTTAAAAATTTCTCCGGTTTTCACATTCTTAATGTCTACAGCACCATGGGAATAGGGTTGTACTACTTCAAAATGGCCCGACCATCTCTACTTAAGCTTGCCTGAATACAATTTAAGACATGAGTTAAAAAGAAGAACAAGTTGACCTACCTTGAAATGTTTGGGTAGAATTTTCTTGTCATGCCAACGTTTGGTTCTTTCCTTAAACAACTTGGCATTCTCATAGGTGAGTGCTCGAAATTCTTCCAACTCATTGAGGTCTAGCATCCTCTTTTCTCCCGTTGCGGCCCATGCCATGTCAAGTGTTTTGATTGCCCAATAGGCTTTATGTTCAAGCTCTACTGGCAAATGGCATGGTTTACCATATACAAGCTTGAAGGGTGAAGTGCCCAACGGAGTTTTGAAGGCAGTTCTATAGGCTTACAAAGCCTCATCTAGCCTCAAAGACCAATCCTTTCTGAAAGGATTCACAGTCTTTTCTAGGATATTCTTGATCTGCTTGTTGGAAATCTCGGCTTCTCCATTTGTCTGTGGATGGTAGGTCGTGGCTATCCTTTGTTGTATCCCATACCCGCACAAAGCTTTAGAAATTAGTTTGCATTTAAAATGGGTGTCCTCATCATGAATGATCACTCGAGTAGCACCAAAACATGTAAAGATATGTTTGTGCAAAAACTTGGCAACGACCTTGGCATCATTTGTTGGTAGGGTAGTAACCACTACCCACTTGGAAACATAATCGACTGCCAGAAGGATATATATATATATATATATATTACCAAAAGATTAAGGAAATGGACCCATAAAGTCTATTCCCCAAACATCGAATACGTCTACCGGTATGATGTTCTGGAGCGAAAGTTGATGTCTGCGAGAGATATTCCAGCCCGTTGGCATGGATCACATGCCTTGGTGTAGTCATGAGCATCCTTATATAATGTAGGCTAATAAAAACCTGACTACAACACTTTGGCAACAGTCTTTAGTCCAGCAAAATGTACACCATATGGCATGGCATGTCATGATTGCAAAATAGCTTGCTGCTCATCCTCTGGCACACAACGGCGGATCACTTGATCGACACATTTCTTAAATAGGAAAGGCTCATCCCAATAATACTGCCGAACATAACGCTAAAAACGCTTCATGGCATTATAGTCCAAATCTGATGGCATGACATTGCTCACCATATAATTGACGATGTCGGCATACAATGGCACAACATCCCCTACGAGTAAATACTCGTCCGGGAACTCATCACTGATATTTTTAACCTTGTCATCCTCATGGTGATGCTCTATCATTGATAGGGGGTCAGCTACTAAGTTTTCACTTCCCTTCTTGTTCTGAATCTCGAGATAAAATTCTTGTAGTAGGAGCATCCATCGGATCAATCTCGGCTTCGCATCATTTTTTGCAAAAGGTATTTGTAACACCCCAATTTTGGGATTGGAAGTTTAGGGTCTGAACCGGACCGGTCTAATTTCCGGTTCGAATATAAAAGGTGGTTTTAGGGAAAGCCTAGTTCGGGATGCATTAAAAATATGAAAAAATATCTAAAAATCCTCTTTTAATATATATAAGATATTGGTGAAATCAATTTTACAAAATAAGGCTTGGAAATATGACATTTCGAATTAGTGACTAAAATGTAATTTTTGAAAAGTTCGTGACTGTTTTGAAAGGATTGAAACTTTGAATCTTTAAGGAGCTAATTTACCCAAGGAAGGATTTCTCCAGATTTTTCTTGACTTTAAAGACTCATTTAATGTTTAATTAATAAAAAGAAAAGAGGGAAAAACCATATTTTAGTTTCATAACTAACTTTTGCTAAAATTTTCCCATTTCATTTTCTCTCAAAATTCCCTCAGCCAAACACATTCCACAGCAGCTTTTCATTTGATTTTCACACCAAATGATGAGATTTCAATCATCAAATGATTCCTAATCATTTCTACATCAAATCCTCTTCATTTACATATTGAATTTTCAAGGATTTTGGCTCTAAACAAGGAGAAATCCACATTTAGAGGTATGAACGTCCTTCTCCTCTAAATACACAGTTCTTTACTGAAATTCCCAAGTTCTCAATCCTTAAATTAAGTTTTATAAAAGGTTTTGATGTTGTGATCTTGATTTTGGCTTAAAACTCAAGATTTGGATTAAATCTTGAAAAAATTCGTAATGTATGTTTGAGCTCTGTTTTGAGATGTCTTTTTAAAGTAATTTGGATGTTAAATGATGTGTAGTTGAGGTTTAATGAATGCAATCCCGAATAGGTTGATTTTCCTAAGTTTTTACTTGTGAAAATGGTAGTTTTTGGGGTGATCTTGGTGTTCTGTTGTTGCTGGAGGTATAAGGATGAGTTTAGATCCTTTTTGGATGTTATTTGATGTTTAAGAATGTTTACAAGTGATGGATCTTGGCTGGGTAATGTTGAGGATGAGTTTTGTTGTGATTTCGGTTGTGTTTGGTAGCCGAAATGTTAGATTTGATGTGAGCAGCGAGTTTAGGTGTAATGGCTGAAGGTTTTAATGCATGATGATGCATTAATCCTCTGCTTTGATGTGTTTAAAACAGGGGAGGCATCTTAGGATCCTTGTGGTGTTGTTCCAGAGGCTTGATCGGCGTTTCGGCGAGCTTGCGAAACGGAATCGGTGAGTGAAGTTTGGTTTTCAGCTTTGAAACCAATGTTTGAAGGTTTTGGGAGCTTAGTTTAAGTCTAAGCAACTTAATTAAGCTCAAGAGTAAGTTTTCAGTGAAACTCTCTCTTTGATGAACCATGAGATGGTTGGATGCCATGTGTTTATTTTGCATGTTTAAATTCTGTTTTGAAAGCATGTTTTAGCATGATTAATGCTGGTTTTGAAAGCCATATGTTGAAGGATGCTCAAGGTAAGAGATCCTTGGTTTGATATTGATAAATGTGGTTTTGATGCATAGTAATGCATGATGATTTAATGGCTTTGAGTAATGCTTTAAAACAGTGGATTGTTGATGATAAATGATGTATATTGGCAAGTGATGTGTTGGTTTTAAAGTACTTGAATCGGATATAGTTAGCCGGCTATAGGATTGGGTGCACCGTGAATAAAGTCGCCTTGGATGTTGAGGGGTTGTAATGGTACCGAAAACTCAATCCAAGTACACTAACGAGATGTCTAAGATCACAATGGTGGTTAAAAGTCCATGTGTGAGTCTTGTGTTGTGTGTCCCGTGTTCTCGTTAGTGATGTTATACCACTACCAATGAGTGATGTGGAGGGGTTGTGATTGTACCGTTAAACTCCATCACGGGTGTTGAGGGGTTGTGATTGTACCGGTAAACTCCACCTTGTGTGTTTGGTAGTGTGTAAGAAGCGTATGAGACAACGATTGTAATCCGCGTATCCGATTGTGTTTTGAGTTGAAAAATGGTTATGGTATCACTTGGAAGCCAATATGACATGTTAAAGTTAATGAAGCATGAGATGCTTGATGTTTACGACATGTTGATGTTTATGAAGCATGAGATGCTTGTTGTTTATGCATTGTTGCATGAGAAAGAATTTTATGAATGAAAAGGCCTTATGAAAGGTGTTTTAAAAAAAGTGCAATATTGTGTTGTTTCTTTAGAGCATGCCTCACTAAGCAATTGTGCTTACGCTCTCTTTCTTGAACCAATAATGCAGAGAATTAAAGTGCTTGAAGGGCAGCAAGGAGGTTAAGGATCCAAGGGAAGACTAAGCTCATGTATGGTGACTATTTTTACAACATTATTAGCTTTTGGTATTTGGCAATGGGAACCTAGGTTGTGTTTTTGGGAGATGTTTTGGACTCCCTGAGTTTGGCATGACGCCTATGTTGTTTTGAACTTGTAATTGGCCATTTGGTGTTTGCTTTGATGGTTTGATGCTTGGATGAGTTTAAATAGTAGGATGCATGCCAATAGATTGTGGTTTTTCCTATTTGATGCCATGAATGTGTTTTGATGATGCAATTATGTCCCTCATGTGTATGTTGTCTTGTTGGCATGATTAGGAGGTCATAGGGATGTATTTGAGTTGTTAATTGTATGTCAAACCAGAAAAATCTGCACTTTCTGGGTAGTCCGTATCGGAACGGACACTACCGTTTCGAAACGGGGGCCTGTAATGGCCTTCGTGTATCGAAACGGGTAGAGGTCGTTTCGGAACGGATTTGCCACTGTCAAGCCCTGTTTCGAAACAGGTCTCGAAACAAACCCGCGTTTCGGAACGGTCAACCCCTGTTCCGAAACACTTGACCGTTGGGCACTGATTTGAATGGTTTAAGGTTTGCAAGCTTTATGTTTTAGTCCTGAATTTTGTGTATGCAATTGCTTGAGTTTGAGATGTCCGTTTGAGGTGAAATTTTACAGAGAAGCATGTAACATGACTAATTTCATAATGGTATCTTAAAAATTAGTAAAGTCCTCTTTATTTCCAGAATTTACAATTTGGTCCCTAAATTCGTATGTTATGAAATTGAGTCCCTTAATGCTTTCCGATTGCTGTGATTTTTGAGTATGCTTATCTCAAGAGTACGCCTAGGGTTAATGTGCATCTAGACAAGTTTAAAAAGAAAAAAAGGGTCGTTAATCAAGGTTGAATTTCGGGTTGACTTTGGTTTTCCCCGTGTAATCTTCGTAGTTCGGGTCAACCGTCTAGGCCGGGCTAAGGGGGTTACAGTATTTCAATGTTGAGTGATCTGTAAAAACAAAAACTTTTTTACCTATCAAATAAGGTCTAAATTTATCAAAAGTAAATACAACTACAAGAAATTCTTTCTCAGTTATGGTATAATTAAGTTGTGCTTCATTAAGTGTTCTGCTGGCATAGTATATGGCATGAAAAACTTTTCCACGTCGCTGCCCAAGCACTGCTCCAATGGCATAGTCGCTGGCATCGCACATGAGCTCGAAGGGCTCATTATAGTCGGGTGCTACGACTATAGGGCATTGACCAGCTTCTCTTTAAGGACCTAAAACGCTCTTAAACAAGAATCATCAAATGAAAAAGTGACATCTTTTTATAATAACAAGCATAAAAGTTTAGAAATTTTAGAAAAGTCCCTAATGAATAGTCGATAAAAACTTGCATGACCTAGAAAACTTCTTAAACCTTTAACACTTGTGGGGGTGGTAATTGCTTGATTACTTCGACTTTTGTTGGATCAACCTCTAATCCATTCTTGGTCACCCTGTGCCCGAGAACAATGCCCTCCTTCACCATGAAGTGACATTTTTCCCAGTTCAAGACTAGATTGGTCTCAATGCATCTCCTCAAAACTTGCTCTAAACTCATAATGCATTCCTCAAATGTGTTACCAAATACTGAGAAATCGTCCATAAACACTTCCATGTTGTGCTAATTCAAATAAAAAAATAGACATCATACAACGTTGAAACGATTCCAGCATATTGCACTACCTGAATGGCATCCTTTCGAAGGAAAATGTCCCATATGGACATGTGAATGTCGTCTTCTCTTAGTTTTCAGGGGTTATTGCAATCTGATTATAACCTAAATAACCATCTAAAAAGAAATAAAAAGCTTTACCTGCCAGTTTGTCTAACATATGATCGATGAAAGGCAAAGGAAAGTGGTCCTTCCTCGTGACTTTATTCAGCCTCCTATAATCCATGCACACTCCTCATCTTGTGATTGTTCTGGAGGGAATCAACTCATCTTTGCTATTCTAGACAACAGTCATGCCACCCTTCTTTGGCCTGCACTGCACCGAGCTAACCTAAGAGCTATCGGATATGGGATAGATTATTCCAACATCAAGACATTTAATAATATCTTTTTTCAAACTTCTTTCATGCTCAGGTTCAACCTCCTTTGACCTTCGATAGTCTTGCCATGGTATTCCTTCAAAATAATCTTGTGCATGCAAATGGTTGGGCTTATACCTCGAATATCTTCCAAGGTCCAACCCAATGCTTGCTTATAGGTTTTTAATATTGCCAGCAATCTTGCCTCCTGATCATTAGTGAGATCAGTGGCAATAATCACTGGAAGAGTTGAGTGCTCACCTAGATAGGCATACTTCAAGTGTTCTGGTAGTGGCTTAAGCTCTAACTCTGGTGGTTCCTCGATTGATAGTTTCAGTTTTTTATCTCTTTGCCAGCCAACTGGAGAGGCTCAAAGTAACTCACATCTTCAGTCTCCAAGGCTGGTTCCTCAGGTTCTTCAAATAGTTCAACTATGCCGTCAAGCATGTTGGAATCAAATTCTGCATCCTGGCCTAAATGTGCCATGTTCAAAGTATAAATGGCCTTCATCATCTCCTCGACTTGACATTCATATAATTCATCTGCACATTTCAAAACTCGAAACACATTAAAAGTAACATGTTGGTCACTCATTCGCATGGTTAGTTCCCCTTTATGAACATCAATAAGCGCTCTACCTTTGGTAAGAAATGGCCTACCCAAAGTAATTGGCACATTAGTATTAGCTTCATAATCCAAAATGATAAAATCGTCTGGAAATATAAATTTGTCTACCTTTACCAACACATCCTCAATCTTACCCTTGGGATGTGCATAGGATCGGTCTGCCAACTGGAGTGTCACCGTGGTAGGTCTTGCTTCTATGCCAAGCTTCTTGAAAGCAGATAGTGCATCAAATTGATGTTGGATCCTAAATTACACAATGCCTTACCCATGAATTTATTGCCGATTGTACAAGGGATAGTAAAACTCTCTGGATCTTTAAGCTTTAATGGCAATTGATTCAAGATCATGGCGCTACATTCTTGCGTGAGGGCAACAGTCTCAAACTCTCCCAACTTCCTCTTTTTGGATAAGATGTCCTTCATGAATTTTATATAGTTGAGCATTTGCTCAAGGGCCTCTACCAATGGAAAGTTAATTTGCAATTGCTTAAGAACTTCTAAGAAGCGCTTAAATTGATGATCCTGTTTGTTCTTTTGAAGTCTGGCCGGAAATGGTGACGGTGGATACACATATGCTGGTACTGTCGGCTTTGCCGAAGCAGTGCTGTCATCCATTTTGGCATCAGTATGCTTTCTGACCTCAGTTTTCTTTTCATCTTTGTTTACATCATCGTTGGCACTAGTACTGGTATCCTGTTGAGTACTGACACTAGCATGAGTGTTGGCATCATTGTGGGTATCACCACTAGCATAACCTGCTTTGCCTTTTTCCTTCTCTGATTTCTTTGGCTCGTCTGCTGACATTGGTTTCCTAACTTGGTAGTCGACCGACTGCTTGGCAGCCGTTTCTGCCTCACAATGTTTATCACTTCGAAGGGTTATGACCTTGCACTGTTCATTACCTTTGTGCCAAGCATCTTTAGTGTAACTTGGCAAAGCTCCTTGTGGACGATTGTTGAGTGCATTCACAAGTTGTCCCATCGGAATCTCTAAATTTCGTATTGACCCTGCCAGACTATGAACTGTGACATCATCCTACTATGTGTACTCTATAAGATTGCCTCCTTGATTGAGTCTTTGCCCTTGCTGGAAATTATTTTGAACTTTCTGCGGCATGGTATTTTGACAGAATGCTGGCATGGCATTCTGGTTTTGTCTTTGGGTATTTTGGCGTTGTGCATTGTACTGGTTTGCCCCTTGATTTCCCCAAGCTAAGTTAGGGTGTTGCCTCCAACCTGCATTATAAGAGTTGGACTTAGAATTATAATAATGTCAAAAATTGCCAATGAAATTTACCGACGCAAGATTGGCAGGGCATTCATCTGCATGGTGGTTCTCTCCACAGATAGTGCAAAATGGCTCCAATACTTTAACTGCTTGGGACTCATTGCTCTTTTGTAAAGTTCTCACCATACTGGTGAGGTTGGAAATCTTGGCATGGATGGACGTTAGCTCATCCAACTGTAGTTTCCCACTAGCTTTGGTTCTAGTCCCAGGTCTAGCAACATGATATTCAAAATCATTTATGGCTATCCTTTCAAGGATGCCAACGACTTCTGTATAATTTTTGTCAAGCAATGATCCGGCTGCTAAAGCATCAACAACAGTCCTTTTCAATGCGTTCAATATGTTGTAGAAAGTTTGTATCTGGGTCCAATTTGTGAACCCGTGCATAGGACACCTCCTCAAAAAATCTTTAAATCTTTCCCAAGCATCATATGGGGTCTCGTCCTTAGCCTGCCTAAAGGTAATGTCTCCCAAGCTTTTGATCGTTGCCACCCAATTCAGTTATGATATTGAGTTGCAATAGGCAAAATATGCCAACAGTCGCTTGGCATAGTACTTAAAAAAGGAGTGCCAACTCTTGCTTGGTAGTACACTTAAAAATGCAAATCATGCCAGATAGAAAAACATTGTCGAAACAGTTATGATTTATTAAAAACTAAACATAACCATAGCGTTCAACGCAAACACCCCTCACCAACTATGAAATCAGCTCATGGTGAGGGTATCCACCAAAAAACCATAATCGTTTTTAACATCCATCATCATTAAAACTAAATGAAAATAAAATGACAACAAAGGGGATGGGCTAGAAGAGGGTCTCTTGATGCAACTCCTCACAGCCAGGCTCTTGGTCAGATGTTGAACCTTATCTCTGATCACTCTCATTCCTTGTTTCGCTTTCTCCGTCAATTTTTCTTTTATCTGATTTAAATAGGACTCCATGGATAGCCTAGGATTATCTTGGATTTGAATTTTGAACGTGCAGGGATAAGGAAGGTGATCATCTTATCCGGTGTTTGAATCCTAAGGCTGGTCAGATTAGGGCTGACATCATCGTGCCATTGCTCTTATAGTATCATAGCTCGGCATGGTACTGCCAACCGCGCTTGGCACTGCTTGTCCGCTATTTTTCAGAGATTGATCCAATACTTATTTTCTCGCAGCCTGACCTGGTCCTATTTTTTCGAGGTCAACATCTTCTTGGCATGGCCTCAAATGTTCTTCTTTTGCCTACCAGTGCTTGGTATTAAAGGTCATTCTGTGCCAACGACTACTCGGTAACCTTCTTGGTGTCGCCTCCTTCCTGGGCTAACCTGTTCCTGCTCTACCAGCTGCTGTACCATCAACTATGCCAACCCGTAAAAAGGTACCAAAAACAACCCTTCACGCTGACATAACACCAAATCCTAACTCCTTATGCAATGCATGATTTCACAACCTAAATGCAGCTAAATGTACTTCAAAGACAAGAAAGAGTATGTGAAATAAGCATAAGAAATAGTACTTTTGGAGTGTCAACACTTTGTTACATCATGGAATGATCTTGCAACGCAATTTGTTTTCCACTTTAATCCACTAACAATGCACTCGCGCCTGACGAATGAAATTATAGTTTACTATTAGTTAGATGATGAGACTTTTTACGCTACACGGGAAAGATATAAATCTTTGTTGCGATGATGTCCCAACCATGGCATTTAATAGGAAACTCATATTGAAATTTTTTATAATGGTTTGAATGCAGCCACACGACATCTTGTCGATGAGTTGTATAATGGTCCATTTCTTGATTGCACCTAAAAAGCTGCACCAGAAGTTTTTGAGCTTCATGATTTATCTTCTCTAAAGGATCGAATTTTTACTTTGGAGAACAAAATCAAGAATATGGATGGAACAAGTGAAGTTGCTCCCATCCACCTTGCTCAACAAACAACCACCCCTTATATTTTCTTGTGAGATTTGTGGCGAGAACCATGGTTTTGAGGATTGCCCACAACATGCAAAAAATGCTAGTTTTGTCAGCAATATACGAGGCAACAACATGGGTACATCTTACAACACAGCTAACCGACAGTCTTGGAGTTACTCTAATCCTGCACAACAACAAGGAGTATTTCTCTGTGGGAACAATTCCTTCAAATGGAATTCTAGTGTGTGCCAAGGAAACTTCAATTACCCACGACAACAGTTTACACCATATGCTCCATTGTAGCCACAACAGAATTAGATGCAACCACAACATATTGCTTCACAGTCTTAGCAATCAATATGGTGTGCAATCACAATATGGAGCACCATCGCAGACTCATTCTTAGATGAGTTATTATGCTCCATCAACTATCTTTGACCCATTTGCTCTTCTCTAAGAGATGATGCATGATCATTTGCCTCATACCGAAGCTATAATGCAGGTCACTCTTTATCAATACGCATTTTGGAAGCTCATTTAGGATAGTTAGCTACTGATATGAATTCTAGACAGCCGGTGCCTAGAAACATTGAGAGTCTGGTGAACAAGGGTAAGGAGCATTGCAAGGCTATTACTCTTTATAGTGGCAAACAAACTACTGGCTCGATGCAACCAGTTCCCATATCACCTCACGAACAGAGATAGTCCTCTGTACCTAATCATAAAGTAAAGGATGGAGAGAATGATGGCAAGACGAGTAATATAACCCCTGTTATTACTCCAATTCCATCTGCATTACAACAGAAGTTGTCACCACAATACCAGTGTCGGCGCAACAATCAGATAATCCATCTCCACCTTTTCCTCAACGATTTAAGAATACTGAGTCGGACGTTCAATTTCAATTCTTTCATGATACTTTGCAACAAATTACAGTTCAAATTCCTTTGATTATTGCTCTTACATAGATCTCGAATTATATAAAGTTTATGAAGGATATCCTATCCAAGAAGAAGAAGCTCAACGCAATTGAAACCATTGCGCTCACTGAGGAGTGCAGTGCATTAATATCTACCACTCTACCAAGAAAGATGAAAGATTCAGGAAGCTTCATCATAACTTGCTCGATTGGTAATCACTACTTTAGTAAAGCTCTTTGTGATTTGGGGGTAGTATCAATTTAATGCCATTAGCTACTTTTCAAAAGTTGGGCATTGGACAAATAAAGCCCACTGTAGTCACATTACAATTGGCTGATAGATCTTTCACTCATCCGAATGGTCAAATCAAAGATGTGCTCGTTTGTGTGGATACACTTGTTTTCCCAACTGGCTTTGTTATACTGGATTGTGAGGCTGGCAAGGATGTCCCTATCATTCTTGGTCGCCCATTCTTAGCTATTGGGAAAGCGGTCATCGATGTATCGAAAGGAGAACTTACAATGCACGTTGATAATGACCAAATTACTTTTGGGATGTTCAGAGTTGATATGGGAAGGAAATCTAAAGAATGTCATCATATCGACATTCTTGAACATATTATTCAAGAAAACCTACACCATCGTGGTATTCTCATTTATGAAGATACTGCGCTGACAATAGTAGAAGAAGATCTCCCGAATTGTGACCACATTGTGGAATTTCTCACTAATGCAATTCATCATAAGTGGCAAGTTGAATCTTTGGATCTTGCTGTAACACCCCAATTTTGAGCTTAGAAGTTTAGGGTTTGGTCGGACCGGTCTGAGAAACGGTTCGAATATAAAAGGAGGTTTTAGGGAAAGCCTAGTTCGGGATGCTTTAAAAATATAGAAAAATATCTAAAAATCCTCATTTAATATATATAAGAGAGTGGTGAAATAAATTTTACAAAATAAGGTTTGGAAATACTACATTTCGGTGTAGTGGCCAAAATGCGATTTTTGCAAAGTTTAGTAGTGACTGTTTTGTAAAGGATTGAAACTTTGAATCTTTAAGGAGCTAATTACCCAAAATGTTTTTCTCCAGATTTTTCCTTAATTTGGTTGATTTAATTAATGTTTTAATTAAATAAAAGAAAAGGAAAACTACCATTTGATTTTCATAACCACCTTTTCTCTAATTTTCTCTCATTCCTTTTTCTCTCAAAATCCCATCATCCAAACACTTTCTCTCCAGCAACTTTCACATAGATTTTCACTTCAATTGATGAGATTTCCATCACTCATTGGTTCCTAATCAATCTTGCATCAAATCCTTTTGATTTCCACATTGAATTTTCATGGAATTTTGCCCAAATCAAGGAGAAACCACCATTTAGAGGTAAGATTGTTCTTCTCCTCTAAATACTCAATTCTTTACTGAAATTCCCAAGTTGTCAATCCTTTATTAAAGTTTTATAAATGGATTTAATGTTAGAGACAAGATTTTGGCTTAAAACTTAAGATTTTGGAAGAGATCTTGAAGAGTTTCGTTGTAATTGATTGGGCTCTATTTTGAGATGGTTCTTTAATGTATTTTGGATGTTAAATTATGTTAGAAATGAGGTTTTATCAATCCAATCCCGAATAGGTTGTGTTTCCTAAGTTTTTGCTTATGAAAATGGTGGTTTTTGGGGTGTTTTTGGTGTTCTGTTATAGCTGGAGGTATAAGGACGAGTTTAGGTTTGTTTTAGATGTTAATTGATGTTTAGAAATGATTAGAAGTGATGGATCTTGGCTGGGTTAAGTTTTGGAAGAGTTTGGAGGTGATTTCAGTTGTGTTTGGTAGCTGAAATGTTGAGTTAGGTGGTGCAGCGAGTTTAGGAGAAGTGGCTGGTGATTTTAATGAATGATGATGCATTAATCCTCTGCTCTTATGTGTTGTAAACATGGGAGACATTTTCAGACACTTTTGGTGTTGGTTCGGAAGTATCGGAGGCATAGTTAGAGTTTTGGCGAGCAAGGAGAAACGTAATTGGTGAGTGGAGACGGTTTTCCAGCTTTGAAATGATTATTTAGAGGTTTTGGGAGCTTATTTTAAGTCTAAACAACTTAGCTAAGCTCAAGAGTAAGTTTCCGGAAAAACTCCCTCGAATGTGCTAAGTTATGGTTTGATGCATTAGTTATGAAATGCATGTTTAATTACTGTTTTGAAAGCATGTTTTAGCATGATTAATGCTGGTTTTGAAAGCCATGTATTGGAGGATTCTCAAGGTAAGATGATAAGTGGCTTTGATTAATGCTTAAAACAGTGAATTGAAGATGGTATTTGATGTATATTAGCAAGTGATGAAATGGTTTTTAAGTACGTGAATGAGATATAGTTAGCCGGCTATAGGATTGGGTGCACCGTAAGTAAAGTCGCCTTGGATGTTGAGGGGTTGTGATTGTACCGTAAACTCCATCCAAGTACGCTAACGATTGAGGTAAGATCACAACGGTGGTTGTAAAATCCGTGTGTGGATCTTGTGTTATGTGTCCCTTACTCTCGTTAGTGGAATTATACAACTACCGATGAGTGGTGTTGAGGGGTTGAGATTGTACCGTTATACTCCACCACGGGTGTCACGTCAATGGAGGGATTGCTCTTGAGTGTGAACTTTGTGTAGTTCGGTAGTGTGTATGAAGCGTGTGGGACAACGCTTGTAATCCGCGTATCCGATTGTGTTTTGTGTTGAAATGGTTATGAACTATCACTTGAAAGCCAATATAATGTATTTAAATGTAACGAAGCGTGAGATGCTTGAAAATGATGTAAGGTAGCATGAGAAAGAGATGAGCTTGTGGTTTAAAAGCTTTGTTGAAAGTGTTTTCTAGAAATGCATTGTTGTATTGGTTTTATTTAGAGCTTGCCCCACTAAGCATTTGTGCTTACGCTCTCTTTTACCAATAATGCAGATAATTGGGGTGTTTAAGGGCATCAAGGAAGCTAAGTGTGTCCAAGGGTATCCAAGCTCATGTATGGTGAAGTTTTCGTACACTATTAGTTTTGATAATTTGGCAATGGGAACCTAAGTTTTGTTTGGGAGATGTATTAAACTCCCTAAGGTTGTGGCATGTGTGCCTTGATTGTTTTGAATTGTAAATGGCCTTTATTGCTTGTTTGGAGGTTTAATTTCCCTATTTGGTTTGGATATTAGGATGCATGCCTATAGACTTATGAATTTTCTTGTTTGATGCTATGAAGGTGTTTAGGGGCTCTATATGTGCACCTTGAATGTATGTTAACTTGTTGACATGCTTGGGAAGTCATTTGAATGTGTTTGATCGAGTTTGTGCATGAAAAACCAGCATTTGCTGCTGTTTCTGGGCAAACCGTATCGAAACACCCCCTAGTGTTTCGAAGCGGGGGCCTGAAATGGCCTTCGTGTTCCGAAATGCTAAGGGATGTTTCGAAACGATTTGGCCACTGGAAGGCCTCGTTTCGGAACCAGTCTCGGAACCAACCCGCGTATCGAAATGGTCAACGCCGTTCCGATCCTGCGTTTCGATACGACAGGTGGGTGTTTCGAAACAAGTGACCGTTGGGCACTGATTTGAATGGTGCTGAAGTTTGCAAGCTTTACATTTTAGTTCCAAATGTTAAAGTTGCAATTGCTTGAGTTTAAGATGTCCAATTAAGTTGAAATTTGGCAGAGAAGCATGTAACTTGTCTAATTTCATATTGGTAACTTTAAAATCAGTAAAGACCTTCTAATTTTCAGAAATTACATCTTGGTCCCTAAATTTGTATATTGTGCAATTGAGTTCCTTTTTGAAAACCGATCGATGTGCCTTTCTCTATCGTACCCCGTGAGTACTCACTTAGGGTTAATGTGTATCTAGACAAGATTAAAAAGAAAAAAAAGGGTCGTAAATCAAGGTTGACTTTCGGGTTCACTTTGGTTTTCCCCGTGTAATCTTCGTAGTTTGGGTCAACCGTCTAGGCCGGGCTAAGGGGGTTACATTTGGTGGTATCAGAGCCAGGTTCTCGTGTAATTGGGAATTGTTATGTGGGTGAAGTATGTGTATTTTCATGATATGCCTTTTGGGTGAAAGAATGTTGTATGAATAGTGATGCATGGTTTCAATTGTGATGATATGCTATGTTGGAATGCGTTAGGGGATCCCATTGCCATATCAAAACTAATGAAAGGAATTGTTTTCGAAAAAGAGCTTGAGTACTTGGATTACTTACCTTATTGAGCCTAATTGTGTTTATTGCATTTGTGTCAGTGCATTGTTTTCTTTGTAAATGGAGCCGCGTAGAGAGATGAGAATGAATACAAGAGCTATGGCTCAGAATGAGAATGAGAACGATGAGAATGCTGAGAATGTTGTTGATTTACCTCCTCCCCTTGGTGGTGGACCACCCGGTTGTGGTGGTGCAGGAGGTGATAATGCTGGTGTTGGTGCTGGTGCTGGGGTCGCTGGACCTGAGGGTGTGCAGGGGCAAGCTGCTCCTGACATGACTGTGTTGATTCAGGCTATTGCTGGAGCCTTTCAGGCAGCAGTAGCTGGAGCTCATGGAGCTGCGCATCAGGATGATACTAATGTGAGATTGCCTTTGGAACGTCTTCGCAGTCTGGGAGGGACTGAGTTTAGAGGTTTATCTCCGGAAGGATCTGAGTCTTGGTTGGAAAGCACCAAGAGGATTTTGGGGCAAATGAACTGCAATAATGTGCAGAAGTTTGGTTGTGTGGTGTCACTGCTGCATGATGATGCTTATACATGGTGGACGACCACTATCTCTGGAATGGAGGATAATGATGTAACTTGGATGTTTTTCCTGAATGTGTTCAAGCAGAAGTATCTGGGTATGCGATACCTAGATGAGAAGAAAAGAGAATTTATGTCTCTTGTGCAAGGCAGCATGACGGTAGCTGAGTACGAGATCTAGTTTGTCTGCCTTAGTCAGTATGCACCTGAGCTAATCCCTGATGAGCAAGAGAGGTGTGAACGTTTCCGTTATGGATTGGTAGCGGATGTGAAGACTTTTATGCTTGCGGCTGAATATACAGATTTTGATGTGCTTGTGTGTCGAACGAAGGACATCGAGCAGAACTTGGGTTTGTCTTCCAGAGGCGTTAGTTCTACCTCGGGAAAAAGAGTTGCTGATCATAGTTCTGGTGGTGGACGGAACAAGAGAGGACGAGATAGGAGGTATCAGTCTACTGCTAGGCGTTGTAATGGAGGACATGGTACGCCTGTTCAGGGAGATAGGATGAGGGCTAATAAGAACACGTGCTGGTAGTGTGGATCTCGTGGCCATTTGAGGCGAGATTGTCCTCGAGCAGTGAGGGAGGTTCAGGCTCTTGTTGCAGCGACATGTAACTCATGTTGGAATTGTGGTTCGGCAGACCACATGAGGATGGAGTGTCCTTTGTTGGCCGGTGGTGGTCAGGGACGTGCTCCTGGGGTAGTTGCACCTTAGAGAGGTCGTGGGCGTGTCCGAGGGAATTTCCAGAGAAGGGAGGAAGGACAGCGGGGTATTTCTCACGTGGTAGATGTTCGACCTGAGGGTGGAGGACCGGCGAGGGTGTATGCTCAGCGCGAGGAGCGCAACGACACCGATGTGATTGCAGGTACTTTTGCTCTTCAGTCTTTATCCTTGCTGGCTTTGATTGATTCTGGATCCACGCATTCTTATATTTTGAGTGAGCATGCACATTTGATTGATATACCAGTGGAGATGCTTGGAATAGGGATGCAAGTGACTAGTTCTTTTGGTGAGACGGTGGTGACACGGAGGTTGTATAGGAGGTGTCCTTTAAAAGTGCAAAATCATGTCTTTCTTGTTGATCTCATGGAATTGCCATTCTATGGTTTTGATGTAATCCTTGGTATGGATTGGCTTGTTGAACATCGAGCTGTAGTGGATTTTGAAAATAAGCGAGTTTCGCTGAAACTTGCAGTTGATTACAAAGTGGTGGTGGTTGGTGAGAATGTGAAGTTTCTTGCCAATGTGGTGTCTACATTGGAAGCGAGTCGAATGCTAAGGCAATGTTGCGAGGCTTATCTAGCCTTTGTGATGAATCCTAGTTCAAAGGAGTTGCGCGTTCAAGATATCAGAATTGTTCGTGAGTTTCCTGGAGTGTTTCCAGAGGAGTTACCTGGATTGCCGCCTAGTCGAGAGGTGGAGTTTGGAATTGAGCTGTATGAAAACACAACTCCAGTGTCCATTGCTCCCTATCGCATGGCACCTAAGGAGTTGAAGACGCAACTTCAGGAGTTGCTTGACCGTGGGTTCATTCGGCCGAGTGTGTCACCTTGGGGTGCACCGATCTTGTTTGTGAAGAAGAAGGATGCACTATAAGAATGTGCATCGATTATCATCAGCTGAACAAGTTGACCATCAAGAATCGGTATCCTTTGCCGAGGATTGATGACCTTTTTGATCAGTTTTGTAGAGCGGCTATGTTTTCCAAGATTGACTTAAGGTCAGGGTACTACCAGCTTAAGGTGAAAGATGTGGATGTGCCAAAAACAGCCTTTAGGATGAGGTATGAGCATTATGAGTTCCTTGTAATGCCGTTTGGCTTGACGAATGCTCCTGCAGCTTTCATGGACATGATGAATAGAGTGTTCCATGAATACTTGGATAAGTTTGTTGTGGTGTTCATTGATGATATCCTTGTGTACTCTCATACTGAGGAGGAGCATGAAGGTCATTTGAGGGTTGTCTTGCAAGCGCTTCTGGAAAATCAGCTTTATGCTAAGCTGAGCAAGTGTGAGTTTTGGCTAAAGGAAGTTGTGTTCCTTGGGCATGTGGTTTTGGCTGAGGGAATTCGTTTTGATCCTCAGAAGATCGAGGCGGTTATCAATTGGAAGCCTCCTAAGTCTGTTCATGAAGTCCGTAGTTTCCTTGGGTTAGCAGGATATTACCGAAGGTTTGTGGATGGATTTTCAAAGATTGTTGCACCTTTGACGAAGTTGTTGCAAAAGGATGTCAAGTATGAGTAGACGGAAGCAAGACAACAAGC
The DNA here is from genome assembly GCA_030270665.1 of Hibiscus trionum. Classification (NCBI taxonomy): domain Eukaryota; kingdom Viridiplantae; phylum Streptophyta; class Magnoliopsida; order Malvales; family Malvaceae; genus Hibiscus; species Hibiscus trionum. Next base: position 10,143,475 of record BSYR01000053.1, read on the forward strand.
TTTTGAGAAGCTTAAGGCAGCTTTGACGCAAGCTCCAATCTTGGTTCAGCCTGAATCAGAAAAAGAGTTTGTGGTATATAGTGACGCATCCTATGTTGGTTTGGAATGTGTGCTAATGCAGGAGGGTAAGGTGGTGGCTTATGCATCACGACAATTGAAGGTGCATGAGCACAATTATCCTACGCATGATATTGAGTTAGCTGCAATGGTTTTTGCTTTGAAGATTTGGAGACATTATCTGTATGGTGAGAAGTGTACTGTGTACACAGATCACAAGAGTTTGAAGTATCTGATGTCGCAGAAAGAGTTGAATCTTAGGCAACGACGTTGGGTGGAGTTGCTTAAGGATTATGATCTGACAATCGAGTACCATCCGAGAAAAGCTAATGTTGTAGCGGATGCCTTGAGTAGGAAGGTGGCAGTGGAGTTAAGGGCTATGTTTGCCAGCTTGAATATTTCGCAAGATGGGGGTCTTGTGGCTGAATTGCAGGTGAAACCATCTTTGGTTCAGTTGATTAAGGATAAGCAGTTGTTGGATGATTCTTTGGTGCCACATGGTCAGGATATTGCTGAGGATAGACCATCAGATTTCTGTTTTAATGATGATGGAGTTTTATGTTTTGGAAGTCGGATAGTAGTGCCGAATGATGCGGAGTTGAGGCGTACTATTCTGACTGAAGCTCATAGTAGTCCTTTTGCTATGCACCCTGGTAGTACGAAGATGTATCGTGATTTAAAGGATGAGTACTATTGGGTGGGATTGAAGAAAGATGTTGCGGAGTATGTGAGTAAGTGCATGGTTTGTCAGCGGGTTAAGCCTGAGCATCAGTTTCCTTTAGGGTTGTTGAAACCGTTGAGGATTCCTGAGTGGAAGTGGGAAAGAATTACCATGGACTTCGTGTCTGGTTTGCCTTTGTCGCCATCGAAGAAGAATTCGGTGTGGATGATTGGGGATCGCCTCACAAAGTGTGCGCATTTCTTACCTGTGCATACAACGTATACTGTTGTGTGTAAAAGAGTCTATCGCAATTGTAGTGCAAGTGTACACGACGCAAGTAGTAAAGTAATACGAAGTATCGGATATCGTCTCCACATTGATTGGGCTAATAGCTTCACCTTGAATCAATGCACGAAAGTAAATAAAATATTTGAGAAAGTTGTCACGAGAATAATAAGATTACTGAAAAATAAAAGTAGAGAAATCAAGATAGAGAGAATGGGCTGGTATTGAATTGCTCAGTAGTGCAGGTATTGTCAAGTCTAGGAAATCCAGTTCTGTCGTCGTCCCCATCGCGGCAGCACCTGTCGCGGCAGCAGTCCGTTGCTTGTCGCGGCAGCGAACACTCAACTCAGCACTTCAAGTTTGGCAAGAATCCCTGATGTGCCTTGGCCTATCCCTAGGTCCAAGTCTGTCGATGATCACGTCTTTGATGATACCTCCCGGCGTGAATCGAAGGGTGAACACCGATGTTGTTGAATTCTTCTTTTGCCACTTAACCTCGTCCTATCCCTAGGTCCGAGATAGTTCAACTATAAACTAGAGAACTCGCACTTATCCCTTTCGTATACTTAACTCTCCCGATATTAAGTAAATAGATAACCTCGCAATGCTCTCCCGATACTCTTGCAAGATGTTAATAACCAGAATAAGAGAACTTGAAGTTTATTTTATTGAACTGAAAATTCCTAAAACAAAACAACCCTTGCAACTACTTTACAAATCAACTCGTGGCCCTAGGGGAAATTTAGAACATGTTGAGGGAAGGAAAACTGCTAGAGTTTTGGGAAGAAAGCTAGGGAATCGGTTCTCCTTTCTAGGTCGAAATATATGCCCTTATATAGGCTTTGGGTCCATGTTTTCTAAAATAGCAAGAATACAACTTTAAATTAAAGTACAATTCTAATAAAGACTAAATCGTCAAAGAATCTACTTTCCAGCCGTCATCTTTTTTGCTTGGGATTTTCTCTCCTTGAACTTTTGGCTTGACATTCCTTTTGATCTGGGGCTTGGAAAAATATGGTGATTTCACACGACAGACGGGCTAAATTTTCTCTATCTTTTGAGGTCCACTTTGCTTCTTCTCCTCAAAACTGCTGTCGGCCTCTGCTGTCACGGCGGCAACCATGGCATCATCGTCCTCCTTGACTGCTCATCCAGTTCCAACTCTTCTGCTTCACTGCCCAGCGCCTGCCCTTTCCGTCTGCTACAGCAGCAACCTGCAAAAACAACAAATTTTAGTAGAAACTGTACCTTTTAATATATTTTGTGATGTTTAACTGTAAACTGACCTAAATGCAATAAATAATGCTTGAATGCAACAGAAATATGGGTTAAATAGGGGGTAAATAATAGAACTTTTACACACTCAACACACCCCCAAACTCAAGTTTTTGCTTGCCCTCAAGCAACTAAGACTTAAAATAAAAATGAAATATTTTTGTTTTGGCTTTAAACATTGATCTTTCCCTTACCATTCGTTTGTTCCCTGTGACGGCAACAACCTGTCGGATAATTTAGGATCTGTCCGGAGTCTCACTATAGTCCTCGTGCAGTGTGTGCATGCTTGTGAACAGTTATATGCCAAGACTCACTTAGTTTCACTAGAATATTTCAACACTTAACTCGAATATTTATGCCAAAGTTTATCTTTTGAAGGCACTTTTTCATGCTCCTTTGATTTTTTTGTTTTGACTCGATTTCTCTATTTTTTTAAGCTAAAGTTTCACTAAAGCCAGTTTTGGGCACCTCTAGCTAACTTCCTAGAGCCAGTTTCGGGCACCTCTAGCGCTGTTGAGTCTCTTTTGCTAAACTTCTTTCCTAGAGCCAGTGTTAGGCACCTTTAGGGGCTATTCAAGTGCTAAGCTTCCTACTCTAATTAACTAGAAGAGTTCTAAGCAGTATAACAGTCACAAATGTGTTTAAGTTTTCAGAACTATAGAAAGGCTCTAAACTTCTCCTAAAAACTATCCTAAAGTCATTGCCACGACAGGGCTGTCACGGCAGGTAAGTTCAGTTAAAAGTTTTCAGCCAAAGTTTTCAATATTTTCATCATTTTTTTAAGATAAGTAAAAGACACAAATTTTAACAACTAAGATGGACTCCATTAATGGAGGGTTGCCACCCCCAAACTCGAGGGTTGCATTGCCCTCAATGCAAATGACAAACAAAAACAAAAGATAAGGCAGTACAGCACAAAATATATAGCAGGCAGCAATAATAAGATAAGAAACTTAAATTTTAATCGTTGTCTTCGCTGCTGCTGCTGAGTCTGATCTGGCGGCGGGCTCTAGCTTTCGGAGTTGGATGGGGCACGGGGGAGGCAGATGTGTTCTTTGCTTTGGCCTCCCGTGGTGGCTGGATCCTGGTTGGGGAGATGTGAGGGGGTTGCTCAACAACCTGAACTTCAGAGCTGCTGCTGCTGCTCTCACTACTGCTGCCGCTGGCTCTGGGCATGTTGTTTTTGTCCGCCGTTCGCTTCTGCCTCTTCACTGGTGAGAACTCCTTCGATAGATTCCTCTTAATAGAGGGCTCATTTTCACTGGCGGCCCAAACGGAGGAGGACGAGAACCCGACAATGAAGGCGTCAAGTTCCTCCGATGCCATTCTTCGTTTTGTACCACGAGCAAACGACTCAGCACGGTTGCTGCCGGTGGCTGTCGGGGCAGGTGATGGTGTTGTGGCGGCAGAGGGTGTCCGCGGTGTGGCAGCAGGTGTGGGGGTGTGGGCAGGTGTAGTGACAGTAAAATAATGTGCAGGGAAGGTGGGGAAAACAGCATCAGGGAAATTTAAAGAATTATGGATAAAGTTTACCATGGAGGCAGTAAAATCCCTAATGAAGGTCATCAGCCCTAGCTGCCGTTCCTCCATCTTCTGAATGGCAGCTAAGACCTGGAAGGAGGAGTCTGTCGGGGCAGCTGCTGCAGCAGCTGGTTCCGTTTCTGGCTGCTCTGTCGTGTCTGCTGTTGTGGCAGCTGGATCGAATGACGACAGAGGAGTGGCAGCGGTCAGCTCCATGAGGCTGAGTATGTTCTTTTCTGTCCAACCTTTCCCTTGGACTCGAAGGTCAGTGGTCACTTCTGGTACGTCATGGCCACGTCAGAGTGAGGTGATGAGGTATGGGAGGTAAAGTAGACCCGTCAGTCTGTGTGCGCACTCCAAGATGCTTTCACGGATATAGCTGCCCACGTTAATGGGTCTCTCATGTAGTATGGAGTGAATTAAGGCTAACCTGGGCTGGTCGACCGTTGTATTGTGTGACGACAGCATGATACGCTTTTTGATAAAAGCATTCCATAATTTAGCCTCCGGCAGCAGTTGAGTCCTCTTTACCGTCCGTGGGTTCTTTCGGTTGGTGTTCCATTTAGTGCCCTCATCTGTCAGCTCTGCCATGACAGCATCATAGGTAGCAAGGTCAAGGGTGTTGAGGAACTGTTGGTGGGCGTCGTTGTTGCTACCGACGTAGAATCCGTACAGGGTGTTAATGTATTCAGCTTCGAATGGCACTTCCCTTCCTCGTACGGTCACTACTGTCGCCGTCCTGCTGTTGATGGCAGAATAGAAATCACGCACTAAAGAGACGTTCATCTCCTCAGGTTGTTCGGCGAAGATTTGCCACTGTAGAGCTCGTATTTTGTGAGCAATGAACGGCTTTAGGCCCAAATCCCCCTCCTTTGACGTGTAAATAAAGCCTCTCTCTTCCCACATATCTCTAATCGCAAAAGAGTGTGGGGTAGTTGCTGTCGGTGTGGAACTGGAAGCAGCATTCCTACGGGTTTGCCTGGAAGACATATTTGTAAGGGTTGTGGAAATAAAAATGAAAGCAAGTAAAAGCTAAAGGGAGCAAGTAAGAAGAGTAGAAGTGAGTGAAAATGAAAAATGAAACGGAGTTATATAGAGAAGGATTTGCTGTCCGTTGATGCTGTAACGGCAGGCGCGAATAACGGGGCCAACTGTTATACGTTAGCGTGTCTGACGCGTCTGTCACGCGTTTCCGCGTCTGTTACGCGTCTGTGACGTGTTTCCGCGTCTGTCGTGACAGCGTGTTGACAGCCTGTATTTTCCGCGTCTGTCGCGGCAGCTGTAACGACAGGCTTCAAAATTTGGGCTTTGTTGGGCTGGTGGATGGATAGTGGGCTGAGTTCACTTATCCTGTTCTCCTTGACTCCTTTATTTCCTAAAAACAATAAAAACATTATTCAAATAAAATAAATCTTATTTCCTAATAAATAATAAGTAATAATAAAAATAAAAATAAAATTTAGGTTAAATTAGGGGTGCCAGGTGGGGCATCTCCTAAGGTAACCACTTTCTGCATTCTTGGGGCTTCAGTCCCCTGATAATGCTTTAAGCGCTGTCCGTTGACTTTGAATTGGTGCCCGTCTTTTAATGATCGGATTGTGATGGCACCATGGGGAAAAACCTGTACTACTTGGAACGGGCCAGACCATATAGATTTCAGCTTCCCTGGGAAGAGTTTCAGTCTAGAATTGAACAACAATACAAGCTGCCCTGGGTAGAACTGTCGTGGCAGCAACTTCTTGTCATGCCACTTCTTAGTTTTATCCTTGTAGATTCTTGCATTGTCATAGGCCATTGTCCGGATTTCTTCATTTTCATTCAGATCTAACAGCCTTTTCTGCCCTGCCCTGTCCAAGTCCATATTCACTGCCTTGATCGCCCAGTATGCTCTGTGCTCTATCTCGACAGGTAGGTGACATGTTTTCCCATAAATCAATCGGTATGGAGACATTCCCAATGGAGTTTTAAAGGATGTCCTATAAGCCCATAATGCATCATTAAGGAGTAAAGACCAATCCTTCCTAGTTGGCTTAACCATCTTCTCAAGAATGTTCTTAACTTCCCTATTAGATATTTCAACTTGTCCATTGGTCTGTGGGTGATATGCTGTCGTGATCCGATGCTTGACACCGTATTTCTTCAAGGCAGCAGCAATAACCCTGTTGTCGAAATGTCTCCCTTTATCACTGATAATCGCCTTAGGGATGTCAAACCTAGAAAAGATATTTTTGTGCAAAAACCTTTGTACTGTCTTGGCATCATTCTTTTGAGTGGCGATAGCTTCAACCCACTTAGAGACATAATCTACTGCCATGAGGATGTATAGATTCCCACATGAAGATGGGAATGGTCCCATAAAATCAATCCCCCAAACGTCGAAGATCTCGACTTCTAGAATGTTCTGCAGTGGCACCTCGTTTCTCCTTGAGATGTTTCCTGTCCTTTGGCACCTGTCACAACTCTTGTAGAAGATTTGAGCATCTTTATACAGTGACGGCCAATAAAACCCTGACTGCAGCACCTTGGCAGCAGTTTTGTTGCCTCCTATGTGACCTCCATACTATGAAGCATGGCAGTGATGAAGTATGTCTTCTTGCTCTTCCTATGGTACACATCTCCTTATAACCTGATCTGCACAGATTTTAAAAAGAAGAGGTTCGTCCCAATAATAATGCTTAACATCATTTTGGAACCTCTTCCTGGCTTGATAATTGAGGTCAGAAGGAATTATTCCGCTAACCAAGTAATTAACGAAATCAGCATACCAGGGAAGTTCAGAAGACTTACCTGCCGCCCTGGCTGTCGCGACAGTGATTGCGGCAGCAAAGAGCTGCTCGTCTGGGAAGGTCTCCAGTATGTTTGTCTCATCTGTTGGTAGACTCTGTCCCTTCTCCAACCTTGACAAATGATCTGCCACCTGATTTTCTGTCCCTTTTTTGTCCTTGATTTTAAGGTCGAATTCTTGCAATAGCAGGATCCACCGTATCAATCGAGGCTTTGCATCCTTTTTCGCGAATAGATATTTCAAAGAAGAATGGTATGTGTGCACTATTACCTTCGTTCCAAGTATGTAAGAATGAAACTTGTCGATGGAGAACACCACAGCTAATAACTCCTTTTCTGTGGTGGTGTAGTTTACTTGGGCGTCGTTCAATGTCTTGCTGGCATAGTATATGACATGAAATAATTTGTCTCTCCGCTGCCCAAGTGCTGCCCCGACAGCATAGTCACTAGATCACACATGATCTCAAATGGTTGTGTCCAGTTTGGTGGCTGTACTATTGGGGCTGTTACCAGTTTTTCCTTCAGAACCTTGAATGCTTCAGTACATTCTTCATTAAAGTCAAAGGGTCGGTTCTGCTCCAGAAGATGGCATAGGGGCTTGGTGATTTTTGAAAAATTTGCAATGCATCTCCGGTAAAAACCAGCATGTCCCAAGAAACTTCTAATACCCTTGACTGTGGTAGGTGGCGGCAACTTTTCGATCATTTCTATCTTGGCTCTGTCGACTTCTATCCCACGGCAGCTAATCTTATGGCCAAGGACTATCCCTTCGTCCACCATGAAGTGTCATTTTTCCCAATTTAAGACTAGGTTTGCTTTTTCACATCTTTCAAGTACCTTTTGTAAATTGCCTAGGCAGCTTTCAAAATCGTCCCCAAAGACTGAAAAATCATCCATAAAAATTTCAATGAAGTCCTCCACCATATTGGAGAATATGGCCATCATGCACCTTTGGAAGGTGGCGGGTGCATTGCATAATCCAAAAGGTGTCCTCCTAAAAGCGTACATTCCGTAGGGGCATGTGAAAGTCGTCTTTTCTTGATCTTCCGGTGCGATAGCTATTTGATTGTACCCTGAATAACCATCAAGAAAACAATAGTAAGGTTTACCCGCTAATCTATCAAGCATTTGATCAATAAAGGGTAAAGGAAAGTGGTCCTTTCGGGTAGCTTTGTTGAGCTTCCGATAGTCCATACAAACCCTCCAACCGGTCACAGTCCTGGTTAGGATTAACTCATTGTTTTTGTTGGTCACCACGGTCATTTCTCCTTTCTTGGGAACGCATTGCACCGGGCTCACCCATTTGCTGTCCGAGATGGCGTAAATTATACCAGCATCTAACCTTTTGATTATCTCTTTACGCAGCACCTCTTTCATCGCATGGTTTAGCCGCCTTTGAGCATCTATAGTCGGCTTATGATCATCTTCGAGAAGGATTTTATGCATACATAAAGCCGGACTAATGCCTTGAATATCAGCTATTGTCCATCCAATAGCCTTTTTGTGCTGCTGCAGCATCCCTATTAACTGATGTTCTTGTTCCTGCATCAACCTGGAAGAGATGATTACGGGCAACGTATCATTTGAACCAAGAAAAGCATATTTTAGCTGCCCTGGCAGGGGCTTCAGTTCTAAAACAGGGGGCTCAACAGTTGATGACTTTTGGATTGTATGGTTATCCGAAGTATAATTTAAAGGTTCGAATAACTTACCTGGACGATTGCCTATCCAGTTTACCTCCTCATGATCTTCAGTATCAGATGTATCGAATTCTGAGGAGTTGCTGTCGTCGGTGTTGTCGTGACAGTCCTGTAAGTGGCTGTCGAGGCAGTGACCAATTTTGATGTCGTGACAGCCAGACCTGATGCAGGGTTGATCAAGGGTAACTTCAGTGATAACCTTGCATTCCTCTTCTGCATCAGCATGCTTCATAGCTTGGAGAACATTCAACTTTATTTCTTGATCGTTCACTCTCATGGTGAGTTCTCCTTTCTCCACATCAATCAATGATCTTCCCGTGGCTAAGAAAGGTCGCCCCAGGATGATTGGTGCGTTTTCATCTGCTTCACAATCTAAAACAAGAAAGTCAACAGGAAAAATAAATTTATCCACTCTTACCAGAATATCTTCGATTTTTCCTTCCGCATGAACGTAAGAGCGGTCTGCCAGCTGCAGAATTACTGTCGTGGGCCGAGCTTTTCCAATACCTAATTTCTGAAAAACAGATTTTGGCATTAAATTAATACTAGCACCAAGATCACAAAGTGCCTTACCCACATATTTATCTCCGATTACACAAGGTATGATGAAGCTCCCCGGATCCTTCTTTTTATGGGGTGGTTGCTTATGAAGAATACTCATGCATCCTTCTGTCATCTTAACCGTTTCAAATTCCCCAAGTTTAGATTTCTTTGACATGGCATCCTTGTGAAATTTGGTGTAACCGGGCATCTCCCTCACAGCATCTAACAGCGGAATGTTAATATGAACCTGCTTAAAAATATCATAAATCTTTTTGAGCTGTGATTCTTGCTTCACTTGATGTAACCGTTGAGGGAAAGGAGGTGGAGGACGATAATCAGCGATACGTCCTTCCCACTGCATACGAATCTGAAGAGGTTTGGGTTCATCATTTTTCTCCGCTGTCGCTTCTGCTATCGTAACAGGTTCATCGGCAGCAGGCTGTTTGTTACCTGTCGGGGCAACTTCCTCGGCAGGTCTTTCCAAGGCTGGTTTTTTCACTGTTTCCGCTTCAATCTCTGGCCCTGGTAGTTTCTTCCCACTCCTAGTATTAATGGCTTTACACTGCTCATGTGTGGGCTGCCTAGCATTTTCAGTATTGCTAGGAAATTCGCCAGTCTGCCTTGGGTTGATATGCTGGGAAACCTGACCCATCTGTGTCTCCAAAGATTTCAGAGTAGCTTCATGATTTGTCATCCGCATCTCTGTTTTATCCATGAATGTTTCTGTCTTCTTGACAAACTGATTCATGTTCTCAATATAAGTTCCTGTCTGAGACATAAACGTAGCCAGAGTCTGTTCCAATATACTGTTTGTGGCAGCTGGTGGCTGTTGCTACTGCTGCTACGGCTGTAGTTGTTGTCGAGTCAGCAATCTAGGTCCTCCCTGATTCTGATTATTGTGTGCTTGAAGATTCAGGGCATTATTAGGATTACTCCAAGAAAACTTGGGATCCTTTCTCCAGTTGGGATTATAGTTGTTGGAGTTGTAATTCGGCTTATAGTTTCCAACATACTTTCCCTCTTCTAACTGTATAGGACACTCATCTGAACTATGATTTCCCTCACAGATTTCACATACCTCCTCGACAGCAAATCCATGTTGTGCATCATCGTTTAAGAGCTTTTTCATTGCCTTAGTAAGGTATGCCACCTGTGATTTCATCGTGCTGTCGGCTTCATAATCCTTGACAGCTAGGACCCGTTTACCCCCTCTTCTTGCTGTCGGAAACTGCTCCTCATTCTTAGCCAGATTTTTCAATACTTGCATTGCCTCGTCTGGGTCTTTTTCCAATAGTAATCTGTTTGCTGCTGAATCAATTCGAATACGAGTTTGTAAGTTGGCAGCATTATAAAACTTAGTTACCTGGTTCCAGACGGGGAATCCATGCATTGGGCAGTTCCGTAGAAGAGTGGTAAATCTGTCCCAGGCCTCGTGCATTGGCTCGTCATCTTCCTGTTGAAAAGTAGCAATTTTGTTACGTAATCGCTCAAATAAATGTGAAGGATTAAAACGAGATAAAAATTCACGAGACAAATCTGCCCAAGTTCTAATTGAACCCGGCGTAAGTTTATTCCACCAAGTCTTTGCTCTGTCCCTCAATGAACGGGGAAATAACCGAAGCCTCAGTATCTCCGGATTAACTCCTGGTAGTCTAAACGAACCACAGATTTCCTGGAACGTTTTGAGATGCTCTCTAGCATCCTCTGTAACAGCACCACTAAATTGACCGGCATTGTTGATCATGCTAAACATAACAGGTTTCAGCTCGAAGTTGTCAACATCTATGTCCGGCAGCGTGGTTTCCAGTTCTACATGATCATTCAACATGTTGTCACGACAGGACCGTCGTCCGGCAACGGCAGCAGGGTCACCGACAGGCGGTATAACCTCTCCATCTCCAACAGGAGGGTCGTTACCCAGGGGGTTTCCTTGGTGAGCCATCGTCTCTAACTGTTCCTCAAGGTACTCGTTCCTGGCTAGTATGTGACGAAGTCGGTTCTTGAGATTGAATGAACATTCGATTTCCGGATCTAATGGATACTCAGGATCTTCTCCTCGTTTCGATCTGCTCATAAACAAGGAACCTTGTGAAAAGCAAGAGTTGAACAAACCAAAGAAAAATAGAAAATAAAAAATAAAAACAAAAACGAAAAGTGCAGTAAAAGAAAAGGTAGAGTTATGTTGCCAATCCACGGCAACGGCGCCAAAAACTTGTTGCGTGTAAAAGAATCTATCGCAATTGTAGAGCAAGTGTACACGACGCAAGTAGTAAAGTGATACGAAGTATCGGATATCGTCTCCACAGGGATTGGGCTAATAGCTTCACCTTGAATCACTGCATGAAAGTAAATAAAATATTTGAGAAAGTTGTCACGAGAATAATAAGATTACTGGAAAATAAAAGTAGAGAAATCAAGATAGAGAGAATGGGCTGGTATTGAATTGCTCAGTAGTGCAGGTATTGTCAAGTCTAGGAAATCCAGTTCTGTCGTCGTCCCCGTCGCGGCAGCACCTGTCGCGGCAGTAGTCCGTTGCTTGTCGTGGCAGCGAACACTCAACTCAGTACTTCAAGTTTGGCAAGAATCCCTGATGTGCCTTGGCCTATCCCTAGGTCCAAGTCTGTCGATGATCACGTCTTTGATGATACCTCCCGGCGTGAATCGAAGGGTGAACACCGATGTTGTTGAATTCTTCTTTAGCCACTTAACCTCGTCCTATCCCTAGGTCCGAGATAGTTCAACTATAAACTAGAGAACTCGCACTTATCCCTTTCGTATACTTAACTATCCTGATATTAAGTAAATAGATAACCTCGCAATGCTCTCCTGATACTCTTGCAAGATGTTAATAACCAGAATAAGAGAACTTGAAGTTTATTTTATTGAACTGAAAATTCCTAAAACAAAACAACCCTTGCAACTACTTTACAAATCAACTCGTGGCCCTAGGGGAAATTTAGAACATGTTGAGGGAAGGAAAACGGCTAGAGTTTTGGGAAGAAAGCTAGGGAATCAGTTCTCCTTTCTAGGTCGAAATATATGCCCTTATATAGGCTTTGGGTCCATGTTTTCTAAAATAGCAAGAATACAACTTTAAATTAAAGTACAATTCTAATAAAGACTAAATCTTCAAAGAATCTACTTTCTAGCCGTCATCTTTCTTGCTTGGGATTTTCTCTCCTTGAACATTGGGCTTGACATTCCTTTCGATCTGGGGCTTGGAAAAATATGGTGATTTCACACGACAGACGGGCTGAATTTTCTCTATCTGTCGAGGTCCACTTTGCTTCTTCTCCTCAAAACTGCTGTCGGCCTCTGCTGTCACGGCGGCAACCATGGCAACATCGTCCTCCTTGACTGCTCATCCAGTTCTAGCTCTTCTGCTTCACTGCCCAGCGCCTGCCCTTTCCGTCTGCTATAGCAGCAACCTGCAAAAACAACTAATTTTAGTAGAAACTGTGCCTTTTAATATATTTTGTGATGTTTAACTGTAAACTGACCTAAATGCAATAAATAATGCTTGAATGCAGCAGAAATATGGGTTAAATAGGGGGTAAATAATAGAACTTTTACAACTCAACATATACTTTGGACAAGCTTGCAGAGCTGTACATTGCTGAGATTGTGCGTCTGCATGGTGTGCCAAAGTCTATAGTGTCGGATAGAGATCCGAGGTTTACATTGCAATTTTGGGAGTGTTTGCACCAAGCTTTGGGTACGCGGTTGAATTTCAGTACTTCTTATCATCCACAGTCGGATGGACAGTCTGAGCGTGTTATCCAAGTGCTTGAGGATACGTTGAGGTGCTGTGTGATTGAGTTCCAAGGCTCTTGGGAGAAGCATTTGCCTTTGGTGGAGTTTGCTTATAACAATAGCTACCAGGCAAGTATTCAAATGGCACCTTATGAAGCCTTGTATGGAAGGAAGTTCAGAACTCCTCTTTGCTGGGCTGAAACGGGTCAGAAATTGGTCTCGATGCCGGCTTTGTTGAAAGGAACCACCGAGAAGGTGAAGCTCATTTGTGAGCGGTTGAAGGCAGCTTCTGATCGACAGAAGTCTTATGCGGATTTGAAGCGTAAGAAGATTGAGTTTGCGGTGGGTGACTATGTGTTTTTTAGGGTTTAACATTGGAAGAAGGTGATGAGGTTTGGCCGGAAGGGTAAGTTGAGCCCTAGGTATATTAGACCATACGAGGTGATTGAACGTGTAGGTCCTGTTGCGTACAAGATGAGGTTGCCGCAAGAGTTGTACATGATGTGTTTCATGTCTCTATGCTTCGGAGGTATAGATCGGATCCTTCGCATGTTATGCCTATGGAGGAAGTGGAGTTGAATCCAGACTTGACCTATGATGAAGAGCCGGTTGAAATTCTGGATTCAGACAGTAAAGTTCTTTGAGGTAAGATCATTGAGTTGGTTAAGGTGTTGTGGAGGCATCGTGGTGTTGAGGAAGCCAAGTGGGAAAGAAAGGATGACATGAAGAAGCAGTTTCCTTACCTTTTTCCTCCAGGTAAATTTCTAGGACGAAATTTCTTAAGAGGGGGTGAGTTGTAACACCCCAATTTTGGGCTTAGAAGTTTAGGGTTTGGTCGGACCGGTCTGAGAAACGGTTTGAATATAAAAGGAGGTTTTAGGGAAAGCCTAGTTCAGGATGCTTTAAAAATATAGAAAAATATCTAAAAATCCTCATTTAATATATATAAGAGATTGGTGAAATCAATTTTACAAAATAAGGTTTGGAAATACTACATTTCGGTGTAGTGACCAAAATGCGATTTTTGCAAAGTTTAGTAGTGAATGTTTTGTAAAGGGTTGAAACTTTGAATCTTTAAGGAGCTAATTACCCAAAATGTTTTTCTCCATATTTTTCCTTAATTTGGGTGATTTAATTAATGTTTTAATTAAATAAAAGAAAAGGAAAACTACCTTTTGATTTTCATAACTACTTTTTCTCTAATTTTCTCTCATTCCTTTTTCTCTCAAAATCCCATCATCCAAACACTTTTTCTCTAGAAACTTTCACATAGATTTTCACTTCAATTGATGAGATTTCCATCACTCATTGGTTCCTAATCAATCTTGCATCAAATCCTTTTGATTTCCACATTGAATTTTCATGGAATTTTGCCCAAATCAAGGAGAAACCACCATTTAGAGGTAAGATTGTTCTTATCCTCTAATACTCAGTTCTTTACTGAAATTCCCAAGTTGTCAATCCTTTATTAAAGTTTTATAAATGGATTTAATGTTAGAGACAAGATTTTGGCTTAAAACTCAAGATTTTGGAAGAGATCTTGAAGATTTTTGTTGTAATTGATTGGGATCTGTTATGAGATGGTTCTTTAATGTATTTTGGATGTTAAATGATGTTAGAAATGAGGTTTTATCAATCCAATCCCGAATAGGTTGTGTTTCCTAAGTTTTTGCTTATGAAAATGGTGGTTTTTGGGGTGTTTTTGGTGTTCTGTTATAGCTGGAGGTATAAGGACGAGTTTAGGTTTGTTTTATATGTTAATTGATGTTTAAAAATGATTAGAAGTGATGGATCTTGGATGGGTTAAGTTTTGGAAGAGTTTGGAGGTGATTTCGGTTGTGTTTGGTAGCCGAAATGTTGAGTTAGGTGGTGCAGCGAGTTTAGGAGAAGTGGCTGATGGTTTTAATGCACGATGATGCATTAATCCTCTGCTCTTATGTGTTGTAAACAGGGGAGACACCTTCGGACACTTTTGGTGTTGGTTCGGGAGTATCGGAGGCATAGTTAGAGTTTCGGCGAGCAAGGCGAAACGTAATTGGTGAGTGGAGACGGTTTTCCAGCTTTGAAATGATTATTTGGAGGTTTTGGGAGCTTATTTTAAGTCTAAACAACTTAGCTAAGCTCAAGAGTAAGTTTCCATAAAAACTCCCTCGGATGTGCTAAGTTATGGTTTGATGCATTAGTTATGAAATGCATGTTTAATTACTGTTTTGAAAGCATGTTTTAGCATGATTAATTCTGGTTTTGAAAGCCATGTATTGAAGGATGCTCAAGGTAAGAGATCCTTGGTTTGACATGTTATTAATTTGGTTATGATGCATGGAGATGCATGATGATAAGTGGCTTTGATTAATGCTTAAAACAGTGAATTGAAGATGGTATTTGATGTATATTGGCAAGTGATGAAATGGTTTTTAAGTACTTGAATCAGATATAGTTAGCCGGCTATAGGATTGGGTGCACCGTAAGTAAAGTCGCCTTGGATGTTGAGGGGTTGTGATTGTACCGTAAACTCCATCCAAGTACCCTAACGATTGAGGTAAGATCACAACGGTGGTTGTAAAATCCGTGTGTGGATATTGTGTTATGTGTCCCTTACTCTCGTTAGTGGAATTATACAACTACCTATAAGTGGTGTTGAGGGGTTGAGATTGTATTGTTATACTCCACCACGGGTGTCACATCAATGGAGGGATTGCTATTGAGTGTGAACCTTGTGTAGTTCGGTAGTGTGTATGAAGCGTGTGGGACAACGCTTGTAATCCGCGTATATGATTATGTTCTGTGTTGAAATGGTTATGAACTATCACTTGAAAGCCAATATAATGTATTTAAATGTAACGAAGCGTGAGATGCTTGAAAATGATGTAAGGTAGCATGAGAAAGAGATGAGCTTGTGGTTTAAACGCTTTGTTGAAAGTGTTTTCTAAAAATGCTTGTTGTATTGGTTTTATTTAGAGCTTGCCTCACTAAGCATTTGTTCTTACGCTCTCTTTTACCAATAATGCAGATAATTGGGGTGTTTAAGGGCATCAAGGAAGCTAAGTGTGTCCAAGGGTATCCAAGCTCATGTATGGTGAAGTTTTCGTACACTATTATTTTTGATAATTTGGCAATGGGAACCTAAGTTTTGTTTGGGAGATGTATTAAACTCCCTAAGGTTGTGGCATGTGTGCCTTGATTGTTTTGAATTGTAAATAGCCTTTATTGCTTGTTTGGAGGTTTAATTTCCCTATTTGGTTTGGATATTAGGATGCATGCCTCTAGACTTATGAATTTTCTTGTTTGATGATATGAAGGTGTTTAGGGGCTCTATATGTGTACCTTGAATGTATGTTGACTTGTTGACATGCTTGGGAAGTCATTTGAATGTGTTTGATCGAGTTTGTGCATGAAAAACCAGCATTTGCTACTGTTTCTGGGCAAACCGTATCGAAACACCCCCTAGTGTTTCGAAACGGAGGCCTGAAATGGCCTCCGTGTTCCGAAACGCTAAGGGATGTTTCGAAACAATTTGGCCACTGGAAGGCATCGTTTCGGAACCAGTCTCGGAACCAACCCGCATATCGAAATGGTCAACGCCGTTCCGATCCTGCGTTTCGATATGGCAGGTGGGTGTTTCGAAACAGGTGACCGTTGGGCACTGATTTGAATGGTGCTGAAGTTTGCAAGCTTTACATTTTAGTCCCAAATGTTAAAGTTGCAATTGCTTGAGTTTGAGATGTCCAATTAAGTTGAAATTTGGCAGAGAAGCATGTAACTTGTCTAATTTCATATTGCTAACTTTAAAATCAGTAAAGACCTTCTAATTTTCAGATATTACATCTTGGTCCCTAAATTTGTATATTGTGCAATTGAGTTCCTTTTTGAAAACCGATCGTTGTGCCTTTCTCTATCGTATCCCGTGATTACTCACTTAGGTTTAATGTGTATCTAGACAAGATTAA